>OX438876.1:924075-1524075 GCA_949315895.1 Anania crocealis
GAGGACTGTTGCCACTTATTCCCATATTTGCGGGATTGTCAGCTTTGGGTTCACTAGCAGGAGGGGCAGCAGGTATAGCAAAAGCTGTTAACGACTCTAAAGCTGCACAAAAGAGTCTCCAGGAGTCTGAACGTCACAACAGAATGATGGAAGCAGTGGCTCTTGGAAAAGGACTATATATAAAATCTTATAAAAAAGGAGCAGGTTTATATCTGAACCCTTCAAAAAACTAATCAAAAGGCTACCCAGACATGCACTTACTAATTTTGATATATTAGAACACGCCAGTGATATACCGTTCTTTCGCGGTGTTTTTATGAGAGATACATTACCATCGAAACCTAGAAAGATAGAATGTGGAATACTGAATTTGGATAGCAGTAAAAATCCCGGGACGCATTGGGTAGCCTTTGTAAAGAAAAACGATTATGCGGAATATTATGATAGTTTCGGAAATTTAAAACCACCATTAGAATTAATTAAGTATTTACACAACATGCCTATAAACTATAACTATGTGCAACATCAAATGTTTGGTACTACAAATTGCGGTCATTTGTGTTTAAAATTTTTAAAAAACTTTTGGAAGAAGCATTTATATAATGAAAGAAATAAATAAAGTTGTCAGTATAAAAATGTCTTTCACTGTATCCATTACTGGGGCAGGAGCCTCTTTAACAACAAACTACTCACCGACATTGGAATTACGAGGAGACTATGAATGCGGTCTTTTATATTTTTCAACTTTCAATTCTATTCCGAATATAGATGAAAGAAACAATAAATTTTATTATGGTGAACATGAAGTTATCGAAATTCCTGAAGGGTCTTACGAGCTTCAGGATATTTGTGATTATTTAAAAAGTAATATTAAGAACACTGTATTAAAACTTACATGCAACAACAATACATTGAAAACAAATATTTTTTGTTCCAAGGATGTCCACTTTAATAAAAGTGAATCACTTGGTAAAATTCTAGGTTTTGGCATGAAAACAATAAATGCTAATATAAGTACTGAATCTGAGTATCCCGTTAGCATTCTATCAACAACCATCGTGCGGATCGAATGCGATGTGGTTAGTGGTTCATTTGTGAATGGAAAAGCAAGTCATATAATTTACGAGTTTGTACCTAATGTACCACCTGGTTATCGAATCATTGAAATACCTAAAAATTTAATATATTTCCCGGTTAACCAAAATTCGATAAGCGCAATCAATATAAGATTGTTGGACGCTGAAAATAAAGAGATAAATTTACGAGGTGAAGAAGTGCAACTGTACTTACACTTCAGAAAAAATGATAAATTTCAATAAAAACCAATCCACCTCTTGTATTCAAGTCAGTTCTACAGGAACATCTCATAAAGGCACACCGCTTAAGCTTAAAAAGAAGCTAACCAAGAATAATAAAGAGTTTCTTAAGCTAGTTGGCTTGATAAAATGAATATTTTAAATATATCACAACAAACATCTTACGATAACAGCATTGAAAGTTTTGAATATCATTCATACAAACCATATGTGACCAGTTTTAACAAGAATGATGAAATACGGATTCCTATTAATCAACAGGACTTGTACGTGCTGCCCTCCCTCAGTAGTTTATATATCGAGGGGAAGGTAAACGTGTATAATAGCACTACCAAAGAAAAAGTATCGAATGTACATTTTGTCAATAATCCAGTGTTATTTCTATTTCAAGACGTACGATACGAGCTGAACGGAGTAGAAATAGATAAAGTTAAGAATGCGGGCGTTACGACTACAATAAAATCTTATCTATCCTTAAATGAAAATGAGTCTAAATGTGCTCGAGTTTGGGGTTGGTCAACTACAGGGACAAACAATGCTGACGGTGGAACATTTTCTGCATCCATTCCGCTAAACAAGATATTAGGATTTGCAGAAGACTATGAAAAAGTAATCATTAACTGTAAACACGAGCTAGTGTTACTGAGAAGCAATACTAATCTCAATGCAATTAAGTTAAACACAGGCGAAATAGTAGATGACATTATAATTAATAAAATCATTTGGCGAGTCCCACACATTAAGGTATCCGATAGAGAAAGAATTAACCTTTTAAAACATTTAGAGAAAGATAGAGCAATTCCATTAGCGTTTCGTAATTGGGACTTATATGAATATCCATTATTACCTAAAACACGTAAACATACTTGGTCTATAAAAACTTCATCACAAATAGAGAAACCCCGGTTTGTTGTAATCGCCTTACAAACAAACCGCAAACATAACAATAAATTGTCAATGGCAGAGTTTGACCATTGTCATGTTCGTGATGTAAGAGTATTTTTAAATTCATCATATTATCCATATGAAGGACTGAATGTCAGCTTTTCTGAAAACAAGTTTACTTTATTATATGAACAGTATGTAAGATTTCAACAGTCGTATCACGGACGTCGAACAGAGTCGTTGTTGAGTATGAAAGAATTCAAAGACATTGCACCTTTATTTGTTATCGACTGCTCGAGGCAACACGAAACTTTAAAAGGTTCGATCGACGTTAGAGTTGATATTGAAACAGACCAAGAAATACCAGATCAGACAGCTGCTTACTGCTTGATTTTAAACGACTGTATATTTGAATACAAGCCCTTGAGTAATATTGTAAAGAAATTATCATGAATAAAAATACGATAATCGTAGATCTTCAAGGATTTAAAAATAGTTATACTGAGTTTATAGTAAAAGAATTTGCAGTAGCTAGCCAAGAGCATACTCACATATTTTCGATTAAGCCACCGTATCCGTTCACATCATTAACTGCTGAAGAGAAAAAGCAGGTTTGCTGGATCGAAAAGAACAGAGGCTATCGTTGGAGTGAAGGATATGTAGACTATAGAGAGTTCCACAGAACTATTAAATATTATTTAAAAGATAGAAAGATTTTTGTAAAGGGAGACGAAAAGATTAAATGGGTGCGGGATCTATGTGGTGAAGAAAATGAAATAATAGACATAACTAATTTAGGCGCTCCTAACTTGAATACTCTTTGTAAACTTTATTGTTTAGATAATCCTGCATTATTCAACTGTTTTATTCATGAGAAAATTTGTGCATTAAAATGTAATTTGTATTAAGAAATGGTGCTTAGCAAATAATGTAACTTTATGATTTTTAAATAAACTATATTTAAAATTAATTATTTTATTTTATTTCAATGATGAATGAAAAAAATATTTTTATATTTATAAACTTTATTATAATATTATACAACCTACTATTACGATACTTAAAACTAAAGATTATCACTACACAACTTTTTGGAAATTTTCCTTATCACTGTATCAGTCATATCCATAATTTCGTCAGTGTGTTCCGTCACTACATACTGCGCACTGAGTACCACATTGTCCTCACTCTCACTGTGTTCATCCAAATCCCGCACCGTCGAACAGGAATGCTCATTGGTCAGGTCAATCACCTTTATTTGTATAAGTCTAATGCCTCTAGTGCGCTCCCTGTTCATAACGTAGGACTTGGCAGAACTGCGTCTTTTCTTCTTTGCTTCAGCCTTCCGCCTAACCTTCTTTTCCCGCGAGGCTTGAGGCTCGTCAATCTGGTGCCTGTCCACTACATCTTGACAGGCTTGTGTTAATCCCTCCCAGGGATCGTAGGCATATTGGGATAGCATGAGGTTAGTGTCGTCAGAGTTTTGCATCGTCTGAAAAATAAAACAATTGTTAGTGCTTGCATTATCTATCATACAAGAATATATCACTAAACCCTTAGAAATTTTATACTTACAAATTAATTAATCTCTGGCTTGTCCGAAGGTGTTGAATAATACGACCTGAATGAGCTCTCATGCTAGTGAAATAATATAAAAATATGTTTAGTAAAGATACTTTATTGCGGAATTGCTGAATTTGCAAGTAAATGAACGGATGTCTTGTATCAAATTACCTATACATTTTTATGTAAAACTAGGTCACGTTAATTTGAAATATTATACCTACCTACACAAAAATTTTTTCAAACAGGGATTTTAAATTAAACCATTAAATTAATATATAAAATATATTATTTATTCATTTATATTACAGTTATTACTTACTTACTACTTACACTGCACTATTCTAATATTAAAATCTAAATAACATGATAGTTAAGTATTTTTATTGACTGCTATATTTAAATATAAAACCAAGTTATTCCATTTGTTTCAGCATAATGTAAAATCACTTAAATTAGAAAATTATGCCCCCATGCCTTTGTGGAAATTTTATCAGGCATTATAAAACGTTTATCATCTGCATTTGACAAAGCAATTTTATTAACTGTTTGAGTAAAAATATTATGCTTAATACATTTAAAGAGAATATTTTTGCGACGCACTAATTTATCATTAAGTAATGCATCACCGTAATCAGATGACTTTAACTTTTTGATAACATTCTTTCTGATACCTTTTGCTTTTTTGATTACATTAGATTCAGTTTTTATGCAGTACAATTTTGATCTTAACCCTACAAATTCAGTCATAATACGACCGCTAAGTTCGTCTTTGAATAGACCAGGTATCTTTTTGTTTATAATCGGAAGGCCATATTGGTTTTGCGAAGCGTAATTACTGGTATCGAAATATTGCAAGAAATGTGACTTTATATCCCTATATACGTCTTTTGTTTGTATTTCATAGATAAAACTATCAGTGTCCGTGTAACATAGTCGTACTCTATTTCCGTAGTGAGGCTTTATTACAGAATAGTGAAACTGGTACATATGGCTTTTAGAAAGCTCTAAAACAGCAAAACCTACATAAATTGGTTTGTCTAATACAATTCTTTCCGGTTTCATTTGAACAGCCACTAAGTTTTCAGAGAAAATTGTTGCGCTATGAAAATTTGGTCGTGCAATTAGCTTTGCTGCAGAAATAGAACGATTTGTCCGATTGGTGTCGTCTTGCCATTGATTCACTAATTTAATGTTTACTCTACGCTCAGTATCTTCCAAAGTTTTTCCAAAGACGGAATTGTTCATAAGCTTAAATAAATCTTGCTGAAACGGTGTTACTGCTTTCTTTCTCAATTCTGTGTTAAGATTAATATATTTCGCTAAAAATTTACTCTGTTTAAAAGTCACTACGCGATGAATTTTTTTCAAGATTAGACCATGATTTAAACAGGTTTTTAAATGAACGTAGTGAATTACGTAGTTGTATTTTGAGTATAAGTTCGGCACTAATTTAGAAGTTGTGCCTCCTGGTGGTATAAATTTCTCTGCACAAAATGGATAATCATTATGAATACAATGCAGCTCTTCAGGGTATAATAAATCAACTTCAAGTATAAATCCGTATTCTGCATTGTCTGACACGTTCATGATTCGTAATTGCTCAATTTCGAATTGTTCCAAAAATCTAAAATTCGATACTGGCAAAGACTGACACATGCTGTAACCGTATAAATTATTACAGTCGATATATATGAGAAAAGAATCCGATTTAGCTTCATCATAGTCATCCATGTAAAAGTTGTTGGCCCTAGCCTGCCTGGTAGAACAAAGACAAATTCCGCCCCGCACGCCTTTCTGTACGAGGCGTATAATGTCTAAGTCAGACAGTAGTTCTAACTCTACTCCTGTTTCCAATAACATTGCGTCAAATGATAAACTCGGAGCTGTTAAGTAAAAAGCTGGATCTAAATGATAATTTTTTTTACATACCGCTCTAAAATTTTCAAAGATATCTGTTAACAAATAAACATCTGTTTTAAGATATAGATCAGTATATTCTCCCATATTAGCAATGTCAAAAGTATCCCAGATTAATTGCGCATGCATGTAATCTTCATCGTTAATACCTTCATCAGTCAAAGTATTATAAAAACTTTCCTTAGAGGGCAGACATTTCTCAGAATACGATCTCCAAGATTTCATGTGATCATAGGGATAAACACCCTTACGAGTCAATAATTCAAATTCGTTGTCTTTACTAAAACAACGTTTTAGGTGAACAAAATCGGTTTTGTGTAGACCGTTTCCTAATTTTTCTAGGCTCGTTCCTAAAAACTTAAAAGAGTCTACAAATCTTATTTGAGCAAATTTATTGTCAGACATCTTTAAAAATTTTGTAAAAGAAATATAATTCTCTTTGTTCTTTGGTATTACTTTTATGGGGCCATAACTTTCAGCCAATTCCTTAATGAATAGATGACAATCATAGCCTGCTAGATTATGAAAAAATACGGGAATCAATTTTGTTAGACTGTACTGTAAATTGCAGTGTTGGTGAGCAGCACCTCGGTAACGGCCTGTCAAGTGACAGTGGTCCCGCACCTTATCAAATATTAATAAATTATTGCAAATGTGACACTTTTCCGCTTCTGCATGTATTTTGGCATCTTTTTCATCAAAAATCATTGGCACTTCTACACTTAAAATATCATAAATCTGTTCAATATCTTTGTAAAGACATTTTAGAAATTTATGAACACAGTCACGTCCACGATACGAAACAAATTGATTAAGATTACTGTCAAACGAACAAACTATGTTGTATGCAAAAGCCGCTGGAATGTGTTGTTTTTGATTTAGTGTAAAACTAGATGATGAACTCGGTTCACAAGTAGCTATTGGTTTAAGAAGAGTTTCAAAATCAGCATATACTACGAATGGAATATCTTGCTTTCGATTAAAGTTTTTAAAATGCAGATAACTGCCTTTTTCTGGTAGTATGGTAGTCACACCGCTACAAATGTGATTATCAAGTTTTTCTTCACACGAAAAAAATAGTAAACAATCATCACAAAAATATATCTTATTATGATGCTTTGTTATTTGAGCTCGAACAAGACGTGACAAATTCTTTATTAAAACATAGTGAGATTTGTTTCCATTTTCAAGTAACAATAAATTAATTTTAATTTTTCTTTTAAATTCGGATTTATAAATTGGCCCCACAATACGTTTATTATTTACGGAGTACACATTAATGCTCAGATGTTTATTATTATTTTCAAATGTTTTAATATCTGTAAAAGTAACAGGAAAGTGTAAGTCATTAATATTTAACACTTCTTGAAAATAAGGATACGATGCAGTGCGATCACTATTGCTTTTAGCTGGATAAAGTGCTGCGATAATGCTCCACAAAAAACAAAAATTGTCATTGTTCTTAACATTAATACATGCCTTTTTCTTTTTTAAATAAAGTGGTAGATCCACATAAGTTGAACCCGCCCCACTTAACGGATCGTACTTATTAATATTAATTTCTACATATAAATTACTTAAAAAGCCCCAACCACTGTCACGTTCTTGAAACTCTTCAACTTTTTTACATAATGTACTAACGATAGAGCCAAACACCTGATCGTACTCAAAGTTACGATGTATAATCATATTCTTGGTTGCAAATGACTTTATATCTTGGGTATCGCTTATAAACAAAATGAAATTACCAAAATACTCTATATTAATTTTTAAACTAATGTATTTTTTTAACGATGTTTCTATAAGACCGAATAATTTAGTACGTATAGTGTTTAAGAAAAATTCAGGTATAGTGGTCTCATTTTCCGCATTTGCTAGTATTCTATATGAAGAGATACGACCTCTGAATGCAGAGGCAACCTTAACCACTCCGTCCTCAGCCGGAGCCGCGCATTTGTTCTTGTGCGCGTTACTCCGCAAATGTCCTACCCAATGCATATTTTCTACGCGTGTCGAACAAGCGGTACAAAAAGGCATGATTTAATAATTTACTTTACCTTATGCTGAAATAAACTCTTATATAAATTAGTTACAACTTACAAATACTAACAAACTATAACTAATGTATTACTTTGAAATCCTAATGATTCTGTAAAGTAAGTATATATTACCATATATCAAGTTTAGAGTCTTTTCACGGTTACTTACAATTTTAACATTTAATAAGTATTACCTATGCTAGGCAACCTTAAGTCAGCTTTGTCTACCTTTTTTGTGACAAAAACTTGCCTCCAACAAGCTCTATTACCACTGCAAACCTAAGAACATCAGGTACCTACCTATACCACAGATAACATAATACCATGCCTATACCAAACTTGATATGTGGTCGACTATACTTACGAAACTAGAAGGAACTAGGTAATTCAAAGAAATACTTACTAATTTAAATCAGTATATTTATATGATAATAACTAAAGTAAAATAAAAACCTAGAATGATTTAAAATCTAAATTATTTAATATTAATTTTATTACTAAAAAATACAGGCTCTCGATCTTCAAATAATTTCTTAGTTGTCTTCATAAAGTTCTGAAGAGCGTGCCACTCCGATGTGCCGGTGTTGAGCTGAACCTTCGCCGTGAGTAACGCCTTCTTGTAGCGGTCCGCGGGCGGCGCCTTGAGCGCGTCGCTGGTGGTGTACACGCGCGCCTCCACGTAGTAGGCGCCGGTCAGCGGAGCGGAGCGCCGCACGCAACCGTTGGCTACCTTGCTAGTTAGGCTGCTGTCCAACTGGTGAGTCGCCTTATTGCGACTTCGGGAGTTCTCCACCGCTAGAGCCTCGTCTTCGTCGGATAGCAGTCCGAAGAGATCCTTGGATCTCTTTGACGGAGCTCTGAAAATAAGAAAAATAATATTATTACCTGAGCCCAGACATACGAACTCGTTTATACATTCTCTCTTGTACAGGCGCTATAACAAATGTAGCGTTAGAAAAGTCTGTCATCCATCTTCATTTAGATACAACCTATTTGCACAGCATCTAAAGACATGCTCAATAAACAAACATAAGTACACATTCGTTCACTCACACATACACCATCACACGCATATCTTTGATGAACCACTTACCGAGATTTAGAGGCGCTCTTCTTTTTCGGTACTGTCACGGTTGGCTCAGTTTCACACTCGGAGTCTGATCTGTTGGGACAAAATGCAATAAATTAATGAACTGACGGGTAGTCGTCGCATCTATGATCTTAAAGGTCGAAGTGTTTACTTATATCAGATGTAGACGTTAAAGGTTAAAGATAATGTATGCACTGTACCTTGATGCGATTGGCGTCTTCCTCTTTGCGTATTTACGTGAAGTGGAGGCAGCGGTGCTCTCTCCAAACACAGAATCAATCTCGGAGTCAGACCTGTAAAGATAAAAGATGATTCTATATAGTATTCGATGTCTCGTTATCTATGCAATGAGACATGGAATGCTACATCCACGCCACCCATTGCACAGCAGATGTAATTCACTGAAGATGGGTTGCTAGACAGTCAACTACAAAACATACCTAGCTCCTAATTCAGCTAACCAAATCGCATCACAATCGTAATTGAATTGCAGGTTTTGACAGTTCTAGTATAGGCTAGATGTCAAAATCGCACAATTCAATAACGATCGAACTGCAATTTAAATAGCTGAATAAGGCCCCTAGTCGTGGTGACACAATTGTAAAGAGAAAAAAAAAAACTTACATGGTTTTTACCTTGGCGATTTTGTAGAGCAGGGATTCTGGAGAGCAGAGATTCTGTCTGGAGCACTGAGCACTAGCCACTTGAGCAGCAATTACTACTGGATTACTCGTTGCGGTAATGTGGTGACAATCACCGATGCACCCAATTTATAACACAAAAATTGTTGAATTTGCTAAAGTTCATAGGGTTGTCAAAGTTGCTAAACGCTGTTGTTACTACGGGACAAAAAAAAACACATAGCAACTACGATGTTCACGGCGTTATTAATTATTTAAATTGTAAATAAATTAGATTTTAATTTATATTTACTTTGGTAAGATACTTTGAAAAATGGTACTAAGTACTTTTGCTAGTTTAGTCGGTAAAAACGATGGAGGCAATCCTATTTGCACCAATAACCCTAAAATAAAGATATTGTAATCTGAAATGCAGTAATATAGAAAATCATGGTTTATTGTAGGTATACGTGTAGTGGTCAGATCGTAAAATTGATCATTTCATGATGCTGCTGGTCGTATAATAAAATGGTAGTTGTTCATGAAATGGCCAGCTACGATTGGCCAATTATTGGTTAATTTTACAATCTGGTCACGATATATTTAACACGTCTCCAAGTAACAAGTTTCAAACTATACTACTCAAAAGATTTGTACCAGCCCTATTGCGGCGCGACGCAAGGAATATTGCAAGCATGCACTTTTACAAACACGTGGAGCCAAAGTTTTTCGCGTATTTGTTTGACCTCGATTTATTTTTTACGGCTTTTTCCATACTTACTTTAATCATACTTATTATTTTGTTATATGAAAAAGAACTATTTATGACATTTATTCGAAACGGTTTTAAATATTATTTATCTCAAACAGAACCAAATGCAATACAAACATAACTTAATAAACAATTACGTAAATAATTACACTCCTGTATCCTTTTTGTAGTCAAAATTGATTGAAGCTCATCCTACCTTATTGCAACTTATTAAATGAGACAGTAAAATTAAGGGTTTGGTTGTTAGGATAAATTATTTTAGTAAGTGCGAATGTAAATGATATAAAACACTTTTCTTATCAAACGCAGATCGATTTTAAATTATAACATTTAACCCAAAGTTGTTATTATCAAACTAACAGATATTGTTTACTATTAGGAAACAAAAATAAAATCAAATAAAAATAATGGTAAGTAGGTATGGTTAACTTTCATACTTTATTAAAATCATACCTAACACATCTGAATGTCTAGGGAGTCGGGTATTGAATATCTTGACCCAAAGGAAAGTCTTTTAGGAACACACAAAACTTTAAAACAAAAATTAGTTCTCAGTATCAAAAAAATAAACTACGTACTCCTTAACCGAAAGTTAAATTTAAAGCCTTAATCGTGTCATTGCTATTGCAAAAATTGTAGGTGCTTTATAATTTCTAGTTGATTAAACTTGTAATTGAATAAGAACTACATACTCCTTACCGAAAGTTAAATTTAAAGCCTGAATCATGTAACATTGCTATTGTAAAAATTTTAGGTGCTTTATAATTGTTATACGAGTACTCGTACATACCTAATTGAATAGTAACCAAATATTATTATTTATAGTCATAATCTCAAGGTTTTATGAACATTCAATAAGACCCAGACTTTAATGCAAACGATGCTGGATACTACACCTTAGTAAAATCTTATATTATATACCTACCAGAACATTTGTAAATGTTTTGTTCTGTTTTTGGTACTTACTCATATGTTTAAAAAAATCCTGTATGTAAATAGCTATGACGTAGCCTGCCCGATGATCCTAAAAATAGATTTTGACAGTAGTTACCTACGCGAGGGAGGGGTTTAAGTTTTTACCAAACTTTTTATATATATTAAATTATATAAATACAAAAAATAGATTCGTCGTTTGCATAAGTAAGTTCGGAGGTTCGTTCGTATATTAATTAGTAACGTAAGAGAAAACATCGTAAGGAATAAACTTTACATTCAGATTTTCGGGATGTGTAATGTGTAACCATGATTAGACTTGTCTGGTCCCCCCCCTGCAAAGGGTTTCGGTTACGGATGTCACGTAGCGATTTCTCCAAACTAATAACTGGACTTGTCAAATCTGGAATCATGATCATAAGGGCCCCTTGGCTCCGAAAGGATTTAACCGAGATAGGATGAGGAGTGATAGAGAACACCGTAATGCTTAAGTCTACCATTCGTACCTAATGTACCTATGATAAATTATCGTTTAAACTAAAACATCAGAAACAGGCGCATAAGGCACACACATTAGGTAGGTACTATTAGCGTGGTGCCGCGGTGTCATGTAGCATTACTTATTTTCTGCGCATTCCACGGGAGCGTGACGCAAGCATGTAAGTGATCATTTTACAGTGGTGTGGTGGGAACTATGCGCCGAAAATAGTACAAATTTGTCAATAAAAATAAATATAATTAATTGCCATAACACTTTATTCACCATAAATAACCATGTCCAAAAGGTTGGCAGCTGATTCTGCATGCAAAAGTGTCAGTATAAAAAATCAGTAAGTTGTAAGTAAGCAGCTGTCCGCTGCGCGGTGTATCTACCACTCAACACTGGAACTAATTTATAAATCCAAGCTGTGCTAATTACCTATGTCGCTGGTGTTAAAACTAGTTCTATGAGCATTATGTAAACAACATTTCTGTATTCAACACTGTCTTATATCCAAATACATTAAAAAATGGGAAAACATAAAAATAATATACAAATGGTATGATAAATATCGATTAAATAAAACTTCAGAAACAGGCGCATGTGACTCAAACATTAGGTTGGTAGGTACTTATATGGTGCGGTTTCATGTAGCATTATTTCCTGCGCAATGGGCTTGCCACGTGAG
The DNA here is from genome assembly GCA_949315895.1 of Anania crocealis. Taxonomy (NCBI): domain Eukaryota; kingdom Metazoa; phylum Arthropoda; class Insecta; order Lepidoptera; family Crambidae; genus Anania; species Anania crocealis. The sequence continues at coordinate 936,383 of OX438876.1, forward strand.
CTGATGCAACCAGTTCAACAGTGGCGGGAGCTATGTACATAAATCACTATAAATTTTTCAATTAAAAATAAAAGTAATTTAACTAATTATTTTTATTTTTGATACTTGCTCCATACATAATCTGTTTCAAAGGGTTTGCAGCAGATCAGCATGCAAAAGTGATATTAGTAAGTTGTATCTCATGTGGGTAATGTAGGTACCTACTAACAATCATTCTCATCTTCTGTTGTGTTCCGATTGTTTTTAAAAGCGAGTACCTAAGTGCCTACGCTGTTGCGTGGTGCGAAGCTAAACGTGTGTTGCGTTAGATACTGATGGAATTATGCATTTCTAAATCATCTGGAGTGAGTTTCGCAATACTTTTGTTTATATTATTTGTTGGTTTTACGTTTTAATTAAAACTAACTACTTTAACGTATTCCAAGATTTTAGTCACCCACTCCGCGATGCTTTCTCAGACGCGTGATGACTACTAAATTGAGATTTGAGTGCAACGTGAATGATACTTGCTAGTTGTTGAAAAAATTTAAAAATTTAAAAATTCAGAAATAAATTTCGAATCGAATCCTAAAAGAATTATCAATTATTTACTCACGACATACAAACGATCCAGGAATCGGTACATTTAGGTAAGGCATTGACAATGTAGGTATCATGTTGCGATTCCGCCGCATGCCTCAGTGTGCGGGGCGTGGGGACCGGGGCCCCTTAACGCTGACATGCAAAATGCTGAAGTGCATTCTAATTTACAACATATTTAAGTATTTCAATTAGGTCGATTTAAAATGAAATCAAATGTGATTACGAAAGAATAAATTCATGTTCATAAATTCTAGCTCAGGTACAATTCATTTATCATTACTGAAGACTGTATCCAGATATACGGATGCCTGGAACGCGAATTATAATTTGCGCATTATTCTGTAGTACCTACTCAGTGAACAGCCACTATTTTAGCATCAATTGAAAGCCTTAAGCCTTAGGAAATGCACCTAGCGATTGGAAACGAAATGATGATAATTATGTAGTTTTATTATTTAAAAGCTGTAGTATGGAATTGTGTCATTCTAGATTATCTGGAGTGAGTTTAAGCTTTAGCTAGAACGAACGACAGATGATCTAGAATGAACAATTCCATACTACTAATACAATCTAATAAATATTCCTCTCAATTAGGCATACAAGATGGCGTTTGACGAAAAAAAAAGATAAACCATAAACTTAAGTTTTTGTCCCTCGTCATAATCTCACATGAAAAGCTAGTATTATATCTTTCGCAAATAAATATCCTTTAGGCATTGCATAAGTTAAAACTCTTTGTTTTGTTTGTTATTAATACAACAAGCACAAGTGTAAGTAAATAATCGAGATAAGCGATTTTGAAATTGTCAATACTGACATGGTTCATTGAATGTCATCAAAGTGTCATCTTCCGCCATGATAGGTTTTGTTGTTTAGTATTGCTATTCTAATAAGTTTATTTTTGTTTGAGCCATTATACGAAGCCATTTTAAAGAATTTGGATAATAACAAAGTGTTGTAGGTATATTGCCCTAACTTTTGGCAATGTGTACAGGTTCTGGGCCTAGCCTCCATACAATTTGGGACGGACAACTCCTTTTATGGACTATAGTTTTATAATTGTTTAAGTTGATAAAAAATACTATGCAATAAATAGCTTTACCGCGGCAGTCGTCTCCCAGTGCCACACACGTCTTTTTTTTTTTATATCACATTATCATTTAGTCTAATTTAGCTTTTACTAATTTCTTGTAATTAATTTTATTTATTTTTTTCAATTGTGACATTTGTATTAAAATTTTCTTGTTATTTTGGCAGATATCGTTACGCTGGCAACCGTCTTGTCAAATTGTTTTACTCATCTAAAATTATGTAAATTCATCTAAAGGAGTTCGGTTTGGAGACACTGTAATTTTGCCATTTATAGACAGACTAGTTTGTAAAAATATATTTATTAATAATTTTGATAATATATTGAAAATTAAAACACTTGTTCTATCGTTTTGCCTACAACAGCCCATATTTGGGCAACGATAGAGCAGACAGACTACACTCGGCATTTAGGAAAAGCTAAGGTGCACTTAACTTATACTTTTTGGTTATGATACCATTTTGGAAATTTAATTTTTCAAGTTTTTATATACTTAAGTAGGTATTACTGTCATTAGGTATAAAAGGTGCATTTATTTAGTTTTTTTACATACAATTTATTTTCGGCTACATACCTACAGGTAATCTTTGCCTTTGGTAAGTCAAAGTAAATTTACCTGTAGGTAAACAAAAAAAAAAACAAACGGTGGGTGTAATCAAATTTAGGAAAATAACGAACAAAACCGCTCTTAAAATTTTGTTGATTTTAAATAGACGTGAGCTAGCTATTTGAATGAAGACTTCCGTGCCGTTTTGCTGTGGTGTTTGGTGTATATGTGGTGAGATAGGATAACACACACACCTAAGATACTACTACTACTAACGGTAGGTTTAACGAACATTCCTCTCTTATATGAACAAAAAAAAAATTCAGATAAAAATAAATAATAATAATAATAATAATAATGATGATCTCGTCCTCGGACGAATCACCAGTAGGGCTAAGATGCGACCCACGACAAAATTTTATCGCGGCCTTATATCGCATTTTGACAGCGTTATATCGTTTGTCTATCGCTGCTAACATGGCAGACTATTTATGTCATCTCTAACTGTCAAAATACGATAAACTATAAAATTGTCTACAAACTCTAACATGAGCCTCTTATATTTGTCTATTTTAATCGATTTTTGACACTTGCGCATGACAAATTATCGTGGTCGCTTATAGCTCACGACAAGGCATAAACCCTTTATAAAAAATTGCCGTGCCATATTTTAATTACATTTTGACCACTTATGAAGAACGGGAGGCGCGTAAAATTCAGCGCAAGCGTATCGGCGACGTGTGCAACCCGTATGACCTTCCGGATATGGAGTTCCAGGCTCTGTGGCGTATATCCAAGTCCATGGGTTTTTATTTGATAGATAGGCTGAAAGAGGACTTGGAACCAAAAAATGGAGGACTTCCAGCCATGTATTGGCACAGATACTGGATCTGTGCCTTATTGCCTCTAAGTTTTCTAAAAGAACCTAAAAACCATTAGTACTTTCCATGATAAGAATTTATTTCAGTTTATTACAAGTTTTACTCACATCTTTGAGGCCATTTCAAATTTTAAAACTTTTCACACTTCAATCAAAGTTCAAACCGAAAAATATGCCGCGAATGCTGTTTGCCAGGTGTCACTGTCTGACAGTGACTGTCACCCAAAGATGTGTCAACGCAGATGACGTCTCTGGCAAGAAGTGTTTTAGCCAAGTCTGACGTAAAATTGAACGAATGATTATAATATTAACCAATGTTTCCACACCGAAAAACTATATAATTATGTAATATGGCTACATTCGTTTGTCGTGTAGATAAACGTTTGTCGAGCGAAGAATTTTTATCGCGGGTGGTTGCCATGTTAGGGAAAATGATAAAATAACACAAGTAGACAAATTTTATCATGTCGTGCGACAAATTTATCGTGGTGTCGCATCTTAGCCATACTGGCGTAGGGCTGAGTCTCAACAGATCGCAGCACGACGCTGCTCTACCGAGCACAACACCCCGCCAGGAACGTAAGTCGTCTACAGACTATTCCGAGCCCCGACATCGAACTGAGGTAAATTTGAACCTTCAGAGCCGTGGTGCACGTGTTAAACCGACCGCACCGATCTCTGCGATTCAAATGGGCTTCGACGTCGCACCTTACGATGTAAAGCGCGACTAGTCCTCTCCCCTTGGACCTCTGCCTAGTACAGACGTATTTAAAGTTGGACCCACGATATACTTACAGCAAAATTTATTTTAGTTTAAATTACATTAATTTAATCAGTGTATATAATAGGAGTGCATAAGTATTAAAGATCTTAGCAAACGAACAAGAACAATCTTCACGTCGTGTGGCGCTGACTCAAACCCAATCACGGTCGGTAACACGAAATCTTTATAAAATAAAACACTACTTGATCTCTTCGGCCACTTACTGTAGTCAACCTCTAAGTAATCCCTGCTAGCCTGGTACTTGTTATATAAACATTGTCGCTCGCTATGCCACTACGTCGCTCCCCGCCTCCCGCCGCACAGGGTGCCCCTCTCGCACAACTCACAGCTGTGCGTGTACCCCAGTCGTATGACTCAGATACGCCATCGGAACGGAGTGAAAGCGGCAATGTATGCGTACGACCTAAACGTAAGCGCGAACATGATGATGATGCTATTCATTCTTTGAAGTTGGAAATGAGAGGATTATTTTCTTCATTATCAGATATTGTTGAGAAGCGTTTTAATGATATTACACAGCAAAACAATGAGCTGAAAACTAGCGTTGAATTTTTATCCGATAAATATGACACTGTGATCGAAAAGCTACATCAACTTGAGGAAGAAAATATGAATGATAAAAAATATGTCTTAACTTTGGAAAATAAACTGGAAACATTGGAGCGTAAATTAAAGTCAACTGGTTTAGAAATAAGAAATGTTCCAAGGCTCTCTCAGCACCCAAAAGGCATGGAAACTAAAGAAGAGATGTGTACTATTATAAAAACTCTAGCTCATTCTGTAAAAGAAGACATTCTAGAGTCGGACATAATAGATATATATCGTATCAACTCAAAAAAGAATTCTGCCAGCCCAATTATTGTCGAGATGCAAAGTGTGCTAAAGAAAGAAAAAATTCTACAGGCTGTAAAAGTATTCAACAGACAGAAACCTAGAGCCGAAAAGCTGAATACAGGCCATTTGAAACTAAGTGGCCCAACTACACCCATATTTATATCAGAAACTCTTACGTTCAAAACACAGAAGCTATTTCATTTAGCCAGATTATTCGCCCGTGAATATAAATATACCTACTGTTGGACTTCAAAAGGTCAAATCTACTTGCGTAAAAATGATGAACAGCCTGTATACCGAGTGGAATCAGAAGTGACTACCACGGATATTCCGCCTTTTTTTGTTAAATTGGTTTTATGTATTTGCTTGTATTGTCATGATAAGTGTTTTTATCTACAAGTGTACTATCTTACTTACAATATTATTTCAGTTACTGTGCTTGTACCACTGTCAAACATCAACTCATATGAGAAACTATTTACCCATAATCATCAATACACTCATAAATTCGCTCTTTGAAATTCCACAGTTTAAACCTCACAGATACACAAATAAGCAAAATAATGCAACACTTAACTCATTTACATTAGTCATACTCCAATGTGTCATAAATAATATACGCATAAAAATTCAATTCTATTAAAGATATAAGTGATGATATTGATCACTTCACAATAGCACATTCGTCAATCTTAAATAATATAGATAACTGCATAAATGTCATACCTAACCCAGACCTACATCTGAAAATTATTCATCAAAACATTAGAAGCATCACCCGAAATATAGACGATTTTCTGATACTATTACAACGAAGTCAAATTGAATGGGACATAATAATCTTCACTGAATGCTGGCTATTATCAACTTATATTATCCCTAAGATTGATGGATATATTCACTATAGTAATGTACATAACCCAACGCAAAATGAAGGCGTGGTTGTATACTGCAAACAATCATTGAGTGTTTTATTTGATAATACAGTTATTGCAGAATGCAACAATGTGACGTTGAAGGTAAATAATGATACTTTTGTTATAGCGATATACAGACCACCCGGTTTCAAAGACCCTACTACTTTCATTCAATCTCTTGGGCTATACTTAAATCAATTCTCAAACGTTAATAACGTAATCTTAACTGGCGATATCAATATCGATATCATCATGGGCACCAAAGATCCAAATAGTGCTACCTACCGAAATTTAATTGCAGCAAATGGTTTTTTGCCTGCACATACACTCCCTACGCATTCTAAAACTTGCTTAGATCATGTTATAATTAAAACGAAAAAAGAAGCCATCTGCTACGTTGCTGAGACATCTATCACTGACCATGATGCAACTATATTACTTCTACAGATCAACCCACATCAACAAAATAGACCACTTAACAAAATTATAAAACATGTAAATTATTGTAAGTTAGAACAGGAGCTAATTAACACCGATTTTAGTAATATTTATACCTTTAATGATGTAAACCTAGCTACTTCACATTTGATAAATATCCTAAACAATGCCATAAATAACCACACTACAGTAATAAAATCATCAAACCGTAAAACGGTAAAAAAACCTTGGATAAATCCAGGAATCCTCAGATGCTTAAGACATCGCGACAAGCTTCATCAAAAATGTAAAAAGACCCAGACAATGAAATAATTAAAACTATTTACAAAAGATACAGGAACTATTGCAGCGAACAACTAAAAAAACTAAAAACGTAGTATAATAAAGCTGAGCTAACAAATGCCGCTAAAACGAATAATAAGAAATTATGGAATACAATTAAGTCAGTAACTAATACAAATAAAATTAACCAGGATGCACTGGAACTAATCAATAAGTATGATCCCAACACTTCAGTAAATAAAGTTAATACATTTTTCGTTAATATTGGGAAAACTTTAGCAGAGGAAAATTCCACCAACACCATTACGCCCCTTATTTTTCCAGATAAGATCCATACTAACTCTCTTGCCCTCTTTGATACTGACCAACAAGAAATTGACGCTCTAATAATGAGCCTCAAATCAGACTCTTCTGTTGGAAGAGATAATATATCTGCTGTTTTTCTAAAAAAATATAAAACTTTATTATTACCTTTGATAACATACATTTGCAATCTTTCCTTCAAAACTGGCAAATTTCCTAAGGAACTGAAACTTGCTGAAATCCACCCAATTTACAAGAGTGGTGGCAGAAACTGTGTCGACAATTATAGACCTATATCCATATTACCAACTCTTTCAAAAATTTTAGAAAAATTGCTAAATAGACGTCTAACTAATTACTTACAAAATAACAAGCTACTTTCTCCTTTCCAATTTGGTTTTCGGTCGAAACACTCTACAAATGATGCTGTACATGAATTAATACATTACATCGTTTCTAAATTGGATTGTAATCAAAAAGTCTTAGTAATATTTCTGGATCTTGCAAAGGCCTTCGACAAAGTGTCTGTACCACTCTTGTTAAGAAAATTGGAAAGACTTGGTATAAGAGATACTCAGTTAAAACTTTTCAAAGATTATTTATCTGATCGATATCAAAGGGTAAAAATTGGTGAGTACTACAGTGATGATCTTCCGATTGAATATGGCGTCCCACAGGGCAGTGTGCTTGGCCCTACTTTATTTTTAACCTACATAAATGGCCTCTGCGAACTCCAAATGACAAATGGGAAGATCATTGCTTTTGCAGATGATACGGCTTTACTTTTTAGCGGAATAACATGGCCGGAAGTCTTTCATAACGCGCAAAAGGGTTTCAATAAGGTTACCAAATGGCTTAATGAAAACAAGTTATCTTTGAATGTTAAAAAAACCAAATACATTCCTTTTTCAAAAAGAAAACTTTCTGCATCGGATCTTCAATCTCTCTCTTTACAAGCTCACTGCTGCCCCCAGACCGATATTGATTGCTCTTGTCCAAACCTAAACAGCACTGAGTCAATAAAATATTTAGGAATAATGATTGACAGTCAACTAAACTTTTACCAGCACATAGATCTATTAACGTCAAGAATACGTAAATTAATGTTTGTTTTTAAAAATCTTCGTCATGTTGCATCCTACAAAATAATTAAAATGGTTTATTTAGCTCTTTGTCAGTCTCTTATTACTTACTGCATCACAGCCTGGGGAGGATCATCAAAGACAACTATGATAAAACTCGAAAAAGCACAAAGAGCTGTGCTGAAAGTTAGTAAATCCCTTCCGTTCACCTATCCAACTAGTGAATTGTACAGAGAATGCAAGGTTCTCTCGGTTCGCAAATTATTTATTTTACATACAATTTTACAAAAACATTCAGAACTTAAATATGATCCTAAACTAGAAAATAAAAGGAGGAAAAATGACATCTGTCCTAGTCACAGCTTCAAATTCAAATTTACACAAAAATTTTACTGCTTTCTTGGAGGGTACTTATACAATAAACTGAATAAAAACCTATCTTACTACTCTCTTACAAAACGAAAATGCAAAGGAATATTACAAGAGTGGTTACTTAATATTGATTATGAAACTACAGAAAATTTATTGACAGTTGTGACATAGATAGACTATACACACTCTGGATGGATACACGCACACGACACACTCACCTACGCTCATACACACTCACCCACACTCACAAGCACAAAAGAAGCATTAGTATAAGCACATATACTTTATAGCAAATTAATAAAGGTTCAAATTATTTATTATTTAATTACTCTCTTATCATGCACAAGTTAGTTTTGGTTCAGAGGGTGAGGGCCTGGCGATCTGTCACACAGGGATTATACCCAGTATAGACACCAGTCTCTCACAAAAGTTGTAAATATAATATGATATTATGTTATTGTCAACCACGTACACTGTACTACTTTTAGGAGAGAAAATAAATGATTATATTATTATATTATTATTAGTAAAGTCACATTGTTTAGAGCCTCCCGACTCTCGGGGCTCCACAGTGAGCATATCCTTGCCGGATTCGGCTAGGCTGGCTTCGGCCTTAGAGGCGTTCAGGCATAATCCCGCGGATGGTAGCTTCGCACCACCAGCCGCTCGGCCGAGTGCATGAACCAAATGTCCGAAACTGCGGTTCCTCTCGCACTGAGCAGTATTACTATCGCAACGACAAGCCATCAGTAGGGTAAAACTAACCTGTCTCACGACGGTCTAAACCCAGCTCACATTCCCTTTTGATGGGTGAACAATCCAACGCTTGGCGAACTTTGCTTCGCAATGATAGGAAGAGCCGACATCGAAAGATCAAAAAGCAACGTCGCTATGAACGCTTGGCTGCCACAAGCCAGTTATCCCTGTGGTAACTTTTCTGGCACCTCTTGCTAAAAACTCTTTATACTAAAGGATCGATAGGCCGTGCTTTCGCAGTCCCTATGCGTACTGAACATCTGGATCAAGCCAGCTTTTGCCCTTTTGCTCCACGCGAGGTTTCTGTCCTCGCTGAGCTGGCCTTAGGACACCTGCGTTATTCTTTGACAGATGTACCGCCCCAGTCAAACTCCCCGCCTGGCAGTGTCCTCGAACCGGATCACGCGGGAGTTTAACGGTGACGAGCGTTGCCGCCACGCCACCACTCTGCACGCTTGGAACGAAACACCGTGCGCCCGCCGAGTAAATCGACCGCGCACCGCTTCCGCCCAACCGAGTAAGTAATGAAACAATGAAAGTAGTGGTTTTTCAGCGACGACCGCCGAAACGATCTCCCACTTATGCTACACCTCTCATGTCTCCTTACAATGCCAGACTAGAGTCAAGCTCAACAGGGTCTTCTTTCCCCGCTGATTCTCCCAAGCCCGTTCCCTTGGCTGTGGTTTCGCTAAATAGTAGATAGGGACAATCCCACCACCAACCCATGGTTCTACCTGCCTTGCGGCATACGAACCGAATCTCGGGAGAGCGCTAGGGTACTGCGTAAGGGCTCTTTTCCCCTGCGCTAGTCTAAGCTCCCTACAAAAATTCTACTCCATCCCTTCAATATCAACTCTCCCCCTTCTGGGGCATGACACCACAATAACGGCACTTCGCCTCGGGCTCCTCTCCTTGACATTCGGTCCATACCTTCGAAGGTCATTCGAAGGTGCGGCGTATGTTATGCCACGCCTGCGCGAATCCGCGCAGTGCTGTCCAGTTGTTGTGGCTGCATATTAGATCACCATAGCTAATGGGACCGACCTGTTGGCGCTCTATCTTCCCAAACAATTCCTCTCTGGCGACTGAATAAAGGCTGCACTCCCACAAAGCGTGGTCTCTGGTTTCGTCAACTCCCTCGCCACACGGACAAAGGGGCGACTCACAGAGCGACATCGAATGAAGGCGCTTACGGAAGCAGCCGTGGCCACACAAAATCTGGGAGACGACATAGTCCGGCTCAACCCAGTGACAGGACGTTCTGACCGCCACATCCGGGAAAAACCTATAGAGGTCTCTGCCATCCTCACTAGTCCGCCACCGCTCCTGCCAAAGGGCAACAACATCTTCCCTAATGTCGCGTTGCAGCCTCCTGCGCTCCCTGGGGGCCAGTCGGAGTCCCTCCTGCGCAACTCGTCCCGCGCGAAGAACCTCCAAATCGGCAGGGAGAACGCCCGCCAGCACAGGTAACGCTGCGGAGCTGCACGATCTGTAGGCCTTCGTGAGGAGAATAAGGGCTGGCCTCTGAGTGCTAATCAGCGCTCTCCTGACGACGTAAAAAGATGAGCGTCGGTACCAGACGGCCGCAGCATACGTAATACATGCTACATACGTACCTGAATACAGGATTTTAAGGGCTCGGTACCTGATACCCCAGGAGGATGCGGATACCCGCGATACCTTCCCGAAGCATCCCGCAGCCCTCTCACCAATCAACTTTGCATGCGGCGCGAATGACCTAGCATCATCCAGGGTTACACCCAATACCCTTGCCCGGGTGACGCTCGCGATCGACGCTCCACCCAGCCTGATAGTAGGAGCTCGCTGAAACTTACCTTTGAGTGTCAATGTGAGGGACTTTCCAGGGGAAAAACCGAGACGGTTGCGCGTTCCCCACTCGGATATGTCCCTCAACATGGAGGCAGCCTTCCGCTCTATATCAGCCCGCGATGATGCCTCGATCGCGATCGTCACGTCATCAGCGTAGGCCACGAGATGGACGCCGTCAGGTTTCGGCAGCAACAGGAGGTCATTGAGCAGGAGGTTCCATAATGTCGGGCCCAAGACTGATCCCTGTGGACATCCCATGGTGCATTGCTTCCATGAAGTTTGGTCTCCGACGAAAAGGCCCACACGTCGGTTAGTAAAGTAACTGACCAGGATTCTGTAGATGTTCGGCAGAATACCTGTCTGTTTGGCCTTGACCAAAATCATGGGCCACCACGCGTTGTCAAATGCACCGGAGATGTCCAGGAAGACCAGCTGCACGTAGGTCGCTGCACTATGATCTGCGATGGAATTGATAGCATTGAGAGCGGTTACCGTTGAGCGGCCACGGGTAAATCCGTGCTGGGCGACCGAATTGTGTTCGTGCAGACAGGGGGCGCAGGAAACTATTATGCGCTCGAGAATCTTCCCGAGGATGGGGAGCAAAGTAATTGGTCTGTATGCTTTCGGGTCAGTCAGCGGTCTGCCATTGCCCTTCGGCAGGACCAGGAGCCTACCGATCTTCCATATGTCCGGGAAGACTCCCTCCGCTATACACATCTGGTACATTCGGTACATTTCCTCTGAGGCAGCTCGCCATGCAGCTTTGACGATCTTTGCGGTGATGCCATCCGTGCCAGCGGCAGTGTTAGGTAAGGCCCGAATAATACCCTCCACCGTAGACTTGGCCAGCTCAGGTGAGGTTGACCCAGAGGGGGCAAACGCGGCAGCAACTCTTACGTCACGGTGGTATCCGTTGTCCTCCGCTGGTTCGTCGTCCGGATACAGCGACCTGAGGAGTGCACTCATAGAGTCACTCGTGGTCCCAGTGAAACCCTCAAGTAGCTCCAGCCCATTGATGACGTTGGCAGGCGGGTGGAAACGACCGCTCGCCTCGCGGTAGGCTCGTCCCCACGGATCATCGTTGCCCGTTTCAGCGATTGCGCGGAAGTAGTCCAACTCTGCCTTCTTCATCGCTTGTTTGTAATTGATCCGCAACAAACGGAGCTCCGCGTGAAGTAGCTCTACTTGGACTCCTCCCGCGCGGCGCGATCGCTGCCAGGCCCGACGCGCCCTGTTAACACCTCGTCGCAGAACATCCAGCTCCGGGGTCCACCACTCGTAGCCTCCTTCATCCTTACGCGAGCATCGACCCAAAACATCTTGCGCTGTACGCAATACCAAGTTGGTAAAGGCTTCAGAGAACGGCACCGCAGACATGCCGGACCCAAGAGCACCCACACGGGCATGTAGTAGGGAGCAGAACCGGTCCCAGTTAACTCCCCTCACACGAAAAGGCGCTGGTAGTTCTCCCTCGACCCCACGAGGGCCCAACGGTCGGCGCTCCCCCCCTGCCAGGACATCAAATGTGATGAGCTGGTGGTCGCTCACACTGACTCCTTCATGCACGGTCCAGTTACCCACACGCACACTCCTATTTGTTAACGTGAGGTCGACGTTTGACTCACCGTTGGGTCCACAGAATGTCGGTGGCTGATCCGGGGCGTTATGCAGGAGGAGACCCCTGCCGAGGATGAAGCCCTCCATTTCGGACCTCCTGTAGTCGGCGTCACGACCCCTACCCATGTACTGTCTTTCAGGACAGTACCACATCGGCGAGTGAGCATTACTGTCAATGCATAATAGTACTGGTTGGCCCGAAAGGTTTTGCAATACATTTTCTACATGTTGGATGTGCCCACCGATGTCGGTACTGTACTGAAAGTACGCAGAGATTATATAAAAGCTGACTGTTCCCCGTGTAATATGCGCGACGAAGCAGTGGGTATTGCTAAGATGGTGAAGTATGGTTGTAGCTATCCTAGAATCAGCGATGAGAGCACCAGCCATCGGGCTCTCTCCGCACTGCAGCAAACCAACATCCCCATACTGCTCCTGGACTAACACTATGTCTAGGCCCAACTCCCGCGCCACGGCTGGAAGCTCCATCGTGGCCGCCTCCGAACCCTGGAGATTGAGCTGGCCAACACGAATAAGTGCACCAGGCCCCGGACTCATACCTTATATTGCAGCATGTTGACCGCCTGCTGTTCAGCGTACTGTCGAGCGGGGCACGTAGCTGCGGCAGTGAGGTGGGTGTGGGCATCTTTCCGCTTGAAACGCCTGCAAGTGGCGCAGCATGCTATAGCTGATTGGCACTCACCGGCACGATGCCCCGAGTCTCCGCACTTTCCACAAACGGTTTCCTTGGATCGGCAATATTTTTCGGGGTGGCCGTACTGCTGACATCGGTTACAACATGTGGCCCGCACGTGGTCACTCACTTCAAGCTCGTCCCACCCTAGGTAAACCTGCCCAAGTGAAATAAGCCTGTCTCGAAGGTTCATAGAGCACTCAAGGATCAATTAATATTTGGACCCCACCTGCTTCTTGACAGCCACCTTGCACTCACTTTGGACCTTGTTGAGTGGCCAGTCGGGATCGTCGGCTAGGTTGCCCTGATGTAGACCTACGATTATTTCCGCGTCGGGGAGATCATGACGAAGGTACCGTAAGGCCACCCGTGGGAGCCTCGTTCTAGGCTCGGCAATTTTTAAATTCGGCGGCACCATCGCCTTCAATTTCGCGGCACCCTCGGCATTAGCCGTTCTCACCACAATGCCCGAATTACCGACCATCCGCACACTACGTATGCGGATGCCTTCAGGCCCTGGTTTTACCGCCTCCTGTAAGGTTTTGCGGGTCTCCTCGGATGTCTTGATGCCCTCATCCGCCGGGTAGAATATCACCGCCGGACCCTGCTCTGAAATGGAAATGGGGGCCTTACCCTTCGGCAACTTAAGTGCTCCTGCGTAGCTTTGGCCCACCTGTTGGCCAGTGGCCGCAGACGGAGAGCCGGCTGGTCCGGTTGACAATTGGCGTTTGGTCCACTCCAATTCGGCAGTTGCAGCTCCCAATTTTGTCGCTCTGAGCTCGTGCTCAGTGTTTGCCAACTTAATCTCCAGGGCAGCGACCACAGCCAGAATATCCTGGCTGTGAGACGCCACTCCGGTCTTGTCCCCAATATTCAATTTGTTACTGGCATTGGCGATAGCGCCGATGCCCTTGACTGCAGAGTATACTAAGTCCAGGAGCTGCAGACTGCTCATATCTGCCAGTCCACCCGATGGGGCGGGCGGGGGGTTCATCGGCGACTGTGGCTGCGATGCTGGTCGGTCCTCCGGCTGAGACCGAACTCTAGGCGGAACTGCCGGGCGCGGCTCCGATGTTAGAATACCCCCTATAGGAGGGGCTGCTTTGCGGTCCGTGACGCGCCTACGCACCGCCTCCTGAACCTCCTCAGGGGACAACAGCGGTCTCTTTGGTCCCTGCGACTGACCGGCTGACTTACTAACCTGCTGAGTCGGCGGTGGGGTGGTAAAACCGCTCGGTGGGGTCCTTGCCAGCGATTGGCGGGGTCTGAAGCCACTTTCGGCTGCAATATCCGACAATGCTCGCAGCTCCTCCTCTTTCCTAGACATCTCATCTTCGATGAGGCGCCGTTGCACCTCCGCTGCGTCCTCGTCCCCCTCCATTGAACGTCAAGTTAAAGAGTATGCGCAACACGGAACGCACCTGTCAAACTTAAACTGACAGCAGACGTCAAACTGACAGCAGACGTCAAACGCCACGCGGCCGCCCAGCCACCACGCGGTGAGCAATTTGTAGGTTATGTCGCAAACTAACCTATAAAAAAAAAAACAAAGGAATTGTCGTGCAACCCCTTACCGTGGGGAGGCTGCGCTAACCACCAACCTCAAAGGGTAGCTGAGGCTACCCTTATCCAAGACACAAGCACAAGGGATGCAATATCCCCTAGATAAACACTATATACACCCACGCGGTATAGCAATTTAGAAAACTAAAATAATTAAAACAAAACACCACGAAACAATGCAAAAACACAATTAACACAACGCACACAAGATGACGAATATTCCGTTCATAAGATTAAATTAAAACAAAAGAAATTAATTACTAAAATATTAATTAAAAGCGCAAAGCACACACTACACACTCGAAGCACGTCCACACAGTAGCGCGTCCGAGAGCGAAGTGATAGGGACAATCCCACCACCAACCCATGGTTCTACCTGCCTTGCGGCATACGAACCGAATCTCGGGAGAGCGCTAGGGTACTGCGTAAGGGCTCTTTTCCCCTGCGCTGGTCTATGCTCCCTACAAAAGTCTAAATCCATCCCTTCAATTTCAACTCTCCCCCTTCTGGGGCATGACACCACAAAAACGGCACTTCGCGCCGGGCTGAACACGTTGATCAATCGTCACTCTTCAAAAGTTCGTCGAATAGTGTGCCAGGAGTGCGCGAACTCGCGCAGCAAAAGCCAATTGCTTGGGCAACATATGAGGTCCTGGTAGTAGATCGGGCCAGGCTGTGCACGTTGAATCGTGTCCAGAAGCTTAACTCTAGCGTCAGCGTAGAGGCTACATTCCCAAAGAGCGTGATCGCGGCTCTCCTCAACTTCATCACCACACGGGCACAGAGCTGACTCGCACAGCGCTAAGTTATGTAGGCGCTGTCTGAAGCATCCGTGGCCGCATAGTAACTGCGAAACAATGTAATCTGGTTCCACCCAGTCTTGGGATAACCTCACAGCTACATCGGGAAAGAACCTATACAGATCGCGACCGTCTTCGCTTGACTGCCATCGTTCCTGCCAAGTGGCAACGATCTCCTCTCTGATGCTGCGTCGCAGCTTCCTGCGCTCCCTGGAGGCCAGTTGGAGTCCCTCGTCCGCAATTCGTCCTGCACGAACAACTTCTAGATCGGCAGGGAGAACTCCCGCAAGCACAGGTAACGCCGCGGTACTGCACGTTCTATAGGCCTTCGTAAGCAAAATAAGTGCCGGTCTCTGCGTGCTGAGCAACGCTCTTCTGACGACATAAAAGGACGAGCGTCGGTACCATACTGCCGCAGCGTACGTCAAAGACGCCACATAGGTCCCTGAAAACAGGACCTTAAGGGCGCGGAACTGAACACCCCAGGTGGATGCGGAAACCCGCGATACCTTGCCGAAGCACCGTGAGGCGTTCTCGCCAATAAGTCTCGCATGCGGCGCGTAGGACCTAGCCTCGTCGATGGTCACACCTAATACCTTCGCCTGGGCGACGCTCGCGATCGAGGCCCCGTTGAGTTTGATGATCGGGGCGCGCTTAAACTTGCCCTTATGCGTCATGGTGAGAGACTTTCCAGGGGAAAAACCGAGACGGTTGCGTGTTCCCCAGTCGGATATGTCCCTCAACATGGTGGCCGCCTTGCGCTCGATTTCGGACCGCGAGGATGCCTCGATCGCGATCGTCACATCATCGGCATACGCCACCAGGTGGACTCCGTCAGGTCTCGGCAACAGCAGGAGGTCGTTGAGAAGGAGGTTCCAGAGTGTCGGGCCGAGGACCGATCCCTGTGGACACCCCATGGTGCTCTGCTTCCAGGTCGTCTGGTTCCCTACAAAGAGACCCACACGCCGGTTCGTGAAGTAACTGACCAAGATGCGATAGAGATTAGGCGGAATACCGACCTGTTTCGCCTTCAATAGAATCATTGGCCACCACGCGTTGTCAAAGGCACCAGAGATGTCCAGGAAGATCAGCTGCACATAGGTCGCCGCACTGTTTTCGGTGATAGAGTCAATAGACTTGAGCGCCGTGACCGTGGAGCGGCCACGGGTAAAACCGTGCTGGGCGTCCGCGATATGTCTGTGCAGGCAGGGGGCGCAGGAAACTATGACACGCTCAAGTATCTTACCAAGAATAGGAAGCAGGGTGATAGGCCTGTATGCCTTTGGGTCCGAAAGAGGCTTACCATTACCCTTCGGCAGGACGAGCAGTCGTCCGACCTTCCAGATGTCTGGAAAGATCCCCTGGACGATGCATAGACGATACATGTGCCACATCTCGTCGGAGGCAGCCTTCCAGGTCCACTTGACGATTCTGGCAGTTATACCATCCGCACCAGCGGCAGTATTCGGTAGTCCGCGGATAATCAAGTCAAGAGCTGACTTGCTCAACTCCGGTGAGTCGCTCCCAGAGGGGGCGAAAGCTGCTGCAATACGTACGTCGCGATGGTAGATGGTATCCGCCTCTGGTTTATCGTCTGGGTACAGCGAGGAAAGCAGACACGCCATAGAGTCGCCGGAGGACTCCGTAAATCCGTCTAAGAGCTTCATACCGTTGATAACGTTTGGCGGCGGGCGAAAACGCCCACTAGCCTCCCGATATGCTTTGCCCCACGGGTCGTCGTTGCCGGACTCAGCGATTGCTCGGAAGAAACTCAACTCCGCCGTCTTCATGGCTCGCTTGTAAGCAAGGCGCTGCACACGGAGTTCCGAATGAAGAGACTCAACCTGAGCTCCTCCCGAGCGACGAGATCGCTGCCAGTCCCGACGAGCCCTATTGACTCCTCGACGTAACCGGTCAAGCTCCGGCGTCCACCACTCGTATCTACCGTCGTCCTTACGCGCGCTCTGTCCGAGAACCTCCCGGGCAGTGCGCAGAAGTATATCAGTAAATTTCTCGCTGTACAGGGATGCAGGAAGGCTGGTGGAGATGTTCCCTAGACGGGCATGCAGCACCGAGCAGAACCTGGCCCAATCAACCCCTCTCGTGCGAAAAGGTGCCGGCAATTGGTCTTCCCGCTCCCGCATGGTAGCCGATTGACGTCCTCGGTCGAAAACGACGTTAAATGTGATCAACTGATGGTCGCTGCGACTGACGCCCTCATGCACGATCCAGTCACCCACAGTCACGCCCCTGGTAGACAAGGTAAGGTCAACATTAGACTCACCAGTAGGGCCACAGTAGGTAGGTGGTTTGTCGGGAGCGTTATGGATCTGGAGGTTTCTACCTAGTATAAGGCCCTCCATGTGATTCCTTCTGTATTCGACGTCCCTTCCGCGACCTAAATACTGCCTCTCCTCGCAGAACCACATGGGCGAATGTGCGTTGCTGTCGACTGCAACCAGTATCGGTTTACCGGCTAGTCGCTGGAGCACAGTCTCCAAGTGTTGGATATGGCTGCTGATGTCGTGGCAATACTGGAAATAGGCGGAAACAATGTGGATACTTACGTCCCCGCAGGATATGTGGGCGACCAGACAGTGAGAGTTGCTAAGGTGATCCAGCATGGTAATCGCTATATCACGGTTCAAGATGAGGACGCCAGCCATGGAACCCTCGCCACACTGAAGAATACCTGAGGGGCAGCAATATTGCTCCTGGACAAGAACAAGGTCCAGTCTAAGCGATCGCGCCACAGCCGGCAGTTCTTTGGTAGCGGCCTCGGATCCATTCAAATTCAACTGCCCAACTCGAAAGTGCGTGAGGGCCGTATTAGACATACTGCAACATATTAACGGCCTGTTGCTCCGCGTACTGCCTGGCAGGACAGGTGGCCGCCGCGGTCTGGTGTGTGTGGGCATCCTTGCGCTTAAAGCGTCTGCACGTCGCACAGCACTGGCTCGATGACTGGCACTCCGCTGACTTGTGGCCGGTGTCTCCACACTTACCACAGACGGTCTCCTTGGCCCTGCAGTACTTCTCAGGGTGGCCGTATTGCTGGCACTTGTTGCAGCATGTTGCCCTTATATGGTCGCTGACCTCCAATTCGTCCCACCCGAGATAGGCCTGGCCCAGCGCAACCAGCTTGTCCCGGACGGCCATAGAGCACTCTAGCACCACTAAGTACTTCGGACCAACCTGCTTCTTTACTGCTACCTTACAGCAGCCCCTGAACTTGTCTAATGGCCAACTAGGGTCATCAGACAGGTTTGCCTGGTGCAGGTGCTCTATCACCTCCGTGTCAGATAAATTCTGCCTAAGGTACCTAAGGGCGACCCTTGGCTGTCTGGCCTTTGGCTCCGCAACCTTGAGGGTAGGCGGAACCATCGCCCTCAGCTTTTGGGCCGCCTCCGACGTTGCGGTCCTTACTACGATGCCGGAGTTGCCCACCATCCGAACGCTGCGGATGCGGATCCCCTCGGCTGTAGGCTTGACCGCCTCCTGCAGGGTCTTCTTTGTCTCCTCCGACGATTTGATGGCTTCGTCGGCGGGGTAAAAGATGACTGCTGGACCCTGCTGAGCAACAGTAATAGGCGCCTTACCTTTGGGTAATTTTAAGACACCCGCGTAACTTGGGACGGTGGACATCCCCGGAGCCGGCTGCGCCAGGTTGGAGCTGGTGGCGGAAGCCGATATTAGCCTCTTGCTGAATTCCAATTCAGCATTAACGGCTTGGAGCTTCGTAGCTGCTAGCTGGTGCTCCATATCACTTAACCTCAGTTCAAGCGTGGCAACCACAGCCAGGATGTCCTGGCTGTGGGATGCCACCGCTGACTTATCCCCCAGGTTAAGTTTATTGCTGGCGTTAGCAACACCAGCAATACCTCTTACTGCACTGTAAACCAAGTCGAGCAACTCCGACTTACTCTTTGCGCTAAGGCTATCCTCGGGCGGGGCCTGAGCGCTGGTGGGCGGGTGGCATGCCGTCGGTGGTTGGGACCGCTGCGGTTGGGGATTGGACGAAGTGGCCGGCGATGAAGACGGCCGCGGCGCGCTGGTGAGTATCCCCCCAATCGGCGGCGCACCCTTCCTGCGGTCAACTACACGGCGCCTCACGGCCTCCTGGACCTCCTCAGGCGAACC
Organism: Anania crocealis; assembly: GCA_949315895.1. NCBI lineage: Eukaryota > Metazoa > Arthropoda > Insecta > Lepidoptera > Crambidae > Anania > Anania crocealis. The sequence continues at coordinate 955,894 of OX438876.1, forward strand.
TAGCGGGCGTTTGGGACCACCGGATTGAGGGGCATCCTCAGGCTGCACTACCGCTACTGGTGGGGGGGGAGTGGTAAAGCCACTCGGCGGCGTACGGGCAAGCGACGTCAGGGGCCTAAACCCCGATGTCGCAGCTATCTCCTGCAGGGCGATCAGCTCCTCCTCCCTACGGGCCATTTCCTCTACAATGAGCCGCCGCTGCAGCTCCGCGGCCTCTTCGTTGCCGTCCATAATGATGGCGCTGCGGTCGGTCAGGCAAAAGAAACTTTTCGGACCGAAGAGAATGCAAGTCACAAAAGTGCGACCGCACTCAACTCGGACCGAACGCCTATACGTCAGCTGTCAATGTGACACTGACACTGGCAGTGACAGTGACACACGTCAAACTGACGCAAAACGTCAAACGACCACGCGGTCGCCTAACCACGCGGAGCACACTTATAGGTTATGCACGCTGTTATTAAAGATAACCTCAACTATTATGAACCTTATAAAAGTGAGCCCCCGGGATCGGCGACTCACGCCACTAACCTGGAAGGGTAGTGAACACTACCCTTATCCAAAAATAACACCCCAGAAGCGGGAATGTGTCCGAGAACACCCCCTCGCTGCCTGGAGCCTCGTGTTATAAAAATTAAACAACCACCAATTGCACGGTCCAAAACACCAACAAAACACAACACAACGCACACGAATATTCCGCTCTTAAAATCTTATAAAGAAAATTTCGGAATAATAGTGAAAAACTATAAAAATAATTTTCCTACTACCGCACAAAATTCACTTTACCTCCGGGCACGTCCGTACGCTAGCACGGCCGAACGCGAAGATGATCGTAGATAGGGACAATCCCACCACCAACCCATGGTTCTACCTGCCTTGCGGCATACGAACCGAATCTCGGGAGAGCGCTAGGGTACTGCGTAAGGGCTCTTTTCCCCTGCGCTAGTCTAAGCTCCCTACAAAAATTCTACTCCATCCCTTCAATATCAACTCTCCCCCTTCTGGGGCATGACACCACAATAACGGCACTTCGCCTCGGGCTCCTCTCCTTGACATTCGGTCCATACCTTCGAAGGTCATTCGAAGGTGCGGCGTATGTTATGCCACGCCTGCGCGAATCCGCGCAGTGCTGTCCAGTTGTTGTGGCTGCATATTAGGTCACCATAGCTAATGGGACCGACCTGTTGGCGCTCTATCTTCCCAAACAATTCTTCTCTGGCGACTGAATAAAGGCTGCACTCCCACAAAGCGTGGTCTCTGGTTTCGTTAACTCCCTCGCCACATGGACAAAGGGGCGACTCACAGAGCGACATCGAATGAAGGCGCTTACGGAAGCAGCCGTGGCCACACAAAATCTGGGAGACGACATAGTCCGGCTCAACCCAGTGACAGGACGTTCTGACCGCCACATCCGGGAAAAACCTATAGAGGTCTCTGCCATCCTCACTAGTCCGCCACCGCTCCTGCCAAAGGGCAACAACATCTTCCCTAATGTCGCGTTGCAGCTTCCTGCGCTCCCTGGGGGCCAGTCGGAGTCCCTCCTGCGCAACTCGTCCCGCGCGAAGAACCTCCAAATCGGCAGGGAGAACGCCCGCCAGCACAGGTAACGCTGCGGAGCTGCACGATCTGTAGGCCTTCGTGAGGAGAATAAGGGCTGGCCTCTGAGTGCTAATCAGCGCTCTCCTGACGACGTAAAAAGATGAGCGTCGGTACCAGACGGCCGCAGCATACGTAATACATGCTACATACGTACCTGAATACAGGATTTTAAGGGCTCGGTACCTGATACCCCAGGAGGATGCGGATACCCGCGATACCTTCCCGAAGCATCCCGCAGCCCTCTCACCAATCAACTTTGCATGCGGCGCGAATGACCTAGCATCATCCAGGGTTACACCCAATACCCTTGCCCGGGTGACGCTCGCGATCGACGCTCCACCCAGCCTGATAGTAGGAGCTCGCTGAAACTTACCTTTGAGTGTCAATGTGAGGGACTTTCCAGGGGAAAAACCGAGACGGTTGCGCGTTCCCCACTCGGATATGTCCCTCAACATGGAGGCAGCCTTCCGCTCTATATCAGCCCGCGATGATGCCTCGATCGCGATCGTCACGTCATCAGCGTAGGCCACGAGATGGACGCCGTCAGGTTTCGGCAGCAACAGGAGGTCATTGAGCAGGAGGTTCCATAATGTCGGGCCCAAGACTGATCCCTGTGGACATCCCATGGTGCATTGCTTCCATGAAGTTTGGTCTCCGACGAAAAGGCCCACACGTCGGTTAGTAAAGTAACTGACCAGGATTCTGTAGATGTTCGGCAGAATACCTGTCTGTTTGGCCTTGACCAAAATCATGGGCCACCACGCGTTGTCAAATGCACCGGAGATGTCCAGGAAGACCAGCTGCACGTAGGTCGCTGCACTATGATCTGCGATGGAATTGATAGCATTGAGAGCGGTTACCGTTGAGCGGCCACGGGTAAATCCGTGCTGGGCGACCGAATTGTGTTCGTGCAGACAGGGGGCGCAGGAAACTATTATGCGCTCGAGAATCTTCCCGAGGATGGGGAGCAAAGTAATTGGTCTGTATGCTTTCGGGTCAGTCAGCGGTCTGCCATTGCCCTTCGGCAGGACCAGGAGCCTACCGATCTTCCATATGTCCGGGAAGACTCCCTCCGCTATACACATCTGGTACATTCGGTACATTTCCTCTGAGGCAGCTCGCCATGCAGCTTTGACGATCTTTGCGGTGATGCCATCCGTGCCAGCGGCAGTGTTAGGTAAGGCCCGAATAATACCCTCCACCGTAGACTTGGCCAGCTCAGGTGAGGTTGACCCAGAGGGGGCAAACGCGGCAGCAACTCTTACGTCACGGTGGTATCCGTTGTCCTCCGCTGGTTCGTCGTCCGGATACAGCGACCTGAGGAGTGCACTCATAGAGTCACTCGTGGTCCCAGTGAAACCCTCAAGTAGCTCCAGCCCATTGATGACGTTGGCAGGCGGGTGGAAACGACCGCTCGCCTCGCGGTAGGCTCGTCCCCACGGATCATCGTTGCCCGTTTCAGCGATTGCGCGGAAGTAGTCCAACTCTGCCTTCTTCATCGCTTGTTTGTAATTGATCCGCAACAAACGGAGCTCCGCGTGAAGTAGCTCTACTTGGACTCCTCCCGCGCGGCGCGATCGCTGCCAGGCCCGACGCGCCCTGTTAACACCTCGTCGCAGAACATCCAGCTCCGGGGTCCACCACTCGTAGCCTCCTTCATCCTTACGCGAGCATCGACCCAAAACATCTTGCGCTGTACGCAATACCAAGTTGGTAAAGGCTTCAGAGAACGGCACCGCAGACATGCCGGACCCAAGAGCACCCACACGGGCATGTAGTAGGGAGCAGAACCGGTCCCAGTTAACTCCCCTCACACGAAAAGGCGCTGGTAGTTCTCCCTCGACCCCACGAGGGCCCAACGGTCGGCGCTCCCCCCCTGCCAGGACATCAAATGTGATGAGCTGGTGGTCGCTCACACTGACTCCTTCATGCACGGTCCAGTTACCCACACGCACACTCCTATTTGTTAACGTGAGGTCGACGTTTGACTCACCGTTGGGTCCACAGAATGTCGGTGGCTGATCCGGGGCGTTATGCAGGAGGAGACCCCTGCCGAGGATGAAGCCCTCCATTTCGGACCTCCTGTAGTCGGCGTCACGACCCCTACCCATGTACTGTCTTTCAGGACAGTACCACATCGGCGAGTGAGCATTACTGTCAATGCATAATAGTACTGGTTGGCCCGAAAGGTTTTGCAATACATTTTCTACATGTTGGATGTGCCCACCGATGTCGGTACTGTACTGAAAGTACGCAGAGATTATATAAAAGCTGACTGTTCCCCGTGTAATATGCGCGACGAAGCAGTGGGTATTGCTAAGATGGTGAAGTATGGTTGTAGCTATCCTAGAATCAGCGATGAGAGCACCAGCCATCGGGCTCTCTCCGCACTGCAGCAAACCAACATCCCCATACTGCTCCTGGACTAACACTATGTCTAGGCCCAACTCCCGCGCCACGGCTGGAAGCTCCATCGTGGCCGCCTCCGAACCCTGGAGATTGAGCTGGCCAACACGAATAAGTGCACCAGGCCCCGGACTCATACCTTATATTGCAGCATGTTGACCGCCTGCTGTTCAGCGTACTGTCGAGCGGGGCACGTAGCTGCGGCAGTGAGGTGGGTGTGGGCATCTTTCCGCTTGAAACGCCTGCAAGTGGCGCAGCATGCTATAGCTGATTGGCACTCACCGGCACGATGCCCCGAGTCTCCGCACTTTCCACAAACGGTTTCCTTGGATCGGCAATATTTTTCGGGGTGGCCGTACTGCTGACATCGGTTACAACATGTGGCCCGCACGTGGTCACTCACTTCAAGCTCGTCCCACCCTAGGTAAACCTGCCCAAGTGAAATAAGCCTGTCTCGAAGGTTCATAGAGCACTCAAGGATCAATTAATATTTGGACCCCACCTGCTTCTTGACAGCCACCTTGCACTCACTTTGGACCTTGTTGAGTGGCCAGTCGGGATCGTCGGCTAGGTTGCCCTGATGTAGACCTACGAATATTTCCGCGTCGGGGAGATCATGACGAAGGTACCGTAAGGCCACCCGTGGGAGCCTCGTTCTAGGCTCGGCAATTTTTAAATTCGGCGGCACCATCGCCTTCAATTTCGCGGCACCCTCGGCATTAGCCGTTCTCACCACAATGCCCGAATTACCGACCATCCGCACACTACGTATGCGGATGCCTTCAGGCCCTGGTTTTACCGCCTCCTGTAAGGTTTTGCGGGTCTCCTCGGATGTCTTGATGCCCTCATCCGCCGGGTAGAATATCACCGCCGGACCCTGCTCTGAAATGGAAATGGGGGCCTTACCCTTCGGCAACTTAAGTGCTCCTGCGTAGCTTTGGCCCACCTGTTGGCCAGTGGCCGCAGACGGAGAGCCGGCTGGTCCGGTTGACAATTGGCGTTTGGTCCACTCCAATTCGGCAGTTGCAGCTCCCAATTTTGTCGCTCTGAGCTCGTGCTCAGTGTTTGCCAACTTAATCTCCAGGGCAGCGACCACAGCCAGAATATCCTGGCTGTGAGACGCCACTCCGGTCTTGTCCCCAATATTCAATTTGTTACTGGCATTGGCGATAGCGCCGATGCCCTTGACTGCAGAGTATACTAAGTCCAGGAGCTGCAGACTGCTCATATCTGCCAGTCCACCCGATGGGGCGGGCGGGGGGTTCATCGGCGACTGTGGCTGCGATGCTGGTCGGTCCTCCGGCTGAGACCGAACTCTAGGCGGAACTGCCGGGCGCGGCTCCGATGTTAGAATACCCCCTATAGGAGGGGCTGCTTTGCGGTCCGTGACGCGCCTACGCACCGCCTCCTGAACCTCCTCAGGGGACAACAGCGGTCTCTTTGGTCCCTGCGACTGACCGGCTGACTTACTAACCTGCTGAGTCGGCGGTGGGGTGGTAAAACCGCTCGGTGGGGTCCTTGCCAGCGATTGGCGGGGTCTGAAGCCACTTTCGGCTGCAATATCCGACAATGCTCGCAGCTCCTCCTCTTTCCTAGACATCTCATCTTCGATGAGGCGCCGTTGCACCTCCGCTGCGTCCTCGTCCCCCTCCATTGAACGTCAAGTTAAAGAGTATGCGCAACACGGAACGCACCTGTCAAACTTAAACTGACAGCAGACGTCAAACGCCACGCGGCCGCCCAGCCACCACGCGGTGAGCAATTTGTAGGTTATGTCGCAAACTAACCTATAAAAAAAAAAAACAAAGGAATTGTCGTGCAACCCCTTACCGTGGGGAGGCTGCGCTAACCACCAACCTCAAAGGGTAGCTGAGGCTACCCTTATCCAAGACACAAGCACAAGGGATGCAATATCCCCTAGATAAACACTATATACACCCACGCGGTATAGCAATTTAGAAAACTAAAATAATTAAAACAAAACACCACGAAACAATGCAAAAACACAATTAACACAACGCACACAAGATGACGAATATTCCGTTCATAAGATTAAATTAAAACAAAAGAAATTAATTACTAAAATATTAATTAAAAGCGCAAAGCACACACTACACACTCGAAGCACGTCCACACAGTAGCGCGTCCGAGAGCGAAGTGATAGGGACAATCCCACCACCAACCCATGGTTCTACCTGCCTTGCGGCATACGAACCGAATCTCGGGAGAGCGCTAGGGTACTGCGTAAGGGCTCTTTTCCCCTGCGCTGGTCTATGCTCCCTACAAAAGTCTAAATCCATCCCTTCAATTTCAACTCTCCCCCTTCTGGGGCATGACACCACAAAAACGGCACTTCGCGCCGGGCTGAACACGTTGATCAATCGTCACTCTTCAAAAGTTCGTCGAATAGTGTGCCAGGAGTGCGCGAACTCGCGCAGCAAAAGCCAATTGCTTGGGCAACATATGAGGTCCTGGTAGTAGATCGGGCCAGGCTGTGCACGTTGAATCGTGTCCAGAAGCTTAACTCTAGCGTCAGCGTAGAGGCTACATTCCCAAAGAGCGTGATCGCGGCTCTCCTCAACTTCATCACCACACGGGCACAGAGCTGACTCGCACAGCGCTAAGTTATGTAGGCGCTGTCTGAAGCATCCGTGGCCGCATAGTAACTGCGAAACAATGTAATCTGGTTCCACCCAGTCTTGGGATAACCTCACAGCTACATCGGGAAAGAACCTATACAGATCGCGACCGTCTTCGCTTGACTGCCATCGTTCCTGCCAAGTGGCAACGATCTCCTCTCTGATGCTGCGTCGCAGCTTCCTGCGCTCCCCGGAGGCCAGTTGGAGTCCCTCGTCCGCAATTCGTCCTGCACGAACAACTTCTAGATCGGCAGGGAGAACTCCCGCAAGCACAGGTAACGCCGCGGTACTGCACGTTCTATAGGCCTTCGTAAGCAAAATAAGTGCCGGTCTCTGCGTGCTGAGCAACGCTCTTCTGACGACATAAAAGGACGAGCGTCGGTACCATACTGCCGCAGCGTACGTCAAAGACGCCACATAGGTCCCTGAAAACAGGACCTTAAGGGCGCGGAACTGAACACCCCAGGTGGATGCGGAAACCCGCGATACCTTGCCGAAGCAAGGAAGTGATAGGGACAGTGGGAATCTCGTTAATCCATTCATGCGCGTCACTAATTAGATGACGAGGCATTTGGCTACCTTAAGGGAGTCATAGTTACTCCCGCCGTTTACCCGCGCTTGCTTGAATTTCTTCACGTTGACATTCAGAGCACTGGGCAGAAATCACATTGCGTCAACACCCGCGAGGGCCATCGCAATGCTTTGTTTTAATTAGACAGTCGGATTCCCCTTGTCCGTGCCAGTTCTGAGCTGACCGTTGAACGGCGGTCGTACAGAACCGCGCCGATCGCGCACGAGACGAAACCGACACGGCCTTACGGCTAGGAAGATCCGCGGAAGGCCGGAACGCGAGTCCAGATTCTGCCCTACCCTCCGAAGAGATGAAACTAAAAAAGGCACTTGAGGAATTGCAACAAAGTAAAGAAAGTTGTAGCCAGCTTCTTAGGGAAAGAGACGATAGCGAAGAGGAATTTAAAACGATCATCTTGCGGAATTCTCAACTAAAGAAAGAATTAGCTGATGTTCATGCACAACTCGAAGAGGTCTCCATACACCGTGATGAATTATTGAACACGGTCAGCACGTTTGAACAATGCAGCAATATCTTTGAGCAGACTCTTAGACGGAACAACGAGCTTGAACATGAACTTAGAGATGCCAACAAGACCATACTTCATTTGGAAGATGAAAAACAAGAACAGGACTATGCTCAGACATTAAACCTCTATGAGGAATTGGTTGGCACCCCGAGTGAATTAGCTTTTTCTCCAAAATTGAATACTTCAAATAAAACCGATGTCAAAGTTAATAGTAAAATTAGATTAAATAGTGGAAATAACATTAAAAAATATATCAAATTAAATAAATACATCATAAAAACAAATAAACTTGTTAAAAAGCAGAAATGCTTTTATAAAAATGTTCAGTTGAGAAAGCAACGTATTGATTTAGTTGATAGCCTGGAAATATATAGTCAAAAATTACAAGAAAGTAGGTTGAAACATGACTCTGATATAGGACAATTGCAGGATGACATCTCAAAGTTGCATAAGTCGCTGGAATCCATGACACTATTATATAACTCTGCCCAGGACCAAATTAATGAACACATCCTGGCTGCAAACCAATTACTAGATCTTGGCAATGCTAATACTAGTTATAAATCATTACCAAATATTACGATAAATTCAACACAGTGTACTTACCAACAGAGAGTTGAAAATCCACATTTGTCTTGCCTAAATTTAAATTCAAATTTAAATAATGTAATTCAGGCAACATCTAAAGAGGAGTCGAATGATGTCATTTTATATTCGGATAGGCTAGGAATTGGTTACGGCTCTATATTAAACAATAAATTAAATTGTAATGTAATAAATAATTGCATGCCGGATGCATCTTTTGATGAAATAATTAAAAAAATAGAAAATACTCAAGTATTTTCAGCCTCAAGTACCATTATTTTAATGTTAGGTGATAGTCAAAAAATTACCAAAAATAGTATTATAAAATCATTTTCTATTTTGGATAAATTATGTGTTAAAAAAATATTCCTCTGTGCCTTTCCATTCTGTAAAAATAATTTGAATAATATTAATATGAGTATTCACTTAATGAATACTTTATTACATATTAACCTATGTCAAAGACATAGTGACAAGTTTGTGTTTTTTGACACAAACAAATTTATTAAAAATAGTTTTTTTTTGACAGGCGGCTCTGTACACCTGCCTCATAAAATAAAAAAACAAATTGCTACTTTGTTAGCATATAATATAAATATTAACTTTTTTGCTAAAAAAAGCAAAAATATATTTTATGAACATGTTAGTACTTGTACTAATTTAAATATTTTGCCATTGACGACCTCTGAGGCTTTAAACTAAGAGGGAAGACAAAAGCTAGGCCTGATAAGTATTTCAATATTGTTCATCAAAACATACAAGGCCTGGCCGGCAAAGAGTTAGGTTTAGGATTATTTCTACAAGATTATAATGTTCATGTGATATGTCTTACAGAACATTGGTTTAAAAAACATCAACTAATATTAAACATTGAAAATTATAAAGTCGCTAGTTCGCTCATAAGGGAGTCTGCACCAAGAGGGGGGTCACTTATTCTTGTAAAAAATGAATTAAAATGTAAAGAACGCAAAGACATTGTGTCGCTCTCGGTTGAACGAACTATTGAACTAGCGTGTGCTGAGCTGGAACAATATATCATAATTAGCGTGTATAGCCCCCCCAAAGCTAACTACCACGTTTTTGAATCTGTTATGGACGAGGCTCTGAAAAAGCTCTCAAAATCGAATAAGAAAGTAGTCGTATGTGGGGATTTCAACGTTAATATATTAGAAGAAACGCAGTCGTCCACCCGGTTTCTTAATCTCTTTAAGTCGTATAATCTAATTAATCTTTTTAATGAACCCACCAGAGTAACGCCCACATCAGCTACTTGCTTAGATAATATTTTTTGTGATGGTGGAGTGTTAAAAAAATCCATTTTAAATTGTCTTATTTCGGACCACAGTGGACAAGAAGTATCGTTCGAGCACCATTATGTCTCTAATAAAGTAGATTCTGTGTATAGGCAATTTACTAATAATAAAATAGAAAAATTTAAAGAAAATATTAAAGAGGGTGTAAATTTGCTAAAGCATGATGATCAGAATGTTGATGAATTATATGAGAATCTTTTTGGTTTAGTTAAAAATGAATTTGATGAACATTTTAACAGAAAAAAGTAAAAATAAATAAACAGAAGTGTAAGTTTAATGAATGGGCTACACCTGGTATTTATAAAAGCAGAAAAACATTATATGATTTATATAGTTTAAAGGCAGATTCTCAAAACCCACATATTATAGAACATGTTAAAAAATACTCTAAGTTATTTAAATTAGTGTGTGCAAAAGCGAAGTCAATCTATCTTTATAATTAAATTTCGGCTTCCAACAATAAGGCAAAAACTACTTGGAATATTATTAATAAAGAGACATGTAGAGTAAAACCAAATAATCCTACTTACTCTCTCAAGTTAGGGGATAAGCTAATAAAGACGAACACAGAGGTTGCAAATACATTTGAGAATTTTTTTTCAAATATAGCACCCTCTACTACTAAAGGGCTTGCTTCTTCTGCTGATCTAGCTGAATCCCTTCTCAAGTCTGTTGTCGATGTTGTCGATGAGTGCAATTCTTTATTTAATTTTAGGCCTATAAACCCTGACATAATTACAAAAACTTTTAGAGAATTCAATATGAAAAAAACGGAGGATCTTTGGGGAATTTCTGTCAGCATTATCAATACAATTATAAGTTCATTAGCCCCTCAACTCGCTATTATTTTTAACAAATGTATTGATGATAGACAGTTTCCAACTTTAATGAAGTTTAGCAAAATCATTCCTTTATTTAAGTCTGGCGAAAAATGTGACCCCTCCAATTTTCGACCTATATCTATCTTGCCAGTGCTAAGTAAAATCTTCGAGAAAATAATGTTTAATCAGCTTTTATCACACTTTAGTGTAAATAAATTATTAAATAGCAACCAATATGGTTTCAGAAAAGGTAGAAATACTACCGATGCTGGAGTTGCTCTTCTACAACATGTGTTTAATGCTTGGGAGAGTAAGCTAGATGCCATAGGTGTATTTTGTGACCTTTCAAAGGCTTTCGATTGTGTAGACCATGTAACATTACTTAAAAAACTTAAACATTATGGTGCATCGAATGATTCCTTGGATCTAATAAGTTCTTACCTTAAGGACAGAACACAAAAGGTTTGCATAAATGGAGCTGAGTCTTCAGGGTCTGCCCTTATTATGGGTGTCCCTCAGGGATCAGTATTAGGACCCCTGCTATTTTTAATTTATATAAATGACCTTCCGTGTTATTTACATAATCTTTGTGAGATGGTATTGTTTGCAGATGACACATCAATGATTTTTAAAACTAAGAGGGGCAAATGTTCATTTGATGATGTTAACAATACCCTCTCTAAATTATTACATTGGTTTACAACAAATAATCTTTTACTAAATGCAAATGAAACAAAATGTGTAAAATTTACCATGCCCAATGTAAGATTTGCTGCTACTCATATAATTGTTAAAGATGAACCACTAAACTCTGTAGATTTAACTACCTTTTTAGGTATAACTGTAGACTCTCATTTGCAATGGGGTGCTCATATTAGGGTGCTGTCTGGAAGACTTAGTTCTGCTGCTTATGCTGTGAGAAAGATAAGGCAATTGACTGATGTTGAAACGGCAAGATTAGTATATTTTAGCTACTTTCATAGCATAATGTCATACGGAATTCTGTTGTGGGGCTCAGCGGCAGATATTGAGTCAATTTTTATATTACAAAAACGTGCTGTACGGGCTGTTTACGGCCTTCGACCCCGTGACTCGCTGAAAGAGCTCTTCAAAGAGATTAATATACTTACAGTGTCTTCTCAATACATTCTCGAGAATATTGTTTACGTTCGTAAGAACATACATTTATTTCTTAAGAAAAGTAACGTACACAATTTCAATACCAGAAATAAAGATAAACTTGCCGTTCCAGGCTTCTGACTGCGAAAAGTAGGAAAATCGTTTATGGGAAATTGTATCCGTATTTTCAACAAATTACCAAAGGATATTGCTGAACTCCCTGTACATAAACTTAAATCGTATGTCAAAGTTATTTTAATTAAAAAGGGCTATCACACTGTTAATGATTATTTAAATGATAGAAATGTATGGCATTAAGTTGTCCCAGCTCGTACTTGCTTAAACCTTGTAAAAATTACCTTACCTTGTAAAAATGTATTTAAAAAGAGGCTGACAATAGTGACCGAGTTTCTTGCGCTGCTTCTTCTCGGCACTAGCCCAGACTTGTCCCGAAGCAGTGGTAGGTTTAAATTGGGACGTGTAAAAGCGCCTCCTGGGGCCTATTTGCAGAAGTAAAACTGATTTTAACTGATTTTTAACTGATTTTAACTGATTTTAAGAGGGTGAGGCGTCCACCAGGCCCGGCACCGGCCGCCTCCGCTTCCCTTCCAAACCCGACACGCCCCGGTCCTCAGAGCCAATCCTTATTCCGAAGTTACGGATCCAATTTGCCGACTTCCCTTACCTACATTATTCTATCGACTAGAGGCTCTTCACCTTGGAGACCTGCTGCGGATATGGGTACGAACCGGCGCGACTACTCCGCGTACATCCTTCACCTGAATTTTCAAGGTCCGCAGAGAGTATCCGGACACCGCCGCAAATGCGGTGCTCTTCGCGTTCCGAACCATATCTCCCTTCTATAGGATTCCATGGAACTCGAACGCTCAGGCAGAAAAGAAAACTCTTCCCGGACCTCTCGGCGGCGTCTTCAGGCCACTTTGGGTTACCCCGTCGAACACTCGCTTTGAAACGAGGGAACGATTATTGAAACGGTTCCGCTGCCGGGTTCAGGAATAGGAACCTGAGTCCCTTTCGCTCAAAGGGCGTTATTATTTATCTTTTCTCAGAAAAAGAGATTAGAAAAAAAACACGCCACATCGACATAAGATTTCTCCTTGAGCTTAGGATCGACTGACTCGCGAGCAACTACTGTTCACGCGAAACCCTTCTCCACGTCAGTCCTCCAGGGCCTAGCTGGAGTATTTGCTACTACCACCAATAAAAAATGCGAAACTTTGCTTTCGCTTAACTTCGGAACTAAGAGACCTACAGACTTGAAATTTTGGATTTAAAGTATATAATTATAGCTTACTGGATGACGAAAATTTCTGCGTTCTGGTCTTATCCAGTGGTTCTCAAATAGGGGCCTGAAAATGCGCCGAAATGGTTCCAGTAAAGGATGGTACGGCAGTGTTTGCTTTGCGCTCGACTTGGCGGGGGCACTGCTGTGCCCCCCGAATCATGCTCGTAATGAAAATAGAACGCATTGTTCCATTTTTAAAATTCGACACACCTCAAAACTCATCGAAGCACCTATAAAACTAAAAAGATGTAAGTAAGAATTCGTGAATTCGGAGATTTTCAAACAAAAATCGTATGTCACTTACGCCAAGAATAGGCAGACTTTGAAAACTTTTCGCTTCCGATTAAAGTAAGTCAAATGCAAGAACGCCCATCTTTTTGTTAATTAAATGGAATGGAATGGAATGGACTACTATTCAATTCTCAAAAACTGATGTGATTAAGTGATCCTCCAGCAGTGGGTGAAGAAGGATGTATTGCTTTTCGGTTTAAGACTAAATAATTATGTTTTTGATTAAACAGATTTAGATTCAGCTAGCAGATTTTTTGCCTTACACGAAAATTACCTAATGATAATAGATTTTTATTCAATATTTTATCAGTACCTACTTAATCTTTATAGTTTAAGCTAATAATAACAGTAGTTAAAGCACTAATGAGCTTTATATGTAATTCGTAATTCTTATTCAATGATGGCACGAAAAAAGTGCTAAACTTGAACGCTCATGTCCCACAAGTTGTAATTTTTAAGTTACATCTTGTATGTCAGTGCATTTATTAGAACCGTTAATTGTAAAATTTGTATTTCAACACAGATCAAGTCATTTTATGCAAAAATAAGTATCTTAAAGAAAGCAATAGTGATCGCTCGGTACACGCGAAACAGGTGAGTACTGCACTAAATACAACGTGCCGGATAATCACGGGCTGCTTGAGGCCAATTCCGGTAAACATGCTGTATTCCCTATCCGGAATTGCGCCACCGGATGTTCGCTGGGAAGTAGCAGGCTCCGTTGAAAGAGCCAAGGCGGAAAACGATCCACGTCACCCTATGTTCGGCTATTCTACAGTCCCCCAAAGGCTTAAAAGTAGGCGGAGTTTCTTCGCGCAAACACAAACCATTAACGAAGACCCATCTCAGTCCAGAGTTTCCCGATGGAAAGCAAAATATCACGACACTCTCTACCCGCCATCGGAAAGTCTCCCTCCGGGCAGGGATCTGCCATGGCCGACCTGGAAAACCCTTAACAGGCTGCGGACTCAGGTCGGCCGATGCAAGGACAACCTATGCAGGTGGGGATATCTGGACCAGGACCTCAACATCAGTTGCGAGTGCGGTGCTACTCCTCAAAACATGGTTCACCTTATAACATGTCCCGCGTGTCCGCACACCTGCTCACGCAAAGACCTACTTCGCGCCACCGAAAATGCTGTCCGAGTGGCGGAGTATTGGTCACATAAAAATATATAGTTCGCCATCGACACGATAAGAAGAAGAATAGTGATAATTTGTAGTTGGATCAACACATAATATTAACACTTCACTAGGTTTTATGCAACCTCTGCTAGCTAGTCTGCTAGCAACCATGATGGATGGATGGATATGAAGGAGTTTCGAAGTCTTCGGCCGGATATATAGTGAGAGATGTATTAAAGGCTATAGCCAGCCACAATACTGTATACCTACACAAGCAGCCTTCCTACAGTATTGCAAGATTTCCTCGTGTATTAAGTGCAGTTGATGGCACACATATTAATGCAGTCGCCAAGTAAGTTGATAATATGATGATTATTGACAATATACAATGATTTTTAGAGATTATGTACATTTAATTACTAACAAAAATATATTTTCAACAGATTCAAATATTGGTGAAAAATTCAGAAAGAGAAAATATATTTTTTTATATAAATGTGCAAGGGGTCTGTGACGCCAATTTAAAGTTCATGAATGTTGTGGTCCGCCGGCCAGGATAAACCCATGATGAAACAATATTTAATAATTCTGAGTAACGAGGTAACCATCTCATGTAAGTCAAAAGTGCAGCAAACAAATTCAAATATAAAAAGTTGCTAATAAAAATATATTTTAGCTCAAGTTGTGTTTATGGAAATTGGTGGCTAGTTGGTGACACTGCATATCCTTACAAACCCTATCTGTTAATACCATTTCTCAATCCTCTTGATTTTGACGTGACAACGTCTTAAATTAGGTTGCGGCTGGGAGTCACTTATGAAAAAGTGTAACGCTCGGTAACGTTACGATGAGTCACCGAACGAGAGAGAGGCCCGCCGAATGCCTTGCGTCTCTCTCCCACTCAACTATGATCGGTCTGCCGCGCGCGCAGCACTAGAGAATTAGGCGCATTGAATCGGCGCATGCTTGTGTCTCTGTCTTTGTCTTTCTCGAACGTTCTTGGCGTTGGAAAAACAAGAAAGCGTCATAATACAAGTTCACACGTGTGGTTAAAGTATCGTCAGCTGTGTCTGTAGTGAAAATGTGGAGTGCTTAGATTTTCTATAGTTAAAATTTGTGCAATTCTTATTTTCATTCAATTCCTTGTTCCTATTGTGCAATTTAATTATATTCATATCAATAAATATTCTACCGAGAAAAAGACGTTGTCACGTAAAATCTTCGCCCGTAAAACCGACTTTACAGGCAACCATTTTTTCATTAAGTAATTTCATTTCTTGGGGTTCCGTACCCAAAGGGTAAAAACGGCGGGACCCTATTACTAAGACTTCGCTGTCTGTCCGTCTGTCACCAGGCTGTATCTCAAGAGCCGCGATAGCTAGGCACAGTTAAAATTTACACTAATTATGTATCACTGTTAGCACAATAACAACAAATACTAAAAACATCATAAAATAAATATTCAAGGGGGGCTCAATCCCGTACAACAAACCCGTTTTTTTGGCCTTTTTGGTACGGAACCCTTCCTTTCGCGAGTCCGACTCGCACTTGGCCGGTTTACCAGCTTTAAGCTGATCACATTCATTGTCCGATCCAATTAATGAAATGAAAATTAATTCAATATCACAAGGTGATATGACAATTGACTTTAGCTACAATTAATTTTAGAGACTATCCAGGCTGTGGTTATTGCAACATCTGTGTTGCATAATATTTGCAGACAAAGAAATCTGAAAATATCTATTAATTCTGAGAATGTTCCTGAGCAACATGTATCAATTGAAGTCCAAGAACGTCAGTTATTAATAAATATTTATTTTATGTAGGTGTCTACGATGACATATGGAGCCAAATAAAACCCTCGAATAATTGTTGATTGCTTATTATTCTCAAAAAATATATTACAAGGAAAGATGTGCGCACCGGGACGAATGGAAGGTAAGTGTCATTAAATTATTATATTAGAGTGGGGAAGAGAAACGCCTGCAAGGATGAATAGCAAATATTATGATTGGAAAGTAAATGCGCATAAATAGTATAAGTAAAACTTAGGCTTAATTTGGTAATTATTAAGCCGTAACATATTCCCGCCTCGTTGAAAGGATCTTTCAACACGATGAATCTTCTTTTGGTAGTGGGCACAGACGGGTAAGGGGTCTTCTTATACATCCTCGTACGGTATTGATGTCTGCTACCCGGGAAATTCCATCATTGCCAGGAAATAGACGAGCGACTCTTCCTAGTCGCCAATTCAAGGGTGGCACATGGGCCTCGTGTATAATGACCATGTCACCAATGTTAAGTTTTGCAGTGTTTTCCCTCCATTTAGTCCTTTGTTGTAATTCTCCAATGTATTCCTTCTGCCATCTATTCCAAAAGTGCTGGCATAGTTTTTCAATGCGTTCATAGCGTCGAAGACTGGTCTCTTTAGAGTTGGATAGATCTGGAGACGGTATCGAAGTAAGCGGTCTTCCAATCAAAAAGTGTCCTGGGGAGAGAGGAAGGAAGTCATTTGGTGAAAAGTTGGTTTGGTTTGGTTTTCACAATATTCGTCGTCTTTGCTTAGAATGGACTTTTGGGGAATCTCTTCAAGATTCCAAAATATAGGAAGCATTTTATCTACTTCGTCATTTGGATTTTGCTTAATAAATGTATGATTGCATTGTATTGAGTCGTTCGTTTTTTTTGTAAATATAGGACCGGAAATTAACCACCCTAATTTAGAGCTATGTAATGTAATTTAGGACCCTGGGAACCTATTGAATATTGTTCACTCTCAAGAATATTCCAAAATAGGTCTGCTCCAATTAACACATCAATTTTGGAGGGCTGGTAAAAAGTAGGATCGGCCAAAACAATAGAAGATGGTAAATTAAGAGATTTTAGATCAATAGGAGCCTTTGGCAGCTCAGTAGTTAGTTCGTCGTACAAGACATGACAACCCACCCTAGTAGCAATTTCCGTTAGCATCCATATGCCAACAGTTGGGAATGTATTGGCAGACGGTTAGTTATTCCGCCAACCTATACTTATAATAGGCCCATTGTCATAAACTTGCGCTATTTGCCCAACGGATAGCCAACGACGGGCCTGCTGTTACTATTCCTAATGTTGGGTGTTTTTCGTAGGGATTTAAGTAACTATAACAACATTGGGCCAAATAACGACGGGCCTGCTGCTTCTCTTCCTACTGTTGGGAGATTTTTGTAGGGATTAAAATTATGATAACAACAACGGTCCAACTAATAGAACCCCTCAATGGGCCTGTTACTGCTACTCCTACGGGGAGGTAGCGGGGTGCGCGGGGAGCAGGCGGCGTATATATTGAGAGGATTGGGCACATCACCGGAAACAATTGTTTTTTCAATGAAAATGATTTACTCATTTGGGCTAAAATACAATCAAGGCACAATACAGGAAAAACATATTTTGTGTATATTTTATTAAGTCAAGCCCCAGATACCCTCAATGACACCATCAATTTAATAAAAAACTATTATTGCAACTGCATTGTTGGTAAAAGAACCGTCGGATGCTGTGCCCACGAAATGACGGTAGTTTGGTATTTGGGATGGGCACGGCACCGAAATGTAAATGCGCCAGCCACACACCTTGATAGCATTATTGTGAGGGAAGATATTGAAAAAGAAGAATAAAGCAAATTAATTGTTTTTGTGTGTTTTATTTCTATTATTTAAATTATTCTTTAAACCTACCTCCATAATCTAGATATAACCTAAACGAATAAATCGTGTACGTACTGACCTTTTTGCCCGCGGAGCAATCAAAATTAATCGTTATGAGTGTTATGACTGACAATTATTCACATTAAAGTGGTATCTAATCTCAGTGTAACAAGGTATAAAATCGCGCACAGCTTTTTTATGGCGCAAGGTGATATTAGTATAACTAAGATATCTCGAAGTTACCACTAGATATCAAAGTTAAGTAAAAACTGTTAATATACTAGTATTATAAGGTATATAATGGCACAAGTTTTGTTGATGTACAAAGAACTTCACATCAGTACCAAAGCTCCAAAGAAGTGGTTGTTCTCCTTTAAGTCCACAGGAAGCTTTGTCTGACTCAATTTTTGTATTTGATGATGTTGCGTGTGAAAATCAAAACAATATACGTAATTATTTTGCGATGGGACGTCATAAAAACATTTGACTGTTTTTATATTAATCAAACCTACACTAAAATACCCAAACAACTAGTAAGATATAATGCTAACCTCATCATATTATTTAAACAGGACGACATTAATCTAAGACACATTTACGATGAGCATGTAGGGTCTGATATGACGTGGTCTCAATTCCGTGAAATGTGTTCAACAGTGTGGAGTAAACCGTATAGTTATGTTGTCATCAATAAAGATTGTGAACGAAATAAAGGTTGTTACAGAATGAAGTTTGATGCTTTCATTATAGTGGATTAAATTTTATTCATCAAAGACTTCTAGGTACACGTAGAAGTGTTTGTTTATTATACTATAAGTAAATGTTACTTATCTTACTATGAATCAGTTCAAATTGAGAGATCAAACAGAGTGGAATTCTTAACTATGGAGCGGAACCTTAAGGAACAAATTGTGAAGTCAGCGTCAGCTGTTAAAAGAAAGGTAGAAATGATAAAAGACTCAATAAAGCAAAATGATATAGCTCTAGAAACAATATTTAAACCTATTGTGAACTCTCTGAAACTATTAACTAGTAGATCTGATGACAAACACTACAAAGAAGAAGAAACAGAGAGAACTCAACCCGTAAAAAGAACTAAACACACTGAAAGCGACTCATCAAATATTTCTGATGAAGATTTTGATTACAACGAAGACAATGATGATGATGAAGATAATAATTCTGAAAATGAAGTTTGTAAAATATCTAACAAAACCCTCACCACATTACCCTCCGAGGATCATGATGTCCATGATAACTCATTCAAATCTCTCCAGTCATCACCAAGTATTCCCAATGATTCTTTATCATGGTCTGTGACATCAGAAGCAATGAAACAAGATATACCTTATGGTGTCAGAAATGTGAAAGGAAAGCTGATGCTCGGCAATACCCGTGTTCATGATGATGACCGCATTTTAAAAATTGGAAACCGCAGTCTGAAAAAAACTCCAGGCTTAAAAGAATTATTGTATAGAAAGACACCAAACTTAGACGTTATTACAGAGGAAGACTTACAAAATTATAAATTTATTCTTATGGAATGCACATAAACGCGGTTGCGATCCATCTAAACCCATAAATAGTAACAAAGGATTCAAATATATGCATATAATCAAACCGCTGTTTAAGTTTTCTAGAAGTTATACAAGTAGTGTTGAAAGTCTCCCACAAGGTGAAGGAGTTGATATTCTAAAAGAAGTTAAAAATGATACTGACTTTGTTTATTGGGATGATCCAAACGAGCTAGTGGAAAGATTAAAATTACTTCTTGGATCATGGGCAGCTGGTAACACTGGGGTACAAAATGAAATTTATGAAATAATTGAAGAATTGCATGAAGCCGGCATCATAAAAAATGTTAAATATATAGAGCTGCCGTCAGGAGGAATTGGCAGTATCACTAAGCTACAGAAGGCGACAAGACGGCCATGAATGTAGACAAATTCGGTCATCATGTTCATAAGCGTTTACGACTATCTGAATTCACTGACATTCTTACCAACACATTAGTAAAGTCGGACGCAGGTGAATTTGATTTAAAATTATCAAGATTAAAGGGCTTACAATCTCCTGAAAATGGCGATGAGGCTGTGAATAAAGAATACGTAGACAATTGTGCTAAAGAACTACAAAATGAAATGAAAACAATCCAAAGCAATGTAAAAAAATATCTTAATAATTTAGAAAAACTAACTTCTATTAATTTAAGTACATTGTATTATACAAAAAAGAAATCGATCTCTTGTTAGCATCAAAACTTGTTAAGGATGAGTAAACAAGATGTAGTAAACGAGCTCCACAAAGCAGCCAGAAGACATTTTTCTCGCCGACATACCATCATCAAAGGGATAGATGATTTATGGCAAGCCGATCTTATGGATTTTCAAAAATATTCATCGTTGAATAAAGGTCATAAGTATGTACTTGTAGTGATAGATGCGTTATCCAAATACGTATGGGTGAGACCGTTGAAGTCAAAGTCTAAAACATGTGTTACGAATGCAATGCATAATATATTGTCTGAATCAAAACGAAAGCCTAAAAATTTACAGACAGATTAAGGCACAGAATTTTATAATGATTATTTCAAAGAATTAATGAGAAGTAACAAGATAAACCACTATTCCACCTATTCTGCTAAAAAAGCCTCCATAGTAGAACGAGTTACAAGAACTATAAAAGCTCACCTTTACAAAAAATTTAGTTTATGTGGACGGTATCAGTGGTTGCAGTGTAATTTAGGTTCCGTTGTGCAACGCTATAACAATACTTTGCACCGCATTACAAAGTACAAACCGATCAATGTTAATCAATCGAATGAGATTTTAGTTAAGTCTAACATCATTAGATCGCAAAAGCCAAAGATAGTACGTCAAAGTCCAACTTTTAAAATAGGGGATTTTGTCCGTATAAGTAAACACAAAGGAGATTTCTACAAAGGTTATACACCTAATTGGTCTACAGAAATATTTCGCATAGTAAAAATCAATCAAACCTGTCCCTAAACCTATCAAATAGAAGACAAAAACAATCAAGTTATTCTAGGCTCTTTTTACGGATACGAGTTACAAAAAACTAAATTTCCTGACCCTTTACCTCGTTGAAAGAGTTTTAAAGAAAAAAGGAAATAAACTTTTTATAAAGTGGTTAGGATTAAGTAATAAAGAGAATAGCTGGGTAAACCAAAGTGAATTAGTTCTCTAGATTGATATATAAATAATACAAGATACTCTTTAGTAACACTTTATGCTTATCGATGAAGAAGGGCAGTGGTGTAATTAATAGCTTGATAGATCATTTACCGTTCGAGTTACATTTACCTGGCTACCAATTTTGTGGTCTAGGAACAAAACTTCAAAAACGGATTTTAAAAGGCGATCGAGGGGTAAACGAACTAGATAAAGCCTGCATGCATCACGATATCGCTTACATAAATAAAGATTCTGGAGCTCGACGCAAAGCTGATTTGGAACTTATAATATGGCTAAAATTTTTAAATAAATGTTAAAAGGAGGTTAAAATCGAAAAATGCTGGCAAAGGGGAAAAAATTGCTTCGTGGATAGTAAAAAATGCTATGAAAGCAAAAATCAGGGCAGGCAGTGAAATAAAATCATTCAAAAAAGGTCGGTGGCTCTTGGAAAAGGGTTATATATTAAACCTCTTAAAAATGGAGCTGGTTTATATCTAAACCCATCAAAAAATTCTTTAATAAATAGGTGACAATCGTAACCAGATAGATAACTTTGTCCCCCCACAGTAAGTGTTCACAGATATGACAACGACTGGCTTTTTCAAATTCACTTGCATCTTGTTTTGTAAACACTATAGGTTTATTTTGACTGAGTATCTTGTAAATATTAATTACATCTATAATGCAGTAAGTTTATGAATTTAGATACGCAATCCTTACCACGATGAGTAACAAAACGATTATAACTCTCATCGAATGTGGAAACAATATTATACGCAAAAGCAACTGGTACATGTCGCTGTAAAATGGAAGTGTTTGATGTATTCTGTTTTGAATTGCTTTGTTGTACTGGTTCTAACATTGCCTCAAAATCGGCATAAATTGCAAAAGGAACATTTTGTTTTCTTTCATAATTTTTAAACTGAATTACTGAACCTTCATCAGGTAAAACAGTAACAACTCCCCCACACAAGTGATTATCGAGTTGATCCGAGTTAGGAAAAAATAATAAACAGCTTTCACAAAGGTAAATCCTACCGTGATGTTTTGTTATTTGAGACCTCACTAGTCGAGGTAAATCTTTGATTAAGCAGTAATTCCGAGGAGGTATCGTTTTCAAGTAGTAGTAAATGAATGTGTTTCAATCTCTCAGACTTGATCTCAGATTTATATAGCGGACCGATTATGTTTTTCTTATTATTCAATCCATAAACGTTTATATTTAGATTTGGATTTTTTCTTTCGAAAATTGCTATATCTGAAAAGTTGACCGGAAATGAAATACCCTTCACGTTAAGTACATCTCGAAAGTGTGGATAAGAAGTAACCCGTTCAGGGTGTTTTGTTGTGGGATATAAGGCTGCAGTCACACACCACAGAAAACAATATTTATCTTTGTTTTTAATATTCAAACACGCTTTTTTATTTTGAATAGATTTTGGTAGATTAATGAATCGAGACCCCTCAAGTGGTTGGTATTTATTTATGTTGACTTCTAAATGTGAGGTATTTAAGAAAGTCCACCCACTATCTCTTTCTTCGAAATCTTCAACTTTTTTTAGTAGATGGCATTCAACATTTGTGTACAATGTATCAAAATCATAATTAAAATGAAGAGTAAAGTTTTTTGTGCAAAATGATTTTATTGTTTCTTCACAAGACTCGTTTTTGATTAAAAGAAACTTACAAAAAAATTCGAAATTAACTTTAACACATGTGTGTATTTGTAGGTGACGATTTATTAGTGACTTAATTTGATTTTTAATGATATGTAAAAATAACGGAGATGAGTTTTTTTCTTCTTCATTTGAAGCAACCACTTTATAACTAGCAATACGTCACCTAAAAGCAGACTTTATTAGTTCTACGTTGTTAAATGGGAACAGTACTTTTATTTTTATGTGTATTACTACGCACATGTCCTGTCCACCTTTTTCAGTCTACCTTTATGTTGCAAAATGAGCAGAAAGGCATTTTGGTAAAAAAAATAAAAATGTTAAGACGAAAGAGGTAATATACTTTAAAAGTTACATGGAAATTACTAAAACTACTAATAATTACTTATCCGCATAAAATTGTGGCTCCTCTTTAAATAAAGAGTTCACGTTGTGCACTAATTTCTGTAAGTTACGCCACTGATCTGTCTCTTCGCTGGTTTGGAACTTAATCCGCACCAACGCCTTTTTCAAAAGATCAGAAGCCTCAGTGTTCAGTGCGTCCGAGGATTCGTAAACTTTCAGGTCAACGTAAAAGTTACCTGAAGTTTGTGTTGTCCGACGTTCATTGCCGCTGGCCACCCTGTTGGTGAAATAGGATGGCAGGGTTTTCTTAGATGTGGTGCACGCTACTTCTTCTTCCTCCCCCCTACTGCTGCCGATGCCAAACAGATCGTAGATTTTTTTATTCTTCCTGAAAAAAAAAAGTATTTTATTTATTTATTTATTAATATAAGTAATAATATTTCTTTTTCTAGAGTTATTTAATTCGGGGTTTATACCATGTACCTGATCACGGGAGAACTGTTCTCCCGTGATCATGGCGCTTGCAACAGTGCCGAAATATCGGAAACTCATAATAAATAAGGTACATGGTATAAACCCCGACTTATAAATAACTCTAGTGATAGTGACCATGAAAGTTTAAATCAGTATATATTTATTTTTGTTTAAAAAATAAAATGTATGTAGGTAGTAGCTTTAATAATTGAAATTACTTTTTCGGAACTATCTACCAATTTAAACAAAGAAAATAACTTATTTGGATATTGATGATCGTAAGTTGTTAATGCTTTAAAAATATTTTTTGTCGATAAATGTAACATTCATTATAATGTAAATGAATGTAAGGTATGTATTGTAAATACGCAACAAAATGTAATAATTAATTACCTTAATGTTTCACGTGTTTTGCGTTTTTTAATGGCTGGAGAGGTTTTTTTGGTTATCCGTTTTTTCTTGAAAGTTGAAGTCGAATCTACTTCACTGTCTGAGTCTTACCTAAGGATCTTTGTTTTACGACCGCGTGCGTTTGATTTCTTTGTTGGCTCAGCTTCACTCTCCGACTCTAATCTGCAAGTCTTCGTTCTGCGCACAGAAGTCGATTTCTTAGGAATTTCGCACTCAGAGTCCGACCTAAAACAAGGTAAAAAAATATTAGAAATACTGTGAGCACACGATACTTTGTAAAATGTGTGTTACATAGTACTGTTGTTTTTTTATTATCAGTGATTGGAATAGGGTGACTGTATTTACATGAACTTTGTATCTATAATACATAACGATTTGTTACAGCCACCAATTTCCTAATTAATAAGGGTAAAAGCAAAATGGAGTGCCAAAACTTTTCACTGTAATCTACGTAGGTATTGTTAAATTATGAAATAAACAACATGCAATCTCTCGATAGAACATTGTTGCACCCTGAAATTTGGTGGTTTTAACTACCCTATGTACTGTCTCATTATAAAGTTAACGTAAATACAGTCAGCCTATTCCCATCACTGGTTATGAGCATCAATTACTCAATCTTAATAAAACACAAGTGAAATATTTCTAGAACCAAAAATAAAAATCAATCGAAATGAAAAAATTAAATGAATGTAGGTTACTTACTCACATTTTAACTTGATGTTGCACGAATGTTGAAGTGAGGCGACGGCGTTGTCACAAACTAGCACCACTGCTTAAAGATTTTGTGATAATTATTGAAAAAGTTCGGCTATTTATACGTAAAAAATGATACTGTCATCAAAATTCGGTTACATTGAATTGTTTCGATTTATTGGTGTGTGTTAAAAGAATTAAAATTAAGCATTATTAGTTGTAATGTGATATTTTGTAAAACAAATTTCAGAAAAATTGTTTACTTAAAATAAATAATTTTATTGTACCTACACTAGCTTTCGCTCGTGACTTCGATCGCTTAGTTATTATTTATTGATTTAGTTTAACTATCACACAATCCTCACAATCCGGCCACTGCGCTATAACATTAAGCCACCGAGACACTACGTCACAGGCGTCAATTTTTCAAGATTATTCTTATCGCTGTAAGCCAGCGTTAGTTTAACTAGCACTAGCATTCAACTCCGTCTACATTAGTATGATTTAACCTAATCTAATATAATGAAAAAATCGATTTAAAATGATGATAAAATCCCTATCAAATCTTTCAATATCATACAAATCCATTCGTCCCATTTGGATAATACAAAAACCAGTTGTGTTACATACTACATATTTGTTTCATTGTATAGAATAAAAATATACGTTGCTTTGTTATTAAAATGTTAATAAATAACTGCATTTCTTTACATAACAACATTCAAGGAGTCATGTTCTTCCCAATAAGAAAGTAGAAGAAAGAAACATAATTGACATGAAACAGAAATTAACATGTTAGCATGCAGGCATTTCGCCAGACCGATCTAATAAAAATATGAAATAAGCTAAGCCTGGTTATGAGTGTTTACTTGCTAAAATATCATGTTCCAGCAGCAACGAATGTCGGTGAATTTCAGTCGATTACACTTTATTTGAGATATTTCACAATATTTAACAATTACCTCATACTTGTTGCACAGTGCAAGCTATAAATTACAAAAAATATATTAAGATAGTACGTAGTACCGATTACGTAATGAGTTTTTTTTTGTCTATGATATAGTGGGTTTGATAGTAATAATCAGAAAGAAAGAAATACTTAAACTTTTCTTAAATACTTGAAGATAATATTACAAAATTTTACCATGAAAGTAGTGTCTATAATAAAAATAATGTAAGTACTTACTCAAAACCTATTTATATTATGTTAATATAAGTTGCATACCTACTTTTAGGAATTCGGAATTTTTTATAGCTATAAAAGAACTCAACCTATAAGTAAATATGACGTCAATACAATAACTAAAATATTAAGCGTACACAAAATACAACTCGCACACGCAGCAAATTGTACTATGCATCGAACTTTGCTGATTTATCTTGAATAGTGCAAGAGACAAAGTGTTTGCACGGAACGTAATAAAACACAAACCGAATACCTATAATATAATGTTCGTTTTTATCTTCATACATTAAACATTAATTAATAGTTTTATTCAAATTAATTTAGAATATTCAGTATTTTTCATGCCATTCACCATTAAATTCTTTTTATAGTGTTGGAAATATCAATAAGTTATCTGCTACGTAGATGATTCCATACTTGATGTATTCATAAGACTGAGTATTTTTATTTACATTAAAAACATATTAAATGACCAGACATGCATGTAATAAAAATAAACTTACCTCAAGGAAACTTGAGGCAATTATTAATTGGTAAATTATTACTTCTACCAGTCAACATATGTACGGTTAATTTTAAAAATTGCATACAGGTCCTTGACTAAAAGTTCTTGTTACGTCGATGCATAATGTTTGGTTCAAGTAATAAGACTTTAAGAAGTTGTGTCAGTATTACAACAACTATCATTTATCTAATTTGGTAATCGCTACTTGTTCAGTGTAAATCGCTTCAGCTTATGCGTTCGAACATCCATGCTGAACATGCAAATCTAGTCTTTAACTTTATAATTTATTCAGTAAGATTCAGTTAGATAGTTCGTGTCGGACGGAACGTAACGTGGTGAGATATCAATTACTTCACAATTACTCTTTTTTGGTTTTTGTATCCACGGATGTAACCTAACAGTAAGCTGTCATTGGTATAACATTTTAACTATGTTGGATGGAGAGTCATGAGCCAACCTGGTACAGAAAAATACATGATCGTAATTTCTGTATGTCTCTCGAGGCAATCTGCTCATTCACATGGTTTCAAGGTTTACCTATGGTGCTACCGTTGTATAAGGGCATGAGTCCAAGTGGCCCGTGGATACGTGCTTATGAGGAAAGTATGAATTGACATCATTTTATTCCGAATCGAATCCACTTGAATTGAGGTTGCCGTACAGTAAAGATTAATTATATGTAATCACAAAATGTTATTGAAAACTCTGTCCCACTGGCGAGTGAGTGAGAACGGAGTTCGATCGAACGAGCAACAGTGGGACAGAGTTCTCAATAACATACTACTCCTACCTACCGATTAAGCACTGATCTACCTATTTGCCTAACATAAAAAAACTAGATACAAAAATAAAATCAGCATTTTAACACATTAACAAATATTTATTTGTAAATGTCATTTAAGCACTAAACATGCTTGGTCGTTTCTAATAAATATAAACACTTGAAAAATAAATTCGACTCGCCTCTGGTGGGATTATTAACAAATAGATTATAATTATGAGTAGGTATGGTGCAGTGTAATTTTGTTCCAATTATTTTTCAAATGACCCCATTGATGTACAATATTTTGTTATGTGTATGTAGGTACCTACCTATTTCAGTAAATAATTAACTATTTAATCATCTTATCTACAGTGCCTTCAATGCCAAAGGCAAGCAGAAGCGACCAGAACTGCATTGGTAAGGCATCTTATTTTAATCACACCCAATGAGCACATAACCCGTAGATTTCAAACAAACAAACACAATCAAATGTTTCTGTCAGAGGGTATCCTTAGGGGTGGAGGGCAGTTTTAGTTGTTGGAGTGTAGGCTTAGGGGCACTTTAAAACACTTAGACTTTCATAAACAAAAAAAAAAAATCTTGTAATTTTATACACTTCCCAGGACTTAAAAAAATTTTCATTATGTTTGGGTTTTTTTTAAATCTTCGCTTTTCTTTACGGAAATGGCTTCAGAATACCTCTACAAACAATTTATTTTATATCATATTTTGCCGTGCGACGCACCGAAAAAAAGATTTTTGTTTCTTGGGACTTGTAAACATTTTAGGCAAATGTTTTTTTTTTCATGACTGTTAAGTCCCAGGTTTTATGGGCACTATGAAACCTGGGACTTAAAGTGGACCCCCCCCCCCCCCCAAACATACTAAAACCTACAAAAAAATATATAAAAAGTTTTAATATTTCAGGTAAAATTGCAAATTATCTAGGGGAAATCACGACTGCAATTAAGGAATTCCAACAGTCCCAAGGGGAAGTTTTATCAAGATTGTCAACCACATCTGCTGCTATACCAGAGCGTTTACCAGAGAATGTATCTTTACCATTAAAATCAGGAACAGATATAACCAATTTGGAAGTTTGGCTGGAGACTGAAGATAACAAAGAGCTTTTGGTACTTATTCATTTGCAACTCAACAATGCTTACTTATAAATGCGAAAGTAACTCTGTGTGTCTGTTTGGCTCCACACCAGAACTAGTGAACCGATTAAAATGAAATTTTGATTAATTTATCTTTACTGGCTTTGCATAAGTATTTTTTTATCTTACTATAATTTGGGTTATGTTGTGATTGTTGCAGATAAACTACTTAACCTATATTGGTGGGAACAAAACTGGTCCTATCACAAGAAGAATCCTTGAACGAATCATCGATAACAACTTAGCTACAAAGTGTAACTGGACCGGGAAAAATAATAAAATCGCTTTAAAAGATTTACAGCTGACTAAAGTAATAATAGGTCCTATTTTTTTTTGCATGTACTTATACGCCTAACTTATTAGTTGGGCAAGACAATTTATGACTATAGTTGCCGAGATCTAAGAAGCCCGCAGGGTGATTACGTAACTTGCAAAAGCAAAGCGATAACAAAAATTGACATAATTTTACAAATTCATAGAGATAACACCCTCCACTCTTTGCTACCGCTTTGCTTCTGCTGTTAGGTAATACGAATTATCTAGGAAATTCTGCGCGATTATCGCGATCGCTCTGCTATTGCAAGTTACGTCAGTTACGTAATCACCCTGCCGTTTTGACATCTTGTTATGACGATATAATGTAAATTAGCGCGTCAACAATGAAATTGAAATTCAAGTTATACTTACTTGTAGCTTGGTATTAAAATTGTAATTGATGACCAGAGAGAAAATTTATAGAAAATATTTAATTAAATTTACTATAGTAGATCAATTTTAGGGTTCCTAACCCAAAGGGTATAAACAGGACTCTATTGCTAAGTTTGTCTGTCTGTCTATCACCAGGCTGGATCTCATGAAACGTGATGGCTAGACAGTTTTTTTGCACTCACAGACACGTACTTGACCGGTTTTTTATGTGTACTCGGTCTTAAAAGTAAAAGTAAAGTAACAGCCTATAATCATCCCACTGCAGGGAAAAGGCCTCCATCATTGAATTCAAGTTACCACTGCAATGATGGGAATGATGGGTACTCGGTCTTAATATCAAACAATTACCTCATAATTTCTGCTGCAGCTAATCCTTCGGCCAGTGATTCCAGTTGTTGCGGTGTCATCCTGCTGATGGCTGCCATGTCTATGATGTCCAGCTGGAGAGGGTACGGCTGTATCGCCGGTGCGGCCATTGAAGTCGCTAGACACACCAGGCTCACCCACACCTGCCAACAAAGATGGTACGGTTGAACAATAAGAATGACCATATAGTATTTTATAAAATGTCTTTATTATCATGAAAAAAAAGCTTACAAAACGGTCATTTAACACACATACCAATGTTAAAACAATATTATCACTTTCGGGAATCGAACATCTTTGGGTAGTAGGCAGACTTGTTTGATGGATGAGCGACAGGCAAAAAAAGGTTTTAAAATCGGCACATATGTTTTGCTGGGGGCTTATAGGTTATTCCTTGTTTAGCTTAAAATAAATAACTTTCCTTACTAATATTAAAAATACGAAAGTAACTGTTACTTTCTATCTATTTGCATCAACCGGATTGTCATCGTTGCGATTTGCAATGTGTAGTTATGATTTTTTAGATGTAATTGAAATTTAATAAATTTAAAAAGAGAATTGTAGTAACCTATAAATTTCCTTGTGCATATAATTATATATTTTTTGTTTTAATACATAAAACGTCCGTAAGTAAATCCGTAAGCCGAAGTGTTTGAGATCTGTTTTCAATATAACAGTAACACAATCGGCTTATTGAGTAATACTGAGGCAGTAACGACGATGCATATACATTCAGTTAGTGATATAGGCAGGTACTGACATCATTATCAGTTCAAAACAAAAACTACCTTAGAAAGACATTATCATACTAAATCTATGACATTATCCCCTTCTTTTTTTGATTTTTATCCTTTGGTCAACCAAATAACTACGGCTATGCAACAAATCACCGAGATAAAGGAATATTGATTCAATAATTGATCCCTAGGTCAACCAAATAATTAGGGCTGTGCATCTAGTCACCGAGATGAAGGATAATAATAATTGATTGAGAAATTAAATTACTGATGACTTACGACCTCCGTGGTGGAGTGGCGTACAAACCTGTTTTCAAGGTGTCACCAGCTCCGTGGTCCCGGGCTCGATTCCCGGATGGGTGATTGTGCGAATGTTAATTGTTATATTTTTCTTTTTATGACAACGATTTCATCAGATCGCATCACTAATTGCGTCATATTGGCAGGTGTCAAAACGGGCTTCTTATATCTCAGCAACTTTAAAAGCCACAATAAAGAAGAAGAAGAACTTTAAAAGACTTATTAGTCCCTCTTGTCAAACAAAATAAATCAAAAATAGCACCAAAAGCTTCCAGAAAACGCACTAAAAAACTTTCAATTAGTACTTAATTTTTTTGTAAAGTGTATTTTTTGTATATTTTATGTGCAGTACGTAAAAACAAGGCTGCAGAGAAAGAAACCGATCACGGAATAACTGAAATTATAGTCAGTTGGTTTAGATTCGCCAAGGACAGGGATGGAGGACGCGAGAGTCGTAGAGCAAGAAGCAGTTAATTTTTCTGGATACTCTGGTGTGTCAGAAAGAACGAAATCCCGCCGTCGAAGTGCTATTAAAGATTGTATTAACCGTGAGTTACAAGTTGGTGTTGAAAGTATTTCAAATAACAATGTTAGTCTGAGTCCACCATTATTTTCATATAATGATATTCTTAGTGACACAACGTATCTTTATGCCAAATTTCATCTAAATCGGTTTAGCGGTTTATGCCTGAAGATGTAACAGACAGACGGACACACTTTTGCATTTATAATATTAGTATTTATAAAATTTGCATTTCATTTCATGAACTGATTGATTCATTATTTGAATTATTTTAAGTCAATAAACTGTTCTTATTACAGGTTCGATAAAAAGAAAAGGTTGTTCTAAATATAAATTTCCATAGATATTTTTCCACAAGTATGGGATTGTTTCATCAGTAATGGCATAATTTCTTTGATTGTAAGTAAGGGCACTTTACCTCCAAAATTGTTTCCTCACCAATAAGTCCATCAGGAGATGCCCCCAAATATGGCTTATTTTTAGATAAAATCAATCCACATTTCTGCACCTTTATTTCAGTATATTCTTCATATAACTGAATAGCTCTTGACTCACAGTCTTTTCCATGTTGAGTTTGTTTACATTTGAACTCTACTGGATTCAAAATTCTTTGGGCTACATTATTTTTGGCTTGTATAGAAACTGCTTTGCAGCATGTATGGAAGTTACTAGCTGTTATATGATATCTGCGAATTTTATGCCATTCAAAGTTTTCAGCCTGATTTCTTGTATTTCTTGTCAACTGTTCAATATCTTGTATGCCACTATCTGTCATATCACAATGATGTAAGTTTTGTAAAATTTCTTTTTCCAGGTCTGTAGCATAACTATGGTCCTTTAAATATTTGCTGGATGAATCATATGCTTAAACGGCGTTGTGCTGTGGAAATGGCCAACATAGTTTATAGTCATATTTTGAATTTTTTCTTTGTATTTATCAGCATTCAGTTTAGTGGGATGTATGGGAAGATAATTAATACTTTCCATTTTTTTCTTTTTTTCTCAAAGGTAATTTGTCAGCTTTAAGAGGAGTCCCAAAATAGTTCTTTAAAGGTTTATGAAAACTTTGCAGTTGTTGTGTACATGATATATTTAGAATAATTTTTCTTTCTCTTTTCATTTCTTCTACACCTAGCAGCAGAGCAATCACATGCTTACAATGTGCGTTGGGTGGTTCACCTACACTACAATCACACTGACATCCTTCTATAGATCCATATGATGATATATGAACAGTCATGTTGTATATAATAGCTTTCTTCATGGATGCTTTGCACTGAACCGTAAAATAGTAAATATGATTTTCCATAGCCATCCTCACATTTAAAAGGTACTGATTTTGGTACATACTCTTACCACGTTCCACTCCAGCTTCAAACCTGAAATACAGAAAAAGTTGTAATCCTAACTAATATTATAAATGGGAAAGTGAAATATATGCTTCGTGCTAGGTGCTTGTTATAAAAATTTAGTAAAGTATACTAACCTGCTTAAAAAGTTTTCTATTTTTGCCATTGTGATTGGTGGAACGTCAGAGCTTGCATTTAAACCTCTAAACATATCATTCTCTGGAGTAAATAAACATTTAAGTGTATCGCTTTCGTCGACATCACCGTTTCTTGCACTACAAAAGTTATTGTTTTCATTGTATAGTCTTCACCTGAAACAAAAGAATTCAGTGAAAATACATTCATAAATACTGTGTTAAATATGTAAAAAATACAATTCACGTTTTAATTATCATAACTTTCCACTAAATCCTTCTTTTTTCCCTTCAAACTCGCACCACGGTCTCGACGCAACTTCTTTAATTCATCTACTTTTAAATGGCCGTAGGTAGCCATTTTATGTTTTTATCAGTTAAAAACTTAATCAAGAATAATTATTGACACTTTAAAATACTTTATATCCCTTTATACACCGTGAAATTTTAGTGGTTGTTTTCCCGCAACAGAACGATTTACCTTTAGTAGCACCATCGAATCGTGCGAGTTATTTTTTGAAAATAAAGATATCGTTGTTCTTAACTAATCAAAAAAATAATCATCAACTCAAAAGCGTGAGATACGATAGTATCTTTACAAAATGTGACGTGTTTGGGTACTGCTTGCCGCACGAAATCAATGTTCAAAGTAAAAGAAGCTCAACGCACTAAGTAATACAGCATAAACTGCACCGCGCGAGGGGCAATGACCCCGGCTGGTGACCGGCTGCGGCGCGGCTGGTACCATTGGTTCGAGGTTGCTTTCGAGTTTCGTTTATCACAATCGTGAAACTGCTATTTTTTTATTTGAATAAAAAAAAACTGCACAAATCTATTGAAGTACTAAGATATAATCATTTTACTGCGGGAAAACAACCACTAAAATTTCACGGTGTATACTGATTGAAGCAAAAAAAATACGCGGCTGGATTTCGTACAATGGCGGCAAAGATGGCGGGTTGTTTACTGTATGTGCTAGTAGCGCCATCTGCGCTAAGTTTTGCGTAATATTCCCTATTAAAATCATATGGGCCATTGACTTAGCCAAGACTATCTGGTTTGCCTATTGAAGATTCTATTTTATTATTTAACTTCCTTTTAGATTCTGTTTCTCAAACACAACTACTTTTACTATAGAACCACCAACATTGAAATCGCAATTAGATAAATAGCCGATGAGCTGTTACAGGTTGTGTGTGAGAAAAATTAACTATAGTATCAAGATTTCGATGTTGATTCTCTGACAAAAGTTAAATTGTAAGAGACTAGTAGAATCACCTCCCATAAAGAAGTTTATTATTATTAAAAGGAAGTTAACTAGTTAAAATAGTACCTTCTATGTAGGTAGTACGTTGAATACAAGGTGTATCTAACATAATGAACGCACATCCTCCTAAGGGCTGATTCTGGTGCTCGAATACAACAACTTTTACTAGAGACCAACATCGAAATCCCAAAAAAAACTTCTTCATACAAAATCGGGTCAACTGATCGGCGATTTTGTATAGGGAGTTTTTTTTTTTTTGCAATTTTGGTGTTGGTCTCATAGTAAAAGAGGTTGTATTTGAGCGCCTGAATTAGCTCTTAAAGATGTGCGTTTATTATGTGTACATATAGCTATATTATAAATCGATACGTAAATATATCTATACTAGGTATCTATAGAAAGTAATAAGTTGTAGGTGAATATCTAACAGATGGCGCTAAGCTCGCATTAGAAGTTCGGGTGACATTAAAAACCGTGTAGATGGCTCTCTAGGCTCTCTATTTCCAGGGTATTACTTTACTCTATGGAAAGTGTGCGGCGATATGATGGGGTCTCATGCACGTGGTGAGTAAATCACATATTATTGTTGAAATCTTTGATTCCTTTCCCAATTTTTTGTGTCATGTTTTTAATAAATTCCCATAGAATGTAGTAAGTCAGTTATTTTGCATATACCACTGTAAAAATAAACAGTTTTTAAATCTAAAGTAATTTGTCTATCTAAACGTACAATTGGTTTTAGTTACTACAAAACTTATATGTACTTATAAAATTATTCTTTTTTACAATTTACCTTACGAAATATTTATTTCTCACCATATTTCACTCAGTTATAAAGAATAGATACTATCAGGAGGTATTTTGTCTTTACAGCTTTGCGTGACGAAGAAATTGAAAAGGCAATTTGGGATGAATTGGAGAATTCTGAAATAGAGGACGAAGGGGAGGAGGAGGAAGAGGGAATAGGAGAACCTTCTAACGTTGGTGTACATTTAAATAGTAAGCACTCAACTTTTAATGAAGAGAATGAGAAAAAAAGGTGCAAAGCACTTGCCGATTATGGCCGACTCTCAAAGGTGCAAACGTTGTCATAAAATGAAAACGAATGTAAAGTGCACTGAATGCAATATCCTTCTGTGTTTTACTCGACACAGAAATTGTTATAAGGATTTTTATTCTTCAAAAAAAATTATTTAAAGATTTTCATTTCCAAAAATTTTGATTGTAAAATCTAAAATTTATATTTTGTGTGGATTTTATACGCTTTCAGAAAAGTTAAAAATAATTAATTAATAGATAAGTATAATATTAGAAAGATCTCATAGACTGACCTCTAAAAGGCTGACTTTTGTAATACATATGTGAGACTGAGTTTAAATAGTTATATTGAGATAATTATGTTAATTATAAAGACAATAAAGACGAGTTGAACAATAATTTTATCATTTTATTTCCATAATTAACTAGTCATTGAAACCCAACGGTCATTCTAAGGGGCAAATTTTAGACTTATTATTTTTCCTAAAACAGCATCTAGACATTATCATAACTTTGCCCTGAAAGTCTCAATTCTAACTGATAAATGTAACATGTAAAATTTTCAACTTTAAATCTTGGGTCTGAAGCACTAAAAAAAATTTGTCCATTCAAATGGACTGTTGGGTCTTTATGAAAAGCGAGTTCAAAATGTGTCTGGGCCGCACGATGGTAATTATTGCTTGGTTGTTGTCCATAACTGCGTGACGTTGTGGGAGCAATTTTGTTAAAATTATTGTAACTTTCGAACTTATTTCTATTTATTGACTCCAAAACATCAGCTCGATCGATTAAAAAATTATTACATTGACCTAATGTAGGCATATCCTCGAATGTGTTGCGAAATTCTTCCCATTTTGTTAAAGTATGGTTATCTAATTAAGATGAAAGCATAAAAATAAGTATAATATCCCACTTGTCTGTAGGTTGACCTAGGCTGGATAAGGCACGAAGATTTTTTGTCATGTGATCTACCAAAAATCTTAGTGACTTCTCAGATTCACGAGTTATTGACTGAATATTTAATAAGGAATTTAAATTATACTTAATTAAAAGACGTTTATTATTGTATCGATTACAAAGAAGTTGCCAGGCTTCATTATAATTGGCTGATGACATTTCGAAGTTGGATATAATTCTCGCTGCTTCTCCTTCTAAATACGATACAAGGTAGTGAAATTTATGAATATTAGAAATGTTATTATTATTGTGTATTAAACTTTCGAATGTATCGTGAAATTCAAGCCCACGAAAATAAGTTCCGTCAAACTTTGAAAGGAAATAGGAAGAGTTGGGCCTGACTGTTACAAGAACCAAATTGTAACTAAAATTCATAAAATATTTTTTTAAATTTTGTCGTAAAATATCAATTACCTGTTCTATGGGACAAGAAATGTAATAAAATAAAGCATTAATTGATATCTTCATATCCGTAATTCCGTACCAACCAACCATTGATTGAACAGGGCTGCCAACCACATAATACAATATTTTAATTCGATTTAGTTCGATTCTCACATTCCGATTTTTTTGTTTATTATATTAATACCTTGCAACAAACTATTTTAAATAAACAGTTTAAGACGCTGACTGCAGCCAATGACCTTGAGCAATGAACACGCCCACAAATTTATACGTCTTTGAATTTCTTTGGAACGCGCCACAGCTATCACTGTCGATTCTCGTAGGAGTGACCGAGAAAAAGCACATGGAATAGAAGGGCCTAAGTGCCAAACAACAAAATTAGTTGTGCAATTTAAAATTGCCATTTTATTAAAAATCTAAATCAGCCATTTGCTTAAGCAACATGTAATATACAATATAGCAAAATTTTATTATCATTGTTATACGGACTGCTGAGAAAAATGGTAATTTATGTATTTTCAGAGGCTACTTTGAGATTTTTTTCTATCGAGAAAAGTTTTTGGAATCGTGTTTTGGAAACAGCCACCTGGTCGAAAATATGATCAATTACAACTACACAGCATTTGGCAACAATACGAGCCATAGGCTTAAAGCAAAACAATCTTCATTAAGCTCAATTTGGCTCATGTCAGCGTCTTAAGGCAAGTAGCCTTGCTAAAATACTTCGATATTTTTGCGAAAAATATTGAAATATTTTGCTACTATTGGTCGTAAAAATGGATTTATTTTTTTGTTATAATCGATTGCAATTAATTAATTGCATTGATTCGATTATTTATCGTTCTATTATCTGGCAACAATGAAATGTCACCGTGACGTAGCAGCCGGAATTCGTTCGCTCGAATTATTCTTTGTTTGTGTTGTAGGTGTTTGAGTGTTTTTGTATGATTTATTATTATCTTCACGACCCACGCTTCAATTACGGACTCTGCCAATTGCTACCATCACGAAAGACTTGCGCCTGCTCAACGGATACTGATTACATGCTTTAGCGACAAACTACGGCTTTCTTCCTGGACTCTGAACTTTGCATAAGATTGGATCATAGATTTAATATGATTGGATTGTTGATTGCATTTGACAAGATGAGCACACAAAACTGTATTAACTGTGGCATCAGTTTTGCTCGTAGCAACGCTATAAGCATGCATTCGTTGGAAGATGAAGCCATACTAGCAATTGTTCAACAATGGACTGCTCCTCCTACGGTTAGTACCTTATCGTTAGGATTTCTTAAATATGGTTGTGATGACTCTTGGTAGACTACTGTTTGATTATCTTATTAGATTCAGCCTAAGATATTTATCAATAAAAGCTATTTTATATACCTATCTACAACTTACTTATTGTATATAATATGCATAGATTGCTGATAATAATATCAATGATTTAATTACAGGTCAACCATTCTAAATAACTGTGTGAAGCATGTTGGAATATTGCAAATGAATCCCTGGGATCAGAGAATCGTGGGGTGCCTGCTAATGTAGGCCATCAACGTGTATGTGTCCATTGTGGGCATTCTGTGCTGCGTACAAGGTCCCATTGCTGAGAACTGGCTCAGAACGTGAACAAAGAATTCATAATGTAATGAGTGGATACTACCCCATAGAGTAAGATTTTTTTCTAATTGATGCTTATTATCGAAGTGTATTTGTTTAAGTATAACTTTATATGTATGTTGTTTTTTTAAGTTAAGCATAAGTAAGAAACTATGCTTTTTTATCTATGAATGTGTCTAAAAATATGAAAATGCTAGTTTAATTTTAAAAAATATTATTTTTTTTGAATAGCGCATACTCAAACCGATGACTCTTCACTATTCGGGCAACTGCTCTTCCACTAAACTACAGAGGCATTTGTTAGATCTGCGAATTTAATCTAGTAGTTTACACTAACTATTGGCCAGCCGGTACCGGCCTGCCGGCCAGAACGTGGCATAATAATAATATGGCTTTCATATAAAATGGATATATCAAACTTGATATATATCATAAATATCCGATATTTTGATATTTATTATAAGTATCGGATATTTTCGAACCCTGCCAAAATATTGTTTTTACAATTAATTTATTTCTTTTATTATATTTATACTAGCATTTTTATCATAGCTATGAAACATATCATATATATTAAGTTTCATCTTAACCGAGAGTTAATTATTTCTTTCGAATGTTGTCAGTACTTAAAAACCAAACAACCTGGCTTGCTATGTAAACTGCTTGATTTAAATTCAGAAGCAGTAGCCTAGATAGGGAATGGTTGTTGGTTCGAGTTCCACCAGAGGTACTTGTAATATATTTTTTAAGTGATTTAGTTGTATCAACTATAATCTTTATTTACAGATGGGTGCTCAAATGGCATACTTATGCCACTCTTGCAGGGCGTGAGCTGATAGAGCTGCTCCACACTTTCAAACAAGACCATCAACATCTTCAGCACCACAGGTCCAAGATGAAGCTGCTCCTGAACAATTTAGGTTGACTGAAAGAATTACACTGCCTAATTATATAAGGCCTGTACAAACTGAATCACACTGTTTTGTTCAAGGATGTGAGAGCCAAGAAAATAATAGGGTTCCGATTAGTGTTAGGCAATATTTATTAGAAACATAATAATTACTATGTGCCAATAAATAATTGAGTATGTGATTATCACTTAAACGCAGAAACATGGGATTTCGTAAATAGAATATTAGATAATTATATTAACGTATTTACTGCTGCTCATATTGAGGATATGATAAATCTTAAAGAAACCCACTCCAGTGATTTTACCAATTTATTTAACATGACTGATGTGTCATTTCGGCATTGGTTCAGATGGACTAATGAATAGAATTACTGCAACTGTTTAGTCGGAAATAGAACTGTAGGTTGCTGTTGTCATACAATGTCCATAATATGGTACCTTAGTTGGGCAAAGTATCAACCAGATTTAGTACTACGTGCACAATTTTTAGACGACTAATATATGATGATGACGATGATGAATAAATATTTTAACAAAAACTTTTTTTTAATGTACATCCCTAAATATATGTATACACAACCTACCTCCCTCCCTCGTTCCTCAACCATGTACAATGATGTTGCCCTTCGATGGATCTTGATAGAACATTATTGATCAACAACTGATTTTACTGAGAAACAACATTATCATACTGAATTATTTTGAAGACCTCCGTGGCTACACCAGGTTTCAAGGTGTCGCCTTCTCCGAGATATCAGGTTCAATTCCCCGACGAGTTAATGTATAAAACTCACTTTGGGATCACAACAATATATGCGATGTTGTCCACATTTATTTATTTATGATTTAATTATGTCAGGAATTGAATCATTTTGATCTGATCTGTAAGGCAACCTAAAATCATTATAACACTTGTCAGGGGGATGTCATAACCTTCTGAACTCTTTATTGCTTTCAACGATTAGACGATTAAAAAAAACTTTAATTCATAAAGTTATGTAACTAGGTTAAAAGTCACTAAGTATTGATGTACGTACATCTAAATTGTAATATACCTAGCTGTAGAGTTACCTAAAATATTAAGGAACATAACCTAACTTTCAACTAAATAACAATCAATATTTCTACTACCCCATTGAATAACCGTGTAATTTTAACACATATGAAATTCACATCCAAAAACCTATAAACTGCTTAAATATTATCAATGTAACGGTCAGGCCCAAGGTACTATGGAAGACTATCCATCTCCTTTTATAATCGGCCTGTAATTCATAATAATTATACAACTCTAGCAAGAACACTAGGTTCCCTTTAACTGAATGTTGATTTATAAATAAAACTGTAATAATGATGCAATAAACAATAGTTCATTACTATGTTTCTAATTCTAGATATTTCCTAAACTCTCAACATCTACAATGTGTTCAATAAAAAACTACGTTACTAATCTCGAGGACGAAGCACGTATAATTAATGATTAAACAAACTTACCTGTACGTGAAGTTCTATCATAATTATACTCCTCCTTTTTATGGAAGTCGGTTAAAAACAGCGAAATACTAATTCAATTACCAAGTAAATTATTGTAGTTAGCTAAAATAGGTTATTTTCCAATTGATACGAGTATTGTAGACATTTCTAAATTTTATTTTTATTTTTGAATTGGGTGTAGAAAATTATAATGGGCTGATGCAATGTACAAATCATATATTTTAAATAATTTCGATTAAAATCACTAGGTATAAGAGTTATTAAATAACCACAATTGTATGCACCAAGCTTTGACCTATAAATAGCTTAAAAACAACAGAAATAGATATGAAAGATGTAGGTTGTTGGAATGTTAGGAGGAAAGGATTTTGGACACTTACTTATCTCATGAATCGCCGCTGGTATGAAGCTTTAGTGACTCCTGTGCCAGTTTCAGTCGTCTTCAATTGATGTTCCTTGGTCCTCGGCGATGTATTTCGTCTTCCTTATAGTAAACGACACATAGATTCCACATGCACGCAGGATGCAGGAATATGTCCTAGTAGCTAGGAGCGAGGAGGGCGATATTTCAAGCCTGGAAGTTTAGACACAAGCATGAGTACAGCAGTGATACAGCCAAATGCTCTTAGGGTGCGCACGATATATATTTTAATATAAAAGATTGATGCACATACATGAGCT
Source organism: Anania crocealis (assembly GCA_949315895.1). Lineage (NCBI taxonomy): Eukaryota > Metazoa > Arthropoda > Insecta > Lepidoptera > Crambidae > Anania > Anania crocealis. Next base: position 996,791 of record OX438876.1, read on the forward strand.
TGGCGGATAAGTAAAGAGCCACACACAATAAACTTACATTAGGGTTTAGAACTAATTACCACTATGCAACTGGTTCTAGTATTACAAACAATATATTAAAATAAAGGAACTTATACTATAACAATACACAATAGTAAGTATTTATGTATACCTACTTATGGAGGTTGCTGAGCAACAAAAATAAGATATAAAAATTAAGGGTAGTCTGCTATAAAAATTTTTTAAACAAAAGTTCTGTGCTTAACTAGATGCTTAAATTCTCAGTTTTAGTGAAGGAAAGCTGAGAAGCAGGAATTCCTTCACTCACGTATGACTAAAACTAAGGTTGGCCTGACCAAAGAGCTGAGGGGTATCACCAATGCATGAAAACTATCAAAAGAATAAATGTTCACAAATACCTTGTCCCATGTTATTAGATCATGTCACCAGGAAAGGATTTTGGACACTTACTTATCTCATGAATCGCCGCTGGTATGAAGCTTTAGTGACTCCTGTGCCAGTTTCAGTCGTCTTCAATTGATGTTCCTTGGTCCTCGGCGATGTATTTCGTCTTCCTTATAGTAAACGACACATATCCTTTTGTCCCCGGACCAGAGATTTCACATGCGCGCAGGATGCAGGAATATGTCCTAGTAGCTAGGAGCGAGGAGGGCGATATTTCAAGCCTGGAAGTTTAGACACAAGCATGAGTACAGCGCGGCGGTGATAAAGCCACATTCTCTTGCGCACCCGCAAGTGGGCATGTGCAGATGGCATGTGATTGTGAACGAGCAGCAGCGTGGCACCTCAGATGGGGCCGCAGGTGCATTCTTAGCGTGACGACAAGGATGCGCTCATGGCGCATGGCATAAAAAATAATAATGGATGCATAAAAATGATAGGCAGATGCACGTGGTAAAAAAAAGAAACAAACATGCTTACCCATAAAATTGCAGCAACAATCACCAAGATGAGGCAATGCATAATGTATGTGGAACCACCAGGGGTAAATGCAAAAAATATTAGTCCTGAAAGATGAAACAACACACAATCAACAACATATACAAATGTACTCTGTGATCAACAATGCGTGGGAAAAAGAGCTTTTTTTTTTCCTTTAATAAGTTTAACGGCCTCGGAAACTTGTCCATACAGCCAATTCTTTAGTAATATTGTCTTTATTTTTCATTAAAACGTTGATGTTAGACGTTTTAATGCTTCGATGGAGTTTTTGGAGACAGTCGAAAGATCGAGTCGAAGAATGTAGAGAAGTCCCCAAGAAAGAGGTGAACTGTTTGCGTTCCCGCGCAAAATCACGGTCCACTTTTCTTAGTTACGACCCATACACCATGTTATTTCACCGAACCGTATATTGTCACAGATAATATAATACTAGTTATATAATACTAGATATTGTTCACTCGCACGACACTTGGTTTCGCAAAATAACACCACTTTTACGACCCAAAAATCACTATAAACAATAAAAATTCGATAAAATAAACGGACTCCAAACGTATCTCACGAACTCCCGCCAAAAACTCAGTAGCTAAACAATTTACAAAATGTTGCTAGATTGCTAGATTTTCTTACTACAAAAAGTTGCTAGATGTAGCTAAATATTAATAGTGAGCAGGTTAAAATACAATGTCAATTTCTAAAAATCATTTCTGATTTTATTACCTGCAACAAGAAAGCAAAAAAAAAATTACGTCATTGATTAACTAAAAAACAAATAAATAATATATTTAGTAAAATATTTTTCAGCACAGGCAAAAAACAGTTATAGGTAATAACAGCATTTAGTACTTTTTCTGAGGGAGTCTCTAATGCAGAGGATTGAGTAAGAGTTATCAAACTCATTGAATTTTTTTTGCTTATTTTTAAATAAATTTATTTGCGAAAATAGCATCTCTACCTCTGCATTATAATATGGCAGAGGAGGCAAGTTAAAGCAAGAGTACTTTTAATTTGGTACTACTAACTTACTTCATGTTGAAATGAAAAGTAGCTAAAAAGTTTGCCAGTCGGGTCTTATCAGAAGTTACCTGAAGTATAAAAAAAGTACTAACCTTTTTGTGTAAAAAATAACCTTTCATTTTTTTTTTTTACTTGAATGGTATTAAAAGGTTGATGGAATAGAATGTTAGTTGTATGGCTTACGGAAACATCGATGAGTTTTTAAGCAGCATTTCTTGTTTTATTCATATTGATACATTATGCTAAATGTGAATTTCAATGTATTCATTAGTTGTTATTGTAGTTCCAAATTTTCTATTTTATTTAGTCGTATTGGTCGGTGGGTATTCATTACGAAAATTTTCCTATATTTCGTTGATCCAAACCTTAGTAACACTACCTATACCTATAATGTTACCATTTTTGACGGGATTGTGCAGTTATGATGGTATGTATGTATGGATGTAGGTACGTGCTCGTGTAATTAATTTTTAAAAATGGATATTATCACAAATTGTGGGGCTTTTCTGTGCCTTAGGGATCTAAAAACGAAAACTTTGGGAGGAATCGTTATTCGACTACTTCGAAGAGACAGAGATGGATCTCTATTTGTGTCCAAAAACTTCAAAAAACGATAAAACTGGCACAAAAACTTATCGTAATGTCGAAAGATTTAAGAACATAGCACTCAAATAACAAGATTTATGTAAAATTTGTTTTATGTAAAACGTTGCTTCTATGTAATAAATTAAAAGATAATTCTACGAATTCTGAAAAAATCACCTAAAAGTAAACTTTTCATTAGTGTAAGCTAAAAGTAACCAATGCTGTAAAAAAATCACCTAAAAGGTTACAAAAGTAACCTACCGGCAACACTGAAAGCGACCAAACCTCTCCCCTCTATGACAAGCAAGTTTTTTTTAATTTGTTTCATTTAAAACGCTAATGATTATTTCAATCCAATCTGATTGAAAGAGTTGTAGGCGTTTGAAAGGATATTGCACTTATTTTTAATACCTAATTACAATCTACATAGGAGTTTTGCACACTTAAAACGTCAAAAGTGCATAGAGTGGTCTTAGTAATGATTATTTAACTACCCCTGAAGAAATTCTACTTGTTTAGTTGAAACTCAGACACAACAAAACAGCCGATTTGTTTACTTTTTGTACATTTAGCATAGATTTAAGAGTGCAACTGATTTTCCTTCATACTTTGTACAGGCTTATGACTATCGACCTAGTAAGACTAAAGCAAAATAGTTTAAATCTACGTTGGCGTATTTGAACTTCAGTATTAAAGTAATAAGTAAAAATTTATTAAATATGCTATGGGTCGAAAAAATAATAACCGTAATATTCCTATCATTTCCACTAACTAAACTAGCGCCACCTGTAATTTGCTGTTTACAAGTGGACACTTCTTCACCTCTATGGCATGCGCCATTATTTTCAATCATCTTCTATCTCTTTTCGTTTTAAATCAACACAAATAGACATTTGCCTATTAATATAACAATATAAGAAAAATGACAATATTCAAATTATTTGATAAAAAAGTTGTGCGTGTACTAGTGTACACACGTAAGAAGTGAAACTTCTTTATGGCCTTATTTTTCGAAAAATGATCTACATGCAACTTTCCAGAAATTGGTTAAATTAGTTAAATTGGTTAATTTGGTTAAATTGGTTTGGTTAAATTGGTTACATTGGTTAAATTGGTTAAATTGGTTAAATTGGTTAAATTGGTTAAATTGGTTAAATTGGTTTAATTGGTTAAATTGGTTAAGTTGGTTAAGTTGGTTAAGTTGGTTAAGTTGGTAAAGTTGGTTAAGTTGGTTAAGTTGGTTAAATTGGTTAAATTGGTTAAATTGGTTAAGTTGGTTAAGTTGGTTAAGTTGGTTAAGTTGGTTAAGTTGGTTAAGTTGGTTAAGTTGGTTAAGTTGGTTAAGTTGGTTAAATTGGTTAAATTGGTTAAATTGGTTAGATTGGTTAAATGAGTTAAATGAGTTAAATTGGTTAAATTGGTTAAGTTGGTTAAGTTGGTTAAGTTGGTTATGTTGGTTAAGTTGGTTAAGTTGGTTAAGTTGGTTAAGTTGGTTAAGTTGGTTAAATTGGTTAAATTGGTTAAATTGGTTAAATTGGTTTAATTGGTTAAATATTATTTCACTACCTTTTTGCTATCGTCTGAACCAACCGTGGTAGGGGCAAGAAAAAGATGGCGCGTAACCGAAAAATGTGACGAAAATTTGACGCAAAACGTGACGGTAAATTTTTTCCAACGCCGATAAAGAAGTTTCACTTCAAAAATAATAGAAAACAGCACACTCAGGCACGGTAGAAAGAGTGGGAGATACTAGTTTCTCTCCCTTCCCCTCGATCTTACGCTTTTTCGATCAGCATCACGTGACCCTGACGCGAGTTTGGAAGTTTTTACCCATCCAACAAAAAGTGCTCAGCGCCGCTAAAGAAGTTTTCACTTCAAAAAAGAATTTATTGTGGGATGACAGACACAAAGTATATAGTAAGCACCTATCTATATTGTTCCGGATCAGCCGGATAGATGGCGTTATCAATAAAATCCTTAGCTGCGCACGAGCTGTTGAAACAAAATAAAGACAATTTTTTTTATATCACTATTTTCATATCAGAAAAGGTTGGGTTGTTACAATACCTATAGATTGACATTACTTAATGAAAGATTTTTACAGCACATTAATTCAATGGGGACTACCGTTTCTTTGCTCACCAGTTGGCGCCACTGTAGACATGCTGTAGACTGAGGTCCGGTGGTATAGCTGTCAAAGGCGATTGGCGCCGAAACAAAGTGTTAAATCTTGAATCTAATTAAGGTTATATCTATAATATAAAAATGAATCGCTGAATGTGTTGCTAAGCGCTAATCTCGAGAACGTCTGAACCGATATCGCTGATTATTTTTTTAGAATATTCCTTGAAGTACGAGGATGGTTTTTACGCAGAGATTTTTTTGAATTTCCTAAAAAAAGTCAAAAAAACACACTTTTCTATACTCCCACACAAAAAATTTTTGCCAACCCCGCCATATTTGATGACAATGACATTTAAGCCGTCAAAATGCTATATCTGCGGCGATACAAAGTTCGCGGGGTCCGCTAGTTGTTTATAAATAACTATCTTGATATCAACAAACTAACTTGCGCTGGTACGGCCATATCCTAAGATGCGATGACAATCACCCCGTCAAAAAGGCCCTAAACATTCCCGATCGACCACGGGGAAGAGGACGACCGCCCGCCACCTGGTGGTCAAACATGCAGAAAGAGATCCAGAAAGAGAATCTGAGTACACAGACAAGCCAGAACAGAGCTCTCTGGCGCAGACGTACAAGGAGACCCGACCCCAGCTAAACTGGGAAGAGGGGTGGATAAAGAAGAAAGATATCAACAAACTAACTTCTGAAATAGTTGCTCTTGAGGCCGCCTATTTTTGCGCTTTTTCTTAATTCCGCTTTTAAAGCGTTCACATTAATCGCCAAATAATCCATATTTGCGATAATTTACGAAGGAGATCACTTTCCAGCAGGTAAATTAAAGAAATTATAATTTATGCAACAAATTCCGCTAAATAAACGAGATTCGCACTCGCAGACAACCACGAAAGTGGTTTGCGAGGCACAAATTCTAATATAAATTAATGTACCTACTGATAATAAATAAATAAATAAATAAATAAATAAATAAAACCAGTACAAAGTGAATGATATTGGACCTCACGTGACACTAGCGCCTCTAGTGGCAAATTCACTAGCGATAGCCCCCATTGCATCAGGTTTATAATATAAAGGTCAGGGGGCTTACCATCAAGCTTATAGCAAGCCACTCAATTTCCAGGCAGTTCAATAGTAGGGTTGCTTTTGCCCTGCTAAAAATCATACCATAACCGCTGAAATGCTGAACGACTTTAGCATCGCTAAACCAAAAGGTGAACAGCTAAGCTTGTCTATAGTCTGTTTGTCTGCAGATTGCATGAACGAGATAGAGCTATACTGGTTCAGATAAATCTCTCTTTTTAGTTGAAAACGTTCAAATACACAAATACATGATTTATTCCAAATGGGCATTGTCCAAAAAAATTATGAAGCAGTTTTTTTTATTTTTTTCACCAAAAATAGAGTATTTTGAGAAACCAATTTGAATATTTTGTCAAATTGATGCTTAATTATTTTGAAAATTTGGAGCGTATGACGTCATCACTGGCGCGATAAAGCGTCATGCTTTTGACTTGAAAAAAAAAAGAATAGCTCCTTATTAGAGATCTGTCAACGTCAGATAGGATCTGTTGTCAAAAGAAAATCGTAATCGTTCGTAATAAAAAATATAACCTAGGAGAGGCTTAGAATAATATTAATCTAAGCCTCTCCTGATCTCCACCCTCCGTTTTTACTGCTTCCGCGTGCTCCAAGTCCAACTGTAGTTATCCGTGATTTTCTTGTTTTTTAATTTGCAAGTTATAACTGTTATTTGTACTTAAGCCCCATATTTTAGTGGCTGATAATTTCGTAAAAGCAGACTCCCGTAACCTACCCAAGGTTGAAAGCGTGATGCTATATGAATACATTGCTTCTAGTGGGAAGCATAATGTTGCTGAAATAAGAGGAGCTAAAATGCTTATGTAAGTGCAAAGCACCATTTAGGTTATGATATTGTAAAAAACACAAACTCAATTTTGTCATGTTAAAATTCTTATAACCAAAGTATCCAGGTAATAAAATATATATTTAAGTTAGGGTTCTTATAGGTTTATCATCATCATATCAGCCGAACGACGCCCACTGCTGGGCATAGGCCTCCCCCAAGGATCTCCACAACGATCGGTCCTGTGCTGTCCGCATCCAGCGGCTTCCCGCGACCTTGATCAGATCGTCGGTCCACCTTGTAGGGGGCCTGCCCACGGAACGTCGTCCGGTACGCGGTCGCCATTCGAGAACCTTTCCGCCCCAACGGCCATCGGTTCTCCGCGCTATGTGTCCCGCCCACTGCCACTTCAACGATGCAATCCTTCGAGCGATGTCGGTTGTTTTAGTTCTCCTGCGGATCTCATCATTTCTGATTCGATCGAGTAGGGAAATACCAAGCATCGCTCTCTCCATTGCTCGCTGGGTGATCTTGAGCCTTCTTATGAGACCCATAGTAAACGACCACGTCTCACTCCCATAGGTCATTACTGGCAACACACACTGGTCAAAGACTTTCGTCTTGAGACACTGAGGTATTTCGGACGCGAATATATGCCGGAGCTTCCCGAACGCTGCCCATCCGAGCTGGATTCGACGAGAGATCTCTTTCTCGAAGTTGGACTTACCTAACTGGACTATCTGTCCCAGGTAAACATAGTGGTCAACAACTTCGAGTGCAATGTTCCCAACGTTAACTGGAGCGGGTGCAACATGGGCATTTAACATGATTTTCGTCTTGTCCATGTTCATCCTAAGACCCACTCTTTTAGAAGCATTACCGAGATCTTCGAGCATAATGTTCAGGTCTTCCAAGGTCTCAGCCATAAGAACTACATCATCGGCAAATCGCAGGTGTGTTAGGTATTCGCCATTAATGTCCTTTCCAGTCCAGAAGCTTGAAAATATCCTCCAACGCAGCTGTGAACAGTTTCGGAGAAATAACGTCTCCCTGTCTCACACCTCGCTGTAGTTGGATCGGATTAGAGCTCTGGTTCTGTAATCGGACCGACATGGTGGCGTTTTGGTATAAGTACTTTAGTACCTCGATGTACCTGTAGTCTATTTGGCACCTTTGGAGAGACTGCAGCACTGCCCAGGTCTCAATCGAATCAAAGGCTTTCTCATAGTCCACGAACGCTAAGCAAAGTGGCAAGTTATACTCTTCGGTCTTCTGTATAACTTGCCGCAGCGTATGAATGTGGTCTATGGTACTATAGCCTTTTCGGAACCCGGCTTGTTCGGGAGGTTGGAAGTCGTCGAACCTGCGAGTGAGACGATTCGTAACGACTCTCGAAAACAACTTATAGATATGGCTCAGAAGCGAGATGGGTCTGTAGTTCTTCAAGAGAGTTTTGTCACCCTTCTTGAAGAACAGCATCACATCGCCTCTGCCCCATGCCTTTGGCGTTTTGCCCTCGAGTATGACAGAATTAAAGAGCTTCTGGAGGACCTTAAGTACCGGCTTACCGCCCGCTCTAAGGAGCTCTGTTGTGATTCCGTCATCACCCGCCGCCTTGTTGTTTTTAAGCTGCTTGAGAGCCATTCTAATCTCGCACAGGCTGACGTCCGGGATATCTTCAGAATAGTGTCGGGTAAGCTTGGCTCTAGGGTCTTTAGCCTTGCTTTCAACAGGTGTTTTCGTGGAGTATAACAGTCCATAGAAACTCTCAATCTCCCTCAGGATTTCAGGTGTTGACGTAATGATGCTACCTGTCTCAGTTTTCAGCCTCGTCAATTAGCTTTGCCCAATAGACAGATCTCTGGCGAACACTTTGGAGCCTTTGTTCCGCTCAATGGCCTCTTTAATACGTCGGGTATTAAATTGACGAAGGTCGCTCTTCAAAGACTTCGATTCGGGTTTTAAAGTACTTAGACCCTACCGTACGGACAGTATCCACCACCATGTTGTATAGATCGTCCACATCGATGCTGTTCTCAAGGGCTTCGAAACGGTTTTGAAGCTCGAGCTGAAAACACTCGGGGTTTTGAATTTGAGCCGGTATTGGTCGGAGCGTGGATTTTATCAGTCGCGCTCTTTCAAGCTTTACGTCGATATTCAATGTGCCTCTGACCATGCGGTGATCGCTTCCTGTCTTAACAGCGTTGATCACAGCGACATCATCGAATATGTGCTTCTTCGTTGACATGATAAAATCGATCTCATTTTTGACTTTACCGTCCGGGCTAATCCAGGTCCATTTGCGGCTTACGGGCTTCTTGAAGAAGGAGTTCATCATAAACAGGTTCTCCCTCTCCATGAAGTCTGCCAGCATCTGACCCCTTTTGTTCAGTTGCCCAAATCCAAATTTCCCCATTCTCAACTCATTACCGCAACGTTGCCCCAACTTCGCATTGAAATCCCCCATCACAACCGTGTAGTGGGTTTTAAAGCTATGCATGGCTTTAGAGATCTCCTCATACATAGCCTCCACTTCGACATCGTCGTGTTTCGAGGTCGGAGCGTAAACCTGAATGACATTCAGCGAATATCGTTTCGATATTCTGAGTATCAGGTACGCTACCCTGCTCGAAACACTTCCGATAGTAATCACGTTGTTGACAAGGGACTTGTGGACGATGAACCCGACACCACCTAGGGACTGTTGGTCGCCCTCCCGGTAGTATAGTAAGTTACCGGATTGCAGGGTTATCGAGTCCTCTCCCTCTCTTCGGACTTCAGATAGCCCAATGATATCCCAATGTAACTTACCAATTGCTTCTTCCAACTCTACGAGCTTCGCGTCAAGCCTCAGTGTGCGCGTGTTATATGTTGCCAGGTCGAGTCGTCGTTGTTGGCAGCCGGATCTTACCCGGGGATTCTTAGCACCCCCTGCCCCGCCGTTACCATAGCCGCTGCCATAGCTAGGACTAGCGGGGCCGGTTAATAAGGTAGGTATATAGGTTTAATAACTTAAATTTTGAATTGTTAATCTTAACACAAGCTAGAAATAGATGTTTCATGTAATGTAACCGGAGTTACTAAACGGTTGTCTTATTTCAGGTCTTCTCGAGATTCTTACTTGAATACTGCCTTCGGATGTGTTGAAGTGAAGAGGACTGGCAGTGAATGTACAGTTAAGGCAAAAGTTGTTCCTGAACATAGAGTCAGTAATAAGTTGTACACTGTCACCTGTAATATTAACGAAAAAGAACACTATCATTGATTCTGTTTGTGAGGATTGTGCAGCTGCCGCAGGTTTAAACTTTATTATATTGTAGTTTGTGTTATTATATATGGTATTAAATATTAATAAGATATTATCTAATTTGTGTTTTTACGTACAGGGGCCTTACCATTAGCTCTTAAAGCAGGACTGCTATTGGACTGCATTGCTCTTTTGTACTAAGTATGACATCATTTTTAGCAGGCCTGTGGCAGGCCAATTTACGTCGACGTTTCAAAACCGTTCACCATTTTTTTACTATAATAATAATAATTTATAATAATTTATTTATTCATAAAGATTACAGAGATCCATTTGGTTAGTTTTTTTTTTTTTTTTTTAAACAACTATATTAGTACAATAAAAGTAAATTGAATTAATTAATTAACAATAATATTTAGTTAAATTTTACACGAATAATGGTATCATTTTCGGTTTAAAAAAAAAGGGCTTTATTTTACCTGTTTGGTCAAAAACCGAACGAAATGCTTAATTATAGGAGAGTCAAACCTCTCCGCAACAGTCTTCAAGATGCTGTTAGAGCTCGCCCGTACTCTGTCCAGTAACGATGCTGTTTTCTTGCGTAAGACGGCAAAAAAGCCGTCAGTATGCGACTGAGCAAACATTACCGACGCACTGCAGAAGCGGGGCAAGCCCAACAGCGCCCTGAAACCGTTGTTATATTGGACACGCAGGACGTTTAGCGATTTCTGAGTGTAGGTGGTCCAAAGGCTACCCGTGTATAAGCTCTGACAATACGCTTTAAACAGCGTGATTTTTACTTGATCGGTACAGCGGGCAAACCTGCGGACCAACATATTGCACCTCACCGCCAACGCCCTGCGTTCCCTCTCGATATCTACCTGATCTTTAAGGTCATCCGTAATGTAATGTCCGAGATATTTAAATTGGTGGACCCTATTTAACATTACTCCATTTAACCTGAGTTCTGGTACTTCGCTTGGACATTTCTTGGCAGCCTTAAACACCAGGTATTCGCTCTTTTTTACATTGTAAACCAGTCCATGGCATTCAGCGTACGCTTCACACACACCTACCATTTTTCTGAGTGCACCCATCGTTGGCGCCAGCAGCACCATGTCATCAGCGTAGCTTATGTTGTTGATACAAACATCATCCACCCAACATCCGACACGCATACTGCTAAGGACGACGATGAGCTCATTTATGTATAGATTGAAGAGCCTGGGAGACGTCAACCCACCCTGCCTCACCCCGCACTGCAATCTATACTCCTCAGAAAAAGTGTCTGCCCATTTAACACTATTTACTTGGTTAGCATACCAATACTGCAATATATGTGACAGCTCGGGCGGGACACCTTGCTCCCTCAACTTTCCCCATAAGATATCGTACGATACCAGATCGAAAGCCTTGGAGAGGTCGAGGAAGCAAGCATAAATAGGAGTCAACCGATCCGTATAGTATCGTACAGTGTGCTTGAGACTTAGGATTGCGCTTTCCGTTGATAGTCCGGGCTTAAACCCAAATTGAGCATCATGAGACCTTATATATTTCTCTAAATGAGAATCAAGCACACTGTCAAGCACTTTTGCTATAGTAGTGGCCAATGAGATCGGTCTATAGTTATTTTTGTCCGAGATGTCACCAGTTTTATTTTTAACTATCGGGGCAACTACAGTTCTCATAAGGGCCAAGGGCAAGTAACAGTGGCTAAGACAGAGCGAGAAAAACATGCCTAAAACCCTGGGCAAGTGAACCCCTGCGTGTTTAAGGTGCTCGATGCTAAGACCATCGTGACCAGGCGATTTGCCTCTTGACATTTTGTTTATGACCGCCCCCACCTGCTTCGCCGTTACACGGATGGGTTCTTTGTCTTTGTCTTCTTTGGTCCCATCATCGAGCACTGAGTGCGAGGGCCCAAGGGGTGACTGAACCTTAAAATGTTCCATGAACAAATTAGCTATTTCTTTAGGTTTCGTCCGGCCCCCCACACCTACTGGCAGACCAGGCTTAATGTTAAGTTTATTCGTACTTTTCCAAAATTTACTAAAATCTTTTGACGCGCAATGTGTAGCCAGAATGTCCATTTTGATCTGATCTTGGCTTTTTAAACACCAGTTTAACCTACTTTTAAAAATTTTACGAGATTCGCACATTTGTTGATAAATAATACCCGACTGAGGTCTATTATACATCAACCACATTCGGTTCTTAAGTTTAGCGTCTTGGTGGGCGCTACGGACGTATCTATTCCACCCAGCCACACGCTTGCACTTGCCCCGACCCTCACGCGGACCAACTGCCTTGACTGAGCAGGTCTGCTTAGAAGCGTCCGCCAATATACCAACAATATTATTATACATGTCATCAAGAATACATCTATGTTTCATAATTTTACAGGTTTTGTCCCCACAATGTCTAAATTCTTCAGGAAAATTTATATCTCTAAACTTACTATTACATATTTCACGATATTTAATTATTTGTGCATTATTTCTGTCACCCCATATTATATTATTTCTCTCAATCTGTTTTTTGTATATCTTATTTCTAATTACACTACAATTACAATTTATAATAAGTGGCAAATGATCTGAGCAATATACATTCTTATAATCAATGTCTACGATTTCAACAGTATTCCAGGCAGACTGAGAAACAATACAATGATCTAACCATCGCCGGGAGCCATGAGCTTCGCTAACAAAAGTGTAATTGTCCGAATTTATCCCTAACTTTTCTAAATCGGCACAACACCACTTTAGCTCAGTGCAAAAGCTTATTAGTTCATTGCAAAACAATTCATTTGGGTGTGCGTTAAAATCACCCAATACATAAAATGATTCTATTTCATTACTTTCCACTATAGCGTTTATTTCACTTAAACAGTCTGTAAAAACAGGCAAGTTTTCTAGCGAGTTTGTGGGCATGTAGACACTAAGGACTAGTATAGAGTAGTCACTAAACGTACCTTTGATTGCTGTTATGCGAGGATTGTTGCACTGTAACACACACACTGAACTGAACAGACCTTTACGCCACAGAATAGCCACACCGCCATATGGTCTTCCTTTTAGAATGCCCGCTGAGGTATCCACCGCAGACGTCCCAGTGTACTCGAAATCACTGCTAACCGTATCTAGAAAAGGAATTTCATGCGGTAGGAGCCACGTTTCCTGAAGGGCCACTATGTCAGCAGTCTTACATAGGTGGCGAATATCATCAACTGACGACTTCACCGATTTGCAATTAAAACTCACAAGCTTTAGGCTATTTTCCATACTATTTACAAGCACAATAGGTAGGTAATCTGTAGGTACTGTTTCTTTTGTGTCTGTTTCTTTTTGTAGTAGTAGGTATTTATGAAGCTTTATTCTCAGCCGAGCTTATCCCGGTCTCACTTTTACCTCTTAGGTAAACAAAACGCCTATACGTTATGCCATTTGGCCAAAAAGCCCCATCCAAAAACACAGCAAGCTTTTCTTTAGGGACATATAATTTATATGAGTTATATCTTTTATCCGATTTTACGTTTATTTTAAACAATTTTACCGTCTCACTTGATTTATCACGTATATAAGTAATAATGTCATCTTCCGTGGTATCCTTCGAAACATTCGAGATAAATAGCGGTATTCTTATATCTACAGACTTAAATTTTCCATTGGGAGTAATGGATGCTTTTCCCATCTTTCCTTGAAATCTGTTTTTCTTTTTTCCATAGCTCACAGTTTGCCATTTATTTTCCCCTACTACTGGTTTCCGCTCAACTTCCTTGTTTAACGCTTCCGTATTTGTAGTAGTGGGCTTATTACGTCGTACTGTGCTAAAATGAATAACGTTCTCGCTCTCAATCGTGAGATTCGAGCCCATCGTAGGGGCAATACACTGCTCGCGCGCATGACGTAACACCCTACTAGTACGACAGCCCGAGTCTGTTTCTATCCTTGTCGGACTAGAAGTGCCACACAGTCGCGCAAGCGAGTCCGCTGTATCAGGTTCTACAATATCGCCCTCCCGCTTGCCTTCGCTTCGTAACGGTGTATTCACAGCTGATGACGGTTTGGTTTTGTTTTTATTTAAGGAAGGAATACCCACAATCTTTCCAAAAACACACCAACTATGAACTTTTCAATCTTTTCATACCATGACACTCAATTTGACAGCAGGTAAACTTCCTTTTGAGCGAAGCTAATGTCATCCTAGCCATCTTGAAAAAGTTACTAGGAGACTAACTTTTTCGACATATTTTATGCGTTTCTCAGACTTTTTTTAGCAGTTTTGTGAAAATTTACATGTTTCATTATAGATTAAGGAACCTAATTACAGTGTAAAGAAACCTGAAGGTCTTTGAATTAGTATTTTGTATAAAATGTTTATATCATCATTTACCAAAATGAAAATACAATTTCGACAAAATTGTTAGCATGGTTTTGTGATGTAATAGGTATATACAATAGAATATATTGAAAAAACTGTACTTTTAAATTTTATAACTCTTCTTTCTTACTAATATTTATGTGTAATACTTTTTTCAGATGTGTAACAAATACATGGAAATTATAAGTGTAAATGATGGCTGTGATGGCTATGATTCATTTAATTTACAATAAAATATGGTCTAATCATCCTCTGTAGTCTCACCTGAATGAACTGAGCACTATAGCATCTGTATGGCTTTTAAGTAAACATACAATACACATTTTAGTTTAACTTTAAAGATATGTCCATTCCGTTCAATTGAGTAAAAAGAAATAATAAAGAAACATATTTTACAGGTTAAAGCACCTAAAACATTATGAATGTGTTATGAATATGTTGCTGATTTTGTTTGTTTAAATATTGCCTGGGTGTAAAAGACAACAAAGTTTTAGTTCTTAATATAACACACTTGCAGCAGTCTTACAAAGATGATAAAATTAATGAATATTTCCTTTTATTGTAGGTGATTCTAGATATTCACTGCTCAAATTTATGATGACAACAATTATTAAAGCAGAAATAGATTTTTTGAAGCCTATTATACCTTATCAGAGACATGTAAAAACTCTTAACGACAGAGAGAGATCAATAGGTGTTCTACAGGCTCTTTTTCAATGTTACATTACCAACCTCAGGTTGCTGGCCTTATTGCAAAAGCATGTGTAATCCTACATTACATTTTGCAATGCAGCTAATCACTTAACTCACAGATCAAATTTATCTCACAGATGAAGAGGTTCACCAATAAGCTTATGTATTGATGTATTTTTAACCCCTTTTATATCAGTAATTCCAGACACAAATCAATTGTCTTATGGCTCGATTCCACAACTTCGGTAGCCGAACAGTTAATAAATATACTAATAATTACTATTATGGTTGTTTTGTTACATTTTAAATTTAGAGTTAAAACTGAAGTACTTTTATATTAAGTATGTCTTTTTTATTTTAATATGTGTTTGAAATATATTTTTTTGGAATTATATTACATATATGAAATCATGTGTTTGTTTTTTTTACTGCAAAAATTCTGCAAAACATGTCTACTTAACAAAATGCTTATGTTTTATTTTTGCATTTAGTCTACCCAGTCAATACTAAAATAGAATAGATTATTATAATACCTATGTAAAAAGTTGTAGTACTCTTTTACTACACAGTGTAACTGAATCAGAAACTTCATTCAAACCCTAATTTTATGACTACATCGCCTGCAGAATTTAAATTTCTGCCACCTTCGCTTAGAGTGGTCTCCAGCTGTTAAAGATTTGTTAACTGTTATTCTCAAAGGTTATAAGTTGGGTGTGAGAAACTAGGCTTTTTTTTTGTTGGTTTTCACTGAAAGTCAATGGATGATCACTTTTTTATAGTAATATTTTAATAAAATTACTTACAATTCCACTTTATTCAATAATTAAACACAAGTATAACATTGTGAAAATATGGTTTAACTAATATAAAATAGTCTTAGAACGTACGTACTACTCCGGGAAAATGGAATATTTCTTCAATTTTTGAATGTTACCGCCAAAAATGCAGGCAGAACCGTTCCAATCATGATCAAGTTAAAATGATTATCCACATTTTCAATAACCCAACACTGTACATTAAGTACTATCGTCAATAAGGTAATTTTACTAGAATTTAGTAATTTAACTAATCTCCTGCAAAATAGCAACATTTAGATCGACTTTTTCTCTTTAAAATCCAATAAGTAGAAAGATTTTCAAAAACCGGTAATTTGGAATAAATCATGTATTTGTGTATTTGAACGTTTTCAATTAAAAAGAGACAGATTTATCTGAACCAGTATAGCTCTATCTCGTTCATGCAATCTGCAGAAAAACAGACCATAGACAAGCTTAGCTGTTCACCTTTTGGTTTAGCGATGCTAAAGTCGTTCAGCTTTTCAGCGGTTATGGTATGATTTTTAGCAGGGCAAAAGCAGCCCTACTGTTGAACTGCCCGGAAATTGAGTGGCTTGCTTTAAGCTGATGGTAAGCCCCCAGGTGGTTTGCAAGCACTCGCTGCTGCTTCTTATCTGACTAGAAAAAAAGAGCTCTGAACCATCATCAACGGCATTTACATGCTATTGGAGTGAACCTACACTATCCTCTGCTCGTACACTACATGTTTTAAGCAAAGACATATTTTCTAATGCAAAAAAACCTAAGCTAGAACCCAAAGACCATTCTGTTCTATTAGAGTTTCAAGAAGAGTGTGCAAGAAGACAAAAAAAATATTCACTAATAGTGAAGTTTGATGAAAAAGCAGGAAATACTTCCAAAAACATTTTTGACCTCATGCTCACATTTTTGGAGGAAAACAGTGTACAAAGTCCTGCCTGCAAACTTCCAATCACATATAAAATCAATTTTTAGCCAGGAAGTAATAGAAAATATATCCAAAATAACTGAAGGTCAATCAAACAGCAAAATTAAATACTGGCATAGTAAAGCTGCAAACTGTAAGACTGATGGCTCTTTGGTGGAACAAAATAATATTAGGAGGATATAAAATTCCAGAAACCATTCAATGTGGGAGAAGGCTGGAAGAAAGAGTTTTCAAAGAGGTTGCACAAAAGTTAAATTTGGATATTAAGAAATCTGGGTTTGTGGTAATCAATGGCATATTAGGAGCATCTCCAGGTGGCATAGGTGATGATTTTGTGGTGGAGATCAAATGTCCAGCTTCTGAGAAGTCTGTTTCAACATATAAAAAACAATATAATACAAGAAAATTTTAAAGCGCAAATACAATGCCAAATGCTTGCTTGCAGAAAAAGCAAAAGCATATTTTGTGTTGCAGATCCCTATTTTGAAACCACAAAAAATGTACCTACACATTTTGTGGTAAGATTTTGATGTAAACTATGTTAAAATTGTCATTGAAAAGGCAAAAGGTTTTTGGATGAATTATATATTTCCCAAATTGTTAGAAAGTGCAAAATCAAAATAAACACTTTTAATTTTAACAATTTTTTATTATTTCTCCTTGAAAATAAATAAGTCCACAAGATATAATAACAATTTCATCTAAAAATGATACTTGTAGTTAACAACGGCATGTGGTTTCAGTAGTGCAAATTCGCTTACCAGTCTGATTACTCTTTCGACGTGAACTCTTAAACTAGCTATTACCTTGCTCTTAATAATTCAAAAGTGATTCTATTTCTTTAAAACCCCTATCAGCCAAAATCACAGCATTTGGTTGTAGAACATCTAATAAAGAACTCTTCTCTAAAATAGCTTTATCAGATATTCTTCCCCTAAAACCTTTAGAAACAAATTAAAACTAATTAAGCCGTTTGGAGTGCAGCCTATTAAAATTTTTACAGTATTGCAATTTTTATACTGTGACCAGGACTGAGCTTGTTTTAAGGGATCTGAAGGTTTAGCAAAAACAAAATATAATATTTTCAAAAAAACTCGCCAATACCTCAATCCCTGTAAAGATTATTGATGATAATTTAGTTCTGGATAGCTCAAGTTGATCACTTATTCTTTCAAGAGAATCATTTTGTTTTATTTTGAATAAAGTAGCAATAATACAAATAGAGTATCTTAGTTGCACATTTTGAAAGAATATAATCAATAAACCATAAGTATTGCTTAGGTAATCCTAAATACATTTTGGGTTTGCTAAAAATTAATTCTAACAATCTTTTTCTATTCATTGTTTCTCTTTTGCACTTTGTTGTTGTTTTTTCAGTTTCTGATGTAACACGAAACAGGGAAATAGTTGCCGGAGTAGCTGAAGACAGTTCTTGTGAAGATTGTACTTCCAGGGTAGCAGAAGTACAGACCAGGGACCGGAATACCGATATTTTTTTAATATCGATATAAATACTGATATTTTGGTATCGATTTATCGATACCGATACCGATATTTTATTTGAGTACACGAATACTGAAATACTGATATAATACCGATAAAACGCCTTTCGCGTATCCGTCTCCCAACGCTCTGCCTGCGCATCGTGCGCATCTTTCGTACGGGTGATTTTGGCTTTTATGTGTTTGGTGTATTAAACCGAGATGAGTGTTTCTTATTAGACATTTCATTTTTCACTTAAAATCATGTTTGTGTCTGTGTTCGTCGTTTTATAGAAATCTAGTTGCATAAGTAAGTTAATATTTATTGAAAAATATAACAGTCGCATAACTGAATAAAAATTTTGATTACAAATAATTAACGCTGGCCTAAATTTTCAGCACAACACAAATTAAAAATTGACAATATTGTCACAAAAAAAATTTCAACAAATTTCTTTTTATCTACTTTGGATTAATGATAACAAATTTTAAACGTGATAAATGATTTGAAAAAAAAAACTACTTAAATAATAGATGCCTGTGCCGCGCCTTCACCCTACGCCTCTTGTGTGTGTTTTATCCATAATCGTGTTTCCGATTAATACCTCACCTGAGATACTTCGGAACCCGGGGTCCATGGGCCGGGGCACGGATAGACTGTGTGATAAAACAAAAAGCTACGGAAGGGAGACAGCTAGTTTCAAATAAAGAAAACTGCAATCAAAGTCCAGTCATTTTTTAAGCTACGATTCCACATAAAGAAGCACATATTATGTGTGTATGTGACACACACACATAGCAGTCAAACTTACACCCCTCTTTTTGATCGGGGTTTAAAAATTTATACCACCAAGCGTGCCTCCCAGCAGCATGTCCTCCGTTCTGGCCCGGTCACTTTGTTAAGTATATTAATTACCTTATCTTTTGAGGTACACTAAGAATCGCTTCTAGGTACAGAAACACCTGAAGTACACAACTTTTACATTACTCGCAATAGCAAAAACGATTGTGACCGGACCAGGAAGGAGGACACCCGGCGGCGAAGTTTACTTATATGTTAGGAAGTAATAAAAGAAAAATGAGAAGGTAGGGTCGTTTCGCTAGTTCGCGACCATGCGTTAGTTTCCGACCATTTGAGAGACCTGCCACAGAAAAACTAAGAAAACAAGAATTCTATAACTTTTTTCCAAACGAAATTGTCCTGTATGCAAAAAGGATAGATATACAATCTCAATCTATGACTTCTTAGATTGTCTGTCTCATTATTACATTAGTAGTGAAAAAACGCTCAGCCATTTCACTCCCCACACCACTTGCCTCCGCACGTGCCCAAAGTTGCCAAAAATTAGCGAGCCATCGCTGCATTCGAAGTGAGTATTTATTGTTTCATTTGTTTATAAGTGATTGTTGATGGTTTAATTGTTACAAAAATAGTTTTACAACACAATTTGCAAAGGTTTTGGTGTGAAATATAGAAAAAGTAAGTAATTATTGAGTGGTCGCATACTAACATTTCAATTTTATAAAAAAAAAAAGTTGTGCGTGTACTAGTGTACACACGTAAGAAGTGAAACTTCTTAATGGCCTTATTTTTCGAAAAATGATCTACATGCAACTTTCCAGAAATTGGTTTAATTAGTTAAATTGGTTAAATTGGTTAAATTGGTTACATTGGTTAAATTGGTTAAATTGGTTAAATTGGTTCAGTTGGTTAAGTTGGTTAAGTTGGTTAAATTGGTTAAGTTGGTTAAGTTGGTTAAATTGGTTAAATTGGTTAAATTGATTAAATTGGTTAAATTGGTTAAATTGATTAAATTGGTTAAATTGGTTAAATTGGTTAAATTGGTTAAATTGGTTAAATTAGTTAAATTGGTTAAATATTATTTCACTTTACCTTTTTGCTATTGTCTGAACCAACCGTGGTAGGGGCAAGAAAAAGATGGCGCGTAACCGAAAAATGTGACGAAAATTTGACGCAACTTTCCAGAAATTGGTTAAATTAGTTAAATTGGTTAAATTGGTTAAATTGGTTAAATATTATTTCACTTTACCTTTTTGCTATCGTCTGAACCAACCGTGGTAGGGGCAAGAAAAAGATGGCGCGTAACCGAAAAATGTGACGAAAATTTGACGCAAAACGTGACGGTAAATTTTTTCCAACGCCGATAAAGAAGTTTCACTTTAAAAATAATAGAAAACAGCACACTCAGGCACGGTAGAAAGAGTGGGAGATACTAGTTCCTCTCCCTTCCCCTCGATCTTACGCTTTTTCGATCAGCATCACGTGACCCTGACGCGAGTTTGGAAGTTTTTACCCATCCCACAAAAAGTGCTCAGCGCTGCTAAAGAAGTTTTCACTTCAAAAATTCGTTTACGGCCAGGTGGTCGCAAAACTGACTTCCAGATAAGAAGTTTCTTTTGTTTTTCTTATTAATTTTATGTAAGGTTCTAAGTCGTGTGACTTTTGTTCTTCACTTTGTTAAGTAACTGAGAGTGTCTGTTAGTTTGTAAATACTTATTTCATCTGTGATTTTGATCGCATAAAATAAACGCTTTTGGTTTACGACCGGGGCCGGTGCTAGCTTTCGGCCGCTTCCAAAATGTATGGAAAATTCATGGCCGTTAATTGGATGTACAAAAAACTAATTGCTTTTAGGACCACTGTCTTGTACTTTGCATCTTTTCTAATTCACTTTGACGTTTGATTGTATTTCTTTTACTATAGCTTTGCCTAGGTGCACAGGTGAAAACTGTGGGCAAGTGTCCACCTTTAGTGGTTTATCCATATCTGCGCCCTCCGAAAGAAGTCACTTACAGCATGCCTTCTGTCAGTATGACTGGACTCTTGAGCGAATCTTTGCTTTTAGTTGATGGATATAATTCTTATATGGATTTGATGTTAATTTCTATTATGTTGGAGAAACTTGAAGAAGCTTCCCAAATGCGGCCCAGCCCAATTTAATCCTCCTATCGGAATCTTTCTCGAAGTTCTTTCTACCTAGCTGGGTTACCTGTTGTAAGTGAGGTTAATCCTGACATTTGGAAGCCTGTGAAATATTCTTCACTGAATGAACATTACACGAGACTTACTAAAAACTAAGACAATATATTCAAGACTGGTTTAGATGTTACACATTGCTCTAACACCCGTTTTCATGATTATAGTGAGTTTCTGGTGTTATCACCAAAACCTTCGCAAGACCATTCGGTAAAAGTCTATGAAAATGGAAGTGTCTCTTGACTTTGCACATAGGCAGTATTGGACAAGGAGACCAAAACCAGGGCATGGTTTTGTTGTACCAGGGCATGGTTTTGTTGTGTGCGTTCGCCCAGCAAAAAGTATCACCTATTCGAAAATTGGATGATGCAGATAATTAGTGCCTTATATCGTGTAAATGTGCCCGAATTTTTTTATTTGTGCGTCCAACAGCTTCAGAATTATTTAAGAAAAATGGATTCTGCTGCACGAACGTTGGCCCAGTTTTTTTGAAGTGAAAACTTCTTTAGCGGCGCTGAGCACTTTTTTGTTGGATGGGTAAAAACTTCCAAACTCGCGTCAGGGTCACGTGATGCTGATCGAAAAAGCGTAAGATCGAGGGGAAGGGAGAGGAACTAGTATCTCCCACTCTTTCTACCATGCCTGAGTGTGCTGTTTTCTATTATTTTTGAAGTGAAACTTCTTTATCGTCGTTGGAAAAAATTTACCGTCACGTTTTGCGTCAAATTTTCGTCACATTTTTCGGTTACGCGCCATCTTTTTCTTGCCCCTACCACGGTTGGTTCAGACGATAGCAAAAAGGTAAAGTGAAATAATATTTAACCAATTTAACCAATTTAACCAACTTAACCAACTTAACCAACTTAACCAACTTAACCAATTTAACCAATTTAACCAATTTAACCAATGTAACCAATGTAACCAATTTAACCAATTTAACCAATGCAACCAATTTAACCAATTTAACCAATGTAACCAATGTAACCAATTTAACCAATTTAATCAATTTAACTAATTTAACCAATTTCTGGAAAGTTGCGTCAAATTTTCGTCACATTTTTCGGTTACGCGCCATCTTTTTCTTGCCCCTACCACGGTTGGTTCAGACGATAGCAAAAAGGTAAAGTGAAATAATATTTAACTAATTTAACCAATTTTACCAATTTAACCAACTTAACCAACTTAATCAACTTAACCAATTTAACCAATTTAACTAATTTAATAATTTAACCAATTTAACCAATTTAACCAATGTAACCAATGTAACCAATTTAACCAATTTAACCAATGTAACCAATTTAACCAATTTAACCAACTTAACCAACTTAACCAACTTTACCAACTTAACCAATTTAACCAATTTAACCAATTTAACCAATTTAACCAATTTAACTTATTTAACCAATTTAACCAATTTAACCAATGTAACCAATTTAACCAATTTAACCAATGTAACCAATGTAACCAATTTAACCAATTTAACCAATTTAACTAATTCAACTAATTTCTGGAAAGTTGCATGTAGATCATTTTTCGAAAAATAAGGCCATAAAGAAGTTTCACTTCTTACGTGTGTACACTAGTACACGCACAACTTTTTTTTTTTTTAATTTGTGCGTCTAGCTGTGTATTAAATATGCAAAAAGGTAGCTTATGTACCAGTATAAATGTGCCGTTAAAGCCAAATTTGTGCCTCTTAAGATGTCAGACTTATTTAGTTTTTTGCTGGGCGAACGTTTCGGTAATTGCTGTATATCGGAAACGGTTGGACGCACACTCATGATTTTTTTGTATACAGATACAGTAAATTTGTGCATATTTGTGCCGCAATTTTCATTAACATGACTAGCATGGTTGAGGATCTATTCTTTTATTTCCTAAAAAATGGAAAAAATGCTCTGGCTCTCGAACGAACAAGACCAAGAACTTCACGTTAGTGCCGAGTGATACCTATTATATATTAACATGATTATGTACAGTTTCGCCGGCCTACTACATATCATTGCCGAGTTCTTAACGATTTTGTCTTTGTTTTGAGGTTATCTTGAGTGAAATTACTTAGAATACGAAAACACTAGTTTTCTGTGAACTGACTTATTACATGCTTTTACAATATTATGTGCGCTGTTTTAAGATTACGTATGCAAAAAATCATGTATGTATGCCCATTACCAGGGGGGGGACAGTCTCCTGGAACGAGCTTCATTGTAAAGAAAGTAGCACCATCTACAATGCCTAACGTGAATTTATGCATAAATTGTTGACAGTTTTCGATAGATGTCTCTAAAAAGGAATTAAAAATGAATAACATATTTATTATTTGAAATAATACGACAACTGTTTAATTATTACAAGGGAATGATATGAAGTATAAATTTTAATTATAATGTCCTAAAAATTCCGTAATATGGCATCTTTATTTGACCACCCCATTTTAATATTGTAATAGCAACATTGTCTGTTCACAATATGGCCACCGTCATAGCTGCGCCTACGTGTATTTTGGTCATTTTTGTGTAATTATTAGCTTTTGAGATACCTTCTTCACTAAACGTTGAGTCGAGCCCGCTCCTCCGTTTTAGTAAGATAATCCGGAAGCCTTTTCTACAACCTTTGAGTTGTGTGTGCTGTTCTACGATAGAGACGTTTTGTGCGTGTTTTATTCGCTTTTTGTGTAGTCTTGTGAGTGTCTAACATTGTGAAAATGCCTCACAGGTGTGCTTTTGGGTGTAAGGATACAGGTAAGTTTTAATTTAACTGAAGTTAACTGAAGACTCAAGTTTATTTTAACTGAATACGCGCGAGCTATTCCGAAATAGACGTGTTACTCGATTTATTTGCTATTGTGGTTATTAAGGTTCAATTTTCGGTGTATTTCACGTGAACTTTCTTATGTTTAGTGCTGTGTTTATCTCTTTCCAACAAGTGCAATTTCGCCGAGTATAACGAGCTAAGATGATTCGGTCACCGAATAAGCATTATCAGTCAAATCCGGACCTTAGCGCCGCACAAAAAGAAGATACACCAATTATTACACTACGAAAAAGAAAACGATCAGAAAATGAATTCTCTCTTGCTATGGAAACGTTAGAACAATCTTTTTCCAATAAAATTAGCGCAATGTTTATGGAACTACGGAGTGAATTGACCGAAAATATTACAAAATTAAATGAAAACATCAATAGCACCTTAAAAAATGAACTTGCTAGCCTCACTATCGTCACCACAGAAATTAAGCAAGAACTTAATGATTTACGCTCTGAATGCTCAAGTTTACGTGGGCACATGTCAGGTTTAACTGATAAATACAAAGAACTGGAGAGTGAACTTTCTAGCTTAAAGGACTGCTGTAAATTTCAGTCTAAGGAACAGTCTGATATGAAGAAATACCTGGATTCAATAAAACTGTCCACTATAAGTAATGTTTCTGAAAAAGTGATCGACCTTCAGGATAAAATTGACTCATTGGAACAGCAAGCTCGTCAAAATAACCTCGAAATATGCAACGTACCCGAAAAACGAGGTGAAAACTTACTTAATATAATTACATCTATAGGAAATACTTTAAGGTGCCCGTTAGATCAAAACAATATTTTATCGATTCATCGAGTACCGCACGCTCGCAGAGAAGAAAATTCCCGCCCAAAAAACATCATAGTCAAACTTTCTTCACGTACTCTAAGGGACAACATACTCAGTGCATTTCGTCTATCAAAGGGACTCAAAAGTGGCCAGTTAGGCCTCTCGGGCACTTCATGTAATATTTACCTAAACGAACATTTAACGTTGCGTATCAAGCAGTTGTTTCGCCACAGCCGTGAAGCGGCCCGAAAACACGGTTGCAAATATGTGTGGATCAAAAATGCTACAGTGCTTGCTCGAATGTCTGATACATCCCCAATATTTGCAATCAGAAACCTTAATGACATATCTAAATTTAGTAAGAATAATGCAGGCAACATTATTCAAAATGCCGAGATCACTGCTTGATAATAATATTATCTCGTCAGTTTACCTACTATTTCGATTGCTGTTCTTTGTGAAACATCTTTATAGCAGCTATGTGTTCTATTCTGGGTTACTATTGTTGTTAATGAAAAATGTTGGTAATTTTATAACGTATCCGATAAATAAAATCTATCTCAAATGTACCCACATATCGGGACATAACAAAATTCAGTGCATGTATGGAATGTATAAGCATACAATTAGTTCGATTACATTATCACTCATTAAAAATATAATAACTAAATTTTACACTGTAATAGTATGTGAAGCCTCCAGTCGATGTGTGTGTTTTTGTGCATACGCATTCTCCATTTGTCGTATTAATTTGTTCTTAAATTATTTTAAGTCAACATAATTATATTAAGATAACTACATCGGGAAGTTAGTTTTTCTTTCGTAAATGGCCAACAACAATATATCGCTATACTACCAAAACTGTAGAGGGACACGGACAAAACTTCAATCACTATATATGAGCATCCTTTCATCATCATACGACATTATTATTCTAACAGAGACATGGCTCATTTCACTGATTTCTGACACTGAATTTATAGATGACAGATATCTGGTATTCAGATGTGATCGAGACCGAACACTGGCTGGTAAACGGGACGGAGGTGGTGTGTTGATTGCAGTAAGACGCGAACTGCGACCGGTTTCCGTGCCGCTGCCTAGCTCTGCTCCCGCATGTATTGAACACGTCATAATCGCACTACCCGGTCGTCACAATAAACAACATATAGTAAGTGCTGCCTATATTCCACCCGGCACAGCTGACGAAGTTTATGCTGCGCATTTTGACATTACAGGCGACATAACATCAAGAAATCAAGTGGAATCATTTTATGTATTAGGTGATTACAATTTACCGAATTTAAAATGGATAAATAGTGTCAGTAATAGCTGTGGCTTGACAGGGTTAGCTACTGATGTATCGTGTATCTATCTTTTAGATTTTTTAGCTTTGACAAACTCGTTACAGTTTAACCATATAAAAAATAAAAACGATCGTATTCTAGACCTATGTATATCTAGTCACGACTGTAATATACTGCCATGTGATGGATTATTGCCTGCGGATGGTCACCATCCGCCTTTCACGGTAAACTTTTGTCTAAACTTCTACTTTTCTCCAATGACTCGTCGGTTGATAACCAAGTATAAATACGACTCAGCAGATTATGATAGAATAAACTGTGAGCTGGATAAAATTGACTGGGCTATTGTTCTGAGTAATCTATCAGTAGACTAAGCTGTGCAAAAGTTTTATGAGATTATTTATGATATAATAAGAATACATATTCCGACTGTACGACGTAAGGCTAGTAATTTTCCTAGTTGGTTTTCACCTGCTCTCGTTCATATATTTAAAGACAAAGAACGGGCATGGAAGAAATGGAAAATATATAAAAGCACTTCTGCCTATGAAATATTCTCCAATTACCGAAAAAGATTCAAATCCGGTTGTAGTCAATGCTATTTTAACCACATAAAATTAGTCGAAGACAGTATACCGACTAACATTAAATACTTTTGGGCATTTATAGCAAATCGCAAAAGCACATCTAAAATACCTGCCAAAATGTACTACAAAGACACATCCTCTAATGCACCTTCTGAAACAAGTAATTTATTCTCATCTTTCTTCCGTTCCGTTTATGAGCCATCCACACTTAACACTCAGAGCTGGCAGCCACAATCACTCTTTAACAATAATAACTCTGTACTTATTTCCGATTTACATATTGATTTCGTATCAATAATAACCGAATTAAAAAAATTAGATACATCTAAGGGTGCGGGCCCAGATGGCTTGCCAGTAGTATTTTTAAAATCAACAGCCGAAAATATATCCAAACCCCTATACATAATCTATAATAAATGTTTAAATGAGGGCGTTTTCCCGTCAGTCTGGAAACACGCACATATTACACCTGTTCATAAAGATGGTGATAGGCACAACGTCGAAAATTATCGCCCCATATCAATACTTTCCGCATTGTCGAAGCTTTTTGAACGTTTGGTGCACAACATTATCTACCCTATTCTACACAACGTCATTATTCCTGAGCAGCATGGCTTTATCAAACGTAGATCTACCACTACCAATCTAATGATTTTCACCAACTTCTTATTTAAAAACATGGATCGACGTTTACAAGTGGATGCTGTATACACGGATTTTCGAAAATGTTTTGACAAGGTGGACCATGCTCTGCTTCTACAAAAGATCGCTTTTAATGGAATTCGAGGCAATTTGTTAAGATGGATCATGTCTTATGTCACTAATAGGTCTCAAACTGTAGTAATCAATGGCTTCAAATCGGACACTGTTAGCGTTTCATCGGGCGTTCCACAGGGGTCTATACTGGGTCCCCTGTTATTCAATCTGTTTATAAATGACATTAAGTCTTGTTTTTTTAACTCCCATTTTCTCATGTATGCAGATGATCTGAAAATCTTTAGAACATGTAAAGACTCATCGGAGGTTGAATTGCTTCAACAGGATTTAAACAGATTCTCAGACTACTGCAATAATAACAAACTCAAACTTAGTCTGTCTAAATGTATAACAATAACTAAAAATAGAAACATAATTAACAACAGATACAATTTACTTGGCGTCTGTTTAAAGCCTGTTCAGCATGTAAAAGATCTGGGAGTGATTTTGGACTCGAAACTACACTTGGATCTACATATAAACACCATCAGGAGCAAGGCGCTGAGATTGTATGGTTTTGTAAATAGGGCCTCATGTGACTTTAGGCGTCCCTCCACATTATTATTTCTCTACAAGACACTTATCCGACCCCAATTAGAATACGCTGTAACAATTTGGAACCCAATATATCATAAATACATAGATACACTGGAGAAAATACAGCGTAAGTTTTTACGAACTGTTAACTTTAAATATCATCGTATTCGTCAATCATACGCGCATCTTCTGGAGGAGAATGGACTGCTTAGTCTGGAAAATAGACGTATGCTTCTTAGCACTATGATGCTTTACAAAATTTGTAATAACAAACTAGATTCCATCGACCTGAATAATGACATATCTTATGAGGTCCCGCGCAGTGTGCACCGGCGAGAGGTGCGCGTGCGCCGGGTGTTCTACGTACCCGTTTGTCGTACACACGCCGGGGCACGCGCTCTGCTCCGTCGGCTCGCTGATACTTTTAATAATTTGTTTTCATGTCTAGATATTTTTGCAGACTCAGAATCTTGTTTCAAAAAACATGTCATTGAGATTTTACTAAGTCGATCTGATTGAGTTCTGATTAATTTATATTAGTTTGTTAATATATTGCACTGTTTGTTTGACTGACTATTTTTCTGTTTTCGAATTCAATATTATGTTTATTGTATTTGTTAGTTTTAAATCGAGTATCACATTGTATTAAGTCGAGGATAACGGTGTGGGCTTCATATTGAAAAATGTATTTTATTTATACTTGTACAAGATTTTAAATGTAATTGTGTAAGCTGTTTGTTATCCCTAATAAATAAAATAAAATAAAATAAGTTTATTTTCTTATTTATCTAATTTAGTCATTACCGGCATTACCATCATAACCTGTCATAATAACATAACCTGAAAAGTAAGTTCGTACCTACGTACATAAAATAATACTTTCTACTTACTTACTAAAACAAAACATTTGAGATCTATTAAACATTGCAACCTTCCTAACAGCACAGTTAATGGCTTGGCAAAATAAAAGGTAATGGGGAGTTTCAACGTAGGTGTGAGGTCAATTATTCATTTTTCATCTGAATGCATTCTGCGAAATTGCCAAAAACAAACCCCGTAGATTATGTAAATCATGATAAATTTTCTTCATCCCTATTAGTTACGAAAAAATTTGCAACAATTATTAATTGTTTTGCAATTATTCAAGGTCTCAGCTGAACTTCTTCACTATGCTGAACTTTTAGCCTCATATTTTATATTGTAGTTTTGGACTCAAACTTTGAGACCCCATTCATAAATAAAATCAACTGATTTGTACATTTAAGCAAGCCTATCGAATAAGTTAAGCAAACATACTCTTTTAAGTTCGGCTAAAAGAGATTTTTCAATAAAACATCAATATACGAGGGCGGGTCAATAAGTCCGTGACTTTTGGAATAAAACACAGATTTTTTGATAAACAAATCATTTTATTTTTCAACGTAGTCTCCCTTGAGCTCTATACACTTTGTCCAACGCTTCTCCAATTTTTTTATCCCTTCCAAAAAATATGATTTGTCGAGGTCCTCAAAATAGGCCTTTGTTTGCGAGATGACTTCATCATTGGAGTCAAATCTTTTTCCACCAAGCCATTTCTTTAGGTTTGGGAACAAAAAGTAGTCACTCGGATCCAAATCTGGAGAATAGGGCGGATGAGGGAGCAATTCATAGCCCAATTCATGGATTTTTGCCATGGCAACTGCACATGTGTGCACCCTTGCATTGTCTTGGTGGAAAAGAACTTTTTTCTTGGCCAAATGAGGTCGGTTTTTTTTTAAATCGTCATTGAAGCGGTCCAATAAGTTGGCATAATATTCCCCATTGATTGTTCTTCCCTTTTGAAGGTAGTCAATGTGGATTATCCCACGTGCATCCCAAAAAACAGTCGCCATAACTTTATTGGCTGACAAACCCACCTTGGCCTTCCTTGGCGCCGATTCACCCTTAGAAACCCACTGTTTTGACTGTTGTTTGGTCTCTGGTGTGTTGTGATGGATCCATGTTTCGTCCACGGTTACAAAACGGCGCAAAAACTCCTCCATATTGCGATTAAACAACGCCAAACCTTCCTGTGAAGTTGTTACACGATTGCGTTTGTGGTCGACTGTGAGCAAACGCGGCACCCATCTTGCGGAAAGCTTTCTCATGCCCAATTGATCTTTTAAAATTGAAACCACTGAGCCATGCGAGATCCCTACGGCTTCCACAATCTCTTGCACTTTCAATCTTCGGTCGGCCAACACCATATCGTGAATTTTTTCGATTGTTTCGGGTGTAGAGACCTCAACTGAGCGTCCAGGACGTTCGGCATCTTCAGTGCTTTTACGGCCACAACGAAATTCAGTAAACCACTTTTTTACCATTGAAATCGATGGTGCAGAGTCCCCATAGTATTTATCAAGCTTAGCCTTGGTCTCGGTAATGGTTTTTTTTTCGCAAAAAATAATGCTTAATAAGCACACGAAATTCACCTTTTTCCATTTTTTCCTCAAATTACTGGGTAGTCTGATAAAAATAGCTGTCAAACACAAACTAACTGACGCAGCAAGTTCAAATTTTGATAGGAATCAACTGACAGATACCTGTTGACAGGAGTAGTGTTACTTTTTCAGTAAAGACTTATTGACCCGCCCTCGTATGTGGAGAATAGGTTCTGCTGTAAGTTATTTTTTATTATGAAAAGAGGGAAAGCCGTGGGACCTGATGATATACCAGTGGAGGTCTGGAAGTTAGTAAGAGCAGAGGGAAGGAAGTGGTTAACTTTATTTTTCAATAAGTTGTTGCACGAAGAGACGATACCCGATGATTGGTGCAACAGTCTGTTGGTACCAATCTTTAAAAACAAGGGGACGTGCAAGAGTGCAACAATTATCGAGGAATAAAGTTAATGTCACATAGTATGAAGGTTTGGGAGAAGATCTTAGAGAAAAGGTTGCGAGAAGAATGTGAAATTTCACAGAACCAGTTTGGTTTTATGCCGGGTCGGGGTACGACGGACGCCATCTTTGCCATTCGCCAAATGTGCGAAAAGTACAGAAGTGCACATAAAAACCTACACATGGTGTTCGTTGACCTCGAAAAGGCATACGACCGAATACCTCGCGAGGTTCTGTGGTGGGCCCTTAAGATCAAAGGTGTGCCTGGGAAATACCTGCATTTGGTTCAAACCATGTACGGCAGATGCAGTACTCACGTCCGATCCGCAGCCGGGACAACTACGAGCTTCAACGTGACTGTGGGCTTGCACCAAGGTTCAGCGCTTAGTTCTTACCTCTTTCTGATGATAATGGATGCTCTGACATCGGACATACAGAGAGAGGCCCCTTGGTGCATGCTATTTGCCGACGACATTGTGCTTGTTGCTGAGGAGGCTCAGGAAGTCCAGGACAGACTGGAGGAATGGCGACAAAGGCTGGAGAACGTTGGCCTAAAAGTCAGTAGAACCAAAACAGAGTATCTGTTCTGTGACTTTGGCGGTCTCTCCAGTTCTTTGCCAATAAAACTTGACGGAATGTCCTTACCAGTCTGTTCCGATTTTCGGTATCTCGGGTCTCTCGTACAGAACGACGGTAATATTGATCGGGACGTCAGGCATAGAATCAATGCAGGCTGGATAAAATGGAGGCAGGTCACCGCAACAACATGTGATCCATGGATGCCCTTACGGTTAAAGGGTAAAATTTACAAATCCGTGATTAGACCTGCCTTAATGTACGGATCGGAATGCTGGGCTGCTAAGAAGACGGATGAGAAGCGAATGCATGTAGCAGAAATGAGAATGTTAAGATGGATGTGTGGGGTTACAAGAATGGATAAGATAAGGAATGAATATATACGAGGAAGTCTGAAAGTGGCACCGGTTACCGAGAAGATGGTGGGGCATCGTCTGTCTTGGTATGGTCATGTAATGAGAAGGGAAGAAAGTCATGTAACTAAAAGAGTGATGAGTATGAATGTGGAAGGCTGGAAGGGAAGAGAGCGACCGAGAAAGAGATGGATGGACTTTGTGAAACAAGATATGAGTGTGAAAGGTGTGGATGATTCAGTGACGAGTGATAGAATGGTGTGGAAGAGAAAAACATACTGCGCCGACCCCAGATAAACTGGGAAAATGGCAAAGAGAATGATGATGTAAGTTATTTTTTATTCCGTCTAACTATCATCAGACTAAATGGTTATGAAAGCTCCGCTACTTACATAACCAACTTTCTATTCTTCTTTCTTTCTTGGTTTTAATTACTTATTTTTTATTTATTTCAGATGTGGTGATGCATGTATTTCCGAATCCTAACAAATACCCTGAACGTTTTAAACTTTGGGTTAATCTTGTTGGTGACAATTTGGGGACACTATTTGAAAATGACATTTATGTAAAGAAGAGAATTTGTGATATCCACTTCACAGATGAACATAGAAATCGTTTTAAACGTCTCAATGCACTGGCTGTACCATCTCTTCATTTGCCAAGTAAGTTTTAGTAAGTTAGTTATACTGTTTTTATTTCTGTGCCCGGCGTGAACAAGTTGATTTAGGTCTGCTGGTAAATCAAGGTATTTAATGAGGTAATGCTTTTACCTTTGATTACAGCTATTTTTATAAATTTTTCAAACGGTATCAGTTAAATTACTGTTTTTTTTTTCAAGGAGGTCCAAATAAACCTTCTTTTTTTCTTCGCTTATTAATGTTTTAATTTGATTCAAGCTGGAATCTTGTAGCTGGAAGCTGGACTTTCATTGTTTCTTGAATTTTATTGAATTTAATCAATAATTATTGCTATCCAAGGTTTTATTGAACTGAAGAGTTTCATTTCTTTTTTTTTTTGACTTAACTTTTTTTGTCTGTCTTGTGTGGGATTCGATGTGGTTGTGGGTTCAAGCCCCAACCAAGTTTGTGTTGACAAATTTCTACAAGTTTATTTACGCTGTGAGCCAACGGTGTTTAATCAATGTTATTGTTATGTAACTCCTAACAACCTAAATATATTGAGACGGTTTTTTAAGGAAATAAATTGGTGGTGTACATAGAAAATACAATTCCTTTAACCAACTTTTTTTTATTAGTCTTGCAAATGAATTTTTTGTATTCCACGAATGGGGGCTATCGCTAGTGAATTTGCCACTAGAGGCGCTAGTGTCGCGTGAGGTCCAATATCATTCACTTTGTACTGGTTTTAGCGGAATTTGTTGCATAAATTATAATTTCTTTAATTTACCTGCTGGAAAGTGATCTCCTTCGTAAAATATCGCAAATATGGATTATTTGGCGATTAATGTGAACGCTTTAAAAGCAGAATTAAGAAAAAGCGCATAAATAGGCGGCCTCAAGAGCAACTATTTCAGAAGTTAGTTTGTTGATATCAAGATAGTTATTTATAAACAATATAACCTTAATTAGATTCAAGATATAACACTTTGTTTAGGCGCCAATCGCCTTTGACAGCTATACCTCCGGACCTCAGTCTACAGTGGCGCCAACTGGTGAGCAAAGAAACGGTAGTCCCCATTGTATTTTGTGTTCTGCCGTTTCTGTGTTTTTTCTCTAAAACTTAAACATCATGGCAACAGTGTTCTTGAATTAAAATTTTATGCTTTATCGAATGAAGAATAATTAGGTCCATTTAACCTTTTACTGGGTATTGATTATTGTTTGAAATAGTTTTCGCGTGTTAAATACCTTTATATAGCTACTTTACGAGATATAGCCGATTACAATATTAATTGGCTTCATATTACACATTTAGAATAAATAATAAATATTATACTTTTATATAAATACTTACTTGAATTAATTTTATCTTAACTAAGTATTCATTAATATACCATCAATAATATAAAGTATTAGATATTTCTTCTTATTGATAAGTACCTACCTATTTAATAATAAAAACTTTTTTGAGTAGGTATTTATGCTTACAATGTTATATTTAATTAATACCGAAAATTTTTTGTCATTTTTAATTCCTAATCACTGGTTAACTTGTGACAACTACACATATTAAATTTAAATTGCCAGGCTTGAAGCGGAAATAACTTGATAACCCAACATTTCAAACTATGAGTTAACATTTAAATTTGTGATAACTCATTTTGTCAAATATTTTTAACGTGTTCAGAAATTGCAAAATTCAATAAGTTTAGATGTCAACTTTTATTTATTTTGTCTCATATCGTTTTTGATTTGATATGTCCTTTTATATCTGATTTTTATATATATATATATATCAGTTATAAGGTTTGCATAAAGTTGAGATCTTAATTTTTAACATTACTTAAACATTGGGAATTTTCTGCTAAAGATTAATTCATATTAATATTTTTATTAGGTACATCCAAGATGCATCTACCTGATACAGCAACTGATGCCCAGCCTAGTTCTTCCTTTTCTGTTAACCCAGGTGATAAAGAAAAGAGTTTTTTAATTATATTAATCTATTACAATGATTACAAATTGACCAACCTAAGTGGCGTGCAAGTGGAGAGGCCTATGTCTAGCAGTGGACTGTGATATGCTAATGATGATTACAATGAAGAAGTATGATTGGCCTTCTTCTGCAAAATATCTACTGCTGTGATGAAATATTGTTATAATTGCGTATTAGCTTTTCCTTGTGACTGTGCAGTCTGTAAAATTTACAATTTCCAAACATTATTAGTTAGTCTGGTACACACAATAGTCAGTGGATTGTTATTGTAGCAAATTTTATGTCTCTGAACCCTGACAGATTACAATGAAGTATGATTATTATTCGTTTTGAAACTAGAAATATTATTTGTAGCTACAAATTTTCAATGGATATTGATCTCTACTTGTTTGACTTAAAGTTCAAAATCAATTCAATGACCTTTAACTTTTTGGGTAGGTTGACCTGCCGTTGTCTGTACATATTATAATAGCTATAAATTATTTTAGATACATATGGAATGCAGCAGTCCAATACAAATACGGATGATCAATGTGAAGCTGCCCTTCCTGTTCCTGTTATTTTAGGTAAAAACTTCGTTTTCAAATCATATAAATTTTCTTACTTATAGGTAGTTTATGATTTTATAACTTGGATGTTGTAATATACAGGGTGAAAGGAGAACCCCATTTTTGGGCACGACGTTACAACAATGAAAATAATCCCTTTTATTTTACTTGCCTATTTCTCTAAAAAATAGTTTGATTGGCAATGGACAAGTGGAGAAAATTGATTAAAAAATACATATTGTTTTTCTAATTAAGTAACTTTCTCATTGTAGAAAGTTGTGAAAATAGGGCTTATAAATCTTTTCAAAATGCTTTAATTTATGGCCAATTCCCAGCCTTATAACGTCAGGCCCAAGATTGTATGGGAAACGGGTTTGTCCTTTTAACCACTTTCCAAAATTTTTATAGGCGTTCAGTATCCTATTTAGAGCCTATTTAAGAAGTAAAAAATGTGAATCAAGTTGTCACCCGAAAATATTTTTCGCGATATAGTTTTCAATTTTTACGGTCCTAGACCTGTTAATCTGTGTATCATAATAAATGAATGAGATGCGCAACGCGTAAAAAAAGTGTTGCTAGGCAGCCGTATCAAAAATTTTAGATTTTTGGCGGACATTTTCTAAGTGCTTAATCTTGACATTTTTGTTGTAAAAGAAAAAAATACGTCATTTGTTTTGATATTATGTTAAAATTTGGAAGGTGGTTAAAATTTCAACCTGTATGTAGGTATGTATACTATTTGCAAATATCTGTACATAAACTTGAAAAACTTAAGCTGGTTTACAGCGAAAAGAATATGCTTAAAAAATTCGCGCTGTGTCGCAGTGTCTCGGTGGCTTAATGTTATAACGCCCGCCCGGCATGCGAGGAGATGCGGGTTTGAGTCCCGCCTGAGACATAATTTTTCAAGTTTAGATACTGATATTATAATTGCAATTAAGTTGCTAAAATATCAAATAAAGTATTTGCAAATATTTTTCAGAAAAGTTAAAACCTGCCGACACAGAAACTGTTCAGTCACATCCTGCCTATTCCCAACCTTCGACTTCTGCTTCAGGTAATTAATTTTTTAACTTAAGGACATTGCATAGATAAATTGTAAACAAGCTTAAGAGGAAACACAAAGACCGATTTCCCATAAAAACGTAGTCCCCTGTTTCCTCCCTGGATAATGTCAGTAGGGCAATAATTTTTATTACAAAAATCTATGGCCACTATTGGCATGTTAAAAGAGATATTAGCCTTCAAAAATCTAAAAAATTCGACAGATTTTCCGCTGTGTTAAAACATCCAGAAAACAAATTTGGTAAAATTTTAGAAAAAAAAAAATATACGAACACGGCCAAAGCCTTTCTTTAATTTTTAATGAAAAAAGTATTTAAATTGGTCCAGTTTTGGAAAAGCAATCGTGGGACTACGAAACGTTGATTTTGTGTGCTTTTAGTAGGTATTTTCGGTCTAAGATGCAGTTGTCTCTATCACGCTCTGCAGGGAGGCGTTCGGGCACTGCGCGACAGCAATAGATTTTACAAATACTTATTTTTCATTTCTCTCGCCCTTAGTGTTTCCTCTTAAGGCGGCGTAGTTCTAAGAGGCAGCGTTTTTGAGCTTTTAAAACCCACCTGAGAACTAGAAAAAAGCGTTTTAAAGTCTGAAAAAAAAATGTATTAGTTGAGAATACATTCTAGTCACAGTCGCTAACGGTTACACGATTTGATTTACTTGGCTCGATAGAAATAAAATCACAGACCTACCTCTCTTTATAATGTTTTTCACTTTCACGACTAAACTACGGATATTTTAAATAACATTTTTATGTTCAAAGCTGCTAAATATTTATAGACATATTCGCTGAGTTTGAATTAATTAAGTAATACTTAATTATTATGTTTAAACAACTACAAATTACGTGGCATTTACGCACATAGGCGCTCCGTAATAGGCGATCGATGGTATTGATCCATAAATCACGAACTACTGGTCCTTAACTTCCTGACAAAAATTAAAAAAATGCATTTGAAAAAAAAAAACCTGACAGTGATGTGAGACCATCTTTTCTTTAAGTTAATATTGTTCAAGTTTTCGTAGCGAAATGCTTAATCACTGTTAAAATTAAAATTATATCAAAAAATATTTGAATTTAACAATCAATATTTAATTTTATGACATTTGATGTGGTCGCATAGTGGTTGGTTTTACATCCAATCCAATCAAAGTAAAAAAAGGTTTAGGGGTTAAAGTCCATAATAGACCTATAAAATTGAAATCGACAGGGTTGTTGCCAGGCTGCAACATTCTTGTTTTAGCTGTCAAAACTCAAAGGAACTGATACTGGTCAGGAGAAGATTGTTTTTGTCGGTATTTGTAAGTTTATAAATTTCTGTTGTATTATGGTAATGTTAATGATGTGGTTTGTTTTTTCAGGAGAAAGTCCCTGCATTTCTGCTTCTGCATCTGTACTAGTGGACCATAGCTACAGTGCAATCAGTAAACCTGGACCAAAACTACCTGTCAAAGGTAATTATTCTTTTTAAATACATACAATTTGAAATCCTTTTTTACCTAACTTCAGAAGAGGGGTTTTGTTCTTCAAGTGCATGTTTATTTTTATGTACCTATGTACGACCATGCCCTACAAATGGCTGGACGGAATTTACCATGTGGGTGAGGTATCATAGAATTTGTCAGAACTGTACATTCTGGAAAAGGCCCCGCAAATTACTTAAGGGGGAGGGAGGTCACTATCGGTTTTGAGTGAAAGCTAGTTTAAAAACGATGTCAATAATATATGCATTATAATATAATATTTTCAACAAGCATTATGTCGATATTATGTCAAACGCCATTGGTACTTTAAAAATGTTTAAATTGTCAATAGCGATAAGGTTACATTACAAATAATTTAGTAATTTATATGATTAAGTTTTCTAAATTTTTCAAATTTTCTGCGCTATATGTATATAGATTATATAAAAGAAAGTCGTGATAGTACCACTACTTGTAACTCGAGAAAGGCTGGACCGATTCGCAATATAAAACGCAGATAAATCGTTGTTAAAACTATCAAAATTTTTCGTTTCAAATCTTCCTACAAAAGCAGGTACATGACCCTACAATTTTACCGTTAAATAAAGAAGTGTCTCATTTTCACCACTGCGTAAGCGTTCATACTACGCCTCTTACTCGCACTCACATAGCATCTTTCCCCTCGCATGTCAAGGACTTATGCTAGCCAGAACTGCCTGTCGTTGTACCAACTTACTTTAAATCGCTTAAAGAAACACGTATACATCGTGTTCCTTTTGATATCCCATAACTCTAGGGTATTAAACAGACCATGATAAAGAATCAAATTGCATATGAATTATTTTTCAATTATTAACTTTTTTTGTTTATTTTTTCATACAAAATAATTCTAAAAAGTCACGACTAATTATGTAAAACACCCTTACATTGTTATGAATGAACTTTTAAATGAAAACGATTTACTCGTGCCTACTTATCAATGAAACAACTACACACGTCAATGTTTTTTACAAGTTACGCTCTCCCGCTACTTTACTACTACACTTTAGTGTCAGTTTGCCAACGTCTCGCAAAACTAAGGATTCGCCATACTGGTTACATTTTTTTAACAAATTTAACTAAAATTGATGTTATATGCGAAACTATTGATTTTTGAACCACATGTTCTAGGGCGTTTTATATTATTTTTACCTATAGAACATAACCTTAGAGTTATGGGATATCAAAAGGAACATTTATTGTATAAATATCAACTTTACAGAATAAAGTTTATTTGATTTAGGGCCGGTTTTTCAATAGCCAGATAAACAGTTAGTTAAGGTTTATTCTACAGTTAACAAGATTTTCAATTTTTCAATTGCTAGATAAGCGCTAACGGATTGATAAACTCTGTAACAGGCTGTTAAAATTAACTGGGTGTTCAAGCCCCAGATAACCCCTATCTATGGAGTTATTTGACGTTTGAACTGTCATCATTCGCGCGCAAGTTGTAGGTTATTAATAATTTTGTCTGTACAAAGTGTTTGTTTATAATTCGTAAACATGGATCTTTTCGATTCAATCGAAGATATATTGATCGAAGAAGACTATACACTGTTAAACTACTTAAATCCACACAGAAGACAAAGAGTTGTAAGAGAGCGACCCGATAATATGTCTGAATGGAACGACAAAAAATTTCACAGGCGATTTCGTCTGGAAAAACACACTGTGCTTTTATTGTTATCATTAATTGAAAGTAAAATTGCAAACACAACAAACAGGTAAGACTAAATTACTTCCTAGTTACGTACTTCACAATTATTTTAACCCATAACCTAACAACAAAAGTGTAATTTTTACAACTTTAGGTTAAACTGTCAAGTACTTGTGTTATCGAAAACGCCTGTCATTTTTATTCAAACTTTATAATAAATAAACAAAATGATATAAAAATTTCAAGCTTACAGGTATAAGTTTTTTTTTTCAATTGTTTCCTACATTTTCAAAAAAGTAGGGAATGATGACGTGCAGGGCTGACTGAGGCGTGCTAGGTAATGGTTATTGTACTTAGCAAGCTATGACTCATTACCATAAGAATTTCTAGCCTTACAGACATACCGTTACTCGGAGGGTCCACTAACTCTCCTACTATATAAATATTGTCAAAAGCCAAGTACCTATAATGAGTAAATGAAGAATTGGTCGGTTAATAAAAATGAAAATTCTGAATAATTGTTATAAAAACAAGTTTCAGTTCATCAGTATCTATCTATCAGTTTTATGGATTATTTCAGGATATAGATTTATACATTGCATAGAAGTATTATTAGTTTGGGTTACAGTGTTGTTACATATATTATGTACTTTCCCTTCCCCTACCTCCCTTAGTAATTCTTTGAAGGAATTGTTGTTAGGTCGAACTTTGCAATATTTGTACAATGAATTTGCAATTTCTGTTACCCGCCCGGCATTCTAGAGTTTTGTGCTTGGCAACATATTGAATTTTTCTTTATTAGATTTATTTCATTTTCAGGTGCTTCTAGAACATACAAATGCCGTTTGAATACTGTAAGTCAG
This sequence comes from Anania crocealis, assembly GCA_949315895.1. NCBI lineage: Eukaryota > Metazoa > Arthropoda > Insecta > Lepidoptera > Crambidae > Anania > Anania crocealis. The sequence continues at coordinate 1,036,691 of OX438876.1, forward strand.
AAGAAGATCAGGTCCCTTCAAACTGAAATACATCGTTTGCGCAAAAGAGGACAGACGTTTAAAGAACGGTTAGCTAATACAACAAAATTTTCAGAAAATGTTGCATTTAATCAAGTGCTAAAACAAATGAGTAAGCCAGCTCAATTATTTATGAAGATGCAATTACAAGCAAAAATTAAACCAAAAGGTAGGCGATTTTCAGTCGAGGAGAAGATCCTAAGCCTATCATTATTTAAAAAGAGCCCTAAAGCTTATGGGCATTATTGTAAATATTTTATTTTGCCTTCCAGTAAAGCAATGAAAAGGTTACTGGCTCAGATAAAAATAGCCCCTGGAATAAATAATATAATTTTTGAAAAGATAAAAAAAACTATGAATAAAAAAGAAATTCCAGATAGGCTATGTAGTCTCATTTTCGATGAAATGTCAATTAACCCGCAATTTTTTTATGCGGCGCATAAAGACCAATTAGAAGGTTTTACTTCTGATAATTTAAACAATGTGTTTGCTGACCATGTTCTTGTTTTTATGATAAAAAGTGTCAAAAACAATTTCAAGCAGCCAATTGCCTACTATTTTACTAATAGTCTAACCAAATTAGATTTAAAAAAAAAAGTTGACAACAATCCTTGATCACTGCTTTCAAAATAACCTATGGCGTAGAACAATGGCGTCATGCAGTGATGCAAATTAAGGGCCACAACATAGTCCCACTTTACGACGTTCCTCACCTAATAAAAGGTATTAGAAACAATTTGATGACGAAAGATTTATTATATACCCAAAAAAATACCAAATGGCATACGACGCCTGTTCACGCGCGGGGCGCGGGGGCCACCGGCGGAGGAACGAACGAAACGGCGAGCGGGAACGAACACCGAGTGAGGCGAATTCGGACGGTTTAAGGACCGAGCACTTGTTCACCGAGCGGCGCGCACGACACTCGCGTTCCATCCAATATTCTCTTGATGTACTTTTAACGTTGCAATACGATTAAACCTATTATATACAGTCCACACCTTTTATCATTCGTCTACAAGCTACGAGCTCACCCATGCTCATTCATTGGTCCATCTACCGTGAAAGAAGCACAGGAGCAAATTAAAAGTCATCGTGTCATCCAGTTGGACTTTGGACTCGACGTGTCGACCGCTAGTTGCAAGTCATCGTATCGTAATCATCAAGGACGGCCAAGGACATCTGTGAGTTCGTTCCAATTATTTCCTTTTTCCATCCAGTAGTCTTCTTAGATCTTACAAATCAGTTTTTCAAAGTATTATTTTACCATTTCCACTATCCATTCTATCGCAATTTTCGCTTCAATTTGTATAGATAGTTGTAACAATTCGCCATTTCTGCATATACATACATTCATTTCAAATTTATTATCAAAGTATTCTTATAATAAAGTAATTGTATGCCTATTCATCTTTCCATGCATTGCTTACGTAATCGCTAGTTCAACGAACCGTCTTGCATTGCCTATACCTACGCACTCGAGTCGACCCTTTTTTTGCTACGGCTACGGTTCATAGTTATCAATCAGCTGTGTAGGTAGGCATTCATCATAACATCTCATTAAAATTTTATTACTTTATTGCAGTCAATATCTTTTGTGCACTTTTGCTTACTTTTACACCTGTTTCTTTTAAACATGTCTGTAGATAAATTAATTAGACAACGCAGTAGTATGAAGGCTAAGCTTACAAACTTTGGAAATTTTATGAATGTGATCTTATCTTCCAAAGAACTATCGCAGCTACAACAAATCGATTTAGAAGCTCGCTTTAAAACTTTTGATGCCTTATACGAGACTTACGACGCGTTACAGATCGAGATCGAGTTAGCATCGGAGAAGCCCGATGACGAGTATGCGGAGCGGGCTCAGTTCGAGGAGCGTTACTACTCCCTGCTTGCGCAGGCGCGCCAGGCGCTGGCGGCTTGCGCTGCTGAGCGTGCTGGCTCGGAGGTGGGCTCAGATGCGGGCTCCAAATCAGGTGCATCGTTTAAAAATAATTTTGTGCGCTTACCTAAAATTGATTTGCCACACTTTAATGGTAGTTATGAGTATTGGCTAGAATTTAGAGATACTTTTTCCTCACTAATACATAACAGTGATTGTATCGACGATATCAACAAGTTCCACTACCTCCGTGCGTCTCTTAAAGGCCAAGCAGCTGAGATCATTAAAAATATTGATTTTAAAGGTGATAGTTACGTAATGGCTTGGGACTTGTTGTGTGAACGATACAACAACAATCGCCTTTTAGTAAATAACCATGTACAGGCTTTATTTGACGTAGAACCGCTTATTAGAGAATCGTCTTTATCGTTGCGACGGCTTATTGATTCTATTAATAAAAATATACGGGCACTCAAAACATTAAAGGAACCTACAGAGCATTGGGATACTCTTATAATATTTATGATGTCTAGAAAACTTGATTCTTCTACTAGCAGGCACTGGGAAGAGTATCGCAATACGCTGCCTGGTTCTCCTAGTCTAACACAGTTTTCTACGTTCGTTTCTAACAAGGCTGATTTATTGGAAACATTGGAAAATAATCAAACTAAAGTAAACACGCATAGTCAAAATAGTAAACAAAAAAGCTTTATTGTGACTAATACTGGGGAAAATTCAAATAAAAATTATGTACAAAATAAAAACTTACAATGGAATAATTTACAAAATAAAAATAACTTAAATAAAAAAATAACTACTTGTCCTATGTGTTCTAATGATCATTTGCTATATATTTGCGAGTCATTTAGAGCTTTATCTGTTGAATCACGCATACAAAAGGCGAAAGACTTCAAGGTCTGTCTTAACTGCTTACGTACTAATCATACCACCAAAAAATGTAGACTATCTGGTTGTAAATATTGCAAGGCCAGACATAATACGCTTTTGCATATTGAATTAGCTGAGCAGACTTATCAAGACCCTATGCCATCAAATTCCACAAGTATTGCTTTATCCACAGATACAAAAAGACAGTCTATTAGTGCACCCAATGTTTTACTGTCCACAGCTATCGTGAAGGTGGTAAGCGGCAACGGTGAAAAGCTCAACGCTCGAGTACTGCTCGACAATGGCAGCACGGCGAACTTCATAACGGAGAGCCTCTGCACCAAACTGGGTTTGTCACGACGCAATTCCACCTCCACTGTGACAGGTATTAATCATCAGTCGTCTTATAGTACACAGTCTTGCCATCTCAACATTGAGTCTTCTAACGGTGACTATAGGATTGATTTGGACTGCCTAATTTTACCTGAAATTACAAAGGTTTTGCCCTCTTCATTTATCAATATAGAAAATATTCCTATTCCGTCAAGCCTTTGCTTAGCTGACCCTACTTTTAATATTCCTTCTGTAATTGATATCTTACTTGGGGCTGAAATATTTTGGAGTGTCGTAGGCTCCGCTTCTATTAACTTAGGTAAACAAATGCCAAAGTTATGTGAGACGAAATTTGGATGGATCATATCCGGTCCAGTCTTCAAAGGAAATTCATCCTCTTCTCAATCTCGTTCACATCTTTGTAATTTTGCCAATCCCATTGAAAAACCTGATTTGTCAAAATTTTGGGAGCTTGACTCAGTTTCTCCAAAGCACTCATTATCTCTGGAAGAAAAGGCTTGCGAGTTAAGCTTCTCCCAGAATACATTCAGAAATAAAGATGGCAAATTTATTGTTACGATGCCTTTAAAGGCCGATCCTTCAGTCTTAGGGGACTCTTACACTATGGCAAAGCACCGCTTCCTCTCTTTGGAACGGCGATTTCAACGCGATCCTGTCTTCAAGGCCAAATATGTTGAATTTTTGAATGAGTACCAACGCCTAGGTCACATGACAGAAAACATCAACAAACCAGCACCACATTCAGGTCACGTTGAATATTTCATCCCACATCACGGTGTAATTAGAGAGTCGAGTGCCACTACAAAATTGAGGAGTGTATTTGATGCATCGGCTCCATCTTCCTCAGGATTTTCCCTCAACGACCTTCAAATGGTAGGTCCTAAGGTACAAGATGACCTTCTGTCGATTTTGTTGCGATTTCGCCAGCATAAATACGTTGTCTCTGGGGATGTGGAGAAGATGTATCGCTGCATTGAAATAGCACCCTCACAAAGGCCTCTTCTACAAATTATATTTCGTGGTAACCCAGAAGAGCCACTAAAAACATATAGTCTCAACACAGTCACGTATGGGACTGCGTCAGCTCCTTACTTAGCCACCAAATGTTTGGTGAGCCTGGCTGACTCAGCATCTACCGATGAAGTCAAGTTTGCAATATCGCGAGATTTTTATGTTGATGACTATTTAGGTGGGGGCCCTTCTATTTCTAAAACAATAGCACTCGTTAAAGAGGTTAACAAAATTCTATCCTCAGCACATTTTTATTTAAGAAAGTGGCAATCTAAAAGCCCTGAAATTTTAAAAATTATTGCAGGTAACTCACTTGATCAGAATAATCCTACTATTTTAGATTTTTCAGACCACAACTCATCTTCGAAAACCCTGGGTCTTAACTGGTCGTGTACTACTGATTCCTTGTCTTTTTCTATAAATATTGACCATGTAGAAAAGGTTACAAAACGACACATCTTGTCAGTAATTAGCCAAATATTTGATCCCTTAGGTTTAGTCGGTCCTTGCATTGTCGAAGCTAAATTAATTATGCAAAGGCTATGGGTAGATAAATGTGAGTGGGATGATAAAGTTTCTCAAGAAATTATCGATATGTGGTCAAGATTTGTTCTGACACTTCCCTCTTTAAATAATTTAAATATACCTCGCTGGGTTTCATTCGATACGTGTGTAAAACATGAAATTCACGTTTTTTGTGACGCTTCTGAGAAGGCTTATGGCACATGTGTTTATGTCCGTTCCATAAGTCAGACCGGCTCTATTAGTGTTTGTCTTCTCCTGTCCAAAAACCGAGTAGCACCGATAAAACCTGTAACTATTCCAAGGCTTGAACTTTGTGCCGCATTATTAGGGTCAAGACTATGTACAACCGTTCTCGAGTCATTGACTATTTCAATCAATGAATGCTTCTTTTGGTGTGATTCGATGATCGTACTCGGGTGGTTGAACATTCCTTCAAGTCAACTGAAACCTTTTGTGCGTAATCGAATCAATGAAATTATTGAAACTTCTACCAGTCACACGTGGAGGTATGTGCCGTCGAAAGACAATCCGGCGGACCTTGTTTCTCGCGGGGCGAAGGCCGATTCGATCGGTGATAATAACTTGTGGTGGTCAGGCCCAAGCTTTTTACAAAGTCATGAACATGACTGGCCTACTATGCCTTCTAATAGCGTGAAACAGGATCTACCTGAAGTGATTTCTCATTTTATTTACAACAATAATAATTTAAATTCAAATCAATCACCAAATATTATACAATCATTAATTCATTATCATTCTAATTTCAATCGCTTGCAAAGAGTCTTAGCCTACATTAAAAGATTTATTTACAATATTAAAAATCCTAATTCTAAATTACAAGGCGCTCTTTCTAGTGATGAATTACATAATTCATTAATGTGTTTATTACGAAGCGCACAGAGAGAAATGTTTCCCGAGGAATTAATTTTATTACAGTCTGGAAAGTCGCTACCACGTAAAAATAGATTAATTTCACTAACGCCATTTCTAGATTCAGAAAAAATCGTACGAGTAGGTGGCCGACTCGATAACTCTCCTTACGATTACAATACAAAATATCCAATACTGCTTTGTAGTAAACATCATTTCACAAAAATATTATTTAGGATGCAGCATTTGAAAATGTTACATGCGGGACCTCAACTTTTATTAGCGCATTTGCGTCTTAATTATTGGCCGCTAGGTGGCAGAAATCTCGCAAAATCAACAGTTAGACAATGTATTAAATGTTTTAGATTCAAATGCCAAAATGTACAACCCATCATGGGACAATTGCCTTCATCTAGAACGACCTTGGAATACCCCTTTTTAAATTGTAGTGTTGATTACGCTGGTCCAGTACTCATAGCTGACCGTAAAGGCCGCGGCTGTAAGCTCACAAAATCGTATCTGTGCATCTTTGTTTGTCATGCAACCAGAGCAGTGCACCTAGAGCCCGTCACTGACCTCACAAAAGAGGGCTTTATTGCAGCGCTTAATCGCTTTATTGCTCGTCGTGGCAAACCGCAAAGCATCTTGTCTGACAATGGCACAAATTTTGTCGGTGCCAATAACGATTTACAAAGATTCTTGTCAGACTCATATTCTGATGTTGCGTGTGGGATGTCTCGTGAAGGCATCAAGTTTTCTTTCTCACCTCCATATTCACCTCACTTCAACTCTATGGCAGAGGCTGCAGTTCGCTCTACCAAATACTTTTTAAGGAGACTATTAAATCTTACCAATTTCACGTACGAAGAGTTAGCTACCTGTCTCTATCAAATTGAAGCTGTTTTGAACTCTCGTCCTCTAACCCCTCTATCCTCTGATCCTTCTGATTTTTCTGCTCTCACTCCTTCCCATTTTTTAATTGGACGACCGCTTACGTCTGTACCGTGTCCGCAGATTCCTGAGAAGAACATCAGCTGCTTCGACCGCTTCAAGAGAATCGAATGCATTCGACAGCACTTTTGGCAAAGATTCTCTCATGAGTACGTTTCCTTGCTTCAGCAGAAAGCCAAATGGTCCACTTCTTCTGGCCAGCTTACTGAGGGGATGCTCGTGCTTCTTCGGGACAAGGCGCTACCACCGCTAGTTTGGGCTTTGGGTCGCGTGGTGCGCACCTATCCTGGACCCGACGGCGTTATCAGAGTGGCAGAGCTACGGACGAAGAGAGGAACAATCACAAGAGGGTTCAATAATATTTGCCCTCTTCCCTTTGAAGAGGTCAAGGGGCGGGAGGATGTTCACGCGCGGGGCGCGGGGGCCACCGGCGGAGGAACGAACGAAACGGCGAGCGGGAACGAACACCGAGTGAGGCGAATTCGGACGGTTTAAGGACCGAGCACTTGTTCACCGAGCGGCGCGCACGACACTCGCGTTCCATCCAATATTCTCTTGATGTACTTTTAACGTTGCAATACGATTAAACCTATTATATACAGTCCACACCTTTTATCATTCGTCTACAAGCTACGAGCTCACCCATGCTCAAACAACGCCGACAAAGCATATGGAGAGTTGCGACTCCTTAACAAACTTACCGAGGAACATATTAATAAAGAAAAAATTAATAAAAGGGTCAAACTGGCTACTCAACTTTTTAGTCATAGTGTTGCGGTTGTGACTGAGCATTTGGTAGCCAGAGGAGACCTTCCTATAGAATGCCGGCAAATGGTTGATTTTACCCTTTTATTAGACAATTTGTTTGATACTCTCAATATCAGCAATTTTTCAATACCAATACTAATACTAATGGTAAAGTTTTTAGAGGACCAGTAAAACGCAACTCTCCTCATCACAAACTTTGGATGGAAGCAAAGTCCATTTTAAAATCTGTAAAATTTATAAAAAAGTTAAGAGTAGGAGACAAGATCCGATTTGTTGAGACAATAGTACCGTCTGTAACGAACCTTATCAAAACCATAGAGGGCATGGAAACTATATGGGAAGTTTTGTCTCGCAAGTACATGTTTGATGCTATGTTAACCAGAAACTTTAATCAGGACCCTGTAGAAAATTTCTTTGGAAACATTAGGAGTTACGGGGCAAGAAACATTGCACCCAATACAGTTGGGTTCGAAGGGGCATTCAAAGCATTATTATTGAATAATTATAGCTCTCCCCATTCAAGGGGAGCTAATTGCGAAGAAGATGTAAATGAATGCGTCCAAAACTTGGACTTCTTTTTAAAAGAAAAAATTGAAACTCCTAATGTTTCTAAAGATGCAGAAATAATTAATTTTAATAGTGACATTTGTTTTGATCAGACATATGAAAGCGACCCTGGTCAAAGCAATTATGTATGTGGATGGGTCCTAAAAAAATGTTATGCTAAAGTTGTTAAAGGATGTATAAATTGTAAATCCTCACTTACAGACAAAACTTTTAATAGAAATAATGATTTTATAAAAGCTAAGGAATATCAAAATAAGAAATGGCTATGTTATCCCAGTAAAGAAATAGAAAAACATTTTAAAGATATTCATAACATAGCCATTTCTTTTCTAAAAAAAAATTTGCCCAAGTATGGTTTGAAATCAACAATGTTTGCGTTCACAGACATGTTATTAGAAAATCCGTTTGAATGTGAGAGACACAAATATGAATTAAACAAATATTTTGTGAATACATCATTAAATGTTGTCATTTATAGTTGGTGTCGAAACATAAACAGGATCATGTCTGGAAAATTGAATTATGATGGTGATGATGATACTAAGATACTCGTAGCAGCAGTTAATTATTATAAGAAGCATAAAAATTATAAAAATAGAAAATAAAAAAAAAGGTTTATAAGGTAGCTGTGTTTTATTTTATATCATTTTACCTTTGGCAAATTTTTCACAATCGCTTCGTAAGGCCTCGAATAATTTTGCGGTTAATATAGGTAGTCATACAAAATTGATGTTAACGATAATTGCTTTACTTACTTACGTACTTAGCTAGCTTTTTGATTGTGAAACAGGCCCAAGCGTATTTACGATAAATCTAGAAGACCTGTTTGCCAGTAACAAGTAATATTGTTTAATTTTCTTGTTATTACGTTCTGACATACATAACAACAAGAAAGTTAAAACAATAATAATTTGTTACTAGGAAATGGGTCTTTTGGGACCTGGCTACTACTACCTACTATCTATATGTATGTATAGCATACTAATAGTTCCTGTTAGGATATCCAGATAGCGCTTCAAAATTGCTTGCATAAAAACTCCACGAGAGGGCTCTCTTTTTCCCCAGTATTATTTTACTCTTTGCCCATTACTTTAGACAATAACGATAAAAAACCATTCGTTATATTTATGGTAGATTATCCGACCAAATTGTAGTGAACATTAAAATACATCGACCTATCCTTCCTCACTTGATGGCATTGTAACGAAATTTAAATAGTACAGATGCGTATAGAATTGTGAAGTTGGGAAATAATTTATATTAGGGACATGAAATAAAACGTGAATTGTTTTATTTTTTTGTAAAAATACACTGTGATTACTAATTTAAGTATTATTGAAAATAAATTGTCGAGGAGCCAGGAGACCGCTGGTCCGTCTGAAAAAAAAAGTCGGACCGAGTTGAAACACAGCCTCTGTTAACATTATTAAGCATATAAATACTAATTATGGTGAAGTCAAAATTTTGATATCATGATTTTTGAAAAAAAAAAAAAAATTCAATAATCGGAATCCCAAAATTTTTGTTTGTATTAAAAAAAAAAATTAAAAATTGTTTATTTCATTAACACACAAAAACGTATACAATATTGAGGCTGGGATCTACCCAGTAAGTACTCGAGGTACCTGTAGCGGGAGACCCCGCTCTTCTTTTACAATATAACGGTACATAGTTTGGGCAAACGTGTATATCATAACATATAAAAAGTGGTGTGAGTTTGTGTGTGTGTGTGTGTGTGTGTTTGTTTGTATGTGTGTGTGTGTGTGTGTGTGTTATGTCTGAATTACGGTAACAGTGAAACAGTGAAACAGTGTGACAGTGTTTCAGTGTGTGGCCCTACGATTTGAAAATCTTGGGATCGGTTCATATTTCAAAACCACCACTCATAGTCACAGTACAATCTTAGCCAGCAGGTTCTCTGTCTCAATGTATCCGAGGATTCTGAGTGCTTTTGTAACCTTTTTTTTGCATTCGTAAAAATTTAATTTATAGATATTATGTAACTTGTGTAATTTATTATAAAGGAGGGCAGCTTGTGCATAAAATTGTCGTTTAGCAAATTTTGTTTTGCAGGTGGGGATAGTAGCCACCCTTTCCTGTCTTCTACCTATTACCAGTCTAGGTTCAAAAGGCAACTTACTATGTACTTTTAATACCGAGGTCAGAATGTAAAGTTTTCTGATCGAAAGGACATCAAAGATTTTATACAGCTCATCTGTAGCAAATCTATACGGTTTGAATAGAATTGTCTTAAGTAGACACCTTTGTGCCCTTTCCACTTCCAACATTTTTGTTTTTGTGGCCCCTCCCCATATAGATATGCAATAGACCGAGACTGATTGTGCTAGCGCAAGATATATACTATGTAATAGTTTCTGAGACGTAACATGTCTCAACTTTTTAAAAATCCAAACCAATTTCCTTATGCGGTTATTTACGTGATCAATGTGCGGGTGCCAAGTTTGATGATGGTCTAGAATCACACCGAGATATCTTGCAATTTCTACGTTTTCGATCTCTGCACATTCACAGTTTACAACATTGGGATAGTCGCAGTAATGTATCTTAAGTTTACGCAGGGAGGTTGGTTTGGATCTTTTAGTTATTGTAAAGCACACATAACTGGTTTTAGCTATATTTAGTGTAAGTAAAGCTGAATTGAGCCAGGAGGCTACTATAAAGAGCCCGTTTTCTGCTGCTTTGAACACAGAGTCCCAGGTCATACCGCTGAAAACAATGGCTGTATCGTCGGCGTAAGAGAAGATATTACCATTTTCAAGGTTAAGCTTTGTCAGGTCATTTAGGTAGATTAAGAAAAGGGTTGGGCCAAGGACACTTCCCTGTGGAACGCCGTATTCAATTGCAGTGTCCAGGCTTACGTGCTCATTGATCTTTACCCTCTGTGTTCGGTCATGGAGATAGTTCGACAGAAGTGAAAGCGGGGTACCTCGTATGCCAATTTTTCCCATTTTTTCAACAAGGATGGGGATAGATACTGTGTCGAATGCTTTTTTCAGATCGAGAAACACTGTAAAGCATTTTGTCCCATAATCAAGGTGCTTAGAGACCAGAGTAGTCAAGTCCAAGATTGCGTCTTCTGTACATTTTCCTTTACGGAAACCATATTGGGAGGAAGATAGGATGTTAAATTTTTCGAGATAATTTGAAAGCCGGGAGTTTATAATTCTTTCAATAATTTTTGAGATAGCAGGGAGAACTGAAATAGGTCTATAGTTGTTGGGGTCACTTTTGTCTCCACTCTTGTGGACTGGTGTGACTATTGATTTTTTGAGTAATTTTGGAAAAACGCCTTGGTTGATGCAAAGATTAGTAAGATGAGTGAGAACAGGAACTACGGCAGATCTGATCATCTTAAGAAACTTAACTTGAATGCCATCCCACCCAGGCGCGCTATCGGTTTTTAAATTTTGTAGTGTGGCATCTACTTCTTGATGATCAGTCTCCGCTAGGAAAAAAGAAGATGGTTGAGAGAAGCATATAGAGGTCAGTACATTACAGTTAGTTGTAGAGGCAGGGTTCTTTAAAATATCCATCGCGAGATGCTTGCCTATGTTTGCAAAGTAATTATTGACGTTGTTCACGGCTTCACTAGGCGAATTACTGAATTTTAAAAGGTCATTATTACTAGTTTTATGTGAGCTAAGATTTGTACATTCTTTAATAGTTTTCCATAATGCTTTAGGATCTTTCATATTATTTTTTATTTGTTGGGACTCATATTTCCGTTTAAGCTTTTTAATTAATTTGTTGCAAAAGTTGCGATATCTCAGGTACGCAACTTTTAATGTGACATTATCGGGATCGGATTTGAGACTGAGCTGCATTCTGTCCCTGTTTCGGATGCAGCGCAATATTCCCCTGGTAATCCAAGGTTTAATAATGCGCTGTCTTTTCGAAACCATTTTTACTTTAACACTTTCATTTAAGGCACTTTTTATTGTGTTAATCAATTGCTCAGCTAAATAGTCTGGGTTGTTAATGAGTAATAGTTTTGGAAAGTTATTATTATTCAAGAGGTTTTCAGCAGCCTCTTCAAAGTCTATATAAGTGTTGGTAGTTATATGACAGTGGTAAGGTTTAGCTTTCGAGATACTCATAATCACAGCAGCGTGATCTGTTACTGTGGTATCTAGAACAGCAATCGAAACTGAAACCTTGTTTTTGTCTGTCTTAAACATTACGTGGTCGAGGCAGCTATTTTGACGTGACAACGTCTTAAATTAGGTTGCGGCTGGGAGTCACTTATGAAAAAGTGTAACGCTCGGTAACGTTACGATGAGTCACCGAACGAGAGAGAGGCCCGCCGAATGCCTTGCGTCTCTCTCCCACTCAACTATGATCGGTCTGCCGCGCGCGCAGCACTAGAGAATTAGGCGCATTGAATCGGCGCATGCTTGTGTCTCTGTCTTTGTCTTTCTCGAACGTTCTTGGCGTTGGAAAAACAAGAAAGCGTCATAATACAAGTTCACACGTGTGGTTAAAGTATCGTCAGCTGTGTCTGTAGTGAAATATATTTCTATAGTTAAAATTTGTGCAATTCTTATTTTCATTCAATTCCTTGTTCCTATTGTGCAATTTAATTATATTCATATCAATAAATATTCTACCGAGAAAAAGACGTTGTCACGTAAAATCTTCGCCCGTATTTATGTAAAAGTTTATCGATCGATAATAATATGACAAACACCATAATATACAGTTTTTTCTTGTAGGGAGCGTGTGTCCCGGTATAATGCCGTGTGAGATTAACATATTAAGGTAAGAAGCACGGTTTTGAGTCAATATGGGGGTTTCGTTTAATTTAGAGATTAAATTTATATTAATGTCCCCTGTTACAAATATGTTCTGTGATTGTTTAATTGATTCTAAGTATGTGTTCAAAGAGTTGATAAATTTGTCTGCATTTAGTTTTGATGGAGAGCGGTATATTCCTAATATTGTGGTATTGTCAAAAAATGTTTGTATACAAGTTGCGTCATCTATAATTATTTCTTTGAATTTTGGATTTAGTTCAGATAGGACATATATTACAACTCCATCATTTTTGTTTGAGTTATTAGAAGATGTAAAGTGGGTGTAATTGTGCAATATAGGGGTAGGTTTGTCAGAGCTCAGGTGGCATTCACTAAAAATTAATACATCGGCTTCGACCTTAAGACTTGAAAATGTAGCAATAAAATTATCGAGATTACAGTAGATGCTGCAAATGTTTTGTTGTAGAATTGTAATGTTTTTACAATTGAAGTTTGATTGATTGTTAAGGTCTGCAATAGAACATTTTATCGAATTGGCCGCAGCCATTTCGTCCAGATCTTGTAAGTTAGAAAGGTTGTCCATCAAGTATATAATTTACGAAACTGCATTTGATAACAAACTGGGTTCGGTTTATATGTGTGTAGGGCGTAAGTAGTTTTTTGTTGAATGCGATGAAGTATACATGACAATATGATAAAGATTGCATAAGATAGTGATTTGTGTGTGTGTGAGTGTATGAGTATGTGTAGGTGTATGAAAGTGTGCGTGTGTGTTTGTGTGTGTGTATTATGTATATGTGATTACTATAGTATAAGACAGGCAATTGAGAAAGGTTGATTGTGTAAAGTGAATTATAATTTCTTACTATTTCTAGTCATGGGGTTTTGTATAGCTGTTTGATTTGGGCTTCATTAGCGATGGTAATTATCGGCGAGTTTTCGTCTTTTCTTACGTAGACGTTTCCGTAAGCGGTCCAGCAGAATGTGAAAGCTGTAGATTTGACAAGATCGCGCGCCAAAAAATGCAAACGGGATGCCTTTGGTGTCAATTGCTCACAGACAAAGACGGGGTTTTCCTCTTGCATGGTAAAACCCAGGTGTTTAGCGCGTATTTTCGTCTTATTGAGCTTGTTATATAGTTTGCATTTGTGAAGTAAGTCAGTCTTTATAATAGTTGATTTTGTTTCGACTACAATTGGGTTGTTGGTCACCCGTTCTTTCTTCCCATTTACTCTATAGATGTCAACTATATCGGATCTGTTTAGGCTTGCTCCCACTGAGGACGATAGACAGGTGACCATATTGATTAAATCGTCTTTGGATTCTCGTTCCTTCTTCGGTACGTTTTTCAGCTCAAAGTTGGCCTTTCTAGTGCTTTTGAGTAAACTTTCCATCTTGTCTTCCAATACTGCAATGTATCTGCTATCTTCTCTTTTTTGCTGTTCCAATGATTCGATTCTTTTCTGTAGTTCCAAATTTTGTTGAGATAGAAATTCAATCGAGCTCTCAATCTTAGAGTTTGTTTCGTGAATTTTTTTCAAGGTCGGATTTATTTTATTAAATTCTTCACGCTGCGCAGCAAGAAGTGAAGAAAACATCTCCCTCATTTCCTCTTTCAGGTTATATAATTCACTGTCTTTAGTATAACACTGCGCATCTATTATAGGAGGACTGTGTTTCTCTTTCCTCTTTTTTGCTCGCCCAAAAACAAAGTTCGGCGGAGTAGTGCTCAATTCGTTCGACGATTCATTCAAGTTAGATTCTGATAGTGACTTATTTATGTTGAGTTGTATTGCTAAGCACTCACAGTCGTTCGTAGCGCGGGACCGGTTATTTCGTAGCACGTAGCTCGTAGTGCTGGTGACGTCGTAGCGTTTCGTAGTAGCTTTATTGTTTGCGTGTGCGCGGACTGCGCGGCCCAACTGTATAAGCCAGAGCAAGTCAAAAAATCAATAACTCTCTCAGTCACACCTGAGGTAAGGGGGGCGAAGCAGCCGCTGCCGTGTAACACAAGCGCGTAACTATTAAAGCAATACTGACTTTAATACTATTTCAATTTGGGGTTGAGTTTTGAACGTATATAATAACTGTGTTTTTAATTAAAACTGCGACACGTCTGCTCGCGTTAAGGCCCGAGAGCGAAGAGGCATATTGTATGATAATGAAAAAGAAAAATGATTTTATAGATGTAATTTTAATCACCGTTCTAATTTTAATACATCAATCTACAAGATAAAAAACAATTCACATTTTATTTCATGTCCCTCATATAAACTATTTTCCAACTTAAAAATTCTGTATGCATCTGTACTATTTCAATATCTTTTCGCCATCAAGTGAGGAAGGATAGGTCAATGTATCGTGCGGTCGCTTTTTAATGTTCACTACAATTTGGTCAGATAATCTACCAAAAATATTACGAATGGTTTTTTATCGTTATTGTCTAAAGTAATGTGCATACATACATGATTTTTTGCATACGTATTCTTAAAGCAGCGCACATATTATTTTAGAAGCATGTAATAAGCCAGCTCACAGAAAACTAGTGTTTTCGTATTCTAAGTAATTTCACTCAAGATAACCTCAAAACAAAGACAAAATCGTTAAGAACTCGGCAATGATATGTAGTAGGCCGGCGAAACTTTACATGATCATGTGAATATATAATAAGTATATATTCGGCACTCGGCACTAACGTAAAGTCCTTGGTCTTGTTCGTTCGAGAGCCAGAGCATTTTTCCATTTTTTAGGAAATAAATGAATAGATCCTCAACCATGCTAGTCATGTTAATGAAAATTGCGGCACAAATATGCACAAATTTACTGTATCTGTATACAAAAAATCATGAGTGTGCGTCCAACCGTTTCCGATATACAGCAATTGCCGAAACGTTCGCCCAGTAAAAAACTAAATAAGTCTGACATCTTAAGAGGCACAAATTTGGCTTTAACGGCACATTTATACTGGTACATAAGCTACCTTTTTGCATATTTAATACACAGCTAGACGCATAAATTAAAAAAAAAAATTGGTTGCCTGTAAAGTCGGTATACGGGCGAAAGTTTTACGTGACAACGACTTTGAGTGGTAAAATAATTTTAATGTGAATTTTCATTCGTATAGTAGGAAGAAGGATGAAATAATAGTAACAATTTAAAACATTTATTTATACAAAGAATTATATTTAAAACATTAATTTATACAAAGAATCTCGCACTGAATTTCATATTAACAAAATTTTATTGAACTGGATTTTATAGAAGCGCAAGACATGAACCGGTGTGTATGCCTATTTCTCTCACTCTCTCTCTCTCGCTCTGTCTCTCTCGCTCTTAGGCGGGCTAACTGTGCTCGAGTGGAAGGGACGCGTGCCTTTCACTTTTTATGTCTGTCTCTCTCGCTCTTAGGCGGGCTAACCATGCCCGAGTGGAAGGGACGCGTGCCTCTCACTCGCTCTCATTGTGAGCGCATAACGTGAGCGGAGCGTAACGCAGTTTCTTGAAGTGTCACCCGGCAAACCAATTTATAAGACGTTGTCACGTCAAAAACTGGGCCAACGTTCGTGCAGCAGAATCCATTTTTCTTAAATAATTCTGAAGCTGTTGGACGCACAAATAAAAAAATTCGGTCACATTTACACGATATAAGGCACTAATTATCTGCATCATCCAATTTTCGAATAGGTGATACTTTTTGCTGGGCGAACGCACACAACAAAACCATGCCCTGGTACAACAAAACCATGCCCTGGTTTTGGTCTCCTTGTCCAATACTGCCTATGTGCAAAGTCAAGAGACACTTCCATTTTTATAGACTTTTACCGAATGGTCTTGCGAAGGTTTTGGTGATAACACCACAAACTCACTATCATCATGAAAACGGGTGTTAGAGCAATGTGTAACATCTAAACCAGTCTTGAATATATTGTCTTAGTTTTTAGTAAGTCTCGTGTAATGTTCATTCAGTGAAGAATATTTCACAGGCTTCCAAATGTCAGGATTAACCTCACTTACAACAGGTAACCCAGCTAGGTAGAAAGAACTTCGAGAAAGATTCCGATAGGAGGATTAAATTGGGCTGGGCCGCATTTGGGAAGCTTCTTCAAGTTTCTCCCACATAATAGAACTTAACATCAAATCCATATAAGAATTATATCCATAAACTAAAAGCAAAGATTCGCTCAAGAGTCCAGTCATACTGACAGAAGGCATGCTGTAAGTGACTTCTTTCGGAGGGCGCAGATATGGATAAACCACTAAAGGTGGACACTTGCCCACAGTTTTCACCTGTGCACCTAGGCAAAGCTATAGTAAAAGAAATACAATCAAACGTCAAAGTGAATTAGAAAAGATGCAAAGTACAAGACAGTGGTCCTAAAAGCAATTAGTTTTTTGTACATCCAATTAACGGCCATGAATTTTCCATACATTTTGGAAGCCGCCGAAAGCTAGCACCGGCCCCGGTCGTAAACCAAAAGCGTTTATTTTATGAGATCAAATCACAGATTTAATAAGTATTTACAAACTAACAGACACTCTCAGTTACTTAACAAAGTGAAGAACAAAAGTCACACGACTTAGAACCTTACATAAAATTAATAAGAAAAACAAAAGAAACTTCTTATCTGGAAGTCAGTTTTGCGACCACCTGGCCGTAAACGAATTTTTTTATAAAATTGTCATGTTAGTATGCGACCACTCAATAATTACTTACTTTTTCTATATTTCACACCAAAACCTTTGCAAATTGTGTTGTAAAACTATTTTTGTAACAATTAAACCATCAACAATCACTTATAAACAAATGAAACAATAAATACTCACTTCGAATGCAGCGATGGCTCGCTAATTTTTGGCAACTTTGGGCACGTGCTGAGGCAAGTGGTGTGGGGAGTGAAATGGCTGAGCGTTTTTTCATTACTAATGTAATAATGAGACAGACAATCTAAGAAGTCATAGATTGAGATTGTATATCTATCCTTTTTGCATACAGGACAATTTCGTTTGGAAAAAAGTTATAGAATTCTTGTTTTCTTAGTTTTTCTGTGGCTGGTCTCTCAAATGGTCGGAAACTAACGCATGGTCGCGAACTAGCGAAACGACCCTACCTTCTCATTTTTCTTTTATTACTTCCTAACATATAAGTAAACTTCGCCGCCGGGTGTCCTCCTTCCTGGTCCGGTCACAATCGTTTTTGCTATTGCGAGTAATGTAAAAGTTGTGTACTTCAGGTGTTTCTGTACCTAGAAGCGATTCTTAGTGTACCTCAAAAGATAAGGTAATTAATATACTTAACAAAGTGACCGGGCCAGAACGGAGGACATGCTGCCGGGAGGCACGCTTGGTGGCATAAATTTTTAAACCCCGACCAAAAAGAGGGGTGTAAGTTTGACTGCTATGTGTGTGTGTCACATACACACATAATATGTGCTTCTTTATGTGGAATCGTAGCTTAAAAAACGACTGGACTTTGATTGCAGTTTTCTTTATTTGAAACTAGCTGTCTCCCTTCCGTAGCTTTTTGTTTTATCACACAGTCTATCCGTGCCCCGGCCCATGGACCCCGGGTTCCGAAGTATCTCAGGTGAGGTATTAATCGGAAACACGATTATGGATAAAACACACACAAGAGGCGTAGGGTGAAGGCGCGGCACAGGCATCTATTATTTAAGTAGTTTTTTTTTTCAAATCATTTATCACGTTTAAAATTTGTTATTATCAATCCAAAGTAGAAAAAAAGAAATTTGTTAAATTTTTTTTTTTGTGACAATATTGTCAATTTTTAATTTGTGTTATCGTGCTGAAAATTTAGGCCAGCGTTAATTATTTGTAATCAAAATTTTTATTCAGTTATGCGACTGTTATATTTTTCAATAAATATTAACTTACTTATGCAACTAGATTTCTATAAAACGACGAACACAGACACAAACATGATTTTAAGTGAAAAATGAAATGTCTAGTTAGTTAGTTAGTTGGACTTAAATTTTCCGCACTTAGCCTCTTCAGTTGGGCCTTTGTACGTGATTAAAATTTATGTTTTATTCAAACCATTTTAGGTCAGTCCAGAAATTCACTAGGCCTCGTATATCTTTGAGTGCCTCTTGTATGGACCGAGATTCCTTAAGGAATTCTGTCCGTTGTGTACTTACGCTTTTACACTGTGCTATCACATGCTCTGGTGTTTCCTCCTCAACCAGGCACCCCCTACACAGAGGACTATCTGTTACGCCTATGTTGAAAAGGTGCTTATTTAGAGCACAATGACCGGTTATTATCCCTGTAATTATACTGAGGCTTTTTCTATCCTGGTGTAGAATTTTGCCGCACAGGTTTTTATTTATGGTTTTTAGAGCTAGTTTGCTTTGCCTACAGTCCTTTAGCTCCTCCCACTGCTTTCTGTGAAGTTGTTCTGTCCTATCTCGTATCCAAGTTTTGACCTGATTGAACGATATTGGAACGATTGGTTCCGGTCCTATCAATTTCGTTGCGGATCCCCTGTTTGCTAGCATGTCCGCCGCGTCGTTTCCCAATGACCCGCTGTGGCTGCGTATCCATTGTACGGTTACTTTGTTGTGTTTTGCTAGTTTTTCAAGCTCCTTGTGGCATTCTAGTAGGAGTCCACTGTTAAAGTGGTTCCTTTTTAGGGCTTGTAAAACTGAGGCGCTGTCAGATACTATACGTATCGATAAGTCTCTCACGTTTCTCGCTGTTGCCGCTGATGCTGCTCTCGATATCCCCACACATTCTGCTTGGAAGATGTTGTTAAGATTACCTAAGGTTGTTACTATATTTATATTCAGGTCCTGAGAGAACACTCCAGCACCAGTCCCTGATTTAGTTTTAGATCCGTCTGTGTATATTCTCATCTCATGAATACCAGAGCTGTCTGTTTTTTCCTCTTTGCGTTGTATTGAATAGTTTTTTGTGAATACATATGTTTTTGGAATCGTGTCACTTATTGCCTCTATCATGGGAAGGTCTTGTTTGACCCCCTCCAGGATATGCGTGTGAGCGACTCTGGTGTCTTGTTTCCAGTGTCCTGCTTTTTTAAGTCTTATGGCTGCTAGAGATGCTTCTTGTTGCACGAAGAGATCTAGTGGTCTGATATTTAACATTACCTCCATTGCCGCTGTTGGGGTGGTTTTCATGCAGCCTGTTGTTGCCGTGCATGCAATCCTCTGGAGGCTTTGTAGTTCTTTTCTAGTGGTGCTTAGTTTTGTCCTGGGCCACCATATGTGATCATTGGGCGGATTATGGCAGTGTAAGTCCATAGTGTGTATGATGGTTTTAACCCCCACCTTTTACCCACCATTCTTTTACACTGCCAAAACGCTACTCTTGCTTTGTTTATTTTCCCTTCTACATGTTTGCTCCAGTTCAGCTTATTGTCTAGAATTAGACCTAGATATTTGACTTCAGCCGAGAGGGAAAGTTCTATGCCAAATAGCTTTGGGAGGTTAAACTCAATTATTTCTTTTTCCTTGTAAAGAGTACTAACTCTGTTTTTTTCGGATTAACTTTCAGTTCGTGCTCAATGCACCATTTTTGCAGTATCATGAGCGATTTCATCCTGTTGCTAACTCTCAGAGTTGTTGTTTGTGTTCTTCTCAGAGTTGCCTTTGATTAATATTGTTATGTCATCTGCGTATCCCACAGTAAAATGACAGCTTTTGTTCAGTTGTATAATAAGGTCGTCCACCACCATATTCCATAGTAGTGGTGAGAGCACTCCCCCTTGCGGGCATCCTCGTGCTACTATTCCTCTCGTGGTTGATTTTACTGTGAATTGTATTGCTCTTTGTTTGAGTAGTTTTTCAATCCAGCCACTGATGGTTGGTTCCACCCCAAAATTTTTGAGCGATTTGTCTATGCTAGTGAAATTTGTGTTGTCGAACGCTCCTTCTATGTCTATAAAGGCACTCATGACCATGAGTTTATCCGACAGAGCCGCGTCTATTTTACCAACTACAGAGTGGAGAGCTGTTTCAGTGGATTTACCTGTTGTAAGGACGCAAATTCTACGCAAGCTGTTTTTTTGCAGGTTTAATAACATTGTAATTGATTGGATTTTTCCGAACGCCTAGCGACATCTATTGATGATTCTTGGTTTCGTCGCTACGGCGCCGTATTGTGATTTAGTTCATATTGTTCTTTTTTTCCGAATTTCAAGTTTGGGATATCTATTTAATATAATAATTTTCTTTCTAGTTCGTTTCTAATAAAGGAAATAAGGGCTATTTCTTAATTTATTAAGATTCCTTCCATTTAAGTGTCATTTGTATGATCGATTACTTTGGTGAATCGAAACGCGTAACGGAACGTCATAACAGGAAGGATTAGGTTTTCTTTGGGACACTTGACCTGGGATCGCCGACCCAAATGGCGGATATATTTTTATAGTGGTTGTTAATAACAATCCAAAGATGTCAAGGGCATCTAATACAACTTATATTTGAAAGTGTAATAGCAAAGCAACATGAGGTAAAATATATTGAAATATTGATTTATTTTCACTGGTTGACAAATTTCTCGTATGGCGTGGTTGTAAAATCGTATATTTGTTTCAGAGGAGTTTTTATATAATATTGTTGGTGGACGAGGGATATGTTTCTGAAAGATGTGCTTTCTTCAGTAAACGTAAGTATTTCCTTAGAAAAGTGTGTTTCCATACCTCATGTTTTGTATCAAAAGATAGGTTACTAATTTGATAAATTTCTTTTCAGATGGGTTTAATCTTTATAAAATTTATAGTTTTATATTTACATTTTTATTGATATTTTCATATTTCGTAATCATATTCTTCTAATTCTATCTGGATTAGATTGTTATTCCTTATCAACATTTAACTTGAGGTTCTGTTCCTGATGATGAACCTAGTATTTTGTATGGAACGACTTGTGAAGTCGATATAGTTTTGGGTTTTCAACGTTGGGTTGTTCTTGGGAACTGACATGGACTTCCATCCGGGAGCTTAGTAGCCACAAGAAGGCTCAGGACCTAACCAGGGAGTCCAAAAGATGTTCTGAAGCGAGGCACTGACCGATCCCGATGAGTATTCAACATCTAAAGGTACCATCTTCTTTCTTTTCCTGGGAGGGCAGCTACTTGAAACCATAGTTGTATTTTAATGTTAACATATTTTAAAGTCGAGTCTTTATATCTGAGCTATTTAGATTATGCAGATCGGATAGCACTATTTTCAATCCCGAACCATTACACACACCCTGAATTAATTATGTTGAGAGTCATATCTCTAGTACTAATTGGTTAAAATATTATATCTTTAGCTACGTGGATTGTCTAGTTAATAGTAGTATATCTATTCAGATTAAATTCCTGGAATGAAATGACAGTTGGCCATCAAATTAATAAATGATATTTAGTAAATACTACTGATTGTATTTATTCAACATCCCGTAGCCAGTCGACAAGGTTCTTTATAAATTTCTGCAAGCCGGGCATAGACTTAATCTACCTTTTAGTCTTGTACTATGTGTTCTACAACACCTAAAGAGCACCCACAAAATCCATCTACTTGCAGTGGCGCCTACTTTGATTGAAATTAATGCTATTCGGTATTATTATAGAAAAGTTTAGGGGTGGAAGGTAAATAAAAGAAGCATTTTTATGTGCTGATCTTCTACTCTGTAGCTTTTATTTGTATTAATGTTGATAATATAATGATCCCTCTCATGTTGTTATTGTGTTTGTTGTGTTTATTTATTTTGAACAACGGTTATTAACCTTAACTGTATGCTAGTTATTTTGTGTTATAGTTGTATTTGACTAGGGTTTCATTAATAGGTAACTACCTAAATGTCAGAACATGATATAGTGAACTTTTTAAATAAATAACTAACTGGTAGGGTTGAAACTATGTTTTAAAGTTCAAAATAGTAAGTTAATTTTGTAAAGGTTATTAATTATAAATGTTATTGGTATACTGGATGACCAAAACAAATACCTTTCTTTTTTTTAGTGTGACAAAATTTTTTTAGTATTTAGGTACTTGTTATTATGTAAGACTATTACTCACCTTTTCATTGTTCAATGGGTCAGAATAGCAGATAACCTTATTTTGTGTCACACTTATTATTATTGTTCAAGGTCAAGTAAGTATTATATACAATTTAGTTGTAATTTATAGTCTTGGAGACCACAATCCAAGTAACTTTGTTTTGAGTATAAAGTTAATTTTGACAAGAAAATTAAGATTCTTGCAATTGTTTATGGAAGTGTATGGTACGAGCAGTTTTTGTAAAGGGTTATTTCTCTCAACATATACGGTTTTAACACTTTAAAAATAAATTTTAAGTTTTTCATACAAAATATTTTTTCTGAAATAATTTAAAATGGATACTAGTAATGTTTATACGCATTCATTATTAAGAGATGAGCTTATTTATGAGGTCACTATTCGCACTGAGGTACCTGAGGACACTGTGCCCAAATTGAAAAAACAATTAAAATCTTTGTGTAAGGAATTTGGTCCTGAAGACATCATAGATGAAGAGATTAAGCCGAGTACAGAATTGCCTATCATTAAGGAGAAGCTTAAGGAATTACATTCCAATTTAGACGATTTCAGGAAGAGCAGGGAACGTTATCAGCTTGGTCGTGCTAAAGCTTTGTACTGTCACTTGTATTACAGGTTGGATAGGTTAGTCTGTAAAGAACCTGCCGACTTGGAGTGCAAATCAACACTGAAGAACTACTTAGATTCTTGTCTTCCTATTTTAGAAAGCTGTTTACATAAAAAACCTGATGAGGCAAGTTCTTGTATTCCATCATCTGAGGATAATAGGGAACCTGTTAGGGAGTGCTCCTCTAAAGTCAATATTCTCAAATGGAATGTCAAATTTGATGGCCGTACTAGTGTTCAGTCATTTTTAGAAATGGTAAATGAACGTGCGATAGCTTTTAATGTTAGCGATTCGGTATTATTTAGATCCGCGTTTTGTTTTTTTGTAGACCAAACTCTGTTGTGGTATAGAGGTATTAAAGACCAAGTTTCGTCTTGGAAGGAATTGTGTGATTTATTGGTTGAAGAGTTCTCCCCTGCGAATTATGATTTTACTTTGAGGAATGAAATTCGTGCTCGTACCCAAGGTCAAGATGAACCTATACACATTTATTTTGCGATTATGTCAGGAATGTTTTCACGTATGAAAAAGCCTTTTTCTGAGGAAGAAAAGCTTGAGATTTTGTCAAACAATATTAGGCCAGTATTTTCGGAGCCGCTTTCGTTACACACTTTTTCTACTGTAGCTGAACTAAAAGAGAAGTGTAGAAAAGTAGAACTACGACGTCAGCAAAACAGTAGATTTGTTGAGCCACCTAAACAGTCTTCTATGAATCCTGAATATGACTATAAAGGTAAACATAGCAAACCTGCGTCTGTAACTACGGTAACACAACCACGATCAAATGGGGATACCAAGCCATCATACCCAAATTGGAGGCATAATAATAAAGTTTCTCACTCCTCTAATAGTAGGCAAGGTACACCAAATATCAAGAGGTATTGTTTAAAGTGTAAGTCGGATACACACAGCACTAGGTTTTGCAAGGATAAAAGACAGTTATGTTTTAAGTGTGGTGAAGTAGGGTATACCATAAGGACATGCCCGAAGTGTACGAAAGCGCCAAATTCAAAAAACTTGTAGGCTCAAACCGTACGACGGTTTGAGCCTACAAGTTTTTTGAATCGAAGGGCATGGTCGAACCTTCTAATGATAAATGGATGAAGTTAGTATCTGACTATTTTAAAACTAACACCGTTACTTCGGTTTTGTTCGAGCCAAATGTTAATGATGTTCGGCCTTATTTAAACGTGAACATTTTGGATTTGACAGTATGCGGATTACTAGATTCTGGTGCCGCAATTTCTATTATTGGAAACGGAGCTCACGAACGCTTCATTAAATTAGGATATTCGGTAGAAATTACGAATGAAACGACTGTTATTGTTGCTGATGGATCATTTTGTAATACCATAGGGACAATGTCATTGCCTATTACATTTAAAACGGAGACTAGGGTAATTAAATTTTACATCATACCTTCTATTGTATCCAATGTGATTTCGGACTTTTGGAAAGCTTTTAAATTAATGCCAGAAATTTTTCAAAATATTTCTTTTATTGAAGCCCCTCAGGATTTTATTAAACAAAGTAATGCTAATGAAAAACAAGTAAATTTTGTACAACCTTTTGAAAATTTAACGTCAGAACAACAGGAGTTAGCAGAGATGATAATAAGGCAGTTTCGAGATGTTTCTTTTGAGTGTAAAGGTTTAGGAAGAACGAATCTAATAAAACACACCATAGACACAGGTGATCATTTGCCAATCAAGTGTAGACCTTACCCGTTATCACCAGAAAAGGCCAAGGAGCTACATAAGGAAGTGGATAGGATGCTGGAGCTTGATGTTATCACACCTAGCGAAAGCCCGTGGAATAATCCCGTAATTATGGTTCCAAAAGCTGATGGGACATGGCGATTTTGCCTGGATTGCCGCAAACTGAATTCGATCACAAAAGGTGATTCGTATGCAATTCCGTATATACCTCAAATACTGGATAGCCTTAGGAATGCTAAGTATGTCAGTTCTGTAGACTTCAAATCTAGTTTTTGGCAAATATTACTCGATGAGCAATCCCAAGATAAAACAAGTTTCACAGTTCCAGGTAGAGGAACATTTAAATTTAAGGGGATGCCATTCGGTTTGTGCGGAGCTCCTGCTCGGCAACAAAGATTGATGGACATGCTGTTCGGTACACCTTTCTGCAGTGATATAACGAAAGGAATGATCTTCTGTTACGTCGATGACGTCATAATTGTGGCAGAAGACTTTGAAACGCACCTTTTGTTGTTAAAACGCCTGTACCAACGCATAGAAAGTGCCAATCTTACCATTAATTTTGAAAAATGTAAATTCTTCCGGAAATCATTAAAATATTTGGGATACGTAGTTGATGAATGTGGTTTAAGGACAGACCCAGACAAAGTGCGTGCGATTTTAGATTTTCCTGTACCTAAGACCCAAAAAGACGTTAAAATGTTTCTAGGAACCCTGTTCTTGGTACAGAAGGTTTATCAGAAATTTTTCGAGTATAGCCGCACCTTTGAATGCACTTACCAGTTCTAAAGTGAAATTTTGTTGGAATCCATCAGCTGAAGAAGCGTTCGAGACTTTGAAGACATGTTTAGTTTCCGCTCCGGTTTTAGCATGCCCGGATTTTGAGAAACCTTTTGCTGTTCATTGCGATGCGTCTGGTTATGGTATAGGGGCCATGCTCACACAGAAGGTGGATGACGTGGAACACCCTATCGCTTATATTAGTAGATCCCTGAATAAAAATGAACGTAACTACAGTGCTACCGAAAGGGAAGCACTTGCGGTTATCTTTGCAGTTGGAAAATTTGAACCATATCTAGGCACTAGGAAATTTACTGTTGTAACGGATCATGCTTCATTAAGATGGTTTATGAAACTGGAAAATCCTACTGGTCGTCTTGCGAGATGGGGATGTCGCTTATCTCAATTTAATTTTGAAATCGAACATCGCCGCGGTAAGGATAATGTTGTCCCTGACGCTCTATCACGTCTGTTAATGGTAGAAGCTGTAGACAGCCCGATAGATATAGACGCTGATGATGAGTGGTACAACAGGACGGTCCAAGGTTGTAAAGCTAATCCACAGAATTTTTCAAATTATAGGATCGAACGCGGTAAACTGTACAGATTTTGTAAAGGCAAATATTCCCTAACTGATGAGTTTGACTGGAAGGAAGTTGTACCTAAATCAAGATGCAATGCGGTTATTTCGGAAAACCACGAACCTCCTACTGCTGGACACCTTGGTGTATTTAAAACACACCGCAGAATTAGCTTGAGGTATTATTGGCCAGGAATGTACCGAAACATCACTGACTTTATTAAGGATTGTGCAACTTGCTCTGCTTACAAACATAAAACCACTCTTACACCTGGACTCATGGGGAAGCCTAAGCAGTGTTATAGACCGTTTCAGGCCTTATCGGTGGATTTAGTCGGTCCATTGCCTAGATCTCGCGCTGGTTATATGCATCTTTTAGTAGTTACGTGCTGTTTTTCAAAGTATACCATGTTATTTCCCTTGAGGCGTGCTACTAGTGCCACCGTGGCTAAAAATTTCGAAAATTTTGTCTTGCTGGCTCACGGTATTCCTGAAACCGTAATTACCGATAATGGGGTTCAATTTACGGGATCAGAATTCCGAAGTCTATTAGATAAATATAAGGTGCCACGAGTTCATTATGGACCTAGATATACGCCGCAGATTAATTTAGTGGAAAGGTATAACAAAACAGTTATGACCATGGTTTCTTCGTACGTCAAAGACGATCATCGTACTTGGGATCTACACTTGTTTAAAATACAATTTGCTTTGAACAGTGCTGTTAACGATACAACCGGCTTTACGCCATTCTTTTTAGTTCACGGCCGAGAACCCATTATAAATGGCACATTTTACAAGGATTCAGACTGTGATTATGAAGTATCTATTCCACGGGAAGAATATGCTGGGGAGTTTGGTGCGCTGAAAGGTATATTTGAAAAAGTTCGTGCAAGTATAGTAAAAGCGCATGCTGCTAATGCTAAGCATTATAATTTGAGAAGGCGGGATGTTAAATTACGAGAAGGCCAGGAAGTATGGCGCAAAACGTATATACAAAGTGATGCCGATAAATTTAAAGCAACCAAACTAGCTCCCAAGTATACTAAATGTATAGTCAAAAAAGTTTTGTCCCCATTAGTGTACGAATTGGTGGGATATGATGGTAAACATCTTGGTACATGGCACATCAAGGACATAAAGGTGTGACATGGATACAGTCTTGTGTCAGAATCCTCAGCCGTAGGACAAGTTTATCTTGTGTTGTTTGGGGAAAGATTCCCAACAATGACGCCAAGGCTACTCTTCTTATAACCTAGGTTATAAGAGAGTTTAGGTTAAGTTTTGCATGCTTAGTTATAGTTGATTATATCAAGGACAACCCTTGAATATATTTCTTAGCCTTGCTTTGCGCTATTTTGTTGAACTCAGTATTGTTGAGTTAGGTTGTTTGAAGATTTAGCATAACATTACATGCTCTCTTCTTTTTTGTGGGTTTGTTGCGATGACGTCTAATGTTAATTGTTATGACTAGCGACACTTGTTATATTTGGCAAATAGTCAAATTTGTTTTGTTTCCTTTGCATCTAGTATGCATATGGACTCGTGTGGACCCAGGCGTTGACGTCCTTTAGTGACCGAGCGACACACGAGATTTTTTGGACCAGGATTGCTCAGGGTAGCATCATTGTGTCATATGTGTTTGTAATGGCTAGTAACCTTACATCATTTTTTTTTCTTTTCCCTTAGAGTCGTTTTGTGGTACGACAAATAGTATATTAGAGTAGAATTGTATATCAATGGCTACTTAAAGGGGAACAGAGTTGCACTGGTACTACAGGAGCAACTTCAAAGGGGATTGTATGTCAGGAGGTGGCAGGCAGTGAATAGAAACTGATGCTTACATTTTGAAAGCTGAAGCATGATAGATGATTTGTATGATAGTGTGGGGGAAATTACACTTGCCCGGACAGTTTGAGATTTTGGTTAGTTTACATCAGTCCTGGTGGTTGGTTTTTTTTTAAGGTATTGAGTGACTTATGTTAGATTCTTTTCTTGTTTTCTTCGTTTCAGTATAGTTTCTGAACGTTATGTAATAGGTGGCCGAATTGTTGTTACATTGTTGGTTGTTTTTTTTTCCATTCTTTTGGCAGATGTTATTGTTTTCTATTGTCAAGTTGTGCTGAGGGCAGCACACCTTCTCTCTGCGCTCGAAGCTTTGGGGGGAGGGTATTGTAAGGACGCAAATTCTACGCAAGCTGTTTTTTTGCAGGTTTAATAACATTGTAATTGATTGGATTTTTCCGAACGCCTAGCGACATCTATTGATGATTCTTGGTTTCGTCGCTACGGCGCCGTATTGTGATTTAGTTCATATTGTTCTTTTTTTCCGAATTTCAAGTTTGGGATATCTATTTAATATAATAATTTTCTTTCTAGTTCGTTTCTAATAAAGGAAATAAGGGCTATTTCTTAATTTATTAAGATTCCTTCCATTTAAGTGTCATTTGTATGATCGATTACTTTGGTGAATCGAAACGCGTAACGGAACGTCATAACAGGAAGGATTAGGTTTTCTTTGGGACACTTGACCTGGGATCGCCGACCCAAATGGCGGATATATTTTTATAGTGGTTGTTAATAACAATCCAAAGATGTCAAGGGCATCTAATACAACTTATATTTGAAAGTGTAATAGCAAAGCAACATGAGGTAAAATATATTGAAATATTGATTTATTTTCACTGGTTGACAAATTTCTCGTATGGCGTGGTTGTAAAATCGTATATTTGTTTCAGAGGAGTTTTTATATAATATTGTTGGTGGACGAGGGATATGTTTCTGAAAGATGTGCTTTCTTCAGTAAACGTAAGTATTTCCTTAGAAAAGTGTGTTTCCATACCTCATGTTTTGTATCAAAAGATAGGTTACTAATTTGATAAATTTCTTTTCAGATGGGTTTAATCTTTATAAAATTTATAGTTTTATATTTACATTTTTATTGATATTTTCATATTTCGTAATCATATTCTTCTAATTCTATCTGGATTAGATTGTTATTCCTTATCAACATTTAACTTGAGGTTCTGTTCCTGATGATGAACCTAGTATTTTGTATGGAACGACTTGTGAAGTCGATATAGTTTTGGGTTTTCAACGTTGGGTTGTTCTTGGGAACTGACATGGACTTCCATCCGGGAGCTTAGTAGCCACAAGAAGGCTCAGGACCTAACCAGGGAGTCCAAAAGATGTTCTGAAGCGAGGCACTGACCGATCCCGATGAGTATTCAACATCTAAAGGTACCATCTTCTTTCTTTTCCTGGGAGGGCAGCTACTTGAAACCATAGTTGTATTTTAATGTTAACATATTTTAAAGTCGAGTCTTTATATCTGAGCTATTTAGATTATGCAGATCGGATAGCACTATTTTCAATCCCGAACCATTACACACACCCTGAATTAATTATGTTGAGAGTCATATCTCTAGTACTAATTGGTTAAAATATTATATCTTTAGCTACGTGGATTGTCTAGTTAATAGTAGTATATCTATTCAGATTAAATTCCTGGAATGAAATGACAGTTGGCCATCAAATTAATAAATGATATTTAGTAAATACTACTGATTGTATTTATTCAACATCCCGTAGCCAGTCGACAAGGTTCTTTATAAATTTCTGCAAGCCGGGCATAGACTTAATCTACCTTTTAGTCTTGTACTATGTGTTCTACAACACCTAAAGAGCACCCACCAAAACAACCACTTGCACTGTGCTGTATGCATGTTGATGTTGACTGAGCGGCTTTATCTTAAGGACACCATCTCGCAGATGCCTATCGGTTAGTCTTTCTAAAGTTTTAAGCAGAAAGGAGGCTAGGCTTATAGGTCTATACGACTTGGCCTGGGTGTAGTCTGTTTTTCCCGGTTTTGGAAGGAATATGACTTTCACTTCTCTCCATTGGCGAGGCATATAGTTATGCGCTAGACATGCTTTGAATATCTCAATCAGGTGTTGTACTAAGGTATGCTTGCCCCATTGTAGCAGTGCCGGGAATATTTCGTCGAGCCCTGGGGATTTGAATGGGAGAAAACTGTCTATAGCCCATAAAGTTTTCTCCGTTGTTATTACGGAATCAGCTACCCTCCAGTCTATACTAGTTGGACTCCTATAGGTGGTTTCTTCCCATTGAGTATCTTCTTCCGTGATCTTACAGCCTGGGAAGTGGGTTTCTATAAGTCTAATAAGAAACACTCATCTCGGTTTAATACACCAAACACATAAAAGCCAAAATCATCCGTACGAAAGATGCGCACGATGCGCAGGCAGAGCGTTGGGAGACGGATACGCGAAAGGCGTTTTATCGGTATTATATCAGTATTTCAGTATTCGTGTACTCAAATAAAATATCGGTATCGGTATCGATAAATAGATAACAAAATATCAGTATTCATATCGATATTCCGTATCGATATTAAAAAAATATCGGTATTCCGGTCCCTGGTACAGACTTGTTTTTTGGTTTTATAATTTGTAGTCTTGTTGAAAAAATATAGTAGTAGAATATAATAGTCAGAACATAACATGAAAAAATATAAACAATAAAGGTCCATCAAAGTACCTGTATGGGTGATTCAAAAGCTTTAGATGTACTTGGCATAGTCATGATATTAAGTTTTCTCTTTTTCCCATATAATTTAGTGTTTTATAATGGAGATTGTAATAATAGCTTGCTGAATTCCGTATCCTCTAATGCTGGAATTTAAAACAAAATAAAATGAGTAAGTTACAGAAAATTTTATTAATGAAGAGATAGAAAGAAATACATTAGAAATACATACATTTCCTGGTTCTGTAGCTATTGTTGCAATGTTACGCAGTATTGCAGTAGGTTTAAGCATAAGCTCTTGTTTCATTAACTTATACTTATGGTAGTTCTTCAAATCCTCATATGGCTAAAAATAATTTTATAAAATTAGGTTTTTGATAAAATAAGGACCTATTTTTGTACTTAAAACAGTCGTACAATACACATCTATCCCTTGTGATACTTACACGAATGTGATCTTCACAACAATACATTGTATGAACTTTCAAATACTCCACTTTTACTTCCCGACACCACTTCTCCCCTTTGATTATTTCTCCCTCAAGTCTTCTCTGATGCGAACAAAGATTTTATTTGGACAATTTTGATGGAATTACTTTTACAGCTAGGAACAAAGCAATATCTGTTATCCATTTTGTTTTACTTATTAAATGTTTAGGTAACGTCTTCTGTTTGAAATAAGTACTGGGAAATTAATGTAAGAACTAAGAATCGTATTTTGTTGGAGGTTATATTTTGATAATATCATAAAATTTTTTGTTGTTGTTTTCTTCACCCATTCTGGGTAGGCAAAGGGAACTATGCCCATACAGCCAATTCTTTAGTAATATTTTCTTTATTTTTGCATTAAAACGTTGATGTTAGACGTTTTAATGCTTCGATGGAGTTTTTGGAGACAGCTGAAAGATTGAAGGAATGTAGAGAAGTCCCCAAGAAAGAGGTGAACGGTTCGCGATCCCGCGCAAAATTCACGGTCCACTTATCTTGGTTACGACCCATACACCATGTTATTTCACCGAACTGTATATTGTTCACTCGCACGACACTTTGTTTCGCAAAATAACACCACTTTTACGACCCAAAAATCACTATAAACAATAAAAATTCGATAAAATAAATGGACTCCAAACGTATCTCACGAACTCCCGCCAAAAACTCTCTATCATAAAATGTCATTAGCAGTGACAATTGGTTGTATTTTTTTATATCTTAGAGATGCAAAGGAATCTTTTCCATGATGCCTTTGATGACGTCCCATGAGGTCAAATGAAGGTCAAATAAACTTTTGCAGAAATATAGCGTAATATCAAGTATTTGGAATTTTATCCAGACAAACAGGGTCTATAAGCCTATTTCTCGAAATAATGTTTTTTGAAATTTAGACAATGTCCATTACCGGTTTTTGAAAAACTTTCTACTTATTGGATTTTAAAGAGAAAAAGTCGATCTAAATGTTGCTATTTTGCAGGAGATTAGTTAAATTACTAAATTCGGGTAAAATTACATTCTTGGCGATAGTACTTAATGTACAGTGTTGGGTTATTGAAAATGTAGAAAATCATTTTAACGTGATCATGATTGGAACGGTTCTGCCTGCATTTTTGGCGGTAACATTCAAAAATTGAAGAAATATTCCATTTTCCCGGAGTAGTACGTACGTTCTAAGACTATTTTATATTTACAGTTATACATTGAGTTAAACCATATTTTCACAATTTTATACTTGTGTTTAATTATTGAATAAAGTAAAGTGGAATTGTAAGTAATTTTATTAAAATATTAGTATAAAAAAGTGATCATCCATTGACTTTCAGTGAAAACCAACAAAAAAAAAACGCCTAGTTTCTTACACCCAATTGTATAACCTTTGGGAATAACAGTTAACAAATCTTTAACAGCTGGAGACCACTCCAAGCGAATGGAAAGGGTGGCAGAAATTTTAATTCTGCGGCCGATGTAGTCATAAAATTAGGGTTTGAATGAAGTTTCTGATTCAGTTACACTTACACTGTGTAGTAAAAGACTACTACTACTTTTTACATGGGTATTATAATAATCTATTCTATTTTAGTACTGACTGGGTAGACTAAATGCAAAAAATAAAACATTTAATTTTAATTTAATTTAATTTCGCGTCGAACGCTCGCATCGAACGCTCGTTTGAATGCACGCATACTCGCTCGTTGCGCCGATTTCAGTGGTTCGCAACCTTGAGTCTTAATATTTTGCGTGCTTTATTTTTCTGGAATTAGTATATTGTCGGCTGTGCTTTCATAATGTTTAAGTGTGCCAATTGTAACACGTCTTTTAATGATGGAGCTCAGTGTGGAGTATGCAAGATGAACTTTGACTTTGGTTGTGCTGCTACTACTGAGGCCAATTACAGGAAGCGGAAGACTCCCTGGAAATGTTCTAGGTGTGCGGGTACACCTACTAGTAAGTCTCCGGAACCCACTTTAGATGCAATTCTCAAGCAGATTCAGGGAATTTACTCCCGACTGGAATGTCTGCCTAGACTTATTGAAGACGTCAAGTCCATAAAGACTGAAATATCTGAACTGAAGTCTTCGTGTGAGTTCAACAGTAAGACACTTGACGAATTCCAGGGCAGACTTACCACCGTTGAGTCCAAAGTCTGCGAGGTTCAATTCCTACAGGAGTCCTTAACATCGACTTGTAATGAGCTTGAATCGGTCAAAAAAGACCTGGCTGCTCGTGATCAGCAGGCGCGCCTAAATAACGTCGAGATCAAGGGAATACCCACGAAAAAAACCGAAAATTTATATGATGTTATTGCTAGCATCGGCAAGGCGGTAAACTTTCCTATCAGTAAGCTCCAAATAAACTACATTGCAAGAGTGCCAACATACAATACAAAAGAAAAGTCTATAATTGCTAGCTTCAACAATCGGTACGTGAAGGAAGACTTCCTGGCCGCTGCCCGTGCGGTAAAATCACTTAGTCTCAGCAATCTATCTGGATTTGGCGGTGACCATAGATTTTTTGTGAACGATCATCTTACTCCGTCATCCGAAGAACTTTTAACTAAAGCTAAAAAGCTGGCAAAGGAAAGACGATATGAATTCGTTTGGGTGAAGTACTGCAAAATTCATGTCAGGAAGAACAATACTTCAAATGCCTTTGTCGTCTTAAAAGAAAGTGATTTAAACAAAATAGTTTAGTCTATTACATAATTAGTAATCATGGTCACTGTGTCTGTAACGTAATATTTTTTCTGTATTTATTGGTTGCTGTGTGCCAACTTATCACTGATAACGCTTACAATTCATACAAATTATATAAAAGGTTGTGCTTCCCTGGCTTGCCTGACTTGAGTATTAATTCCTATTGTTCGGACGGCCACTCTGGCCGACCGGTTTTTAACTTGCGCGCGCTTGTTACTGTATTGCCTGTGCCGGTTACAATAACGTTTTATCTACTCAACCGCTATTTCACTCGCTTGTACACTACATCTCGATGTTTGCGCTCCGCACGTCTTTTAGTTGTGATTATATTGTTTTACCTACATATGTCACAATTATTTTTATACTTTTACGGTTATAAATTTCTGCGCTTTAATTTTTTAAGAATTATTACCACTAATATAGTGCTAAAATTGTTTACTTATATTAATGGCTGGTCAAATAAGAAACAGTAAACTTTCTGTTTACTATCAAAATGCTCGTGGTTTGCGCACGAAAACTTTGACTTTTTATCGCAATGTTTGTTTATCCAGTTTCGACATTATTGTAGTAACTGAGTCCTGGTTATTAGACGGTATAAAGGATTCCGAGCTCTTTGATCAAAGGTATGTGGTATGGCGCCGGGACCGTGACTATAATATTACAGGTCAAAAACTCGGAGGGGGTGTTTTGATAGCCACGCGTCGTGATCTTCAGGTCACAGCCCGGCCCGGTTTCTGGTCTACTGCTGAAGATTTATGGGTTACCATATCTTTTATAAATTCAAGTAACAATCTAATGTTTAACCTACATCTTTGTGTTATCTATTTGTGCCGGGAGAACTTACGACTTAGTTTTTCCCAACAATTTTCGAGTTTTATAAATAAATTAAATGACGTAGTTAGTTCTAATATCAATGATAAATTTATGGTAGTAGGCGATTTTAATATGAGCCGTATTATGTGGATACCGAGTTCCCGTGATGACGGTTCGTTCGACCCCGTAGGTTACTGTACTTTCGATGAAACATTGTTAGTAGATGAAATTAATGCACTTAATTTGAAGCAATATAACGGAATTAGAAACAAATATAACAAAACACTCGATTTGGTACTTTGTAATGAGTTTGTTTGTGTTAGCGATAGCAGTAGCGATTCCTTAGTTCCGATTGATCAGCATCATGGTGCCTTATCTATTAGATTTGATTTTATTGAGGGCCGGCGCCTCGGTCGTGCCCCTTGTACAAAATACCTATATCGACGCTTAAGAACCAAGACCATCTATCTACAAAAAGTCCACTTTACAGGAGATGAAAAAAACGTTTTATATTTTTTCTTTAAACATTTTTATTATTTTTATATCTGAACATTTACTGGATAAGCAGAGGAAATAAGGTGTTTACATATATTTTGAAATAGCCTCATTAGTTTTAAAATAACGGTAGATAGCTGGTATTAGTTAAAATATTTGCACACGTTTGTGCAGCTTACTGTTACATAGATGGTTTTGAAAAATGAAAAAAAATTAAAAAGGCTTTAATTAAACAACAAAACATATTCAAACTATTTTATAATAATTTTGATTGTCTATCTTTTCGTACAATTTGTTTTGCACTGCATTACTCCTTCTACGCTAATATAAGATTTCCTATACCCAAAAGGTTGTCTGGAAGAAATCGCTTTTTAGCGATAAGGCCGCCTTATTGTACCTACAATTATATCTCGTCTGTATTAATTTATGTTCATGTGTTTTGTGCAATAAAGTGTTTATTCATTCATTCATTCACATGTTAAATTTGTGGAATTTAAAGGAGAAGAACACTATTTCATAGAACAGATGACAATGCTTTAGTAAAAAAGTTTGTAATGAAATAGTTATTAGCAAATATATTCAAATATAATCATCATTTTTTATCAATTATGCAAAATTAAATGTGCAGCAACGCATCATAAAACGGATGGCAATCTTTTGGTAGAACATCTTTTAATTGCTGAAGATCTAACGAAATTGGTAGCAGACTTTCATATAATTGCGGGTAAGTCACAGGAGTATTAATCTTACACTGTCTTTGTGGCAAAGCCATCCAATCTTCATCAAAATTAAGTTCTATCAGGATGTCACCATTTGGTTGATATTTCATTGCACGTATTTCATCTGTGACAACAGGATTGCCAGCTTTACGTCCTGGTCTGATACTTTTATATTGAAAAGTAGAAGAATCAGCATAATTTTTGAAGAAGCTGTTATCAACTTCTACTACCTCATAGTGCTCTCTAGTGCGAGCTTCTTTGGTGACAGACTGGAGCTTTCGTTCGATAGCACTGTGAACCGAGTCACACTCCATTTGTGTGTGACCCGGTTCTTAGTACTTATGGGTTATAGTGACGTTGTGCTTGATGCTAAAATTTGGAAGAACATTGGTAAGAAGAGTGTTCCGTTTTTGGTATGTACAATCATCTGAATATATCACTATTGGTAACTGTTTGGGCAGACAATGAACTTCCAAGACGTAATCTATAACAAATGAAACAAATGTGCTAGCCGTTAAATCACTTGCTGTTTCGTTGAACCAGTAACGTTTGCAGTGCTTCGTAGTAAGGTTAAAGATGGTTAAGTTCTGCCAAGTCCATTTTGTCTTAAAATAAAACTTTAACTGCTTCTAAGTCCATAGTAAGCAGTATGAATTTGCCAGCCGCAAGTTTTTTGACCGCCTCCTTTTCTTGTCTTGCCCGATTTGTCTTCAAAATAAGTGCATTTGAAAAGCATGTTCATCATAATATCCAGTTTGATGACTGTCACATGTGTCACACACAGTGGCGTGGACTCCATATAGGCAAATAAGCTTTGCATACCCTGCACACACTACGCCTAACTTGATAAAATATGGAGCCCTGAATTGCTTTCCTTGGTTATTAATAATTTAATTTAAAAAAAACAACATAAACATTTTAGAAAAAAACTAAAACATTTTGCAATCAATCGCGCATACTGCCTTGATACCGCCGATTCAAAAACGCCGCGCTACAAGCGCCACAGGTGCCTCTAGCGGAAGGATTCACAATCATACTGTGCCTCCATGACGACGAGAAGATTTGCAGCCCCTCTTTTTCTGAAAGCGTCACGTTGCACTCTAACGCCTCCTAACGGTTCACTTTGCTACTCGCAATGAACGAGTATGCACGCGTGCTGTGTAGATAGATGGTATTTCCATAAATTTTTTACGTCAGGTAACTTAGGCGGTATTGGAATTTTTTCATAACTACTTATTTATTGCGAATTGGAGGTTACTGATAAAAGGAAACGATGCGTAAATAAATCATAAAAAGAACTGCATTCAAAAGTAAAAAACGCCTAAAGTGTAGATAGATGGTCTTGGTTCTTAAGCGTCGATATGATAAAGGTGATTATATAGCAATAAATAATGAACTTAGCAGTATCGATTGGCCGTCTGAACTTTCTGAACTTTCAGTCTCTGATATTAATTCTGCGGTTGATCGTTTTTATCAGCTGTGTTACAAAATTAGGGACAAATATATCCCCTGTAAACAATCCATAAGCAATCGTTTTCCTAAGTGGTTCACCAAGGCGCTGATCAAAGCTATGAATGAAAAAGTGAAATATTTTAATAAGTTCAGAAAGTATGGTAACCGCTCGGATGAGAAAGTTTACATGATGCTCAGGGAAAGGGTTAAATCTTTAGAAGTTGAATGCTATAAAAACTACATTCAACTTGTTGAGCGTTCAATTCAGATTAATCCTAAATATTTTTGGACGTTTGTGGGCAATAAATCTAACAATAATACTATGCCAAGCTGTATTAATTACATGGGAATAGTACACAATACTGGACATGATATCTGTGAGGCTTTCTCAACCTATTTTCGTTCAAATTTTATTGACAACAATATTAACACTTCTTCTAATCTCGCCAGTTCTCAAATCTCGTATATGACTTCATGTGATCTATCGTCAATAAAAATATTTGTTGACGAAGTTTCCGGATTACTGCGTAAACTAGACCCCTCTAAGTCGGCTGGGCCAGACCTGCTGCCTGCTCGTTTCCTAATCAACTGCTCCGATACCCTAGCTGTTCCTTTAACAATTCTATTTAGTCAGTCCGTCAAGTTGGGTATTGTACCTGATATATGGAAGCGAGCATTTATAACACCAGTTCATAAAAAGGGAACTAAATTGGAGGTAACTAATTACCGCCCCATATCTAAACTTTGTTTAGTGTCCAAGTGCTTTGAAAGGCTGGTTTATAATGAATTATATTGGTCACTAAAGCAGTCTTTCAGTCAGTATCAACATGGTTTCCTGAAGGGAAGGTCCACAACATCAAATCTTATTTTACTTAACGATGCCCTGACAGAGGTCATGGATGGCGGCTGTCAGGCTGATGTTGTTTACACTGATTATAGTAAGTGTTTTGATAGGATTAACCATAACAGACTAATTTTTAAGCTTTCCACTATGGGTATCAACGGTGACTTGCTTAGGTGGTTTTCTTCCTATGTCGAAAACAGGTGTCAAGCTGTTGTTATTAATAATTACATTTCCAGTTGGGTCAGTATCCCTAGTGGAGTCCCACAAGGATCTTTGCTGGGCCCGCTGTTGTTCCTGATATTCGTGAATGACATCGAGGATTGTCTTCAATCATCCAAGGTGTTATGCTTTGCGGATGATATGAAAATTTTTGCCAAAATATCATCTAGCCTCGACTCATCTGCACTACAAGATGATCTGAGTAGACTCGAAGGCTACTGTTCATCAAACTATCTGGATTTGAACCCATCTAAATGTAGCGTTGTAACGTTTAGTCGTAAAGCTAATCCGTTGATCTACAACTATACACTCAAGGGTGAATTGTTGACTCGAAACCACTGTGTGCGGGATCTGGGTGTTATTCACGATTCTAAACTATTGTTTGATGAGCACGTTAATCACATTGTTGCCAATGCAAGTAGAGCTCTTGGTTTTGTTCTGCGTATATCCAAAGATTTCAAAGATATAAAAACTGTTAAGATACTTTATTGCACCTTTGTTCGTACTTGTCTGGAGTATGCATCCCAGGTTTGGAATCCCAGATATGCAGTTTATATAGATCGTATTGAGCGCATTCAGAGAAAGTTTATTAAACATATTTGCTATCGTGTTAATATACCATACCATTCTAATAATTACCTTAACATATGTAAAAAATTTCATCTTCTTCCACTTGACAAAAGGCGTGATATTGCTGATTTGGCTTTCCTTTTTAAAATTGCCTCTAGTCAAGTCGATTGCCCTATGCTTCTCTCACTTTTGTCAATTACAGCACCACCCAGACAGCTTCGACACAATTCCCTCATATATACCCCATCCGCAGGAACTAATTACCGACAAAATAGTTTCTTAATTCGTGCAGGCAAAAGATTTAATAAAATTTCCAGTTCAATTGATTTTGATCTGTTCAATTCCAGTAGTGGTCAGGTGAAGCGCAAATTAACCAATCAGTTCTTCGGTGATGATTTGGCACATAAGTAAGTATTAATTGGATACTTTGCAAACCATGATTTGTTGTTTAAGCTATAATTCTGTAAATGTTGTATTTAAAATGAAGTTGGCACTCGATAATATGTAAGCATTGTTTAACTCGATGTGTTCGACGCTTAATGTATTTTCGCCTAGTCTATTGTTAATTGCGAGGACCTGTTATTGGCTTTCTGATACCTATCTTTTGTTGTTTTTTTATGTTGCATTAGCTGTTGGTCTTCCGAATATTAAATAAATTAAAAAATTAAATTAAATGAAACATAAAATAATTAATGATTCAAGGAGAAGAAGAGGAAACAGAAAATTATATTACATATTAGATATTCTCTACCA
Organism: Anania crocealis; assembly: GCA_949315895.1. NCBI lineage: Eukaryota > Metazoa > Arthropoda > Insecta > Lepidoptera > Crambidae > Anania > Anania crocealis. The sequence continues at coordinate 1,076,626 of OX438876.1, forward strand.
GTCGAGCATTTGGTTAAGTAGACATGTTTTGTAGAATTTTTGCAGTAAAAAAAACAAACACATGATTTCATATATGTAATATAATTACAAAAAAATATATTTCAAACACATATTAAAATAAAAAAGACATACTTAATCCCTCGATCGTGAGTTATTCCAGACACAATTGAAATCAATTGTTATCGCGGCACGCGCGTGCCTCCTGGGGGTTGAGGGATTAATATAAGTACTTCAGTTTTAACCCTAAATTTAAAATCTAACAAAACAATCATAACTTTCTAGGTATATGTATTAACTGGTCGGCTACCGAAGTTGTGGAATCGAGCCATAAGACAATTTATTTGTGTCTGGAATTACAAGGGGTTAAAAAATACATCAATACATAAGCTTATTGGTGAACCTCTTCGTCTGTGAGATAAATTTGCTTGATCTGTGAGATAATTGATTAGCTGCATTGCAAAATGTTATGTAGGATTACAAATGCTTTTGCAATAAGGCTAGCTACCTGAGGTTGGTAATGAACCATTGAATAAGAGTCTGTAGAACACCTATAATTGATCTCTCTCTGTCATTAAGAGTTTTTACATGTCTCTGTATAGGTATAATAGGCTTCAGAAAAATCTAATTCTGCTTTAACAATTGTTGTCATCATAAATTTGAGCAGTGAATATCTAGAATCACCTACAATAAAAGGAAATATTCATTAATTTTATCATCTTTGTAAGACTGCTGCAAATGTGTTATATAAGAACTAAAACTTAGTTGTGTTTTACACCCAGGCAATATTTAAACAAACAAAATCAGCAACATATTCATAACACAAGGGTTTTAGGTGCTAAGTATAACCTGTAAAATATGTTTCTTTATCTTTTCTTTTTACTCAATTGAACGGAAAGGACATATCTTTAAAGTTAAACTAAAATGTGTATTGTATGTTTACCTAAAAGCCATACAGATGCTATAGTGCTCAGTTCATTCAGGTGAGACTACAAAGGATGATTAGACCATATTTTATTGTAAATTAAATGAATCATAGCCATCATTTACACTTATAATTTCCATGTATTTGTTACAAATCTGAAAAAAGTATTACACATAAATATTAGTAAGAAAGAAGAGTTATAAAATTTGAAAGTACAGTTTTTTCAATATTTTCTATTGTATACCTATTACATCACAAAACCATGCTAACAATTTTGTCGAAATTGTATTTTTATTTTGGTAAATGATGATATAAACATTTTACACAAAATACTAACTCAAAGACCTTCAGGTTTCTTTACACTGTAATTAGGTTCCTTAATCTATAATGAAACATGTAAATTTTCACAAAACTGCTGAAAAAAGTCTGAGAAACGCATATTTTATGTCGAATAAGTTAGTCTCCTAGTAACTTCTTCAAGATGGCTAGGATGACATTAGCTTCGCTCAAAAGGACGTTTACCTGCTGTCAAATTGAGTGTCATGGTATGAAAAGATTGAAAAGTTCATAGTAAAAAAATGGTGAAAGGTTTAGAAACGTCAACGTAAATTAGCCTGCCACAGGCCTGCTAAAAACGATGTCATAGTACAAAAGAGCAATGCAGTCCAATAGCAGTCCTGCTTTAAGAGCTAATGGTAAGGCCCCTGATTATATTATGTATTAAAAATTGATTTGACCCGTCTACTTACTTGCCTATATAATTGATAATCTTATTTATTATTTATAAAAGAAAATTAAGTTATTAAAAAGACCGTAAATTTAACTCCCGCGTCTTTATTTTGCGTTCCGTCCCTTGACACGCATGACACTCCCGGCACCAACTCTTCCATCTACTCACGTCCCCATCAACTCCCAGCGCCCAGCAAAACTTTTCTTACATCATCCATCTGGCTCCATCATCGCCCGGCAGCCAGGAAACATTTTCATATTCATATCACTTTTTAACTTTCGCCTTCTTGTTGATGTAAATTGTCTTTATAAATTTCACGATTCACTTTTTACTTTGACATTGGTTTGTGTCAGGTATTACAATGCACAGCACTGCCCAGAAGGCAGCACTGGCAGGGTCGCCATGTAATGTTGGGACCAGGGAGTGCGAATAAAAGATGTTACTCTGTTGATTGATGTATTAATAATCCCCAATATAAACCTTAAGTCTATCTTATATACTAAACCTATGCTACGTAATGAGGTGAGGTGCGTCACACACTACAAATGCGATCTTTACTTTGATTAAAGCAAGTGTTAATTATTCCACTCGTCGTCAAGTTTTATTTCACCGCCGCCATTCTCCATGCTCTAGATAGGAAATCCACTATCAACAACGCTAACTCGATCACAGACGGACTTCTATCTAGATTTCCATCAGTACATAAGTATTATTGAAATACGCAGCTTTATCAAGCCTACAATTGACTGGTTATTAAATCATCATTTTTCAAGTGGCAATTTTTCATCGTCAATGGGTAGCGGTTCTGGCGACAGATTGGTGCAATGGTGTCATGGAGCACCTGGTTTTGTACCCCTGTGTACCTTTCAACGGCCAAGTCACACAACATTAACTATAATAATAAAGAAATCGCAGTAAGGAACCTCAGACTTGGTACGACTTTGTCTAGATTTCATTACTTTTTAGAGATAAACAAGCAGCTCCATCGAGACTTGGCTAGTTTTTTACAGAATGTTTTTGGGTGGGACTTCACTTCTTTTTGTAGAAACGTACGTAACGGGCATATTGATTTATTTTATTTTTATTAGATTTTCTTATTTGACACGTTTTTTTTCTTTTTCTTTTTTATTCATATTCATATTCATTTATTTCAAAGTATTAACGTTACACTTAGATACCTACCTCAATTTACAATTTCAAATAGACACACATATTTTTGTTATAATTGACGACCATTTGGATCAGCGGTAGTTAACGCTGCTTCTGAGCCATGGGTCGCGGGTTCGATCCCCGCACAGTACAAATATTTGTGTGCATGAACATGTCTGTTTGTACTGGTCTGGGTGTTTTCTATGTATTATAAGTATGTATTTACAAAAAAAAAAAAATATATATAAGTAAGTTTATCGGTTGTCTAGTACCCCATACGACAGGGTACTTAATAGTACCTTAATTTGGGACTAGATGGCTCTGTGTGGCCCAGTGTGGCATGTCTTAAAATATTATTATTAATTAATTTAAATGTCAAGTTTAACCTGATTAATGTGTCGAATGTCATAAAATTAAAAATTAAAACAATATCAGCAATCTAGGAGCATCGTCAATTTTAAAAATCATGTAAGTAGTAAAAAAAGCAGGATAAATAAAATTACTACTTAAAATACTTAATCGTCACAATTACTTATACTTTTATATTTATGTCTGATTCAACATGATTATTAAATCTATATATATAAAAATGAAAACTGATTTAATGACTGACTGACTGACATATCAACGCACAGCCCAAACTACTGGGATTTAAAATCTAAAAATTTTCACCGTGCTTCCTATTATAGTGCAGGTGAGCACTAAGAAAGGAATTTTGGAAATTCCGCCTCTAAGGGGGTAAAAAGGGCCCCATAAGTTTGTATGAAACTCCGTCAGTTTTGAAGCTAAGTCGATGAAAATTGGTATCCAGCTACCTGATTAGAAATTATGAATGACGTCTTTCAGGATTTTTGAAAATTTAATCTTTAAGGGGATAAAAAATGGGTGCAAAGTTTGTTCGGTTCCGCGTCATATCCATACTCTTTACATATTTGTACTCTCTGACTTTACGCAGTTTGTTATGACATTCAATGTGTCAATCAGATAATAAATATCATTTCTTACAAATAGAATAGTATTATTTTAGAATTTAATAATAGGCGCCAAAATGGATGAATTAACTAAGTTAAAACGTACACGAACTTCATTAAAGGCTGCATTATAAAATTTGGCAGCCAGATACAAACCCTACGAGAAATTTCTGATTATGAATTAAAATTAGTGAGTGACCCTGAGTGACCAGTGACAAATAATTTGGAAGAGATACAACAACAATTAATTAAATTACTGTGGGTCACAGTTGGAAAATGAGATTAAAGGAAAAAACAACCTTCAGGAAATTACAACACAGCTTAAACTGAAACTGCAGATTTTGAATTCGATAGTACGAAACAATTCCATGTAATCTGTAGAAGGTACTGAGGAGCAAAGGTCAGCCACAAACAAACCTTAGGACATCTAAATTGAACTCCATACCATTCGACAAAGACGAAACATTCAAAAACATCATTAAACGGTTGGATACTTACTTAAAACTGAACAGATGTGATGATATCGATACAAGGAAATACACGTTTCTAACATCTTTGAGCCCAGAATTACATCAGAAAACGTATTATATTATATTTATGTGCTCAACGGGATCCTTGTGAGTTAGTTAAAATTCAGTTAGTAAATGATCAACAACTCAAAATTGGACAGATTACTAAAAGATTTTTCAATAGTGTTTGACGGAACTCTTGTTTGCATATCAAACTATAAAGCTCAATTAGTGCTTCAAGAAAATGTGACACCATTTTCATCTAGACGTATTCCATACGCCCTGAAGGACAAAGTTGACGAAGAAATAGGAGGCTTTGTAACGAAAATTTTTACAAAACTTGATAATTCCTATTGGCTGTCTTATCTATATTTAGGTACATATTCAGAAAATAAATATCAGTACAAATAGAATGGTATTATTTAGAACTTAATCATTTTTGGTTTATACGGTAGAGACAAATGTTGGGAAATCAAAAAAAGTGTGTAGAATAAAATTGGTGAGTGAATTTATTTATTTGTACAACCAACACTACAATATACGTATAATAAAATTCCTTTTCATGCAATATGCATGCAAAACTTAAAGTAAGTAAAAAATGGAATAGGTAATGGATTATTAAATCTTATAAACAACACTGTTGTACCTAATGAAATTATCAACTATATTAAGCAGTATAAAAAACTGGGCATAGACCCGTATCTCAGGCAGGATAAGGTAAGTGTGTTGCAATAACACTGAGCAGCTAACCGGTGGATTAAATCAATATAGACTAGTAGACCATTTGAAAAGCTTCCGTTTATTCTGAATTGCTGTACTTGGTCAAAGTGTATCTTACAGGAACAAAAGCGGGGATTTTTCAAAAGTGTATCTACGAGGTAAGTGTATCTTAGAGGAATGATTCGATGATTTGATAAACTTCTATTTAGTAACGATTTTTTTTTCTATGACGTAAAGTTTTTGAGGTTTAGGCATAGTTTGTTTATTGAAACTTCCTATCTAACGCATCCAAATGGAATTTTTATTTAATTTTCACCATAACCTCACTTCATAATTCCGTGTTGTTTAACTTAAGAATAGCTACCACCATTCACCCACTAATGACAGTGGCAGTAGAATTAATTATGTTTCGCCGACATCATTGAAGCTGAAGAAATAAGTAACAATTTATAGACACAGTGGTCAGTACAGACGAATCAGTTCTCTATCCTGTAAAGTTTCTGAACACTTAATCCTGCTGATCATCCTCCATCCATCCATGCCTCGAACCCACATCCCACATAAAAGTTTTGTGAAACTACGTCAGCTTTATGCTATACTAGCTGTTGCCCGCGACTTCGTCCGCGTCAATTTCTGTTGTTCTAATAGCGATTATTTTTGCAACATTTTTCACTCTCCGCTCCTATTGGTCGCAGCGTGATGTTATATTTAGCCTTAAGCCTTCCTTGATAAATGGTCTATCCAAAAAACAAAAATATTATTTTATTTTCGAACCAGTACTCCCTGAGATTAGTGCGTTCAAACAAACAAACAAACTCTTCAGCTTTATAGTATTAGTATAGATGTTGTATAAATTTTGTAATGTTGTTTATAAGTTGTGAAAAACGGTGGAAAATTATGTGGTTGATTATTTGTGTTTAATATCAAATTGAAGTACTTGAAACTTCGTCTATCGATCATAAAGGGAGAATGACATAGGACTGCCTTTTCCAGAGCTCTACACCGATGCTGGTACTACACCGTCTAGGTCCGACGTCCACCGTCCGATCTAGGTCTTTTATCCAAACGTAGTATGCAAGTAATCTTTGTAAAATAGCCTTTTTATCGCTTATGGATCGAGAAAAATGGATATACCTACTTGGTTGGAAACTAAGAATTTGGTTTTTTAAACAGGGCCACTTCTTCCGGGCTCTACGCCAGTGTTGATCATATTCGAATAAAGCCTTGCAAGCTGCTTTGAATGGTTTGTTGTACTACAGCATTGATAGTTTTATAAGCTTCAAATGATACTCGTATTGTACTTCAGATTTCATGTAAATGCAAACAGATGTGGTGCGAGCTCGCTTGGACCATGATACGCTTGGAGAACCAAAACCGGATCCCTAAAACGATAGTATAAATCGGCCTCTTTCATCCAACTATTGTATCAACAAGCCCCGGTAAGCCGGCAACGACGTATTGGCTCCCACTAAGTGCCCACCACCACCTCGCTCAAAATGGCCACCCCCGGCACCGTAGGCTAAGGAAATGGAGGAAAAAAGTGGAGGAGAGGGGTTTGAGTCACGACGAAAACTGTGTAACAGATAAAATACCACGCGCGCGAAGCCGCGGGCATCAGCTAGTAGAATAATAAAATGTCAATAAAATATACGAATCAGCAATCCATAATGTAGTAATTTTAGAAAAAAAACTAATAATAAAAGAAATGAACATTTTTAATATAGAGTTTAAAAATGTCATTATCCGAAAGAGCTTCATTCATACTATAATAACTTTTAAGAATAAGTATTGTTTTAATTTTGTTACAAAATTCAGTACCTTGTAGATCTCTTACTTCAGATGGTATTTTATTTAAAAACTTGATGCCCATAAACAGAAAACTCTTTCTTTATTTAACCAGACGATGTTTGGGAAGTGCTATCTGATTCCTATATCGTGTTGCATATTTGTGATATAAAATGCTTTGTGAGATGAAATCTTTTATGTATAAAATGCTTTGATATATGTATAAATTCACCAGTTACCGTCATAATTCCTAATTGCCTAAATTTATCCCTGCAAGTGTCATTGTATTTGAATCCTAAAATATATTTATCAGCTCTTTTTTGAAAGACAAAGATTTTATGAGCATCTGCTGCTATGCCCCAAAACATCACTCCATACGACATCAATGAATGGAAATACGCGAAGTAAACGTTTTTTGCTGCTCTTATACCTCCTAATTCTTTGATTTTCCTAATCGCATATGTTGCTGTACTTATATGAGATGCCCAAGTTAAATCCCTCAATCGTGAGTTATTCCAGACACAATTGAAATCAATTATTATCGCGGCACGCGCGTGCCGCCTGGGGGTTGAGGGATTAACTTATTGTCTAATTCAATTCCTAGAAATTTTACTTTATTTTGTTCACTTAAATCAAGATCGTCAATAGTATTACTTACACATAGAGGCGTAACTTGATTACCAAGTCTGAAATGTATTAATTGTGTCTTATCAACATTCATAAGCAGATTATTCATTGAAAGAAAACCAATCTGTTATTACGGCTAATAAATAATTTGTGTAATGTTTGAGTAGAATAAAGTTAATCGCTCGACTATTTGTTCTTGTAAACTTGGAAGTCTATATCTAAATCTAAATATATAAAAATGAAAACTGATTCAATGACTGACTGACTGACTGACTGACTGACTGACTGACTGACAGACATATCAACGCACAGCCCAAACTACTGGGATTTAAAATCTGAAAATTTTCACCGTGCTTCCTTTTATAGTGTAGGTGAGCACTAAGAAAGGAATTTTGGAAATTCCTCCTCTAAGGGGGTAAAAAGGGTCCCATAATTTTGTATGAAACTCCGTCAGTTTTGAAGCTAAGTCGATGAAAATTAGTATCCAGCTACCTGATTAGAAATTATGAATGACCATACTTTTTACATAATTATTTGTACTCTCTGACGTCACTTAGTTTGTTATGACATTCAATGTGTCAATCAGAAAATAAATATCATTGCTTGCAAATAGGAGTGTATTTTTTTAGAATTGGTGCTGAAATGGATGAATTAACTAAGTTAAAACGTACACGAACTTCAATTAAAGGCTGCACTACACAATTTGGCAGCCAGATACAAACCCTACGAGAAATTTCTGATTACGAATTAAAATTAGTGAGTGACCAGTGACAAATGTACAAAATTACCAAGAATAATTTGGAAGAGATACGACAACAAATAATTAAATTACTGTGGGTCACAGTTGGAAAATGAGATTGAAGGAAAAAATAACCTTTGTAGCAGTGGGGATATGTGTATACCAGTAAATAGAAACAAACGGTTGGCAGTTTCTAGTCAATTTATATTATTGAAACAAAATAAAACAAGGGGTAGGTACAAGCGAAGTAAATGACTAAGTATGGGCACAGATAAGGTAATCGTAAAGTAAACTATCTAACATTTATAATGGGACGGCTAGCTAACAGGGGTGATGGAGCAACGTATACTAAAGATCGTCGTGCGGTTCGCTAACGAAGCCAACACGGGAACAGTAATATACGCGCTGAGTAGTCTATGCTCGAAGAGGATCAGGCGCAATCAAAGACCGACCTAGGTCGATGCAAAGATGGTGCACCCGGAGCGCTCCGAACGTAGACTGGCCAGCATTCGCTCGCGAACGCTTTATAAGGCCGCTGTGGGCTTAGCGGGGCTTGTGGCAGCGGGGCAGGGTGGCTCTGCGCTGCGTAGCTGGTTAACGGGCTCGGGTGGCGCGCCGCCGCGTTACAGGCTCCCCCTCTGGACTCGAAGACGCCCCGGCGAGAAGTCCAGTGGCTGCACTTGTCGTCGTCTTCTTTGGTCTTCCTCGTCTGCGCAAAGGTTTTTCGGGATTAGGTAGAGATAAGTCTGATCCTTTGTAAGGAGTCAGAGCTGAGGAGTGGTAAGTACCAAGAGGTACATTTGGTTGAGCGGGATCGGATATTTCGTAAGAACAAGGCCCATGTCGACGGAGGACGACATAGGGGCCATCACGGCGTGGGTTTAACTTAGCTGTTTGGTAACGGGATGCGTTGCTCAGTGTCTTTCCTGGGATGTAATTAATCGCTGGATTATAAGGCTGCAGTTGTAATGCCCATCTCGCAAGGCGGCCAGTAGGAGACTTGATTGACATCAACCACTTTAATGCTTGGTGATCAGTGGCAATTACTACCGAAGACCCCTCTATATAGCCTCTGAACTTCGATACCGCCCATATTGCTGCCAGTGCTTCACGCTCTGTTGTCGAGTAATTCCTTTCAGCACTTGTTAATAATCGACTCGCGTACTCTACTGGGTGTTCATCAGCACCCTCCCCCTGCACTAGTACAGCACCTAAGGCGTAATCACTAACATCCGTTTTAATTGTGTACGGTTTGGTAAAGTCCGCTTGACGCAGAATAGGCGCGCTAGTTAGGAAACCTTTTAGCTCGGTAACGGCATTCTGTTCTAATATGGTGGCCAGCTTCGTTTCATGCTTTTGGTCGAGATCTCTCACACCTTCAACCGCCACCATGGCAATGTCAATATTGGGACCAAACTTACTGCAACTATCGGGTGAAAGTTCTATTTCGGACATGTTGATTGCCATCTGGGCATCTCTGAAAAGAGAACCAACAAATCTTGGTGAGTACCCTTTCAGCTTTGGGCTATCATGTGTTGGTGATGCTGGTGGTGTTACGAAATTAATCCTTATAGGCGGTCCGAAAACCGTTTCTAAGTTTTCTTCTACTGGAGAGGATGCAGTTTGAGTCGGAGTCATTTCCATTGGGCTCACCATTGGCTCTAATGCGGTCATCCTAATTAATTTTGAGATAGCGGTTTCTGGTGGTGTCTCCATATTCATTATGGCGACTGTTGTCGTCTCGTCGTCTTCGTTGATGAGGTTGTACTTTTTCCCAGGTTCATCAAGGAAGTGATACAAGAGTTGGGGTAGATTTAGCACTATCTTTGCGTCCTGTATGAAATCCACTCCCAAGAGAGTTCTGTTGTCTTGAGACTCCGGCAGAACGATAAAGTTAGTCATTATAGTTCGGTTGCTAATTGTGACAGGCACTAACGTTCTCATTATTTGCTGCCGACGTCGCAGTCCATCAGCCAAGGTAATAACAGCAGACTCAGTCACAAATTTAAAATCCTGTTCTTTCAATACCTTGAACAAAGATTGAGAAGCCACACTTAACTTAGCACCAGAATCAATATGTGCTCGTCCGCTGACTCCGCCAATTTTAATATCTACTGTTGGGCGCAGACGAGACATGTATGCGAGACTAGGACTCAGTGCGTAGAACCCAACCTCCACAGCACCTATTTTTGCAGGTGCGTTACATTTCTGGCATTTACTTCTAATGACACCAGGCTCGCCACATCCGTAACAAGTAATTTTGCTCGAAATTGGTCTCTGACTAAATGAGGTACTCGCAGGAGCCTGTGTTCGCTGTGTTCGCTGGTTATTCGCACTCTTCTTACGGCAGTTACTTTCGGTGTGCCCAAAAGCGCGGCAAAACGTACAACGAACTTTCCCTGATGGAGTATCAGCAACAGCATTCTTAGTTCGTTCGGCCATCACTTCTTCGATTTGGCGAGCTTTCTTGAGAAAATCATCAAAATTAATTACGCTGTCTCGGGGAATTTTATCCCTTATGTCTACGTGCAAGGAGGTGTATAGCAGATCCAAGCATTGAGAAGTGTTAGGAGATGGTTTGGGCAATTCGGCCATAAGCGCACGTTTTTTTGCTACGAATAGCTCTGTACCTCTTGGCTGTGATTGTTTGATGCAAACAATCTCTTCATAGAGTTTATAAGCCGGCCTTTTAGGCGCAAATGTTGTGCGCAGAAGCGATACTGCTTCTGTCCATGTTCGGACGTCATCCTTCACACCTAACCACCATATTGAAGCCTCTCCGGTGAGTAATAGCGTTATGCCATCAATGGCGTCACTATCTACGATTGACTCAATTTTCTTGAATGTAGTTATGGTTGATATAAAAGCCTCGACCAGTGATGTGTCGCGAGTTCCATCAAAACGGGCTGTGCATGATGCGAAACTACCAGTTCTTTGAGGTGAAGCGGAGTTTCTGCTTGCTAAAACTCCTAGGAGATCCCGGAACTGATCATCCGTAAAACTAACGTTCGACATATTCTTTAAAAGACGTTTACTACGTCTAGGTAAAATTCTATAAATATCAATCTCGGCGGCGAGATAATTTACAAAGTTAAAGCAAACGAACGCATAGACCGACCTAGGCCGATGCAGTGCGTATATTTGTATAAAATAAAATAAAATATTCAGACTAACATAGGACCTCCTTCTTTTGAAGTCGGTTAAAATAGCGAGTCTAAAACTAAATAAGAGGGCATAAAAATAACATAAATAAAAGTAAATACTGACTTGCAAAGAGGTAGAGGACAAATTAAAATTTTAGAGGGTATAAATAAATAAACTATGAACCTACAGTGAAAATAAAATATTAATTACTATTTTATGCCTATAACTACAACGGACTATGGCTTGTAAATAATAACAAAAGAGGGAATATCGAAATAAGTCTATAAGTATAATATATACACATACAATATAATTTAATGAATAAAGCCCCGCGTTGGGATGCCAATTGTAGCAGTGGGGATATGTGTATACCAGTAAATAGAAACAAACGGTTGGCAGTTTCTAGTCAATTTATATTATTGAAACAAAATAAAACAAGGGGTAGGTACAAGCGAAGTAAATGACTAAGTATGGGCACAGATAAGGTAATCGTAAAGTAAACTATCTAACATTTATAATGGGACGGCTAGCTAACAGGGGTGATGGAGCAACGTATACTAAAGATCGTCGTGCGGTTCGCTAACGAAGCCAACACGGGAACAGTAATATACGCGCTGAGTAGTCTATGCTCGAAGAGGATCAGGCGCAATCAAAGACCGACCTAGGTCGATGCAAAGATGGTGCACCCGGAGCGCTCCGAACGTAGACTGGCCAGCATTCGCTCGCGAACGCTTTATAAGGCCGCTGTGGGCTTAGCGGGGCTTGTGGCAGCGGGGCAGGGTGGCTCTGCGCTGCGTAGCTGGTTAACGGGCTCGGGTGGCGCGCCGCCGCGTTACACCTTCAGGAAATTACAACACAGCTTAAACTGAAACTGCAGAGTTTGAATTCGATAGCACGAAACAATTCCACGTAGGTATGCAGAAGGTACTGAGGAGCAAAGGTCGGCCACAAACAAACCTTAGGACATCTAAATTGAACTCAGTATCATTCGACAAGGACGAAACATTCAAAAACATCATTAAACGGTTTGATACTTACTTTAAACTGAACAGATGTGATGATATCGATACAAGGAAATACACGTTTCTAACATCTTTGAGCCCAGAATTACATCAGAAAACGTATTATATTATATTTATGTGCTCAACGGGATCCTTGTGAGTTAGTTAAAATTCAGTTAGTAAATGATCAACAACTCAAAATTGGACAGATTACTAAAAGATTTTTCAATAGTGTTTGACGGAACTCTTGTTTGCATATCAAACTATAAAGCTCAATTAGTGCTTCAAGAAAATGTGACACCCATTTTCATCTAGACGTGTTCCATACGCCTTAAAGGACAAAGTTGACGAAGAAATAGGAGGCTTTGTAACGAAAATTTTGACAAAACTTAATAATTCCTATTCCTATTGGCTGTCTTATCTATATTTAGGTACATATTCAGAAAATAAATATCAGTACTTACAAATAGAATGGTATTATTTAGAACTTAATTATTTTTGTTTATACAGTGGAGACAAATGTTGGGAAATCAAAATAAGAGTGTAGAATAAAATTGGTGAGTGAATTTATTTATTTGTACAACCAACACTACAATATACGTATATTAAAATTCCTTTACATGCTATATGCATGCAAAACTTAAAGTAAATAAAAATGGAATAGGCAATGGAATTATCAAATCTTATAAACTACACTGTTGTACCTAATGAAATTATCAACTATATTAAGCAGTTCAAAAAACTGGGCATAGACCCGTATCTCAGGCAGGATAAGGTAAGTGTGTTGCAATAACACTGAGCAGCTAACCGGTGGATTAAATCAATATAGACTGGTAGACCATTTGAAAAGCTTCCGTTTATTCTGGTTTGCTGTACTTGGCCAAAGTGTATGAACAAAAGCGGTGATTTTTCAAAAGTGTATCTACGAGGAAAGTGTATCTTAGAGGAGATGATTTGATAAACTTGTATTTAGTAACGATTTTTCTTTCTATGTCGCAAAGCTTTTGAGGGTTAGGCATAGTATGTTTATTGAAACTTCCTATCTAACGCATCCAAATGGAATTTTTATTTAATTTTCACCATATTTAAAAAAATACACTTTTAAAACATGAAAATAGAACGGTCAGAAAAAAAATAACCTCACTTCATAATTCCGTGTTGTTTAACTTAAGAATAGCTACCACCATTCACCCACTAATGACAGTGGCAGTAGTAATTAATTATGTTTCGCTGACATCATTAAAGCTGAAGAAATAAGTAACAATTTAAAGATACAGTGGTCAGTACAGACGAATCAGTTCTCTATCCTGTAAAGTTTCTGAACACTATTAATCCTGCTGATCATCCTCCATCTATCCATGCCCTCGAACCCACATCCCACAAAAAAGTTTTGTGAAACTACGTCAACCTTGATGCTATACTAGCTGTTGCCCGCGACTTCGTCCGCGTCAATTTCTGTTGTTCTGATAGCTATTATTTTTGCAACATTTTTCACTCTCCGCTCCTATTGGTCGCAGCGTGATGTTATATTTAGTATATCTTACATTGTAAAATTTATGTTTAATGAGGCTGACAACAGTGACCGAGTTTCTTGCGCTGCTTCTTCTCGGCACTAGGCCAGACTTGTCCCGAAGCAGTGGTAGGTTTAAATATTGGGACGTGTAAAAGCGCCTCCTGGGGCCTATTTGCTGAAATAAAATTGGTTTTAACTGATTTTTAACTGATACGGGTCGTACCTACCTAGTAGGTTCATGGCAAGAAATAAAATCAAGTCTTAAAACAATGACAGTTTATTATCTACAAAATATACAAATTTTAAAAACAGTAAATCTCTCAGCCAGTTTCGATCAGGAATGTCATTTGAAATCAAGATCTTCTTACGATTTCCAATAATCGACTCCATTTGTCTCTCTCACCAATGTGTTATGTGACAGACGCAGACAGCTATCCGTATCTCGCATCTTTGCGTTGGGCCTACAGAAAATGGAAAGAGATTGGGCCCATAGATTTAGTATATTCGGGCACAAGGTCCTATCGGCATCATCCTTATCGTGGTGCCAGTTTATTAAAATATACACGGTGCATTTTAAACATCCTGGAAAACGATGCCCACGTTATTTAACCATTATGTACAACATCTTGGCAGTGTTATTTATATGTTTTTATGAATTAAATAGTCTTAGAAAAATGTAAAAAATAAGACTATTCATTTTGAATTACGTTGAGACGCGCACGGACGTATTATTTTGCTTCAACCGGGTCCTGGATGAATGAACCTTACACAAAATTAAATATGTCCGTGTGCGGTATAGCATGTTTTAAAATAAATAGCTTATTAAAATATGTTTTGGATAAAAAAATCAAAATAACACTACCGGGATGTTATACATAATGGTGACATAACGTGGGCTTCGTTTTCCAGGAGATTCAAAATGCACAGTGTTTAAAGTGTGTCTCCTTCAGATAACATAGCATTGGAACGAGTGAGAGAGAGAGAGAGATGAAGTCGATTGAACAATATACATTATATTGGAGAGTAAGATCTTTGAACTTAATACAATAATAACTTAAGTATACTTACAAGAAAAACTTAAGTATCTAGCATGTAGTCATGCAAAACTTATTTAAATGGAAATAAGTACGTAACATAACTATTCTTTAACATAAACTAAAGTACAATATACATTCGTTGTTACATTAAAAAAAACGAATTTTGATGGAATTAGTTTGAATGCCTTAATTGAAGAGCATTTACATACAATCTTTACTAAAATATTTTATTTACAATAAGCAATTTAGAGCATATCTAAACCAGTTTTGAATATAAAAATGAAAAATTCGGAAAGAAAGTTTTTGCAATGTATTAAAATTGAGAATTTTCATTTAAACTTGCTTAAATATCTCATGTCGTTTTGTCTCGCACTAACTCAAGCATAACTAAACCAGTTTTTATTGTAAAATAATAAATTACAAAACAAAAATTATAACTAAATACTTCTTAAACATAAATGATTGCATATGAAACTAAAACATAGGTATTTTAATCATAAACATTATTATGCAAGCAACACATTGAAAAATGTACACAAACCTATCTATCCTATCCGTAAGGATATTTAACACTCTCTGGCACTTGAGCATATCTAAACCAGTTTTAATATTAAAAATAAAAGAAAAAAAAAGAAATAAAGAAACACACAAATCAAACTTACCTAAATATTCATTAAAATAATGCAATTAAAACAAAAACTTATAACTTAAGTACATACATCCTTTAAATTATGAAATTAAACAAAAAATAATGTCTGATCATCAATTAGCATACTCTTACGTCAAAATAAAGGAAAAAAAGTCTAAATAACAAGAGTTAAATAATTAATTTGTCAAACCTGAAATGAGTTTTTAACACTCTCTGGCCCTTGAGCATATCTAAACCAGTTTTGATAATAAAAATAAAAGAAAAAAAGAAATAAAGAAACACACGAATCAAACTTATATAAATATTCATTAAAATAATGCAATTAAAACAAAAACTTATAACTTAAGTAAGTACATCTATTAAATTATGAAATTAAACAAAAAATAATGTCTGATCATCAATTAGCTACTCTTACGTCAAAATAAAGGAAAAAAAGTCTAAATAACAAGAGTTAAATAATTAATTTGTCAAACCTGAAATGAGTTTTTAACACTCTCTGGCCCTTGAGCATATCTAAACCAGTTTTGGTAATAAAAATAAAAGAAAAAAAGAAATAAAGAAACACACGAATCAAACTTACATAAATATTCATTAAAATAATGCAATTAAAACAAAAACTTATAACTTAAGTAAGTACATCTATTAAATTATGAAATTAAACTAAAAATAATGTCTGATCATCAATTAGCTACTCTTACGTCAAAATAAAGGAAAAAAAGTCTAATTATCAAGAGTTTAATAATTAATTTGTCAAACCTGAAATGAGTTTTTAACACTCTCTGGCCCTTGAGCATATCTAAACCAGTTTTGATAATAAAAATAAAAGAAAAAAAGAAATAAAGAAACACACGAATCAAACTTACATAAATATTCATTAAAATAATGCAATTAAAACAAAAACTTATAACTTAGTAAGTACATCTATTAAATTATGAAATTAAACAAAAAATAATGTCTGATCATCAATTAGCTACTCTTACGTCAAAATAAAGGAAAAAAGTCTAAATAACAAGAGTTAAATAATTAATTTGTCAAACCTGAAATGAGTTTTTAACACTCTCTGGCCCTTGAGCATATCTAAACCAGTTTTGATAATAAAAATAAAAGAAATAAAGAAACACACGAATCAAACTTACATAAATATTCATTAAAATAATGCAATTAAAACAAAAACTTATAACTTAAGTAAGTACATCTATTAAATTATGAAATTAAACAAAAAATAATGTCTGATCATCAATTAGCATACTCTTACGTCAAAATAAAGGAAAAAAAGTCTAAATAACAACAGTTAAATAATTAATTCGTCAATCACATAAGCAAATCTAAACCAGTTTTGGCTGTAAAAAAACTACTACAAAAACTTTTCAGTTTCATTGGCTAATAAATAACGATAAATTGCCATTTAAAAACGAAAAAACAGTAATCACCCTTAAGTGTAAGCACATTTCATCAAAATGTTTTCAATAAAAATAAACCCACGAAAAGCCTAAAATTTTAAGACGGTTATTGATAGAGGTAAGTAGGTACCTACTCGAAGCTGGAGGATTATTTTACGCTTTACGTAGGTTTAGTTTTGAAGGCCGTCAACGATCTTTTCCTGTGCCTTCGGGTCTCGGTTCTTTCTTTTTAAACTTTAAGGAAGTAAACCCTACGGAAAATAAATCGGTAGTCGATATTGGTCAACCTGATAAAAAGCTACGCGTGGTAAAAAAGAATACGCTTCAAAAAAGAGTTTCTCGTACTCCTCTGTTTTTATCGGTTAAATAGCAATCTGTACGGTTTACGGTTTAAACTGCCACGATTAGATCGTATACATTTTAATGTTTAGCGTAGGCTTTATACTAGATTTAGTCTCGGGCAACACCTAGGTACTTAAGTTATAACTTGAATGCTGAGATAGAAATAGTTTTCCTATCAAAGGTGGGAGGTAAACAGATTCTTCAATCAATAACTTTAATAATTGTACCGACGCAACTACGAAATGGGAAACCAATTTTGAGTATGCATTATTTCTGATCCTAAAGTGAGTTTCTATTGAAAGCATTTGTAGTGTGGCAATCAAGAATAGCTCCAGGAAGCTATTACCCAAGTACTAAAAAGCTACTTGAAAAATATGTGTACTCGTACCTACCCGAAAAATAATAATTATGTGGACAACACACAAACATTGTTCTGCTGGTCTCACAGCGATATTAACTAATTAAAGCACTCGTATTTTGGAAATCAGAAACAACAAAGGTACCTACCACAAATACGCATATCCGAGTAAATGTAGAAAAACACTTATTTCCTACAGTGAGCCTTCCAGAAATAGCTCCGATGGCTAAGATATTATACATAATAGTTGCATAACGTGGGCTTCGTTCTACAGGTGGTTAAAAATGCACTGTGTATATTTTAAGCTATTGCATAGCTTCTATCGCGGGCCTTGAGCGTGGAGACCGAATCCAGAAATTCCGTAATGAAAATAACCTAACACCCCCCACTCCGACCGGCACAGCGGTAATACTTTTTAGTTTTATAATTGCATAAGTTGATAAAAAATGCTATGCAATAGCTTTACCGCGGCAGTCTCCGAGTGTCACGTCTTTTTTTTTTGTATATTCTACCCTTTGGTGTGTTTATTTTTACCTGACTACGGCAAAGTCAGCAGGAATGGTTATAATTTTTCTAGTCTATGTACCTATCCTACCTACAGTGTGTTAGGTAAATTGTATAATAACCGGCCAAGTGCGAGTTGGACTTGCGCACGAAGGGACCTAGAAGGGACGAAGACCTATAATATTTATTTTATATTGTTTTTAGTATTTGTTGTTATTGCGGCAACAGAAATACATAATTTGTGAAAATTTCAACTGTCTAGCTGTCGCGGCTCTTGAGATACAGCCTGGTGACAGAGCGACGGACAGACGGACAGACGGACAGACGGACGGACGGACAGACGGACAGACGGACGGACAGCGAAGTCTTAGTAATAGGGTCCCGTTTTTACCCTTTGGGTACGGAACCCTAAAAAGCAGAAACCAGCATATGTTAACATATGCATACAAATACTGAAACTATGGTGAATCAGAACTAGATATCATTTTTGAAATAGTTATTTGTTATACAAGAGTGCAAAGTTCATTTTTAACCGCGTGCTTAACTTTGATGACCGAGCAAGCAAAGGATTCTAAAATTGAATCACGAGCGCAGCGAGTGATTAAAAAATTGAATCCTGAGCGTTAGCGAGGGAATTAAAAAAGCACAAGGTGAAAAATCTTTGCACTCGAGTGCAACACGTAACTTTTCATCCCCCCTTAGCGAGGAAATGACTAAATGCAAAATAAAACATTTACAATCACAAGATACTTTTATTTCAGTTTAGGTACATATTTGCAAGTGTGTGTGAATGTGCAAGTGACTTACTTTTGCCACTTCAGGTGCTTCGTTAAGAAACATTTCAATTTTTGACGCTGTGAAAACCTTTAGATATTTTTGGATTATGACCAGATGAGGCTCTTTTTAAAAATGCTACTATTTTAGGCTAGCTGTCGATATGTATGTCTTTTTTCATCTTAAATGTTGCTTTCAGCATTGAATACGTACTCCATAGAGTGCTTGGTTTCTTGATCTTGGATAATTCAATAAAATATGCCAGCAAAACGTTTTCTGAGAAAGTTTTGGCTCCTTTAGCTAGTCGCCACGAGTTAAACGCATCGTACTGTTTTAAATACTTCTCGCATGATTGATGAGGGAGAAAGCTCATTTGCGCATTATTAACAGCTTCTGTCAATTCGGTTGGCGTTAAATAAACTTCTTCGTCGCTGGAATCACTCATTTTCTTTTTTTTTCCTTTTTTTCAAGTTTCTTATTTACAACAATACGAATTCAAAACAAAATGGCGAGCGCAAAGCAAATTTAAAACAAAAGTACACCAAGGAGGTTAAGAGTCTGAGTTTATGACAACTAAAAAAAAAGTTGTATGATTTAAACGGCACCATGGAGATGAAAGTAAATAGGTTTAATGATGTTTTGAAATCACATACCTAGTGCACGCGATGTTCTAAATTCAAATTTACTTTAACCTTGAGCGTGGGAAAACGGCTTTTCCGCTCAGATATCGAATAGCAAAAATACCATTAATATCCGAGGTGGGGGGATGAAAAAAAAATTTCTTACATATAAAAATCTCAATATTTTAGGTTATATAAAAATAAAAATAACAATGTCGATAGCAAATTTCTGACTTTACCTTTGTATAAATTTTATAAGCATAATTCTGTTAACTTAAGCTAGTTTCGGCTTTACCTAACACCCTGTATATGATTCCACATTTGCGGCTAAACTACTGAGCCGATTTTGGTGAATGAGGTAGATATCAATCGATTTCTTATTATAGTCCGGGTAACCTAGGCTACCTTTTGCATGGCATGCATTTGTAAAAGCTACATGGCGAATGCTACAACAATATACTTGGCTAGTTATAAAAACCGGCCAAGTGCGAGTCGGACTCGCGCGCGAAGGGTTCCGTTCCATTGACTAGGCAAACAACGTAGCAAACAACTAGGTAGGTACATAAATTTACTTAATGTTGTATTTAGATAATGAGCAAAAATAGGCAAAAAATTGCGTTTTTAGGGTTCTGCACCGAAAGGGTAAAAACGGAACCCTAATAATAAGATTTTGCTGTCTGTCCGTCTCTGAAATCGTTCAGGATTGTCCTTGTGTGTGACGGTTCCGGGACCGGGATCGAATTGGGGTTGTTGGTGAATTAACAGCAGTCGCTATAGTCCTTCGTGTTGAAGGTTGGCACAAGCCTAGCGGCTTCCTTCGGGTGCGACCTACCAAAAAACATGGGTGAATCTCTGTGCGAACAAAGTGTCAGCGCCCGGTTGACCCTCAAAAACTCTTAACGCTAAAGGCAATGTATAATTGCAGCGCGGTCTACCAGGACGTCCGGAGGATCCGGTCGAGCGCTTTGAATTTCGGTAGCAGGCATAAGCTCCACAAAGGCTACCTATCGATCATGTGCTGCAACAAGTACCAGCTCTATGGTCACCCTGAAAAGCACTGTGTGGCGGAGGGATTTCCCGACTGCGATCGAGACCGAGAGTTTTTGCCATACGTTTATGGTTTTTGCTTGTGTTTCTACTTCTACCGTAACTGTGTGATTGTTAATGATACCTGCAGAATCTAGTGCTTCAGTGCTCCATCAGTGCCTTAAGCTGCATCTGTTTTATATATATACTGTGACTATAGTGATAACTAGCAACTTATTAAATGCAAAAGTGCCTGCGACTGAACGCTTTTTAGTTTTAGTTTGTGCTCAAAGACACTTGTGTTTCTCGGTTATGAGTGCTAAATAATTGCAACTTTTTTGCTGAAATTGAGAGTACTCTTGTTTGTGTACTCGTACCAAACGGTTTTCTAGAACTTTCTTACGTGTTTCTGACGCCACGACCGGTCTTTGACAAGTATTGCACCACCTGTCAAATTTGACACTTTCTGTAAAATTTGACATTTTGCTGACACATTTGACATTTATTTGAAGTCTGACATACGTGTTTGACTTTGCCGTACAAGTTCTGTCACTAAAATTTACGGCACTGCGACATCGATATTTCGCCTGCCTGCGACCTCAGTCAGACTGCCTGACCGCACAAGCAGCACTTGGTACTTAAGCGCGAGATTTAATAACGGAACGTTCGTCTTGCGACTGAGCGACTGTTAAAGGCAGAAAGTTCGCCTTAGTGAATAGTAAATAGTGAATAGTGCTTAAGAGCGGAATACTCGCCAAATTTTGACAGCGGAAGACGTGTGACATGTCGGACATTGAGGACGATGACCTCGACCCGTTCACGCCAAGGCCAAGTATTGGCAGAAGCCCCCCCGCCCGATCAACGCCCATCAGCATAGCCGAGAAGCGCGCTCTAACCAGCCCCGAGGAGCAGCAGTCTGCCCAGCGGCCTAGGACTGCAGTTTCCGGGATGACGGACTCTCGACGCAGGGCGCCGCCAGTTGCAGGTCTGCTGACGTCTACATCTGCGTCTACCTACATCTACGCCCACCAAGCCCCAGGCTACATCGGGTGGTGCTGTTGCTGCTGCTGGTGCTGCCGCTGCTACCCATGAGGAATAAGAACTGATCCTATCGGGAGCAACCCCAGCGCAACTGTTCGAGAGAATACACTGCATGATCAGGAAGATGATCACAGTGTGTACAGGCACGGGCAGCAATAAGCTCAATAAGGCGGAGGTCAACGCCATCAGCGGCTTTGGCCAGGAAGTCCTCGCGGCGGCCGGTGTAATGGACCTGCGCATGCTGGAAGTCCTGGAATCCTGATACCACAGTTGTTATGGAGTGCTCCCCGGCGTGCCGGAAGCTACTCCGGGACCGAGACCGCCTCTAAATCGGATAAGATGTTACAGAGGTCCAAGACTACGTTTCTGTGACCTGCTGTAACAAGTGCCAGATGTACGGCCACCCGGAAAAGTACTGCAGGGCGTCAGATGCTGTGTGTGGAAAGTGCGGTGGGAGCGGTCATGGGTGCGACGGACTGCAAGGCGACTGTGCAGCGCTGCGCCACTTGCCACAAGTTTGGCAAGAAGGACGCGGCGTCGCATACGACGGGGGCTCGCCAGTGCCCGGCTAGGATCAACGCAGAGGAGAGGAGCGTGGCGGTAACCCAATACGCTCTTTGAGCGCATCACCGTAGGACAGCTAAACCTGGGGGGTGGAGCGCTAGCCACCGATCAGCTTCCCGCGCTGTCGCAGGAGTTCGGACTGGATATTGATCTTGTTCAAGAACAATACTCGCAGTCCGAGCTTATCCTCCAGCGCGGCCATGCGTCGCAGGCGGGCGCCTACGTCCACAACCCCGGGTTGGCTGTGGCGGTCCTACACCACCTCTCCAATGACCGCTGCACGGTGCTGCACGTGGACGGAGCCAACATCTACCTAGTGTCAGCGTACTTCAGGTACGGCGAGGACGTCGAGCCGCACGCCGAGCACATCTAAAACATCCTGCAGGTACTTAGGGGTCAAACAGTGCTCATTGCTGTCGACAGCAATGCGCACTCTGACATCGTGGCTGATAGGAGGAATAAGGCGGTAGAGGACCTCATCGTGGGCAACAACCTTGTTGTCCACAACTCGTCGGACCAGCCGCCAACGTTCTCCACAGCCAACGGGGAGTCGCCGGTGGACCTCACGGTAGCCACCAGGGGGGGTCTCGGTCGCAGAGTGGACTGTCCACGTGGGGGCCAGCACCAGCGACCACCGCCTTATAACCTAGAGGGTAAGCCAGCCTACCCTTAGAGCTGTTCCGAAGTGCGCTGAGCCTGGCGAGGAGCCTCCGAGGTTTCGGGATCGGGGTGTCGACTGGGACCGTTTCGAACCAATGGTTCACGAGCGAATGGGAAGCATAGACTTTAGAAAACCCGCGGCCGAGGTTAGCAGGCGCTTCACTGATGTGATTATGCGCTCTGCCCATCTTTACCTCGGTTATAAGAGGAAGAACCGGGACGTGGGTTATGAATGGTGGACGCGTAAATTGGAGGATTTGCGTAAAAGGTGCGGCGCTTCTCGCCGCGCGTGGCAGAAGACAAGAAAGAAAGGAGGGTGGTCTGAGGAACTAGCGCGAGAGGATTTCCATGTGTGCAGAGCGAGATACCGAAGGAGGAAAGAGGAGACGGAACTAGCGTTTTTCCGGGGGCTTGCCGAGTCCGGCAACCAGGACCCTTGGGGCCTGGCCTACCGAGTAGCCAGTGGTAGGAAGCGTCCCCCTGCCAATGTCATCAACGACACGAAATTCGCCGACCGCCACTCGGAAACCGTGGATGAAACCATTCACGGCCTTGTGAATGCTCTGTGACCGGATGACGATTTGTCGAAGGATACAGAGTACCACAAACAGGTGCGGATCTCGGCTGCCCTGGTACCGTCTGGCCGGGATGCGTCTCCTCCGTCCAGGGAGCATCCGGGCAACATAATTAAGCAGCTGCCTAACACTGCTCCAGGGATGGATGGGGTGACTACAAGAATGTTACGGCATGTATGGAAGGCTGCATCGGTGGAGTTCCACCAAGTGTATGCCAAGTGTATTGAGGAAGGAGTGTTTCCAGACGTATGGAAGGACGGTCAACTGCTCGTGCTGCCTACAGGTAATGACAAGCCTCTTCCTCTTACCGACCCGAAGGCGTACCGTCCGATCACGCTTTTTGTCCTTGGCAAGATTCTGGAGCGAGTAATTTTGACCTGCGCGCCTCAAATTTCAAACGGAATGTCGGACTGCCAACATGGTTTTACTCTAGGTAAGTCGACGGTTACGGCTATCAATGCCATAACTGGCACTGTCCAAACGTCCACTGCGAAGTATGTTCAAGCGATCTATCTTGACATCTCGGGTGCATTCGACAATGCCTGATGGCCGATGGTCATGGTCAAGGCGAAAAGGGGAGGATGCCCGCCAAACATCTATCGGATGCTGGTGGGATACTTCACTGGACGTCGACGCTCGACGCCTACACGTCGGAAGCAAGGTACTGTGAAAAGTCTCCACCATGGGATGTCCGCAGGAATCCGTGCTTGGGCCAACGTTGTGGAACGTCTTGCTGGATGACCTGTTTAAATCACCGATGCCGGAAGGGGTAAGCATGGTGGCTTATGCCGACGACGTAATCAAACTTGATGGTGCCTCTATCCGCTCGGTGAACGCGACAACTGTGCTGGGCGTGGTGATCGATTCGGGTCTTCTGTTTCCGCAGCATGCACAAGGTATAGTAGAACGCGCGGCCAAATGTTTCGGGAAGATGTCGTGTGTCGGCGTCTTCCTGGGGTATTCGATTTCCCGGCCTCCGAATTTTGTACCAGGGCACCTTCGTTGCCACCCTTGTGTATGCTGCGGCGTGCTGGTTTCAGCGCGTCCAAGTGCAGTCGATTGGCGGTATACTCCTCAGGGGACAGAGGCCCGCACTTGTGCTGCTGACTAAGGCCTACAGGTCCATCAGCACGTCCGCGCTCCCGTTACTGGCTGGAGTACTACCTGCTGACCTGGAGGTACAACGTGCTGGCAGTACGGAGGCGACGCGACAGTACGCGGCCAAGGAGGAGATGAGCAGACGGAAACGCGATATTCGGGACTCGGTAATCATAGATTGGCAGCACCACTGGGAGCAGGACACCAAAGGTCGTGAGCTCTACCAGTTCTTCCCGGACGTGGCTGGTAGACTTAGCATGAGCTGGGTCGAACCAAATTATGTAATATCACAGATGCTCACTGGACATAGATGCTTCAACAAAAGGCTGTGTGAAATGAAGCTGCGAGAGGCGGTATGTGTGAGTGCGGTACGAGCGAGGAGGACAGGCACCACATTCTGTGGTACTGTCCTCTGTATGAGGACTTACGGCGAGAGATGATGAATGGAATCGTTTCGGAGTGCATCGGGCCCATTTGGTACCCCGATCTCGTCTCTTCAGGGGCGAACTTTGCAAGGCTGCGAGATTTCGCGCACGGTTGGCACCGGAGAAGGAACAGCCTGAGCTGCCCGGCGCCATAGGGCGCCACACTGTGTTGTGGCGTAGCAAGCCCCAGAAAGGGGAGAGTTGTAAAGAGGGACAAGGATTAAGATGATAAAGCAATATGTAGAGAGTCAAGAATTACACGCAGCGGAGTGCACACTGCCTAGCAGACGCAAAATCCGCGTGTATCTCTCACGATTCGGCCAGTATAACCGCGAGGTTGGTATGGCCATGGGTGGTTGGTGGGATTGTCCCTCCCTAACTTCGCGCTCAGCCGTGCTAGCGTGCGGACGTGTCCTGAGATTATTGCGATTTTATGCGGTAGAAGGAAAATTATTTTCATAGTTTTTCCCTATTGTTTTCGAAATTTTCTTTATAATATTTTAAGAGCGGAATTTTCGTGTGCGTTGTGTTGTGTTTTGTTGGTGTTTTGGACCGTGCAATTGGTGGTTGTTTAATTTTATAACACGAGGCTCCAGGCAGCGAGGGGGTGTTCTCGGACACATTCCCGCTTCTGGGGTGTTATTTTTGGATAAGGGTAGTGTTCACTACCCTTCCAGGTTAGTGGCGTGAGTCGCCGATCCCGGGGGCTCACTTTTATAAAGTTTATAATAGTTGAGGTTATCTTTAGTAACAGCGTGCATAACCTATAAGTGTGCTCCGCGTGGTTAGGCGACCGCGTGGTCGTTTGACGTTTTGCGTCAGTTTGACAGCTGACGTATAGGCGTTCGGTCCGAATTGAGTGCGGTCGCACTTTTGTGACTTTGTATTCTCTTCGGTCCGAAAAGTTTCTTTTGCCTGACCGACCGCAGCGCCATCATTATGGACGGCGACGAGGAGGCCGCGGAGTTGCAGCGGCGGCTTATATCAGAGGAAATGGCCCGTAGGGAGGAGGAGCTAATCGCCCTGCAGGAGATAGCTGCGACATCGGGGTTTAGGCCCCGGACGTCGCTTGCCCGTACGCCGCCGAGTGGCTTTACCACTCCCCCCCCCACCAGTAGCCGCGCAGCCAGAAGATGCCCTTCAATCTGGTGGCCCTAAACGCCCGCTAGGTTCACCTGAGGAAGTCCAGGAGGCTGTGAGGCGCTGAGTTGTTGACCGCAGGAAGGGTGCGCCTCCGATTGGGGGGATACTCACCAGCGCGCCGCGGCCTTCTTCGTCGTCGGCCGCTTTGACTAATCCCTAACCGCAGCGGTCCCAACCACCGACAGCATGCCCTCCGCCCACCAGCGCACAGGCCCCACCCGAGGATAGCCTTAGGCTTAGCCTATAATTTTAATTGTCATACTAGCGATCGACATATAATCCACATACGTGAGGTGTTAAAGTTTTACTATGTCGGACATAGAGGATGACGATCTCG
Source organism: Anania crocealis (assembly GCA_949315895.1). Classification (NCBI taxonomy): domain Eukaryota; kingdom Metazoa; phylum Arthropoda; class Insecta; order Lepidoptera; family Crambidae; genus Anania; species Anania crocealis. The sequence goes on from OX438876.1 coordinate 1,102,989, forward strand.
ACCCCTTCACGCCAAGGCCAAGCATTGGCAGAAGCCCCCCCACCCGTACAGCGCCCATCAGCATTGCTGAGAAACGCCCGTTCACCAGCCCCGAGGACCAGCAGTCTGCTCAGCGACCGAGGACAGCGGAATCGGATGTGCGTCGCAGAGCACCACCAGTGTCGGGTATCCTGACCACGCTTCCATCGAACCCTCCAGCATCAGGAAGCGCTACTGCTGCTATAGGAGGAGCCCAACGTCCGCCTATCTGAGGCCACCCCTGCGGAGCTGTACGAACGGATCCATCTGATGGTGAGAACGATTATCGGCGTATGCACTGGGTCGGGCAGCAATAAGTTGAATAAAGCAGAAGTCAACGCCATTAGCGGCTATGGTCAGGAGGTATTAGCTGCTGCAGGTATTATGGACCTTCGCATGCTGGAAGCCGAATCGTCGCTGAAGTTGAAGAAGGCTGCGCTGCTGCACAAGGAGTCGGAGTTGGAGCTACTGAAGGCTGTGGGTACTGCAACGCCGAGCTTCACGGGTGCGGCTGTCCCCGGAAGGAGCTACAGCGACACGGTACGGTCCCGAAACGCGGAGATTCCGATCCCTGCACCTCGTGGACCGCTGCTAACCGTCTATCCGGCGGAGGCCAAGGCCGATTTAAAGACTGCAGAGGATACGAAGGCAGCCCTGAAGAAGGCAGTTGACCCTAGAAAGCTCAACGTACAAGTGGACAAGCTGCGCAAGGTCGGTAACGCGGGAGTAGTTATACAAACGACGTCGCAGGAGTCGGCACGCCGCTTCAGAGAGGCAGTGCCCTCGACCTTGCGCGTCACGGAGCCAAAGCAGCGTCAGCCCCTAGTGGCAGTGGTGAACGTGTCCGGGGACCCTGACCCTAAGGAGTTCCTGCAAGCCATCCATGAGCAGAACCTCACTGACGACCAGAGCTGGCCCCTGACGCGACTGATCAAGGAGAGTAAAGTGGCATTTAAGAAGAGCCGCCGGGGCAGTGGGACCACTACGGTCATCCTGGAATGCTCCGCGGCGTACCGCAAGATGCTACGGGATAGGGACCGCCTATATATAGGGTGGGATGTTGCAACGGTCCAGGACTACCTGTCTGTGACCTGTTGCAACAAATGCCAGCTCTACGGACACCCAGAGAAGTACTGTAGGGCTGCAGAGGTTGTGTGTGGTAAGTGTGGAGGTGGCGGCCACCGTGCGGCGGACTACAGTCAGGCCGTGCAGCGCTGCGCGACCTGTCACAAGTTCGGGCGGAAGGACGCGGCATCGCACACCACTGGGGCTCGCCAGTGCCCGGCTCGTCTTCACGCGGAGGAGAGGAGCGTGGCGGCAACCCGCTACGCTCTTTGAAGCAATCACCGTGGGGCAGCTGAACCTGGGTGGCGGTGCGCTCGCCACTGACGAGCTTCCCGCGCTGTCGCAGGAGTTTGGGCTGGATATTGTTCTTGTTCAAGAACAATACTCCCAGTCCGGACTGACCCTCCAGCGCGGCCCTTCGTCGCAGGCGGGCGCTTACCTCCACGGCTCCAGGTTGGCGGTTGCGGTCCTGCACCACTTATCCAATGACAGCTGCACGGTGGTCCACGTCGACCAGGCTGACATCTACTTGGTGTCAGCCTACTTCAAATATGGGGAGGACGGACGTCGAGCCGCATGCTCAACACCTGCAGCACGTGCTGCAGTCACTGAGGGGGCGTAGAGTTCTGGTGGCTGTGGACAGCAACGCCCACTCCCCAGTGTGGCACTCACGACCTGACCAGGTGCATGGCAGAGGACTCCTTGCAGATCGACGGAACGCGGCGGTTGAGGACCTAATCCTGGGCAACAACCTTGTTGTCCATAACTCCGAGGACCAACCGCCTACGTTTTCGACTGCAAACGGTGAGTCCAGCGTGGACCTGACCATCGCCACCAGGGGAGTGGCTGTTGCGGACTGGACAGTGCACGTGGGGGCCAGCACGAGCGACCATCGCCTCATCACATTTAAGGTAAGCCAGCCTACCAATAGAGGAGCTGTTCCGAAGTGCGCTGAGCCTAGAAGGGAGCCTCTGAGGTTTCGGGATCGGGGTGTCGACTGGAACCGTTTCGAAACAATGGTTCACGAACAAATGGGAAGTATGGATTTTAGGAAACCCGCGGCCGAGGTTAGCAGGCGCTTCACGGACATGATCGTGCGCTCTGCCCATCTTACCCTATAAGAGGAAGAGCCAGGACGTGGGTTATGAATGGTGGACGCCTGAACTAGAGGAATTGCGAAAAAGGTGCAGCGCTTTTTGCCGCGCGTGGCAGAAGACCAGAAAGAAAGGAGGGTGGTCTGAGGAACTAGCGCGAGAGGATTTCCATGCGTGCAGAGCGAGATACCGAAAGAGAAAGGAGGAAACGGAACTCGCGTTTTTCCGGGGGCTTGCTGAGTCCGGCAACCAGGACCCCTGGGGCCTGGCCTACCGTGTAGCTAGTGGTAGGAAGCGTCCCCCTGCCAATGTCATCAACGGCACGAAATTCGGCGACGGCCACGCGGAAACCGTGGATGAAGCCATGCACGGCCTTGTGAATGCTCTGTGTCCGGATGACGATTTGTCGAAGAATACAGAGTACCACAAACAGGTGCGGATCTCGGCTGCCCTAGTACCGTCTGGCCGGGATGCCTCTCCTCCGTCCAGGGAGCATCTGGGCAACATAATTAGGCAGCTGCCTAACACTGCTCCAGGGATGGATGGGGTGACTGCAAGAATTGCGGCATGTATGGAAGGCAGCATCGGTGGAGTTCCACCAGGTGTATGCCAAGTGTGTTGAGGAAGGAGTGTTTTCGGATGTATGGAAGGACCGTCAACTGCTCGTGCCGCCTAAAGGTAATGACAAGCCTCTTACCGACCCGAAGGCGTACCGTCCGATTAGGCTTCTCTCTGTTCTTGGCAAGATTCTTGAGCGAGAAATCTTAACCTGCGCGCCTCAAATTTCAAAGGGATTGTCGGGCTGCCAACATGGTTTTACTCGAGGTAAGTCGACGGTTACGGCTATCAATGCCATAACTGGCACTGTCCGAGCGTCCACTGCGAAGTATGTTCAAGCGATCTATCTTGACATCTTGGGTGCGTTCGACAATGCCTGGTGGCCGATGGTCATGGTCAAGGCGAAAAGGGGAGGATGCCCGCCGGACATCTATCGGATGCTGGTGGGATACTTCACTGGACGTCGAGTTGGCCTACACGTCGGAAAACTGAGCTATAATAAAAATGAGAAACAAGGAAAAGCGATCCTATTTGAATCGGATCCACGTTCTCGCGTAAAACTCTTGTGATCAATGAAAAGTATAAACCATCCATACTATCAATGAGTTAGGATAGGTTATGTAATTATGTGTAAGTAAGTATTTATGATATTTTATGTATTTATTAAGGTTGTACAATTCCTCCTACTAAATAGCCGGTTCCAATATTAAGCAAATATAGAGAACAGATTGATGAACTTCAAACGCAATTAAATACCGCCCATTCAGAAATTGAATCACTTTCCTCTGAAAATAATAAACTAAGAGAATTGAACAATGAGCTAGAAAAGAAAAATGACGCCTACAAAAATAATCCTGAAATCCGAAAAATAAAATATAACTCACCAGGAAAACAAATCCAAAAATTAATCGAGTCTAATAAACAAACTAAAAATAACCAAGAAAAAGTAAGAAGTAAAAAAACCTGCAGGGAAAGGAAGAATAGTGAGATCAAGACTCATAAAGAAAAGTCCGATTGTATCGAGCTTACTAATAGTCATAATCCTACCGAGCAAACGAAAAAGATCTGCATATTGAGTTCTAATAAAAATAATAATATACTCAAAATCGCGGAAAAAAGTTTGCAAGACTGTGTACTGTGTCACTATCTATACCCAAATTGTGACATTAAACACTTATTGACCAATATTGATCAAAAGCTAGCAGGATACACTATGAAGGACTACTGTATAATAATGTTTAAAGGAGCCGATTTTAATACAACTAAAGATTATTTTCGATTAGTTCATTATATTCGTGACAAATTACGACAGATAAAACACACGAATATTATAATATGCCTTCCTACATATAAATATGGATACTTACAAAATATGTTCAACTGGAGGGTTGAAACATTTAACAATCTTTTGCATCTAGATATAATGACTCATGAACATGCTTACCTATTGGACTCAAATCAACAGTTAAATTATAACTACAGTATGTTTCTTAGACATTTAGGTTTCATAAATAACTACGGTATGCAAACCATATTTAATAATTTACAAGATTTAATTACTGACATTGAAAACATCTATATTAACAATTCTATTCCCGATCAAGAGACTCATGTGGAGGTAGAATCATTGTTTTTTCGAGACTAAATTCCTTAACATTCTACACCAAAACATAGCCAGCTTGTTAAGCAAGTCTGATGCCTTAATGATAAATATAGAAGAACTACTTGATAAAGGTATATGTGTTGATATCCTTTGTATTACGGAACATTTCATGATGTCAGGATATGAAGCCTTTTTAAACCTACCAAATTATATATTGGCGGAATGTTTCAGTAGAAACAACATTAAGAGAGGTGGTGCCTGCATATTGGTAAAGAATGGACTTAAATGGAAGGAACTCCCAGAAATAAAAAGAATGACATTAATGAATATATTTGAATGTTGTGCCGTTGAATTAACTGATTATAAAGTTCTTATAATATGTGTATATCGTATACCAAAGACCAGCCTAAATGTTTTCTTTGACAAGTTAGACAAACTTTTATTGTATGTTTCAAAATTAAAATGTGATAATGTTCTTATTGCTGCAGATTTTAACATTGACATGTTAAAAAATAATAATGTAACATCATATTTTGACTTGTTAATGTTAAACTATAATTTTAAACTATCTCTCAAACAACCTACTAGACTTGCTTCCAAAACATGTCTAGATAATTTTGCTCATAACTATCAAAAACCTTGTAAGGCTGAAGTGTTGGAATTTGCCTTATCTGATCATACAGCTCAACTAATAAAAATACCAGTTAAAAAAATTATTAAAATAAATTTCATGCGCAAAAAAATGCGGGATTATAGTAATGAAAACATACAAAAATTTAAAATGTACATAGGTAATCTATCCTTCTCAGAAATGTACAACAGTGATAACCCATCTCTAGCATACAACTTTTTCTTGCAAGAATTTAAATTGTTCTATAATCTATGTTTTCCATTTAAGAAAATTCAAATCAGAGTGACTAACAAGCCTAAATGGATATCACATGGCCTGAAAATATGTAGTAAGAAAAAAAGAGATTTACTGTGGAAATATAGAAAATCACCAACCATGGGTAATAAAATAATATATCAAAAGTATAGCAAACTTTAAAAAAAAAAAATAGTTTTAACCAAACGATCCCAAAATAATTTTAAAATAAAAACAAGTGATAATAAGTCCAAAACAATTTGGCAAATTATTAATAAATTAAGATTAAACATACCTTCGCAATCCATTTTAAAAATTAAAGTAAATAATAGCTATATAACCAATCCTACTCAAATAGCGGAAACTTTCAATAACTATTTTGTTGACAAAATCAAACCACTAAAGGGATGTGGAAGTGATGTTACTAAGTACATTGCCCATAGGGTTGATTCTATGTTCCTGGCCCCGAGCCTACCAATTCAAGTCTATAACATTATTAAAAATTTGAAAAACACAAATAGTATAGGACATGATGGTATTGCTACTAAAATAATCAAATCAATAAATAATGAAATATGTCAACATTTAAGTTACATAATCAATCTTAGTATACAAAAAGGTATCTTTCCCGAAGACCTTAAAACTACTATCGTAAAGCCTCTATTCAAAAAAGCTGATAAAGAATTAATGGAGCATTATAGACCCATTGCACTCATACCAATATTCTCCAAAATATTTGAAAAATACCTTTATATTGAACTAAATAATTACAAAAGAAAAAAGAAATATTATGTACGGAACAAAAAGGATTTCGAAAAAATAAAAGTATAAATATGGCGGTTTTTGACTTCTATAAAAATGTATTAACACACGTAGATAGTAGAAAATCTGTATGCTCATTATACTGTGACATGACTCAAGCATTTGACTATGTTGACCATAACATTTTAATTCGCAAGCTCGGCGCGTATGGTGTTAGAGGCAATGTTCTGAATTTGATTCAGTCCTATTTAAGTGAACGTCGTCAAAAAACGGAAATATGTAGACTTAATTTTAGTACAAAATCTGAGGAAATAAGCTCATCGACAGAGCGTTCTATCAAATATGGAGTCCCGCAAGGCAGTGTATTGGGTCCTTTGTTGTTTATAGTATATATAAATGATCTGCCAAAAGCCACTAAATATCCTATGACTCTATTTGCTGACGACAGTACCATAACTGTAAACTGTAATGATATTAGTTCTTATAACAATGAAATTAATGAAACGTTAAAATCTGTTATCACTTGGTTAAATAATAATAACTTAAAAATTAATCTCAACAAAACACACATTATGCACTTCAGCCAAAGAGCCAGTACCCCATCTAATATTTTAATTAACTATAATGATACCGCCATTGATCAATTGGATGTTACCAGATTTCTTGGACTGCAAATTGACAAAAAACTAAATTGGAAAAATCATATACATGAACTAAGCAAAAAAACAAGCAGCTTAGCATTTGCTCTGTTTAAACTTTCCACTATTGTAAGTAATGATGCATTATTAGCCGCCTATTACGGGCTAGTCGAGTCTGTGCTGAGATACGGAATAATTTTCTGGGGTAACTCAACAGACAAGGAAGTTGCGTTTAAATGTCAAAAAAGATGTATTCGGGCCATGTTTTGCCTACATTCAACTGACAGCTGTATGCCATATTTCATTAAGCACAAGATTCTGACACTTCCGTCTTTATACATAATGGAGATTGCACTCTTTGTAAGAACTAACTCTCATCTATTTCCACGCTTATCTGATAAAGTGGCTCGTAACCGTCGTGATGAGAGCAAACTGTGCTCGCAACCGGCAAAGACGGCTTTGTTAAGTAAAAGTTTATTATGCATGGCTCCAAGAATATATAATAAAATTCCTCTATTTATTAAAAAACTAAATAACAATATATTTAAAACTAAATTTAAGAAATTATTAATGGACAAATGCTATTATAATATAAATGACTTTTTAAATGATAAATTTTGATATTGTATAATTTTATTCTGTTTAATCGCTTCATAAGTTTGTGTTTTTAAATAAGATATAATTAAGACTTAACATATTACACGCTGAATATCAGTAAGACATGTTGTTACTTACTAATAATATGGACACCAAGAATATGTTTCTACAATGAAATTTATCTCACACATGTTTCTGTAAATAAATTTATCTTTATCTTTATCTTTATCTTTAATAGGAACAAACAGACAAGCGAAAAAACTAAATCTATGGTGCCAATATCATGCGCAGCTGTCAGCCTAATTCATTGTTTGTGTTATTAAAACCTATTGTGAATTTGAAAAACATCTAATGTGGGTTGTAGATAGCTTATGGATAAATTATTTCTTTATGTTGTGAACCCAAAATGTGCGTGTTTTCAATGTTTTGTGTTGTTCAATGTATTGTGAATTCGGTAAAAGTTTTACTACATAGGAATGGATTGCCTATGGAGCTAGAAGAGGATTAAAAGAGGTACGAGAAAAATGGACTCAAATGTCCGTTTTAAAACGAACACTTGTAGGTTATGGTAATGTTTTTGTTTATCATTTGCGAGAAGGCCATTACCAAAATTTTAGATTTTTGGCGGACTTTTTCTAAGTGCTTTATCTAGACATTTTTGTACTGGGCTATACAAAAAAAAAATACGTCATTTGTTTTTTGTCTTGTAGATTGCTATATTCAAATTTGGAAAGTGGTTAAAATTTCACCCTGTATTATCTAGAAGTAATACATAATATTGTATTTAAGTGTCAATTTTGTAATTTTTTGTTAGTGTCAATAAACATCATTCACATCTAATAAGTTCCGCTTTACTTTAAACTTTACTTGAAATGCAAATTGTTCACAAAATCAGCGAACCAAGCCGGTCATCAAAACCATAGGACATTGTGAGAATAGGACATTTTGCGAATAGGACATTCTGCGAACAGGCCCCTAATTCGCGTAACCGAATCGTATCACAATCGTAATCGAACGACAGGTTTTTGACAGTTATAGTATGGGCTAAATGTCAAAATCGTCCAAGTCAATCACGATTGAACTGCGATTCGGCTACGCGAATTAGGCCCCAGGACGTTTTGCGAATAGGACATTCTGCAAATAGGACGTTTTGCGCCTAAACCGGTCACGGTATGTACTGGCACGGGCAGCAACAAGCTCAACATGGCGGAGGTCAATGCCATCAGCGACTTGGGCCAGGAAGTCTTTGCAGCAGCCAGAATCATGGACCTGCGCATGCTTGAAGCCGAGGCCAACCTGAAGGTGAAAGAAGCAACCCGGCAACACAAACTCGCAGAAATCGAGCTGCTTAAGGCTGCGGGAGCTAACGCTGCAGGTACAGGTACAGTGCGTACGGCTCCGGTAAGTACCTACAGCGACATGGTGCGAAGCCGGAATATGGAGATGCCGATTCCTGCAGCAAGGGGACCGGTCCTGGCAGTCTACCCAGCTGAAGAAAGCACAAACCTCAAGACCGCAGACGATACCAAGGCAGCGCTCAGGAAAGCTGTGGACCCGAGGAAGATCAAGATCCAGGTCGACAAGCTCCGCAAGGTGGGTAACGCAGGGGTTGTTGTGCAGACAATCACGCACGAATATGCCCGCCGCTTCAAAGAAGCGGTGCCATCAACGCTTCGCGTCACGGAGCCGAAACAGAAGCAGCCGCTGGTGGCGATCATTAATGTAACAGGTGATCCAGAACCTAAGGAGTTTGTCCATACTGTACACGAGCAGAATTTGATTGAGGAGCAAAGCTGGCCCCTGGAACACTTCATAAAGGAATGCCGAGTAGCTTTTAAGAAGAGCCGCCGGGGTAGTGGAACCACCACGGTTGTAATGGAGTGCTCCCCGGCGTGCCGGAAGCTGCTCCGGGACCGAGACCGCCTTTACATCGGGTGGGACGTTGCAGCAGTCCAGGATTACGTCTCTGTTACTTGCTGCAACAAGTGCCAGATGTACGGCCACCCGGAAAAGTACTGCAGGACGGCTGAGGTAGTATGCGGCAAGTCCGGCCATCGTCTGGCGGACTGCAAGGAGACTGTGCAGCGCTGCGCCACTTGTCACAAGTTTGGCAGGAAGGACGCGGCGTCAATGGGCTGGAGGTGCTTGGAGGTTTCACTAGTGCTACGATTGACTCTATGAGTGCACTCCTTAGGTCACTCAGCGGAGGACAACAGATACCACCGAGACGTTCGAGTTGCTGCCGCGTTTGCCCCCTTTGGGCCAACCTCACCTAAGCTGGCCAAAGGTGGAAGGGATCATTCGGGCCTTACCAAACACTGTCGCTGGCACGGATTGCATCACTGCAAAGATTGTTAAAGCTGCATGGCGAGCTGCCTCGGATGAAATGCATCGAATGTACCAGCTGTGTATTGCGGAGGAAGTCTTTCCTGATATATGGAAGATTGGTAGGCTGCTGGTCCTGCTGAAGGGCAATGGCAGACCGTTGACTGAACCGAAGTCTTACCGACCAATAACTTTGCTCCCCATCCTCGGAAAGATTCTCGAGCGCTTAATAATTGCCTGCGCCCCCTGTCTGCACGAACACAATTCGGACGTCCAGATCGGATTTACCCGTGGCCGGTCTACGGTAACGGCTCTAACACAATTCGGACGCCCAGCACGGATTTACCCGTGGCCGGTCTACGGTAACGGCTCTTAATACGATTAATTCCATCGCGGATCACAGTGCAGCGACCTACGTGCAGCTGGTCTTTCTGGACATCTCCGGTGCATTTAACAACGCGTGGTGGCCCATGATTTTGGTCAAGGCCAAACAGTCAGGTATTCCGCCAAATATTTACAGCATCCTGGTCGCTATTTCACCAACTGACGTGTGGGCCTTTTCGTTGGAGACCAAACATCATGGAAGCAATGCACCATGGGATGTCCACAGGGATCAGTCTTGGGCCCGACACTTTGGAACCTCCTGCTCAATGACCTCCTGTTGCTGCCGAAACCTGACGGCGTCCATCATCGTGGCCTACGCCGATGACGTGACGATCGCGATCGAGGCATCATCGCGGGCTGAAATAGAGTGGAAGGCTGCTTCCATGTTGAGGGACATATCCGAGTGGGGAACGCGCAACCGTCTCGGTTTTTCTCCTGGAAAGTCCCTCACATTGATACTTAAAGGCAAGTTTCAGCGAGCCCCCACTATCAGGCAGAATGGAGCGTCGATCGCGAGCGTCACCCAGGCAAAGGTATTGGGTGTAACCCTGGATGATGCTAGGTCATTCGCGCCGCATGCAAAGGTATCGCGGGTATCCGCATCCTCCTGGGGTATCAGGTACCGAGCCCTTAAAATCTTGTACTCAGGTACGTATGTGGCTTGTCTTACGTACGCTGCGGCCGTCTGGTACCGACGCTCATCTTTTCACGTCGTCAGGAGAGCGCTGATTAGCACTCAGAGGCCAGCACTTATTCTTCTCACGAAGGCCTACAGATCGTGCAGCTCCGCAGCGTTACCTGAGCTGGCGGGCGTTCTCCCTGCCGATTTGGAGGTTCTTCGCGGGGGACGAGTTGCGCAGGAGGGACTCCGACTGGCCCCCAGGGACTACTACGCTCGTCGACCGCTGCGACGAGTAGACGTGCGCGACGCTCCGCAACTAATTATTTTAATTTTTTGTTCGAGCTGTTTTCGTGTGTGTTTTTGAGTACTAGATGTCTAATTTTTAGTGTTCAGTGCTCAGTTTTGGTGCCCAGGTGTAAACAGTGATTATAACAGTGATATTTCGGCAACTTTAATAGTGAAAAGTGCTTGCGATTGAACGCGTAGTTTGTATAAGTTTTGTGCTCTTGACACCGTAGTTTGTAAGTTATAAGTGCATGCTGCAACTTTTTCTTTCATTTTACTGTGTTTTTCCTTTTTATTTTCTGTGTTTTTCCCCTTTTTCGTAATTTTTTGTAATATTACAAAATTGCGGGTAGTTAACTTTTTTCTAGTAACGGTTTTCTAGAAGCTTCGCAGTGACGACACCAAGCTCGTGTGACGTCAGTGTGCTTAACTTGTTTTAGTTTTGACATTGACAAGTGACAGTGACATTGACATTGACGCTGACACTGACACCTGACATCGCTCAGTGACAGTGACAACTGACCACGATCTCACGGACCTGGAAAAGTGTTTTGCCATAGGCGGCTTGCAGCAAATTGCCCCGGCCCTGGTTTAATAACCTTCGTTTGTAAGCGCAATTTAAGGGAGGAAAGTTCGCCAATTTTGGATTAGTACAATAGACAGTGTAAAGTGCATGGTGCAAAATGTCGGACTACGACGATGACCTAGACCCTTTCTCCCCAAGGCCAAGCATTGGCCGCAGCCCACCGACGAGAACGGCTCCAATTCTCATCGCTGAGAAGCGGGCCTTGACAAGCCCGGAAGAGCTGCAGTCTGCCCAGCGGCCGAGGACGGCGGTTTCTGATTCCCGTCGAAGGGCACCGCCAGTGGCAGGATTGCTGACGACGACTGCGCCTACCCTGCAGCCTGCTGTTATTGCAACGGCCACACAGGAGGAACCCAACGTCCGCCTATCTGAGGCCACCCCTGCGGAGCTGTATGAGCGGATCCATACCATGGTGAGGAGGATCATCGGCGTATGCACTGGGTCGGGCAGCAACAAACTTAATAAAGCCGAAGTCAATGCCATTAGCGGCTATGGTCAGGAGGTGTTAGCTGCTGCAGGAGTTATGGACCTCCGCATGTTGGAAGCTGAGTCATCCCTGAAGCTGAAGGAGGCTGCGCTGCTGCATAAGGAGTCGGAGCTAGAGCTGCTGAAGGCTGTGGGTGCTGCAACGCCGAGCTGCACAAGCGCAGCTGTCCCCATAAGGAGCTACAGCGACACGGTACGGTCCCGAAACGTGGAGATTCCGATCCCCGCGCCTCGTGGACCGCTGCTGGCCGTCTATCCGGCGGAGGCCAATGCTGACTTAAAAACTGCGGAGGACACTAAGGCGGCCCTGAAGAAGGCAGTTGACCCCAGGAAGCTCAATGTTCAAGTTGACAAGCTACGCAAGGTCGGGAACGCGGGAGTGGTTATACAAACTACGTCGCAGGAGTCGGCACGCCGCTTCAGAGAGGCAGTGCCCTCGACCTTGCGCGTCACGGAGCCAAAGCAGCGTCAGCCCCTGGTAGCAGTGGTGAACGTGTCCGGAGACCCTGACCCAAAGGAGTTCCTGCACCAAAGGAGTTGCTATCCATGAGCAGAACCTTACCGACGACCAGAGCTGGCCCCTGTCGCGACTCACGAAGGAAAGCAAAGTGGCATTTAAGAAGAGCCGCCGGGGCAGTGGGACCACTACTGTCGTCCTGGAATGCTCCGCGGCGTGCCGCAAAATGTTACGCGATAAGGATCGCCTATACATAGGGTGGGATGTTGCAACAGTCCAGGCCTACCTGTCTGTGATCTATTGCAACAAGTGCCAGCTCTACGGACACCCAGAAAAGTACTGCAGGGCGTCGGATGTTGTGTGTGACAAGTGCGGTGGGAGCGGTCATCGTGCAACGGACTGCAAGGCGACTGTGCAGCGCTGCGCCACTTGCCACAAGTTTGGCAAGAAGGACGCGGCGTCGCATACGACGGGGGCTCGCCAGTGCCCAGCCAGGATCCACGCAGAGGAGAGGAGCGTGGCGGTAACCCGCTACGCTCTTTGAGCACATCACAGTGGGACAGCTAAACCTGGGGGGTGGAGCGCTAGCCACCTACGAGCTTCCCGCGCTGTCGCAGGAGTTCGGACTGGATTCAAGAACAATACTCGCAGTCCGAACTTATCCTCCAGCGCGGCCATGCGTCGCAGGCGGGCACCTACGTTCGCAACCCCGGGTTGGCTGTGGCGGTGCTACACCACCTCTCCAACGACCGTTGCACGGTGCTACATGTTGACGGAGCCGACACCTACCTGGTGTCGGCCTACTTTAAGTACGGCGAGGACGTTGAGCCGCATGCACAACACCTGCAGAACGTGCTGCAGTCACTGAGGGGGCGTAGAGTGCTGGTGGCTGTGGACAGCAACGCCCACTCCCCATTGTGGCACTCACGACCGGACCAGGTACATGGCAGAGGACTCCTTGCAGATCGACGGAACGCGGCGGTTGAGGACCTAATCCTGGGCAACAACCTTGTTGTCCATAACTCCGAGGACCAACCGCCTACGTTTTCGACTGCAAACGGAGTGTCCAGCGTGGATCTGACCATCGCCACCAGGGGAGTGGCTGTTACGGACTGGACAGTGCACGTGAGGGCCAGCACGAGTGACCATCGCCTCATCACATTCAAGGTAAGCCAGCCTACCAATAGAGCTGTTCCGAAGTGCGCTGAGCCTAGCGGGGAGCCTCCGAGGTTTCGGGATCGGGGTGTCGACTGGAACCGTTTCGAAACTATGATTCACGAACGAATGGGAAGTATGGATTTTAGGAAACCCGCAGCCGAGGTTAGCACGCGCTTCACAGACGTGATCGTGCGCTCTGCCCATCTTACCCTCGGTCATAAGAGGAAGAGCCAGGACGTGGGTTATGAATGGTGGACGCCTGAACTAGAGGAATTGCGAAAAAGGTGCGGCGCTTCTCGCCGCGCGTGGCAGAAGACCAGGAAGAAAGAAGGGTGGTCTGAGGAGCTAGCGCGAGAGGATTTTCATGCGTGCAGAGCGAGATACCGAAAGAGAAAGGAGGAGACGGAACTCGCGTTTTTCCGGGGGCTTGCCGAGTCCGGCAACCAGGACCCCTGGGGCCTGGCCTACCGTGTAGCTAGTGGCAGGAAGCGTCCCCCTGCCAACGTCATCAACGGCACGAAATTCGCCGACGGCCACGCGGAAACCGTGGATGAAGCCATGCACGGCCTTGTGAATGCTCTGTGTCCGGATGACGATTTGTCGAAGGATACAGAGTACCACAAACAGGTGCGGATCTCGGCTGCCCTGGTGCCGTCTGGTCGGGATGCCTCTCCTCCGTCCAGGGAGCATCTGGGCAACATAATTAGGCAGCTGCCTAACACTGCTCCGGGGCTGGATGGGGTGACTGCTAGAATGTTACGGCATGTATGGAAGGCTGCATCGTTGGAGTTCCACCAGGTGTATGCCAAGTGTGTTGAGGAAGGAGTGTTCCCAGATGTATGGAAGGACGGTCAACTGCTCGTGCTGCCTAAAGGTAATGACAAGCCTCTTACCGACCCAAAGGCGTACCGTCCGATTACGCTTCTCTCTGTTCTTGGCAAGATTCTTGAGCGAGTAATTTTAACCTGCGCGCCTCAAATTTCGAACGGAATGTCGGACTGCCAGCATGGTTTTGCTCGAGTAAGTCGACGGTTACAGCCATCAATGCTATAACTGGCACTGTCCGAGCGTCCACTGCGAAGTATGTCCAAGCGATCTATCTTGACATCTCGGGTGCGTTCGACAATGCCTGGTGGCCGATGGTCATGGTCAAGGCGAAAAGGGGAGGATGCCCGCCGAACATCTATCGGATGCTGGTGGGATACTTCACTGGACGCCGAGTTGGCCTACACGTCGGAAACAAGGTATTGTGGAAAGTCTCCACCATGGGATGTCCGCAGGGATCCGTGCTTGGGCCAACGTTGTGGAACGTCTTGCTGGATGACCTGTTAAAATCACCGATGCCGGAAGGGGTAAGCATGGTGGCTTACGCCGACGACGTAACCATTTTGATAGAGGCACAATCGAGAGCTGGCATTGAAGCCAAAGCCGCACAGGCTCTTAGCGTCGCAACCGATTGGGGCGCCCGGAATCGACTGGAGTTCTCCTCTGCCAAGTCGTCCACGATGACGTTCAGGGGTAAACTCCAGAGGCCCCCAATCATCAAACTTGACGGTGCCTCTATCAGCTCGGTGAACGCGACAACTGTGCTGGGCGTGGTGATCGATTCGGGTCTTCTGTTTCCGCAGCATGCACAAGGTATAGTAGAACGCGCGGCCAAATGCTTCGGGAAGATGTCGCGTGTGTCGGCGTCTTCCTGTGGAGTACTCGATTTCCCGGCCTCCGAATTTTGTACCAGGGCACCTTCGTTGCCACCCTTGTGTATGCTGCGGCGTGCTGGTTTCAGCGCGTCCAAGTGCAGTCGATCGGCGGTATACTCCTCAGGGGACAGAGGCCCGCACTTGTGCTGCTGACTAAGGCCTACAGGTCCGTCAGCACGGCCGCGCTCCCGGTACTGGCTGGAGTACTACCTGCTAACCTGGAGGTACAACGTGCTGGCAGTACGGAGGCGACGCGACAGTACGCGGCCAAGGAGGAGATGAGCAGACGGAAACGCGATATTCGGGAATCGGTAATCATAGATTGGCAGCACCGCTGGGAGCAGGACACCAAAGGTCGCGAGCTCCACCAGTTCTTCCCGGACGTGGCTGGTAGACTTAGCATGAGCTGGGTCGAACCAAATTATGTAATATCACAGATGCTCACTGGACATGGATGCTTCAACAAAAGGCTGTGTGAAATGAAGCTGCGAGAGGACGGTATGTGTGAGTGCGGTACGAGCGAGGAGGACAGGCACCACATCTTGTGGTACTGTCCTCTGTATGAGGACCTACGGCGAGAGATGATGAATGGAATCGTTTCGGAGTGCATCGGGCCCATTTGGTACCCCGATCTCGTCTCTTCGGAGGCGAACTTTGCAAGGCTGCGGGATTTCGCGCACGGTTGGCACCGGAGAAGGAACAGCCCGAGCTGCCCGGCGCCACAGGGCGCCACACTGTTGCTGTGGCGTAGCAAGCCCCAGAAAGGGGAGAGTTGTAAAAGGGGACAAGGATAAGATGATAAACTAATATGTAGAGAGTCAAGAATTACACGCGGCGGAGTGCACACTGCCTAGCAGACGCAAAATCCGCGTGTATCTCTCACGATTCGGCCAGTATAACCGCGAGGTTGGTATGGCCATGGGTGGTTGGTGGGATTGGCCCCCAGAGAGCGCAGGAAATTGCAACATGACAGTAGGGAAGATGTTGTTGCTCTTTGGCAGGAGCGGTGGCGGATTAGCGAGGATGGCAGAGACCTTTATAGGTTTTTCCCGGATGTGGCGTTCAGAACGTCTTGTCACTGGGTTGAGCCGGACTACGTCGTCTCTCAGATTTTGTGCGGCCACGGCTGCTTCCGTAGGCGCCTGCATACCATGTCGCTATGCGAGTCGCCCCTTTGTCCGTGTGGTGAGGGAGTTGATGAAACTAGGGACCACGCTTTGTGGGAATGCGGTTTGTACTCAGTCGCCAGGGAAGAATTATTTGAAAAAATAAAGCGCCAACAGGTCGGGCCCATTAGTTATGGTGACCTTATTTGCAACCGTTACAATTGGGCAGCACTGCGCGGATTCGCGCAAGCATGGCATACCATACGCCGCACCTTCGAAGGTATGGACCGACTGTCAAGGAGAGGAGCCCGAGGCGAAGTGCCGTTATTGTGGTGTCATACCCCAGAAGGGGGAGAGTTGATATTGAAGGGATGGAGTAGAATTTTTGTAGGGAGCATAGACTAGCGCAGGGGAAAAGAGCCCTTACGCAGTACCCTAGCGCTCTCCCGAGATTCGTTTCGTATGCCGCATTTCAGAACCATGGGTTGGTGGTGGGATTGTCCCTAACTTGCTGACTCACTCGTCGACCACTGCGAAGAGTAGACGTGCGCGACGCTCCGCAATAAATTATTAAAATTTTTTGTTGGAGCTGGTTTTCGTCTGTTTTGAGTACTAAAATACCTATTAGTGTTAGATTTTAGTGCTTAGTGTTAGTGCCCAGGTGCGCAGCTACACAGTGATTATAACAGTGATATTCGGCAACTTTAAAAGTGGAAAAGTGCTTGCGATAGAACGCGTAGTTTTATAAGTTCTTGTGCTCTTGACGCCCTAGTTTTTAAGTTATAAGTGCATGCTGCAACTTTTCTTTTCTTTAATTTTTACTGTATTCCCTGTGTATTTACTGTTTTTCCCCCTTTTTCGTAAAATTTTATCATTTTATAAAATTGCGGGTAGTTGTACATTTTAAACGGAAGCCAGTGTAACGGTTTTCTAGAACCTTCGCGGTGTGTGCATAATTTGTCATTTTTTGACACTGACAGTGACATTGACACTGATACTAGACATCGCTAAGTGACAGTGACACAAACTCACGGACTTCGGAAAAGTGTTTTGCCATAGGCGGCTAGTATAAGAACTTTCGTTTTTAAACGCTGCTTAAGGGAGGAACGTTCGTCACATTTAACTAGCTAATAATTTTGTATTAGTATAGTACACTCGGTGTAAAGTGCATGGTGCAGTATGTCGGACTACGAAGACGACCTGGACCCATTCTCCCCAAGGCCTAGCATTGGCCGCAGCCCACCGACGAGAACGGCTCTAATTCAGATCGCTGAAAAGCGGGCCTTGACCAGCCCGGAAGAGTTGCAGTCTGCCCAGCGGCCGAGGACAGCGGTTTCTGGGATGTCGGAATCCCGTCGCAGGGCGCCGCCAGTAGCGGGACTGCTGACGACTGCGCCTGCCTTGCAGCCGGCTCCATCGGGAGGAGTTGCTGCTTTGGCTGCTGCTGCTGGTATGGTCGCCACTCCTGTACCACATGAGGACCGGAGCTGCAGCTGTCAGGTGCCTCCCCAGCGCAGCTATTTGAACGCATACATGTGATGGTGAGGAAAATGATCGCAGTTTGCACGGGCTCGGGCAGTAATAAGCTGGATAAGGCGGAGGTCAACGCCATCAGCGGGTTTGGCCAGGAGGTGCTCGCAGCGGCAGGTGTAATGGATCTACGAACGTTGGAGGCGGAGGCGTCGCTGAAGGTAAAGGACGCTACACTTCAACACAAGCTGGCGGAAATTGAACTGCTCAAGGCTGCTGGAGCCAACACGGTAGGTGTGGTGCAGTCGGCTCCCGTGAGGAGCTATAGCGACACGGTGCGCACCAGAAGCTCAGAGATGCGAATTCCTGCTCCAAGGGGACCAATTCTGGCGGTCTACCCGGCCGAAGAGAACAAGGACTTGAAAACGGCTGACGACACCAAGGCGGCGCTGAAGAAAGCCGTAGATCCCAGAAAGATCGGAATGCAGGTGGACAAGTTGCGGAGAGTAGGGAACGCTGGCATTGTGGTCCAGACGACCTCTCAAGAGTCAGCGCGCCGCTTTAAGGAAGCTATCCCTCCGACGCTCAGGGTGACGGAACCAAAGAAGAGGCAACCGCTGGTGGCGGTCATAAATGTATCGGGCGACCCGGACCCCAAGGAGTTTATACCTGTCAATATAAAATACATTACAGGGTAAAAAAAAAAAGAGTTCATACAAATAATACATGAACAGAATATTGCTGAGGATAAGTGCTGGCCCCTAGATCGCCTGATGAAGGAGTGCAAAGTTGCCTTCAAGAAGAGCCGCCGGGGCAGTGGAACTACCACAGTTGTTATGGAGTGCTCCCCAGCGTGCCGAAAGCATCTCCGGGACCGAGACCGCCTCTATATCAGATGGGATGTTGCAGCGGTCCAAGACTACGTATTTGTTACTTGCTGCAACAAGTGCCAGATGTACGGCAACCCGAAAAAGTACTGCAGGACGGCTGAGGTAGTATGCGGCAAATGCGGCAAGTCAGGCCATCGTGCGGCGGACTACAAGGAGACTGTGCAGCGCTGCGCCACTTGCCACAAGTTTGGCAGGAAGGACGCGGCGTCGCACACGACGGGGGCTCGCCAGTGCCCGGCAAGGATCCACGCGGAGGAGAGAAGCGAGGCGGTAACCCGCTACGCTCTTTGATCACGTCACCGTGGGTCAGCTGTACCTGGGGGTGGAGCGCTAGCCACCGTCGAGCTTCCCGCGCTGTCGCAGGAGTTCGGATTGGATATTGATCTTGTTCGAGAACAATACTCGCAGTCCGAGCTTATCCTCCAGCGCGGCCATGCGTCGCAGGCGGGCGCCTACATCCACAACCCCGGGCTGGCTGTGGCGGTCTTACACCACCTCTCTAATGACCGCTGCACGGTGCTGCATGTGGACGGAGCCGACACCTACCTGGTGACGGCCTACTTCAAGTACGGCGAGGACATCGAGCCGCATGCCGAGCAAATGCAGCACGTCCTGCGGTTGCTCAGGGGCCGAAGGGTGCTCATTGCTGTCGACAGCAATGTGCACTCCGACATCTGGTACTCGCGACCTGACCAGGTCAGAGGTAGGGGCCCCGTGGCTGTCAGGAGGAACAAGGCGGTGGAGGACCTCATCGTGGGCAACAATATTGTTTTGTCCACAACTCGTCGGACCAGCCGCCTACTTTTTCCACAGCCAACGGGGAGTCATCGGTCGACTTGACAGTGGCCACCAGGGGGGTCTCGGTTACGGAGTGGACTGTCCACGTGGGGGCCAGCACCAGCGACCACCGCCTGATAACGTACAGGCTAAGCCAACCTGCCCTTAGAGGAGCTGTTCCGAGGTGCGCCGAGCCAAGCGAGGAGTCTCCGAGGTTTCGGGATCGGGGTGTCAACTGGGACCGTTTCGAGAGCATGGTTCACGAGCGAATGGGAGGTACGGATTTTAGGAAACCCGCGGCCGAGGTTAGCAGGCGCTTCACGTACGTAATTGTGCGCTCTGCCCATATTTCCCTCGGTTATAAGAGGAAGAACCAGGACGTGGGTTATGAATGGTGGACGCCTAAATTGGAGGATTTGCGCAAAAGGTGCGGCGCTTCTCGCCGCGCGTGGCAGAACACAAGAAAGAAAGGAGGGTGGTCTGAGGAATTAGCGCGAGAGGAGTTCCATGCGTGCAGAGCGGGATATCGAAAGAGAAAGGAGGAGACGGAACTCGCTTTTTTCCGGGGGCTTGCAGAGTCCGGCAATCAGGACCCCTGGGGCCTGGCTTACCGAGTAGGTAGTGGTAGGTAACGTCCCCCTGCCAACGTCATCAACGGCACGAAATTCTCCGACGGCCACGCGGAAACTGTAGACGAAGCCATGCACGACCTTGTGAATGCTCTGTGCCCGGATGACGATTTGTCGAAGGATACGGAGTACTACAAACAGGTGCGGATCTCGGCTGCCCAGGTCCCGCCTGGCCGGGATGCGTCTCCTCCATCCAGGGAGTATCTGGGCAACATAATTAGACAGCTGCTTGCATAATTAGGCACTGCTCCGGGGCTGGATAGGGTGACTGCAAGAATGCTACGGCATGTATGGAAGGCAGCATCGGTGGAGTTCCACCAGGTGTATGTCAAGTGTGTTGAAGAAGGAGTGTTTCCGGATGTATGGAAGGACAAGCCTCTTACCGACCCGAAAGCGTACCGTCCCATCACGCTTCTCTCTGGCCTTGGCAAGATTCTTGAGCGAGTAATTTTGACCTTCGAGCTTCAAATTTTGAACGGAATGTCGGACTGCCAGCATGGTTTTTTTACTCGAGATAAGTCGACGGTTACGGCCATCAATGCCATAACTGGCACTGTCCGAGCGTCCACTACGAAGTATGTTTAAGCGATCTATCTTGACAACCTGCGTGCGTTCGACAATGCCTGGTGACCGATGGTGATGGTTAAGGCGAAAAGGGAAGGATGCCCGCCGAACATCTATCGGATGCTGGTGGGATACTTCACTGGACGCCGAGTTGGCCTGCTCGTCGGAAGCAAGGTATTGTGGAAAGTTTCCACCATGGGATGTCCGCAGGGATCCTTGCTTGGGCCAACGTTGTGGAACGTATTGCTGGATGACCTGTTGAGAACACCGATGCCGGAAGGGGTAAGCATGGTGGCTTATGCCGACGACGTAACCATTTTGATAGAGGCACAATCGAGAGCTGGCATTAAAGCCAAAGCCGCACAGGCTCTTAGCGTCGCAACTGATTGGGGCGCCCGGAATCAACTGGAGTTCTCCTCTGCCAAGTCATCCGCGATGACGTTCAGGGGTAAACTCCAGAGGCCACCAATCATCAAACTTGATGGTGCCTCGATCCGCTCAATGAACGCAAAAACTGTGCTGGGCGTGGTGATCAATTCGGGTCTTCTGTTTCCGCAGCATGCACAAGGTATAGTAGAACGCGCGGCCAAATGCTTCGGGAAGATGTCGCGTCTGTCGGCGTCTTCCTGGGGTATTCGATTTCCCGGCCTCCGAATTTTGTACCAGGGCACCTTCGTTGCCACCCTTGTGTATGCTGCGGCGTGCTGGTTTCAGCGCGTCCAAGTGCAGTCAATCGGCGGTATACTCCTCAGGGGACAGAGGCCCGCACTTGTGCTGCTGACTAAGACCTACAGGTCCGTCAGCACGGCCGCGCTCTCGGAACTGGCTGGAGTACTACCTGCTGACTTGGAGGTACAACGTGCTGGCAGTACGGAGGCGACGCGACAGTACGCGGCCAAGGAGGAGATGAGCAGACGGAAACGCGATATTCGGGACTCGGTAATCATGGATTGGCAGCACCGCTGGGAGCAGGACACCAAAGGTCGTGAGCTCTACCAGTTCTTCCCGGACGTGGCTGGTAGACTTAGCATGAGCTGGGTCGAACCAAATTATGTAATATCACAGATGCTCACTGGACATGGCTGCTTCAACAAAAGGCCTTGCGAAGTTCGCCTCCGAAGAGACGAGATCGGGGTACCAAACGGGCCCGACGCACTCCGAAACGATTCCATTCATCATCTCTTGCCGTAGGACCTCATACAGAGGACAGTACCACAGAATGTGGTGCCTGTCCTCCTCGCTCGTACCGCACTCACACATACCGTCCTCTCGCAACTTTATTTCGCACAGCCTTTTGTTGAAACATCCATGTCCAGTGAGCATCTGTGATATTACATAATTTGGTTCGACCCAGCTCATGCTACGTCTACCAGCCACGTCCGGGAAGAACTGGTGGAGCTCACGACCTTTGGTGTCCTGCTCCCAGCGGTGCTGCCAATCTATGATTACCGATTCCCGAATATCGCGTTTCCGTCTGCTCATCTCCTCCTTGGCCGCGTACTGTCGCATCGCCTCCGTACTGCCAGCATGTAGTACTCCAGCCAGTACCGGGAGCGCGGCCGTGCTGACGGACCTGTAGGTCTTAGTCAGCAGCACAAGTGCGGGCCTCTGTCCCCTGAGGAGTATACCGCCGATCGACTGCAATTGGACGCGCTGAAACTAGCACGCCGCAGCATACACAAGGGTGGCAACGAAGGTGCCGGGCTGGTACAAAATTCGGAGGCCGGGAAATCGAATACCCCAGGAAGACGCCGACACACGCGACATCTTCCCGAAGCATTTGGCCGCGCATTCTACTATACCTTGTGCATGCTGCGGAAACAGAAAACCCGAATCGATCACCACGCCCAGCACAGTTGTCGCGTTCACCGAGCGGATAGAGGCACCGTCAAGTTTGATGATTGGGGGCCTCTGGAGTTTACCCCTGAACGTCATCGTGGATGACTTGGCAGAGGAGAACTCCAGTCGATTCCGGGCGCCCCAATCGGTTGCGACGCAAAGAGCCTGTGCGGCTTTGGCTTCAATGCCAGCTCTCGATTGTGCCTCTATCAAAATGGTTACGTCGTCGGCATAAGCCACCATGCTTACCCCTTCCGGCATCAGTGATTTCAACAGGTCATCCAGCAAGACGTTCCACTACGTTGGCCCAAGCACGGAACCCTGCGGACATCCCATGGTGGAGACTTTCCACAGTACCTTGCTTCCGACGTGTAGGCGTCGAGCGTCGACGTCCAGTGAAGTATCCCACCAGCATCCAATAGATGTTCGGCGGGCATCCTCCCCTTTTCGCCTTGACCATGACCATCGGCCATCAGGCATTGTCGAACGCACCCGAGATGTCAAGATAGATCGCTTGAACATACTTCGCAGTGGACGCTCGGACAGTGCCAATTATGGCATTGATAGCCGTAACCGTCGACTTACCTTGAGTAAAACCATGTTCGCAGTCCGACGTTACGTTTGAAATTTGAGGCGCGCAGGTTAAAATTACTCGCTCAAGAATCTTGCCAATAACAGAGAGAAGCGTGATCGGACGGTACGCCTTCGGGTCGGTAAGAGGCTTGTCATTACCTTTAGGCAGCACGAGCATTCGACCGTCCTTCCATACATCCGGAAACACTCCTTCCTCAACACACTTGGCATACACCTGGTGGAAATCCACCGATGCAGCCTTCCATACGTGCCGTAACATTCTTGCAGTCACCACATCCAGCCCCGGAGCAGTGTTAGGCAGTTGCCTAATGATGCTGCCTAGATGCTCCCTGGACGGAAGAGACGCATCTCGGCCAGACGGTACCAGGGCAGCCGAGATCCGCACCTGTTTGTGGTACTCCGTATCCTTCGACAAGTTTTCGTCCAGAGCATCCACAAGGCCGTGCATGGCTTCATCCACGGTTTCCGCGTGGCCGTCGGTGAATTTCATGCCGTTGATGATATTGGCAGGGGGGCGCTTCCTACCACTGGCTACTCGGTAGGCCAGGACCCAAGGGTCCTGGTTGCCGGACTCGGCAAGCCCCGGAAAAACGCGAGTTCCCTCTCCTCTTTCCTCTTACGGTATCTCGCTCTGCACACATGGAAATCCTCTCGCGCCAGTTTCTCAGACCACCCTATTTTCTTTCTTGTCTTCTGCCACGCGCGGCGAGAAGCGCCGCACCTTTTACGCAAATCCTCTCGTTCAGGCGTCCACCATTCATAACCTACGTCCCGGTTCTTCCTCTTATAACCGAGGGAAAGATGGGCAGAGCGCATAATCACATCAGTGAAGCGCCTGCTAACCTCGGCCGCGGGTTTTCTAAAGTCTATACTTTCCATTCGCTCGTGAACCATAGTTTCGAAACGGTCCCAGTTGACACCCCGATCCCGAAACCTCGGAGGCTCCTCGCCAGGCTCAGCGCACTTCGGAACAGCTCCTCTAAGGGCAAGCTGGCTTACCCTGTAAGTTATAAGGCGGTGGTCGCTGGTGCTGGCCCCCACGTGACCACCGTGAGGTCCACCGACGACTCCCCGTTGGCTGTAGAGAACGTAGGCGGCTGGTCCGACGAGTTGTGGACATCAAGGTTGTTGCCCACGATAAGGTCCTCCACCGCCTTGTTCCTCCTATCAGCCACGAGGCCCCTACCACTGACCTGGTCCGGTCGTGAGTGCCAGATGTCAGAGTGCGCATTGCTATCTTCGGCCCCTGAGTCAGTCCTGCTGTTATCTTCAACCCCGCCGATGAAGCCATCAAGTCTTCAGAGGAGACGAAGAAGTCCCTGCAGGAGGCGGTTAAGCCAACTGCCGACGGGATTCGCACCCGCATTGTGCGGATGGTGGGCAACTCCGTCATCGTCGTCAGGACCGCATCGTCATAGGCAGCCCAAAAGCTGAAGGCGATGGTTCCGCCAACCCTCAAACTTGCGGAGCCAACAGCCAGACAGCGTCAGCTACCCTTTGAGGCAGGTTCTAAGCGCAGCCTTCCCACGGTAAGGGTTTGTACGATATTACTTTACTCATTGTCTTTTAGAGGTTGGTTTCGATATAACGCGTGGCGTTTGACGTTTGCTGTCAGTGTCAGTGCACATGACAAGAAGTTATTTTCAACGCTTAGCGGTATCGCGTTAGTTGCGTTGCGGGTCATTGTCTCGACATAGATATGGAGGGGGATGAGGTAGCAGCGGAACTCCAGCGGCGCCTCATAGATGAAGAGATGGCTCAGAAAAAGGAGGAGTTGCGAGCGTTAGCAGAAATTGCAGCTGAGAGTGGATTTAGATTCCGTCTGTCGTTGGCTAGGACCCCACGCAGCGGATTTGCCACCCCACCGCAGACTCACCAGGTAGATGCCCAGTCGCAGGGATCAAAGAGGCCGTTGTTGTCCCCGGAGAAGGTTAAGGACGCAGTTAGCAGGCGCGTTACGGACCGCAATAATATTTTTACAATAAAAACTGGTTTAGTTATGCTCAAGAACAAGTCTTTACTTCATAAAGCAGCCACTAGCTGACACTGCAAATATTCGTTTTGCTTTGGAACCAATTCATATAACTGAATACCGAAGGTTTGCACTGTCAGGTATTTTCACACCCAAAACTGGTTTAGATATGCAAAAGCTGGCCAACAGGTTGTGATTAACACACAAATGTCTGTAGCCCAATGATTAGAGCAGTCGTTGGAGCAGTTCGAGTCCCACCTCAGACAGACGAAATGTTGAATCAAGAAATAATAATTTTATAGTATTTTTAGATTACACTAGCGATTTGTTTTCTTCGAGAACATAAAGATGACTAGGTACATTAGGAAACAATACCTACCTACCTATATACCCTCAAACAATACCTAGCTAAGGTTGATGAATTCAAAATATGGAAAGTGTCCATTTGCATATTATGAGTGAACTATTTATTTATTTTAGCCCACATTTGTCCCGAAGCAGTGGTAGGTTTAAATATTGGGAAGTGTAAAAGCGCCTCCAGGGGCCTATTTGCAGAAATAAAACTGATTTTACTGATTTAGTAGCAATAACTGCTTAGCAGTCCAAAACATGGTGAAAGAGAAAAATCGTATCAATTTACTTTTGTATTGCGACAACTACACTGCGACACGGCGCGAATTTTTCAAGCATATTCTTACGCTGTAAGCCAGCGTTGTTTCATCAAATGTACCCGAAAGAAACATCTTTGCAGATGTTTGACAGTCGGTTAAGATGAAACAGCTATTTATATACTTTATTTGATATTTTAGCAACTTAATTGCACTTATAATATCAGTATATAAACTTGAAAAATTTTTTTTCGACTGTCAAACATCTGCAAAGATGTTTCTTTCGAGTGTTAAGGTTGCAAACTCCTAACATTTGATGAAACAACACTGGCTTACAGCGTAAGAATATGCTTGAAAAATTCGCGCCATGTCGCAGTGTCTCGGTGGCCTAATGGTACGGCGCCCGCCCGGCATGCGAGGAGATGCGGGTTCGAGTCCCGCCTGAGACAAAATTTTTCTAGTTTATATACTGATATTATAAGTGCAATTAAGTTGCTAAAATATCAAATAAAGTAAGTACCTACATAGTTTTAAAAACTGTAACCCAACTACGAACATGCCAGGGATTACAAAGTCACCCTATTGTTTTACCATTCGCCATGTAGCGTTTTTAACAAAAGATAGCCTATGTAACCCCGACTAAGTATAATAAGTAATCAAATGATACCTCATTCACCTAAATCGGCTCAGTAGTTTAGCTGCAAATGTGGAACCCACATAAATACCCACATACATATACATAGACTGCTAACATCATAAGCCTTTCTGTTTGATTTGCCATAGTCGGGTAAAAAGCTCTTTGTACACATAATAAACGATTTGATTTTGAATTTGAAACAGGGTTGTAATCCTAACTACTTACAAAATAAAGTATGTTACCGTTTACATAATAGAAAGAAATTTAACCGACGAGAAAGAAGAGGTTCACAAATTGTGAACGATAAATTACTGATCACGTTATTTTTATAACCGATAAATAATGAGCTTGTGTGTGTCCTCTCAAATGTGGCATATCCAGAAATAAGAAATTTTAGCCCTCGTATGTGTATGATTAGGTTCCGTCCAATATCCGTTTTATAATTTATAATGCGAGGAGATGCGGGTTCGAGTTCCGCCTGAGACAAAATTTTTCAAGTTTATATACTGATATTATAAGTGCAATTAAGTTGCTAAAATATCAAATAAAGTATATTGCATAGCTTCTATCGCGGGCCTTGAGCGTGGAGACCGAATCCAGAAATTCCGTAATGAAAATAACCTAACACCCCCCCACTCCAACCGGCACAGCGGTGGTTTTTAGTTTTATAATTGCATAAGTTGATAAAAAATGCTATGCAATAGCTTTACCGCGGCAGTCTCCGAGTGCCACACGTCTTTTTTTTTGTTCGGTTCAGGTAGGTATAGCTCAAAGTTGGTCCCATTTCAAATTGTAACGATACGAATTCCATCTCTAAAGGTCGAAAAACAGGAAAAAAAAACACCTTAAAAATATTTTGTTATATAAAATATGAGACAACTCCAAAACGTGAGTCTGTGACAATCGAGTTATCACGTGCACTTTAAAAAAATCTTTAATGCAACGTTTCATCCATTATTTTTGTCAATAAAATCTTTTTAAGCTAAATTTAATCTTTTTATATTTTTATGCGCACATTGGTATTTTGTGCTCAAAAATAACTATTTTTCGAGGGTTTAAGTAGCTCAAAGTTTTTCAAATTTTGAACAGGAATCTATCCCAAAGGATAGAAAATAGATGGAAGCATCGGGCATTTTTTTCCTAAACTAATAGGGTTGAATAGTTTCAATCAAGTTTTATGTAGATTTTCAGGGTGTACCTACTACAAAAATATTTCAAACGCTTAATCTTTGGTATGTAGGTACACAGCAGCTGCAGCTCTTCCAATTTTTTACACACATACTTAAAAGTAGAGCATAAAATACAAGGACGAGTTAGATCGAGACTTATAGCTAAAACATTAATTTATACCTAGATACTTTTCATAACATGGTTATTGACTCCGAAGAAAGTAGTTTAATTCTGCTAAAAATGTAGCCCAAGAAGGGGTCAGCCACTTGAGGCTCTTTGGCTGAAGCTGAGGCTGTTCTGCTCAAAGTAGTAAAAAATTTTAAAAAAAACTTATTATGAGTAAATAATATAACTAGATATTATTGCTAAATTTAAAAGCAGCGAAAAGGACATCAGCAATGCAGAAAAGGAGTTTTATCTGTTACGCCACTTTTTGAATATCTTGTATATTATGTAATTTAAGTACAAGCTGCTGACCCCTGCCCTAAACGCATACCTTCTCTCTCCCGTTGTAGTTACTTGATTGTGCATGAGTTTTTAAATATTCTGTAACATAGCTTCATTCTCGCGAAGCATCCAAGATGGCAGCAAGCAGCTCCAGCAAATCTGTATGCGCTTGATGATCCGATTAAGAAGAAAGGTCGACTCGACTCGAACATACTGAAAAAGGTAAAATATTTCGTTGAACTAATCTTAATCCCTAGAACATATAGGTGTATGGAAATGTGTATGTATGGAAGTTTGTTACTCTTTCAAGCTAAAACAATTCAACGGATCTGAATGAAAGTTGGCACGGTGTTTTTTTTTTAAGCTATTGCATAGCTTCTATCGCGGGCCTTGAGCGTGGAGACCGAATTCAGAAATTCCGTAACGAAAATAACCTAACACCCCCCCACTCGGGGCGAGGCACGATCGAACAATTTTGAATTTCCGAAATTTAAAAGAATTTAGAAGAAAATAAGGATTTTGACAGTATGGTAGCCTATGGTAACCATATCTGCCAAAATAACAGAAAAATTTTATTACAAAAGTCAAAATTAGAAAATAATAGGGGTTAAAGTATGAAATTGCCCATTATTTTCCCATTTTTTATTTTGTTTATAGCTCTTAAATTTAGTCATATTATTGCGTAATTCTTTTTGTATTGTATCAAAAACTAAATAAAGTAACTTTTGACTAAAAAAAAAATGCAATACTAGTGCCTATTACTTCAAAGGAAGTCGTTGAAAAGACCCCTTACAATGTGTCAGCTGACCTTCTTGCTTCAATTAAGTATATTTGTATTATATACTTTGATTTTCAGAAATTTAAATACTTTAATGCGTAGCTTTATAACCATCTAACTTTCACCTTTAATTGCTTCGAAAACGGTTCAGGCGTTTTTAAAAAAACTAAAAAATTGTTAGTATGGAAAAATGACTTTTCTCGATTTCTTCCATACAAAACGGCAATTTCATACTAAAACCTATACATAAAATTAAAAAATTAAGCTATTGCATAGCTTCTATCGCGGGCCTTGAGCGTGGAGACCGAATTCAGAAATTCCGTAACGAAAATAACTTAACCTGACACTCGGGGTGAGGCACGATCGAACAATTTTGAATTTCCGAAATTTAAAAGCATTTAGAAGAAAATAAGGATTTTGACAGTATGGTTGCCTATGGTAACCATATCTGCCAAAATAACAGAAAAAATTAATTACAGAAGTCAAAATTAGAAAATACATAGGGCCTGTTTCACAATCGCTGAGTAAAGTTCTGGGTAAGCTACTTCGACCCTATCTGCTCAGTAAACTATTTTTCACGCTTCACAATCCCCGAGTAGGGTTAATCACCACTTTATCTGCTCGTTAAGTTAATCACCGGATGCACTGCCAAGTAGCCTTTTACTTGACAAGTAAATTTAAAAAGATGACCTCAAATACGTCATTTCCAAATTTTCATCAACAAGAAGTTATTATTTAAATGGACAGTTTTGCAGTCATTGTAAAATAAGACAATGTTCGTAATGGTAAATTCAATGCAAACAAAATCACCACACAAAAAGTACCATACGTCGGCAAATTTGATATTTGTCATTTACTGACCAACTGACGTTGCCTCGACATAGACTTTTTGTTGAAACCTCAATGCGTTCCATTCTTACAGAAACATTGATTTTAGAAAAGGTGAAATGACTCATTTACATTACAGTGTAAACATTTTTTGTACGAATTTATCGTTTTTATTACTTATAATCATAACAAAAAATATTTTTAATAATAATTCTGTGATTACTATACTTTATAGAAACACATACATTATTCTTACCTTGAAACGAAACGTAACTTGTAAGTAAGTATTAATTATATAATCTTCACTTTAATTTACTGATTGGATGATTGTGAAATGCAAAGAAAGTTAACGAAAGGATTTAACCTCTATGTAATTAACTCGTTGAGTAACTACTTAAGCCTTTACTTAATGATTGTGAAACAGACCCATAAAATTATAAAATTAAGCTATTGCATAGCTTCTATCGCGGGCCTTGAGCGTGGAGACCGAATCCAGAAATTCCGTAACGAAAATAACCTAACACCCCCCCACTCCGACCGGCACAGCGGTGATACTTTTAAGCTATTGCATAGCTTCTATCGCGGGCCTTGAGCGTGGAGACCGAATTCAGAAATTCCGTAACGAAAATAACTTAACCTGACACTCGGGGCGAGGCAAGATCGAACAATTTTGAATTTCCAAACTGTCAACGCTGTAGTACAAAAAACCATTCAAAGCAGCTTGCAAGGCTTTATTCGAATATGATCAACACTAGCGTAGAGCCCTGGAAGAAGTGGCCCTATGTAAAAAACCACATTCTTAATTTCCAACCAAGTAGGTTACCATTTTTCTCGATCCATAAGCGTTAAAAAGGCGACTTTACAAAGACAATTTGCTTGCATACTACGTTTGGATAGAAGACCGGTGTAGTACCAGCATCGGTGTAGAGCTCTGAAAAAGCCAGTCCTATGTCATTCTCCCTTCATGATCGATAAACGAAGTTTCAAGTACCTCAATATAATGTTAAACACAAAATTTTCAACCGTTTTTCACCCCCTCAAATATTTAATTATAAAAAAATCCTTATAAACAACATAACAAAATTTATACCAAAAAGCTGACGTAGTTTCACAAAACTTTCATGTGGGATGTGGGTTCGAGGCATGAATGGTAGAGGATGATGAGTAGGATAAAAAGTGTTCAGAAACTTGACAGGATAGAGAACTGATTTGACTGTACTGACCACTGTGTCTATAAATTTTTATATTTCTTCAGCTTCAAATGATCTATTGCATAGCTTCTATCGCGGGCCTTGAGCGTGGAAACCGAATCCAGAAATTCCGTAACGAAAATAACCTAACCTAACACTTGGGGCGAGGTACGATCGAACAATTTGGAATTTCCGAAATTTAAAAGAATTTAGAAGAAAATAAGGATTTTGACAGTATGGTTGCCTATGGTAACCATATCTGCCAAAATAACAGAAAAATTTAATTACAAAAGTCAAAATTAGAAAATACATGAAGTTATAAAATTAAGCTATTGCATAGCTTCTATCGCGGGCCTTGACCGTGTAGACCGAATCTAGAAATTCCGTAACGAAAATAACCTAACACCCCCCACTCCAACCGGCACAGCGGTGATACGATACGTATGTACAATACGATGATATATTTTTAGTTTTATAATTGCATAAGTTGATAAAAAATGCTAGATATGCAATAGCTTTACCGCGGCAGTCTCCGAGTGCCACACGTCTTTTTTTGTTTTTAGTATTTGTTGTTAATGCGGTAACAGAAATACATAATTTGTGAAAATTTCAATTGTCTAGCTATCGCGCTTCTTGAGATACAGCCTGGTGACAGAGCGACGGACAGACGGACAGACAGCGAAGTCTTACGGTACCCTAAAAAATGCTATGCAATAGCTTTACCGCGGCAGTCTCTAAGTGCCACACGTCTTTTTTTGTTTTTTGTCTCGTTTGCTATATTAAAATTTGGAAGGTAGTTAAAATTTCTGTAAAATTTATTTGTATAAAAGAAAATCGTGTTAGTTACACTACTTATAAGTCGAGAACGGCTGGACAGATTTTTTTGATTTTGGTGTTTTTAGATTTGTCGTCGTCGGGAATAGGATACGTATTAAAAACGTAGGTAACTCATAATATTGAGAAAATGTATTTGTTCAATTTTTTTCCAACTACGCCATATTTGATGACAATGACATTTAAGGTCCGAGTACACCAACAGACGTTTAAGTTTAAACAGCGTTTAAAATATTATTTGACATATTTTATATGGGAATTGTGTCAAATTAATCGTCACTCTTTGTTTACCGGCTGTTTAAGTGTTGGTGAACTCGGGTCTTAGACGCCAAAATCAAATACTATTTTGAGACGTTACGATGTTCATGGGGTCCGCTAGTCTTATGTAAGACTAGCTGTTGCCCGCGACTTCGTCTGCGTCAATTTCTGTTATTATGATCGCGATAAATGTCAATAATTTTCCCCGTTTTTGCAACATTTTTCACTTAAGCTTCGCCCCTATTAGATGCAGCGTGATGTTATATGTATAGCTTTAGGCTTCCTCAAAATCCAACATAAAAATAATTTTTCAATTCGAACCAGTACTTCCGGAGATTAGCGCGTTCAAACAAACAAACAAACAAACTCTTCAGCTCTAAAACATTAGTACAGAGATTTGTCCTAGGTACCTGCTCAATGTTTGGCGAGAAGGTTGGTATCCCGCGGGGTAATGGTGAAGAACTACAGATAGTTGGTATGGTTTCTGCTTTAATTTCCATCTTAATCTACTTTCCCACCATGACCTGTAATAAAATAGGTAGGTACTGTAATATAATTTATGACTGTGAATCAGTAAAAGTAAAGTACGGCCTATAATTAGTTTTTCAATAGTTTCACCCACCTTTCCTTTAATTTGTATTGGTATAAGGCATAAGGGTTCTTGTTTTACAGATTATATAATGTTGTAGTGCAGTTCTTAATATTCGTGACCTTAGAAAAATGTTCAAGTTTAATGTAGAGATAGTATAAAAGCAAACAATGGAAACAGCGGATAGTGATAGCGGGCGGCAAATCAGTAATTTGCGTAACTTGTGATAGTACCTAATATCTTTATTTGCCCAAAACATGGTATAAAAGTTCACACATTTTTTATAATGCGCTCATGTCTTACTACATTATATAGCATGCAAAATAACAATTATTTATAGAAATTAACTACAGTGAAAATACAAAAAAGAAATTTATGTCAAATTATAATCTTAACATTTTATCAGTTATGTCAATAGGTTTAAGTAGATATTATTACAAAGTTAAAAATAAGATTATAAATTCATAATAATTTCATAAAAAATTGCAATTAAGTTGGTATTATTAATGTTTTTTTTGTCGAAGAAATCCTTAAGACTATAAAAATTATGCAGATTAAGCCACTTGAACAACTTAGTACTAAACATATTTTCATTTTTCAGGTCTTTTAATTCGTCGGGTAACATATTAACGACCTTTACACACATTTTTAGACAACTTTTACTATATTTCACAGATTTAGCAATGTCATTTAATACAAGTCTATGTTTTCTGCGAAGCCTATCAATTAAATCACTTGCTTTTGTAAATACATAATTCTTTATGCTTATTAACAAAACTACCTACTTCAAGAATGTAAAGTGAGGAACGCGGCAATAAACCAAGTTTTTTAAAATAAGGCCTACATGATTCGTCTGGTGCAATTCCACATATAGCTCTAACTTTGGGATAGAAAAACCCTAGTCCAGTCTGTGCTGTTACCCCATATTACCAAACCGTATCGTAGAACAGATTCGACATATGCACGATAGGAAAGAATAGCAGTATTTTGGTCAGTTACCTTTTTAGGGTTCCGTTGCCAAATGGCAAAAAACGGAACCCTAATAGATTCGTCAAGTCTGTCTGTCTGTCTGTCTGTCCGTCCGTATGTCACAGCCACATTATTCTGAAAGTATTAGCATGACACAGTTAAAACTTGGTCGGTAGGTGTATCCTGTTGACCGCTTAACGATTCTCATACAAAAAATAAAAATAATGATATTTAAGGGGGGCTTCCCATACATAGAACTAAAACAAATTTTATTTTTTTTACTCAAACCTATACGTATGGGGTATCTATGGATAGGTCTTCTAAAAAGACATAGCGGTTCCTAAAACCATTTTTTCCAAAAGTCTAACACTAGGAAGATAGACGCTTCCAAAGTGGTAAAATCCCCCCCACCCTCTCTAAATTTTAAAATAAGCAAGTGATAATTTTAGAAAAAATACGTAATGTAGATCTTAACAAAAACTCTCAACGAAAATTGGTTCGAACGAGATCGAACTGGTAGTTTTGAAAATCTAGCACATTTTCAACAACAGCAAACATACTCGTAACTTTGTCCTATAAACAAACACTATAAAAAGTTATTTATGCAGTCATCAAAATATTGTGGTATTTTAGTTAAACTTGGTACGGAACCCTCAGTGCGCGAGTCCGACTCGCACTTGGTCGGTTTTTGATTTGATTGAGTGCATACGAAAATCTGTTGATGCGGTCACACACTTCGCCGCAGTGTACGAGTATTTATTCGCTTGCGTTCATTAGTTTAGTTCACCAATTCGAATTTTGAACTGCGCGCGTACGTAGCTTCTTTATTTGAATGGTCGCGTCAATTTATATAACCGGCCAAGTGCGAGTCGGACTCGCGCACGAAGGGTTCCGTACCAAAAAGGCCAAAAAAACGGGTTTGTTGTATGGGAGCCCGCTTTAAATATTTATTTTATTTAGTTTTTAGTATTTGTTGTTATTGCAGCAACAGAAATACATAATTTGTGAAAATTTCAACTGTCTAGCTATTGCGGCTCTTGAGATACAGCCTGGTGACAGAGCGACGGACAGACAGACAGACAGACAGACAGACGGACAGACAGCGAAGTCTTAATAATAGGGTCCCGTTTTTACCCTTTGGGTACGGAACCCTAATAAAAAGTGAAAAAAGGGTTGGAATATTTCAGAAACCCCGAATATCCGCGGGCGTAGTTATTATATTCGTACCATAGGGAAAGAAATATTTCCCTATGTTCGTACTAATAGGTATAATGTTTGAGGCAATGTTATTACAAAGAAGGAAGTCATTGACTCGAAATTGCAGTACCTGTTTATTTGTTTTGTCTGGGCTTTGTCCGCACTTAGCCTCTTATGTGGCCCACCACTGTACAAATGTGAAATGAGAGCCAAGTTTAATACTGTTATGATGATGCAATTGAACTAAGCGTCCACAAACTGTATCGTGATTTGTCTAAAAGGTTGATCGAGACTATTCGAGACATCTCACGATACCAAGGCTGGTCTGTAACTGGCGCAACGAATAAGTTTGGCCATTCAGCGCGGCAATGTGGCCAGCCTGCTGGGAACCTTTCCTCAAGATAGTGATCTCAAACAGATATTATTTATAGGTTATTATTGACCTATAGATATGATAAGTACAGGCTTTTTTTTTGTACATATTTATATTATTATTATTAATACATTCTTAGTAAATTCGTATTAAACTTAATTTTAATTGTATATATATTTTACTTAAATAACTTGTGAAAATTTCACCTGTCTAGCTATCGCGGCTCTTGAGATACAGCCTGGTGACAGAGCGACGGACAGACGGACAGACAGCAAAGTTTTAGGGTAGTAGGGTCCCGTTTTTTTTTTTATCCTTTGGGTACGGAATCTTCAACAGGCGTAGACGTAGGTAAATAGAAGGTGTACATAGATAGGCAACTTCCTAATGTCAACACAATTCGTAGGTAAATAGAAGGTGTACATAGATAGGCAATTTCCTAATGTCAACACAATTCAAATTTTAGCTAGCATAGAAAATCAGGAGAGAGCACTTACTTGGAACAGCTTTGGTATCCAGACTTCTTACTTGAGTACCTATTCTCCTTCGAAGGGCCACCTTTCATTTATTCTCATTGATACCAGGATTTTTGTGAAACAGGCAGAATGTTCCACGTAGCAGACATGTTTCTTTTTGTTTCCAAATATACGTCTCCACAGAGCCAATGGATATCTGCAACAAACGTATTCGTTTAGCGCCAAAAACAAAAAAACTGGCCGAGTGCGAGTCGGACTCGCGCACTGAGGGTTCCGTACCAACTTTAACTGAATTAGGGGTCCACTTCCTTCCACTTAGCCAAAATACCACAATATTTAATTAGCTGCAAAAATAGCTTTGTTTTTCATAGTGTTTGTATAAAGGACAAAGTAATATTTGCGG
Source organism: Anania crocealis (assembly GCA_949315895.1). NCBI lineage: Eukaryota > Metazoa > Arthropoda > Insecta > Lepidoptera > Crambidae > Anania > Anania crocealis. The sequence goes on from OX438876.1 coordinate 1,138,787, forward strand.
TTGTTAAACATTTGATATTTCTCAAAAACTAACGGTTTGATCTCGTTTAAACTAACTTTCTTTGAAAGTATTTGTAATGATGTACCACAGGGAAAGAATGGATGAAGGTACATAACGTACTTTTTGTCAAAATTTTCACTTGTTTAGCTTAAAAGTTAGAGGGACTTGGGGACACCTACTTACCAAGTTTCAACTGTGTAAATGCTAATATACTTCCAGAATAAAGTGGCTGTGACATACGGACGGACAGACAGACAGACTTGACAAAACTATAAGGGTTCCATTTTTTGCCATTCGGGTACGGAACCCTAAAAAAGGCGTAATCAATTATTTACGGGAAATAGAAGGTGAACATAGATAGGCAACTTCCTAATGTCAACACAATTCAAATTTTAGCTAGCATAGGAAATCAGGAGAGCACTTACTTGGAACAGCTTTGGTATCCAGACTTCTTACTTGAGTATTTTCCTTTGAATCGTCTTCGACGGGCCACCTTTCATTTATTCTTATTGATACCAGGATTGTTGTGAAACAGGCAGAATGTTCCACGTAGCAGACATGTTTCTTTTTGTTTCCAAATATACGTCTCCACAGAGCCAATGGATGTCTGCAACAAACGTATTCGTTTAGCGCCAAAAACAAAAAAACTGGCCGAGTGCGAGTCGGACTCGCGCACTGAGGGTTCCGTACCAACTTTAACTGAATTAGGGGTCCACTTACTTCCACTTAGCCAAAATACCACAATATTTAATTAGCTGCAAAAATAGCTTTGTTTTTCATAGTGTTTGTATAAAGGACATAGTAATATTTGCGGTTGTTAAACATTTGATATTTCTCAAAAACTAACGGTTTGATCTCGTTTAAACTAACTTTCTTTGAAAGTATTTGTAATGATGTACCACAGGGAAAGAATGGATGTAGGTACATAACGTACTTTTTGTCAAAATTTTCACTTGTTTAGCTTAAAAGTTAGAGGGACTTGGGGACACCTACTTACCAAGTTTCAACTGTGTAAATGCTAATATACTTCCAGAATAAAGTGGCTGTGACATACGGACGGACAGACAGACAGACTTGACAAAACTATAAGGGTTCCATTTTTTGCCATTCGGGTACGGAACCCTAAAAAAGGCGTAATCAATTATTTAGGGGAAATAGAAGGTGAACATAGATAGGCAACTTCCTAATGTCAACACAATTCAAATTTTAGCTAGCATAGGAAATCAGGAGAGCACTTACTTGGAACAGCTTTGGTATCCAGACTTCTTACTTGAGTATTTTCCTTTGAATCGTCTTCGACGGGCCACCTTTCATTTATTCTTATTGATACCAGGATTGTTGTGAAACAGGCAGAATGTTCCACGTAGCAGACATGTTTCTTTTTGTTTCCAAATATACGTCTCCACAGAGCCAATGGATGTCTGCAACAAGCGTATTCGTTTAGCGCCAAAAACAAAAAAACCGGCCGAGTGCGTGTCGGACTCGCGCACTGAGGGTTCCGTACCAACTTTACCTGAATTAGGGGTCCACTCACTTCCACTTAGCCAAAATACCACAATATTTAATTAGCTGCAAAAATAGCTTTGTTTTTCATAGTGTTTGTATAAAGGACAAAGTAATATTTGCGGTTGTTAAAAATGTGATATTTCTCAAAAACTAACGGTTTGATCTCGTTTAAACTAACTTTCGTTGAAAGTATTTGTAATGATGTACCACAGGGAAAGAATGGATGTAGGTACATAACGTACTTTTTTCAAAATTTTCACTTGTTCAGCTGAAAAGTTAGAGGGACTTGGGGACACCTACTTACCAAGTTTCAACTGTGTAAATGCTAATATACTTCCAGAATAAAGTGGCTGTGACATACGGACGGACAGACACACAGACTTGACGAAACTATAAGGGTGCCATTTTTTGCCATTCGGGTACGGAACCCTAAAAAGGCGTAGATCAATTATTTAGGGGAAATAGAAGGTGAACATAGATAGGCAACTTCCTAATGTCAACACAATTCAAATTTTAGCTAGCATAGAAAATCAGGAGAGTACTTACTTGGAACAGCTTTGGTATCCAGACTTCTTACTTGAGTATTCTCCTTTGAATCGTCTTCGACGGGCCACCTTTCATTTATTCTTATTGATACCAGGATTGTTGTGAAACAGGCAGAATGTTCCACGTAGCAGACATGTTTCTTTTTGTTTCCAAATATACGTCTCCACAGAGCCAATGGATGTCTGCAACAAGCGTATTCGTTTAGCGCCAAAAACAAAAAAACTGGCCAAGTGCGAGTTAGACTCGCGCACTGAGGGTTCCGTACCGACTTTAACTGAATTAGTGGTCCACTTACTTCCACTTAGCCAAAATACCACAATATTTAATTAGCTGCAAAAATAGCTTTGTTTTTCATAGTGTTTTTATAAAGGACAAAGTAATATTTGCGGTTGTTAAACATTTGATATAATCTCAAAAAGTAACGGTTTGATCTCGTTTAAACTAACTTTCTTTGAAAGTATTTGTAATGATGTACCACAGGAAAAGAATGGATGTAGGTACATAACGTACTTTTTTTCAAAATTTTCACTTGTTTAAGTAGCTTAAAAGTTAGAGGGACTTTGGGACACCTACTTACCACGTTTCAACTGTGTAAATGCTAATATACTTCCAGAATAAAGTGGCTGTGACATACGGACGGACAGACAGACAGACTTGACAAAACTATAAGGGTTCCATTTTTTGCCATTCGGGTACGGAACCCTAATAAAGGCGTAATCAATTATTTAGGGGAAATAGAAGGTGAACATAGATAGGCAACTTCCTAATGTCAACACAATTCAAATTTTAGCTAGCATAGAAAATCAGGAGAGCACTTACTTGGAACAGCTTTGGTATCCAGACTTCTTACTTGAGTATTTTCCTTTAAATCGTCTTCGACGGGCCACCTTTCATTTATTCTTATTGATACAAGGATTGTTGTGAAACAGGCAGAATGTTCCAAGTAGCAGGCATGTTTTTTTTTTGTTTTCAAATAAATATCTCCACAGAGAGCCAATGGATATCTGCAACAAGCGTATTCGATTAGCGCCAAAAACAAAAAAACATAGTTATGGCAATGTTATAAGGAGTAACTTAGGCTAGTTTTTCATTTTATAAGCTTCATTTATTTTAATTTATTAACCGCTTGTAGACATTTTTCCAGACACAATTAAAATGGGGACTACTCCCCCCAAAAAGTCTACAAGCGTCTAATAAATAGTTTAAAGTATTTTATTACGTGCTGTATCAACAAAAATTGTAGGTACTCAGCATTTTATGTTTTCTTTCATTTGATAGTGATACCCTACCCCACTCTTTATGACTGCAAAGTGCAAACCATTATTGCTGCAAACTTTTTTGTTTCGAAGTACCTACTTACCCCAATTTGTGTCTTAATACAACACACCCACGTGGTATTATAGTTTTAAGCAACAATAAGCAGCCTGTTATCCGGACTCTTAATTTTCTTTGTCCGGACTATCAAATGATTTATTAAACGATTAAATAAATCTATACTAATATTATAAGAAAGCTAAAGAGTTTGTTTGTTTGAACGCGCTAATCTCTGGAAGTACTGGTTCAAATTGAAAAATTATTTTTGTGTTGGATAGTCCATGTATCAAAGAAGGCTTTAGGCTATATACCATCACGCTGCGTCCAATAGGAGCGAAGCATCAGTGAAAAATGTTGCAATTATAAAAACAGAAATTGACGCGTACGAAGTCGCGGGGAACAACTAGTAATAAATAAATGAGGACAACTACACATAAGTACACTGTTTTGATCCCAATTTGAGTAACTATTTAAAGAACTCATATTGGAAATCAGAAACAACGAAGGTATGTACCACAAACACCCAGACCCGAGAAAATATAGAAAAACACTTTTTTCTACATTGACCCGTCCGGGAATCGAACCCGGGACCTGAAAGCAGGCAACACCTTGAAAACCGGTATGTACGCCACTCAGCAACGGAGGTCGTCAAAAAAAATTTGTATGTAAAAGCCATAATAAGGAATACAAGGACGAGAAGAGGTGGCCCTATTATATTTTAAGCATATTATGGTAATTAACGAACGAAAATCAGTTTGTTGACAAATGTAAATAATGTTTGCATTAATTTCTAGACATTTCTTAGAACAGGTATTTTATTTATTTACTAGCTGTTGCCCGCGACTTCGTCCGCGTCAATTTCTGTTATTTTGAACGTGATTATTTTTGCAACATTGTCACTGATGCTTCGCTCCTATTGGTCGCAGCGTGATGTTATATACCTAACCTAAAGCCTTCCTCGATAGATAAACAGACTATCCAACACAAAAATAATTTTTCAAATCGAACCAGTACCTACTTTTGGAGATTTAGCGCGTTCAAACAAACAAACAAACTACTACTTGACGTGCGTTAGTACATTTTTTTGAACTACACGTTATTTAAAGTTATCGTTATTTGGATCGAACGGGCGAAAACCTGAGCCCAACAGTGGGATACAATATAACCTTTGCCCTTTCTCAAGGCCTAATTTAATTTGTCAAATTTCGTTAAAATAGGTTTAGTATTTTATGCGTCAAAGCGTCACAATTAATTTTGCATTCATTAGTAATCTAAGGATTAATAATTTCTACTTACCAAAAGTTAATCGTGGAATTCGTTCGCCGACCAACCACGTGCCCCATATCTTGCAATGTTTTAAAATTCAATTTAATCTTCCTATAAAAACTTTTACATAGCCTTATCTAATGTATAATGCAGACTTATGCATTTAATCTATAATGCCATGTGGTTTTAAAAACATTGAATTGTTTTCTTGTCTTTCCTCCATGGCTGCTGTTAAAGTAAGATCGAACAATTCTGGCCGTGTTATAGTGAGACGCGTAAAATTTGGAATCTACCCTCAAATAATTTAACATCATAACTGAAGGTAAGGTAGAATGACATATTTTAGTGATGTCTGCTAATGCAATGGCTACATCAACGATTCGTCGAATCATAGAAATATCTTGGCAACTTTAATACAATAAACGCGGTAGATTGTATGTATTTTATTGTAAACAATAATTATTATACTTAATACTTAAGAATAAAACATATTTAAAAAAAAACTAGCAGATTCCACGGAAATTGTCATAAGAGTTGAGTTAGATACGTAACACAGATGATAGATGGCGCTGCCAGTTTTTAAAAAGTTTGAAGATTTTGTTTTTACGTTTTTCTTTGAATCTAAATCTGAAATCCACACGGATGAAATAGATAATATGAGACATTTACCGTTATTATTCTAAGCATTTAAGTAAATTGTGTTCTGTGCATCTATCAAAGTCGTGATAATTAGACCACTTTTACGTGGAGAACGGTAAATACATCTTTGTATAAACATATGTATTATCTGTGGACCAATAAACATAGTATATATCTAGGAGCCACTCAATATATTTTGAAATTAATATTTTTTTGCACAAAATACCTACGTTAAACACTTTCAATGATGTTGTTTACCTTAGATCACAATACGTTTCACGTATTTTTTACCTGTAATAACGATAGTCAAATGTTAAAATAGCAATTGATTGTATTTTTTTTCTTTAGTACGTTTAACGGTCTCAGATACTTGTCTATACAGCCAATTCTTTATTAATATTGTCTTTATTTTTGCATTAAAACGTTGATGTTAGAAGTTTTAATGCTTCGATGGAGTTTTTGGAGACAGTCGAAAGATTGAAGGAATGTAGAGAAGTCTCCAAGAAAGAGATGAAGTGTTCGCGTTCCCGCGAAAAATTCACGGTCCACTTTTCTTGGTTACGACCCATAAACCATCTTATTTCACCGAACTGTATATTGTTCACTCGCACGACACTTTGTTTCGCAAAATAACACCACTTTTACGACCCAAAAATCACTATAAACAATAAAAATTCGATAAAATAAACGGACTCCAAACGTATCTCACGAACTCCCGCCAAAAAACTCCCAATTGATCGTAAAAATGTATGGTGACACTTTACTTTTTTATTGTTTTTTTGTACCTTTCGGAATCGGCTAAGGTCAGAAGACCATGCTGCTATGTCATTACTTTGAAAACGATAATTTTTTAAGATTTATTCTACTTACTAAAGCATTATTTGACGACCTCTGTGGCGGAGTGGCGTACACACCGGTTTTCAAGGTGTCGCCTGCTCCGAGGTCCCGGGTTCGATTCCCGGACGGGTCAATGTAGAAAAAATGAGTTTTTCTACATTTTCTCGGGTCTGAGTGTTTGTGGTACCTTCGTTGTCTCTGGTTTCCAAAATACATTATCACGTCAAAAAAGACGTGTTGGCACTCGGAGACTGCCGCGGTAAAGCTATTGCATAGCATTTTTAATCAACTTATGCAATTATAAAACTAAAAAGTATCACCGCTGTGCCGGTCGGAGTGGGGGGTGTTAGGTAATTTTCGTTACGGAATTTCTGGATTCGGTCTCCTCGCTCAAGGCCCGCGATAGAAGCTATGCAATAGCTTAAAAAGTTTACTGCAGAATCGAGCAGTGGGATCCTGTACATATAAGATAAACCCGTAGTTGGTCCATACGTCCGCCCTTCTGTCTGTCACGATTGATAATCTCAGGAACGCCATTAGTTAACACGTTCCCGCCGGTGCCACCACTGCACTGGTGTAGCACGTACTATTTGCTGCGATGGAGGGGTATACTACCAGTGGACTCGTCATATTTATCTTTGACATTCTAAGAAATCCACCCCGTTTTGAGAATAAGTATTGTATTACCATTCCCGCCAATCAAATAGACAAATTTTGATACGGTAGCTCAAGAGATGGATAGTATTAGGGGTTAAAGTATGAAATTGCCGTTTTGTATGGACGAAATCGAGAAAAGTCATTTTTCCATACTAACAATTTTTTAGTTTTTTTAAAAACGCCTGAACCGTTTTCGATGCAATTAAAGGTGAAAGTTAGAAATCGATGCAATTAATTTCTGAAAATCAAAGTATATAATACAAATATACTTAATTGAAGCAAGAAGGTCAGCTGACACATTGTAAGGGGTCTTTTCAACGACTTCCTTTGAAGTAATAGGCACTAGTATTGCATTTTTTTTAGTCAAAAGTTACTTTATTTAGTTTTTGATACAATACAAAAAGAATTACGCAATAATACGACTATACTTAAGAGCTATAACTATTATATATGTATGTATATATACTATATGTATTTCGAATAATAAAAGGAAATTAATTTATTTTAAAAAATAAACCTTAGCCTTAGTGTGACCCGTGTCCATGAGTAGCGCACCCCGCCCGACAAGAATATTGATTTACCAAGATTTATCCCGTGGGATAGCAAATACCTACTCATGAAATACCGGTCTGAACGTGTTAAGCTGTGAAAAATCAAATTTATAAGTTAATGTTCTAGCAACGACCTCACCCAATCTTAGGCTGGCGGCCACCCATCCTCAAAGTGTACGCGTCCCAGTGCGTGTTAGGGGTGGGTAATATCAGGTTCTTACAATATCGAATCGAAACTATAAATATCGATATCTGATATCGGATTCTGAAACTATATATTTTTGAAACTATACCTATATTGGTGTATTGTATCAGTCTGTATTTGGTAACATGAAACCTATAAAACGATGTGTTCTGAAACTATATACTGTATCATAAAATGATATTGCATTGTGATTACAATTACCTACATAGAAATACCCACTCAAAACTGTCTCGATGAAGTACTTTAGGCGTATTATGGATGTTTCAGTAGTAGGTACCTATTTACTTTGTTATTCTGTTTCAGTAAGCAGCATTTATAAACATATTTAGAACTAACTACAACCATTAAATACATAAACTTAATAATATCAACGAACTTTCCATCATACTTGAATTGAAGCAAGACATTTTGAAATGTTTTATTCAAACTAATACCTAACTAACTTTGTATACACGATATCTACACTTTTTACACTTAATAACTTTTTATCTACAACTTGAAGATAACTATCTAAAACCTATAATAAACGTACAAAAAAACGCAAAATTATTTCCACTTATTTGCTCGCGCCACCGAATCTATTAAATCTATTCTACAATAAAAATAAAGCGCTAGAGAAATGGATCACAGAAGCTATAAGTTCAAGGACAAAGGTCAGTGAGAGATAAATAAATTTTCAAATCAAAAATGCATCATATTATTGACAAAATAAGGTTTATTAAAAATGTGCCAAAATACACAAGAAAGTATACAATACATTTAAGGTTTGGAATCGTACGATCATCCGATTATTGCTTTTTCACTCATTCACAAATCCTTTCAGTCTGCTTGCACGGTTCTGTAGCCCGTATCGCGACCCGATATGGTTTGATATCCTATAATGATAAGTCTTGGATATCGAGAAAGATACCGAACCGAGACGTATCGCATCGATGCAGCAATATCGTGTTTAACCAAATATATAGTTTTGGTACGCACCGATATCGGATACTACGATATCGGTATAATATACGTTTTAATATCTATATACGATTTGTATATGCCATTCCTAGTGCGTGTTGCAGCAGCGGCCGGTGAAGCCGCCCGAGCGGAGGGACTCCGCCATGTAGTGGAAGGACCTATAATCATGTCAAATATACAGGGTGTAAAGGTATACTCGTAACAAGCTGAAACCAGCCTATATTATCATATTATGACGACCATTTGGATCAGCGGTAGTAAACGCTGCTTCTGAGCCATGGGTCGCGGGTTCGATCCCCGCGCAGTACAAATATTTGTGTGCATGAACATGTCTGTTTGTACTGGTCTGGGTGTTTTCTATGTATGTATTTACAAAAAAAAAGTATATAAGTAAGTTTATCGGTTGTCTAGTACCCCATACGACAGGGTACCTAATAGTACCTTAATTTGGGACTAGATGGCTCAGTGTGGCCCAGTGAGGCATGTCTTAAATATTTATTTATTATTTATTTAATATCATAATTTATGAAAAAATAGTTTCAGATTTGGCTGGGCCGGGAGAGAAACACGAGTAGTGAAGGTGAGTGTTGATGTACGTCGGAAAGGGCCCCCTTAAACCTACACCCGTGTCACAAGCTTCGGGAGCTACTCGGAGTTTCTCTTTCTGCCGCACGATGGACCCGGCACCCGCACGGGGAATCCATGGTACGCTAAGAAGCTTGTCTCATACAAATAGGATTCTTTTTTTTTTAATTTATATAAATAAAAGATGATATCAAATTTCTGACTTCACTATACTATTTATAAGCATACGTAAACATATGCTGGTATCGGCTTGTTATACCATTTACCTACCTATACAGGATGAAAATTTAACCACCTTCCAAATTTTAATATCATTAGCAAAATAATTTTCTAAATCCTTAATTAAATTTTAATATATCAATCTACGAGACAAAAAACAAACGACGTTTTTTTTTTGGTATAGCCCAGTACAAAAATTTCAAGATAAAGCACTTCGAAAATGTCCGCCAAAAATCTAAAATTTTTGATACGTCCGCCTAGCAACACTTTTTTTTACGCGATTCACATCTCATTCATTCATTACGACACTATTCATAAGTTTTTGATTTTCCCTTTATACCTTAACAGGTTTTCCCTTTATACCTTAAAAATTGAAAACTATATCGCGAAAATATTTTCGGGTCACAACTTGATTGACATTTTTTTACTTCATAAATATGCTCTAAATACGATACTGAACGCCTGTAGTGAAAGTGGTTAAAATTTCATATAAATAGTATAAAGTAAAAGCTCCGTTGGTCTAGTGGTTAAAGTATCGGGCAGATCTCTGGGCCCTGGCTTCGATCCCTATCAGATCTAGTGTTATTAATGTCGAAAGCATACTATAATTAACTGAATATTTTAATGACAAAATTTAATAATTCAATACCATTGACATTTATATTATGATTTTTGAAATTACTGATTTTTTATTCGTTTTTTGTTTTTGACATAGTAGCTTAGTTGACATATAGTATAATGATAACTCAATGACATATTGTGAAATTTTTGTGACCACTGCGCTGACACTGTCTTGTTTTTTTTATATTTTTTTTTATTTGATTGTAATTCTGATTGTTAATAAGATAATTTATAATGATAATAATATGTATAATCACGAATACCTCATTGAGGTCATAATATAATTAAATTAACATCTACATGCCTGTATTGTCTCAAAATTATATTGTGTAGTGAATAAATGAATATGAACATGAATATAAACTACTCCAAAATAAGATAGATTGTCCCTCTCTGATCAGTTCCTTTGGCTTCAGGGTACCTTATAGAATTCCAAGAAAGCCCATCCAACCCATGGATCCACCTATGCACCGCACTAAGGTAGGTCGTTTCTCTCCTGTTCCCAGAATTGCTAGACTCTATAATGAATGCAGCGCGTCAGTGGATCTTAATTCTGATTTTCCGTTTCGCTTTCGCAGACTGATCAAGGACATTTTCTCCAAAAAATATTTGTAAATTAAAATAAATAGGACTTGTTCACAAAATAACCTACTTTTATACATAAACAACAGCTATTAATATAGCTTTCTCATTAGGATCGGACACCTGTAACCTATTTTAAGTATGTGATGATGTGTTTTCCTATAAGTGTTTATGCACTTAGTTCTTAAATATTGAATGTATTTACCATAATTGTTTTAGTGTTATAACTGTTGGAGAACCTAATAAATAAAAAACCTATAAAAACTTAGGTTTACTTCTCCATAAAGTTGGATGAGTTCTATTATATTTTAACTAGCTTTTAGCCGCACGTCAGTTAGGAAGCTTCTTATCTTATATTTAGTTTTATGTTATCACAATCTTAGATTCTGATTACAACATGAGTATTGGTTAACATTCATACTCATTCTGTGCACGAGATTTGGTCTTCCATGCCTCAGTTTAGTTCACAACAGCTCAATAAAGATTAATTGTAAATTTCACTTAAGGATACTACCCAGTTAGAACTGAGGAGTATCTTGGCCAAAAGTAAATAAAATGACTGCAGTGATTTCCGATATTTAAACAAGTTGTATTTACCTGCGAGATATCCCATATTGGAGGCAACAGTGCGACTAAAAATCTGGCTTGCACCTTCATTTTATTTATTTTTTCTGTGTTAAGACGCTGACTGCAGCCGATGACCTTGAGCAATGAACACGCCCACAAATTTATTCGTCTTTGAATTTCTTTGGAACGCGCCACAGCTATCACTGTCGATTCTCGTAGGAGTGACAGAGAAAAAGCGCATGGAATAGAAGGGCCTAAGTGCCAAACAACAAAATTCGTTGTGCAATTTAAAATTGCCATTTTATTAAAAATCTAAATCAGCCATTTGCTTAAGCAACATGTAATATACAATATAGCAAAATTTTATTATCATTGTTAAACGGACTGCTGAGAAAAATGGTAATTTATGTATTTTCGGAGGCTACTTTGAGATTTTTTTCTATCGAGAAAAGTTTTTAGAATCGTGTTTTGGAAACAGCCACCTGGTCGAAAATATGATCAATTACAACTACATAGAATCTGGCAACAATACGAGCCATAGGCTTAAAGCAAAACAATCTTCATTGAGCTCAATTTGGCTCATGTCAGCGTCTTAATACGGTTTTCTGTTAATTTTGGAATAAGGCGTATACCTATGTATACCGGATTTTCTTTGTGAAGCAGCTCTAAATGACACCATTTAGCTGTTTTGGGTATGGCATCCCTAATGAAATAAAAGCTTTTATTTATCAAATTATTGCTTATGCCTTTAAGAAGATCTGGGGGGTCATATAATGGTATTATTTCTTCTTCATTTATTAATTGTATTTTCCTTTGGAATTTCTTCTTTTCTAAGATAAATCCCCCTGGTCTCATTAAGCAATATTTTAATTGCTTGTCTGTTGTTGGCTCTTTGGTCATAAACTGATGCTACAACTATCAACCCAGATTTTTGTAGTTGAGCCACAATTTCCTTTATTTGTGTAGCTAAAGTAACTCCTTTAGTTGCATTAACTGAGAATGAGTATAACACTGCTTGCTTATAATTCTTAATTATTAGACCCTGTACCATAAATACTTGGTCCTAAGACTTGGTCATGATCAGCATAGTCCTGATATCGCTGAGAACCATCGTCAACAAAGCCAATTACTCTGTCCTTCTTCTGATTGGATGAAACATGTGCTTTCAAAGATAGTTCATCAAAAAGAAGCACACATAGCTTTTCTTGCACTTTCATTGCTTCTGCTTTTTTTTATTGTGAGAAAATGTATAAATTTATGCCCGGTCGCAATTTAAATTTTTGAACCACTTTGGTTAATGTTTGGGCAGCCGGAAGGATAATTATTTTCCTAAAAAAATTATGAGCCTTTGGGCTTTGCTTTAGCAAGCATAATGATAAAAAAATTCTTCCATAGTAAGACCGCGGCGTTTTTCCTTTTTTCTGTTCTCACGTAACTACATTTTCAATAACAGTTTAGCTTTTTAATTGTATTTTTAAATTTTTTTTTGTTCTTCTGGCATTAACAATTTTGGAGTGCACTTCTTTTTCATTTAATGTGAGTTGAAGTTTGTTCTTTGTTCTTTTGCATACTGAAAAGATGAGGAAAACAAAAATTAACATAAAGTTTTATCATATTGAGGTCCAGCAGCTGGACCTCAAATGGCTAATAATTATAATTAATGTGATGTCAAGTTGCTACTTCATATTATGCATACTGGGATATTATCTTAACAGAAACACGGATGAAAGGTATAACAATTGATTAAAGACTGACAGGTCGTCGTCCTGTCATCGACACATTCCATATTAAAATACACAAACATCACACATACTATATACTATAAATATAGAATGACTAGCGGACCCGACAGACGTTGTCCTGTCTTAACTATAAATTAGTAATGAATTTAAAAAATACATCAGATACAAATTTATTTATCGACATTGCAAATGCTAAGCGCACTGGAAATACGAGGGCGGGTCAATAAGTCCGTGACTTTTTGAATTTCTGACCTCTTTACTGAAAAAGCAACACTACTCCTGTCAACAGATATCTGTCAGTTGATTCCTATCAAAATTTGAACTTGCTGCGTCAGTTAGTTTGTGTTTGACAGCTATTTTTATCAGACTACCCAGTAATTTGAGGAAAAAATGGAAAAAGGTGAATTTCGTGTGCTTATTAAGCATTATTTTTTGCGAAAAAAAACCATTACCGAGACCAAGGCTAAGCTTGATAAATACTATGGGGACTCTGCACCATCGATTTCAATGGTAAAAAAGTGGTTTACTGAATTTCGTTGTGGCCGTAAAAGCACTGAAGATGCCGAACGTCCTGGACGCCCAGTTGAGGTCTCTACACCCGAAACAATCGAAAAAATTCACGATATGGTGTTGGCCGACCGAAGATTGAAAGTGCAAGAGATTGTGGAAGCCGTAGGGATCTCGCATGGCTCAGTGGTTTCAATTTTAAAAGATCAATTGGGCATGAGAAAGCTTTCCGCAAGATGGGTGCCGCGTTTGCTCACAGTCGACCACAAACGCAATCGTGTAACAACTTCACAGGAAGGTTTGGCGTTGTTTAATTGCAATATGGAGGAGTTTTTGCGCCGTTTTGTAACCATGGACGAAACATGGATCCATCACAACACACCAGAGACCAAACAACAGTCAAAACAGTGGGTTTCTAAGGGTGAATCGGCGCCAAAGAAGGCCAAGGCGGGTTTGTCAGCCAATAACGTTATGGCGACTGTTTTTTGGGATGCACGTAGGATAATCCACATTGACTACCTTCAAAAGGAAAGAACAATCAATGGGAAATATTATGCCAACTTATTGGACCGCTTCAATGACGATTTGAATAAAAACCGACCTCATTTGGCCAAGAAAAAAGTTATTTTCCACCAAGACAATGCAAGGGTGCAAACATGTGCAGTTGCCATGGCAAAAATCCAAGAATTGGGCTATGAATTGCTCCCTCATCCACCCTATTCTCCAGATTTGGCTCCGAGTGACTACTTTTTATTCCCAAACCTGAAGAAATGGCTTGGTGGAAAAAGATTTGACTCCAATGATAAAGTCATCTCGCAAACAAATGCCTATTTTGAGGACCTCGACAAATCATATTTTTTGGAAGGGATAAAAAAATTGGAGAAGCGTTGGACAAAGTGTATAGAGCTCAAGGGAGACTACGTTGAAAAATAAAATGATTTGTTTATCAAAAAATCTGTGTTTTATTCCAAAAGTCACGGACTTATTGACCCGCCCTCGTAGTAACCGTTTGCAGCACGCATTCTGTCAATGTTATGTCAAACGCCCTAACGTTACATTAGAAAAGTTTAAATTGTCAAAAGTGCTAAGGTTACATTACAAATCATTTAGTATGGTGATTAAGTTTTCTTACATTTTTCAATTTTCCGCGCAATTTTCTTTTTTTTTTCTTTGAACATTCTCCTGACAATAACAAACAAAACAAAAAAAGAATTAGCGAAATCGGTCTAGCCGTTCACGCGTGATGCGATGACCAAGGGAAATAGGAATTAATTTTTTTATATATAGACTAGCTGACCCAGCAAACGTTGTTTTGCCATAAAAATAATTAAATTACTAAAATGGCTAACAAAAAATAGGGGTTGGTGGTAAAAGGGTAAAAATTTAGGGTTGTATATATTTTATAAAATTTTAATATTTTACTACCCTACCCCTACCCTACCCTACCCTACACATACCCTACCCGCAAAAATTGTGAATTTAAACCATTCCCAGATCCCCTTGAACACACACAAAAAATTTCATCAAAATCGGTCTAGTCGTTTGAGAGAAGTTCAGTGACATACACACTCACAGAGTAATATATTTAAAAGATAATTACCATAATGAGTCAGTACATTCCTAGTAATATTTGGAGGTTGAATAGGCACAGTAGCATGTGCAGTGGTAGAAACAGCTGGATCTGAAATAATTACACCATTAATTAAAACTTTGATTTGCTGTCATTGCATAAACTTATTCATGGAAATTTAACTTGTCCTAATTTGCTTTAACAGATAATTATTACTGTTCCCTACCATCTACCAAGGCACCCTATATCTACCTCACTATAAAACTAACCTAGGTAAGTGCGCCCCACTGTACAGGTGTATGCGAACTTACAATAACTTAAAAGATTGCGAAATCGACATCTTTCAGAAAGACAAACAGGCGTTTAAAGGAATGTGTGTGGCAAATATTCGATGGCAAATTTACTGTTTTTTAAATTTTAATTAATGTTTTTCTTTTGTTCCTAACGTACTCCTGTTTTATTTAGTTGTTTGAAGTCGACAAATTGTTTAAAACGCTGTATTTACCTGTAAAGGCATATTTTTTACACATTTCACTCATTTATACTCTAAATTGTAATATTTACTGATATGTTGCTGGTGAATCTTTTACAATAAATAAATAAATAAACTTTATATTTCTGCTTCCTTAGAACAATTTCACTCAAGTTGTTACATAGATTTGGGCAACCGGATACATAGTTTAATTTTGTTTAGGTTTACTAGATAGAAGATGAAAAAGTATTTAAAAAGGTATCTGGAGTAGAAAGATGCAGTAAAAAGAATAAAAATTTATAAGCTCTTTACTTACCAAGATTTTATTTTTCTGTGACTAATCCTTCACATTTACTTCCTTCGGTCTCCATAGGTTTGTCGTCAAAATTGAGTGACAATGGAGCTAAAATAAGAAAAAATATTTTTTTTATGACACAGATTACTACAAAATAGGAAGGTTGGCCTTGTAACTATCTCAATGTGTAATATATGTCATTTATACTTGGCTTCTCCCAATAATTAATACAAATGTGTCAGTATGGCTTGTTAACAAGGTAAAGGATACAATAATGAACAGTAGATTGGCCTAGAATCTAAATTCTGACAACATGCCGAACATTTAGATCAGTTTACTGCATGGTCCAAATTACTAGAGATGTAAGGCTCTTCTGTGGCTTGGTTGGTTGCCAAGGAGCAGATCTGATCTATATGAAAATTGATTTCTATTGTGTCTGGAATTACCCTCATTCAAGGGGTTAAGTGAAATTTAATAGATTTTAAGTGTACTTTTTAAAACTATTCTCTACCCTAAATAAACAAACAAAATATTGGTAATAAGGTTGCAAACTAGTCAAAACTTTTCGCATAGGTCTTCATTGGGTTATGGTTTCCAGCCTTGAAGTTAGGCCTGGCTTTTATTTTTTTTTATTTTTTTATTAACCTATAATTAAAAGTAAGGCAAGATTTGCTAATCATCTATCTATCTATCTATATTTATATATATAAATAAAGTTGTGTTATAACACCACATATAAAACGAGAACAGCTGGACCAATTTTTATGATTTTTGTGTACTTGAATTTGTATTCGCCGGGAATAGGATAATAACTATTAAAATCATTGGAAAGTGAATGCTAAAATAACTATCTGTTTCTCTGTTCTTCTCTGTCTGTTTTATCTATTTTTCTTCATACAAATTTCCAACCCCGCCATATTTGACAACAATGACATTTAAGACGTCATAATCAAATACTATTCTGACTCGATACAAAGTTTATTATTTAGTCCGCTAGTATTATTATATGAGTACGTATAAAAAAATCCTATGCAAAAACTATTGTACAAACCTGTGGTATATTTAATGTTGGCACAGCAGTTTTACTGTGTCAGTTGTTACGGCACAGACAGTACTTATAAATGTGCTGATTCCTTAGGCTCGAGATATCTGAGCCAACAGCATACAACCACCATATATTAAAGTGCTCTTTCTCTTTATCTGGGTGAGGAAACCCATGAAGAACCGGGAACCTAAAATAAAAGGAAAAGCTATTAACACAACTAAAATAATAATTCTTAACTCTTTAGTTGCATTATAGAAGTTAGTCGTGCAGATTGTCACCTTATGCACACCAGCACTTAGGGACACCAAATTCTATGATTTATAAAAATTATAAAAAGCAAACAATCTTAGTTGTTTTTTATTACTAGTTTGTGGGCTGGTTTAACTTTGCTGATAAAGTCTATATGGATGGACATGATAGCATATTAGGAAAGTTCCTAATTAGAAAGTTTATTTGCTAGATAAGCTTCTGGCAGAAAAACTTCAACTTTTACAAGTTGCTCTGTTGTAAAACTATAACAATAATTTACAATGAGTGATGATATCAAGATTAATCTCTCAACCCCCAGAAGGCACTCAGGTGCCACGATAAAAAAGTAAAGTAACAGCCTATAATCATCCCACTGCAGGGAAAAGGCCTCCATCATTGAATTCAAGTTACCACAGCAATGATGGGTGTACTGGCATATTCACCATTCTTGCCAAATGCGGGTTGGTACGCATAACAATTGATTTCAATTGTGTCTGGAATAACTCACGATCGAGGGATTAAGATGAAAGTGCCGTTAGGTTCAGGTTACACATTCAGTTAAATAGGAACGATCATTATTTTTTTATTGAGATAGAGAATGGTAGATTAATAATTAAGTAATAGCCCCACAGATAGACTGGTTATGATTTACAAGACTAAACGTTACCTCCAGTTGCTAGACATCCGGGAACACAGCAGTGCTTGTCTGATGACATGTTCAAGACGATCAGAGGATCGATCAACAGCGGGATCGAGGAATTTTCACTCAAACAATTGACAACACTGCACTAAAATTCTTATCTCGGATTTTGGTATTCGCAAATACAGGCGAAAATGTATTTCTAGTCAAAGGCGTGAATTATTCAGAGGAACCTAGGCTCATCTCAACGAAGTAACAGCGATAACATAGAAATATCAAATAATACCGAAAAGGATCACAAGGAAAATAAATAATTAAGACCACTATTATACTAACTAAGCACTAGTAAAGAGGATACTGATTTTAGGACCGACCGACGACGCAAGCGACAATACATAGAACATAAAACGTAGTGTTTTTTTTTTAAGTTTAACGGCCTTGGATACTTGTCTATACAGCCAATTCTTTAGAATTATTGTCTTTATTTTGCATTAAAACGTTGATGTTAGACGTTTTAATGCTTTGATAGAGTTTTTGGAGACAGTCGAAAGATTGATGGAATGCAGAGAAGTCCCCAAGAAAGAAATGAACTGTTCGCGTTCCCGCGCAAAATTCACGGTCCACTTTTCTTGGTTACGACCCATACACCATGTTATTTTACCGAACTGTATATTGTTCACTCGCACGACACTTTGTTTCGCAAAATAACACCACTTTTACGACACAAAAATCACTATAAACAATAAAAAGTCGGTTTTACGGGCGAAGATTTTACGTGACAACGTCTTTTTCTCGGTAGAATATTTATTGATATGAATATAATTAAATTGCACAATAGGAACAAGGAATTGAATGAAAATAAGAATTGCACAAATTTTAACTATAGAAATATATTTTGTTTACTAAAACATTGTACATGTAAACTTAAACTTAACTAACTAATGAAATATCAGTGTACAATTTTTACCTTTATTGTTGTAGTTGTTGTAAATGACGAATCTAAGCACTCCACATTTTCACTACAGACACAGCTGACGATACTTTAACCACACGTGTGAACTTGTATTATGACGCTTTCTTGTTTTTCCAACGCCAAGAACGTTCGAGAAAGACAAAGACAGAGACACAAGCATGCGCCGATTCAATGCGCCTAATTCTCTAGTGCTGCGCGCGCGGCAGACCGATCATAGTTGAGTGGGAGAGAGACGCAAGGCATTCGGCGGGCCTCTCTCTCGTTCGGTGACTCATCGTAACGTTACCGAGCGTTACACTTTTTCATAAGTGACTCCCAGCCACAACCTAATTTAAGACGTTGTCACGTCAAAATTCGATAAAATAAATGGACTCCAAACGTATCTCACGAACTCGCGCCAAAAAACCTTCCGTAGTGATTACTTGCTCAGTGACAGAACAATTTGACTTGACAGTAGTTGACAGCCATTTTGTTCGAGTTGCCAGCCTATAACACTTAAATGCTATCTGATAATTGATGAACGAACTTATTCTATCATAATTATACGAGGGCTTTGTCCGAAGAGATTAGCATTAGGTATACTTGTAGTAACTCATAGGTGTTGCCGATATCGCACTGATATTTGCAATGAGTAAAAGAAACATATGGAGATGGCATACCTACGAAAAAAACGTGTATATATAGACTTATCGAGAAACAAAAATGGCGCCTTTCCATAGTGCTGACTGCAGCCCTATTTTACATCGATATTTTAAGCTATTGCATAGCTTCTATCGCGGGCCTTGAGCGTGGAGACCGAATCCAGACATTCCTAACACCCCCCACTCCAACCGGCACAGTGGTGATACTTTTTAGTTTTATAATTGCATAAGTTGACAAGGCTGAGAATATACAGTTTTCTGACTGTTAGTAGTCCACCAATGCGATATAAGGTATCAGTAGGAAAACGATAAGGTTTAGAGTACATAACTTTGAGAAGAGATCTCTGAGCCCTCTCCAAATCAAGTAAGTGAGTCTTACTCGCTCCCCCCCAGACCGAGATACAGTATGTGAGTACAGATGGAGCCAGGACTACGAAGGTTCTGTTTTGAAGTTTATTTGTCATAACTTGACGCAGTGGTTCTACTGATCAATAACTCTAAGTGTGAGTGCCAGCTTAAGCGTTGATCCAAGATAATAAAGTACCCGGGTTTAGGCAGTTATGAATTCTAACTCGAAAGTTGTTGTTAGGTTGCGATTTAATAGACGGAGTGAATCATATATAATTCGTTTTCTGTATGTTTAAAGTCAGAAGGTTATCTCTAAGCCATTTGGATATTAGGTATACTTAAGCCCCTTTCAGTCCGATCTAGAACCACGTCCCAACTGCAACCAGTAAAAACTACAGCGGTGTCATCCGCGTAAGAGAAAATCCTTCCCCCGACATCCCGAAGATTACATAATTCGTTTATATATATTAAAAAGAGAGTCGGGCCAAGGATACTTCCCTGCGGGACGCCGAAAGTAACGTTAGCTTTTTCGCTATGGATTCCAGCTATTTTTACTTCCACTTCCTGTGATCCCTGTTACAACATGTCGTGTTACTTTGCTTTTTTGGCATTGTATACATGACTTTGCCCGTAGCCCTACTTCCTTATTCATTTTTGGCCAAAAAAACCTCTTAGTAACCATTGATCGAGTTGTCCTAATACCTGGATGGCTGATGTTGTGTATAGATTCAAATACAGCTTTCCTAAATGCTGGCGGTACATAAGGTCTGATATTACCTCCTGCGACGTCACAGTATATGCTCTTATCGACGTTAGGAATAAGTATAGCTTCAACTGTACCTTGTTCAACGCGCTGGAATCCTGCAGCATTTGCGAAATTTGAACGTCGCCTTCCTGCGCTGTTGCTAATTCCTCGTAATCTATGACCGTTGGACAAACAATAGTTTCGATACGTGATAGCGCGTCTGCGACTGAATTATCGTTACCGTTGACATGTTGTATACTGCTGGTATACTCGCTTATATACAACAACTGTCTAATTCGTCGAGGGGTTTCTTTACTCGAGTTTGCCTTTGTTAGTGCGTACGTCAGGGGATTGTGATCTGTATACACTGTTAAATCACGTCCTTCTATCATGTTTTTAAAATGCATTATAGACATGTACACAGCCAACAATTCTCTGTCGTACGTACTGTATTTTTGCTGTGCGTCTGACAGTTTTCTAGATAAATATCCGAGAGGTTTCCACTTACCATTGACTTTCTGCTGCAAAACTGCACCTACGCAGGTATTTGAAGCGTCGGTCATTAATGATAATTTGCGCATCTGCCACAGGATGAGATAGCGTTACGGCGTTTTGTAGGTCTATTTTACATTTTTCGAACGATTTCTCGGCTTCACTGTCCCAGTCAATTTTGGTTTTATCCTTCTTTTTTTAATTTTGTAAAAACTTGTTAAGATGCATAATATGACATTCAGCTGCTTTGGGTAAATGCGGTCTATAAAAATTTACCATGCCTAGAAAACGTCGTAACTCATCGACTGTCTGTGGCTTAGGGTATTTCGTTACAGCATCGACTTTTTCGGGTAAAGTACTTATTCCTGCCGGTGTGACTTTGTATCTGATATGTCTGTTTGCCTTCTCTTTACCAAATGATGTATCACCATGGTGATGTACATATTGTTAGAAAATAGAATGTCATTGTATAAATAAATATTATGATGAATCCAAGTCTATTTTAATTACATAACAATTGGCGACGATGGCCATGGATTTAATCAAGCAAAAACGAATCAGAGGAGCCTTGAGGGGCTATCTTACAAAATTACAAAATACTGTAAGTACACTTACTGAAATCTCTGACGACGAGATTAAATTACGTATAGAGAGTTTGAACGAAAACTTGATCAAATTCAAAGATTGCCAAACTATTATAGAACAAGAAACTAGAGACGATAATGACCTACAAAATGAAATTGACTATAGATTTGAATTTGAAGAACAAACGACACAACTTAAATTAAAATTATTACGATTCCGGCCACCTACAATGATTCATCAGGGTATGACCACCTTTGAAAATGTCAGATCAGCACCTGGCATACCTAAAACACAATTGATACCCTTACAAGAGAAAGAGTCATTCAAAAA
Source organism: Anania crocealis (assembly GCA_949315895.1). Classification (NCBI taxonomy): domain Eukaryota; kingdom Metazoa; phylum Arthropoda; class Insecta; order Lepidoptera; family Crambidae; genus Anania; species Anania crocealis. The sequence goes on from OX438876.1 coordinate 1,160,476, forward strand.
TTTCATCAAACGATTCGAATTACACTTGTTGCTTAATAATGTCAATGATCCTCAAACCAAAGTATATATCTTACTATCCTCTTTATCACCTGAACTACACGAACGATTATATGATCTTTGCTCACCGGAGAATCCTTTATGTATGCCATTTCAACAACTAGCCGATATACTAGACGAATATTTAGATCCTAAACCGAGCATATGGGTGCAGCAACATAAATTTATTTCACGATTACAAAATTATACTGAAAATATAACTACATATGCATCAGAACTAAAAAAGTTGACAACAAACTGCAATTTTAAATGCTACAATTGCGAAAAATGTACTGCCGATAGTTACTTATGCTTGCAGTTTATAAGAGGCTTACGGGATGATGATATACGGACCAAGCTTTTACAAGAAAAACCTTCAACATTCAGTGAACTACAGAAACTAGCATTAACTATCGAAACAAGTAAATCAGGAAACCTTCATTTATCTAGAACAAAACAATCTTTGTGGACTGCTGACCCTATACACAAGGTATCTACTACGAATACTCACACCCAGTTAGAAACGAAAGATGTCAAATTTCATCCGCCTACTTCGATATCCGACCTTAAAGGAAAGTGTTACCGCTGTGGAAAAACTGACCATAGAGCTGATAATTGTGGTAGCGTTAATACTATCTGTCATAGATGCAAGCGCAAAGGACATTTGGGTAGAGTATGTCTACAAAATAAACAGAAAAGAAATATACATCAAGTCGACGATCCTACTGATAGCGATGAGAGTATTTGTGAAATTAATATCATCAAATCAGAAATACCAGATAAATACATGGTCACATTACACATTGAAAACAAACCAGTTTTAATGGAATTCGATACGGGGGCAGCACTTTCAACCATGTCACTGAAGCAATTCAAAGAATTAAACATTAAAAACAAACTTTTTCGAACCGACATCAAGATGCGAACATATACAGGCGAGATAATAAAACCAAAGGGGGTAGTATACGTCAAATGTACATATAAAAACCAAAATTTTTATAACAAATTATTCATAATTAACGAAAACGTAGATTCAATATTCGGAAGGAGTTGGATGAAAGAAATAAAGTTAGAACTAGCTGATATTAAACATGTACAAACAGAATGCTACCCAAAACTTGACAAATTACTAGAAAAATACTCTACTACTATATTGAAAAGTGATTTAGGAAAAATTCCAAACTATCAAGCCCATTTGAGTTTACACGATCATACACAACCAATATTTGTAAAACCCCGAAGAATACCCTACGCTCTCAAAAGTAAAGTGGAAGAAGAAATAGAAAGGCTTTGTGCATTGGGTGTGATTACAAAGATAGACCAGTCAGAATGGGGTACTCCAATTGTACCAGTAGTAAAACCTAATGGCAGCATTCGATTATGCGCAGATTACAAAGTAACATTGAATAGAGTAATTAAAGATGAGCAATACCCGATCCCGATAATTGAAGATATATTCACTGAAATGAAGCCAGGCGTATCTTCATATGGTAATGGACGATGAAAGCGCCCTTCTGCAGACACTTAGTACACATAAAGGAATTTACAAAGTAAACAGACTCATGTTTGGTGTCAAAGTAGCACCAAATTTATGGCAAAAATTCATGGACAGAACCCTACAAGGAATCGAAGGAGTTAAATGTTTTTTTGATGATATAATAATTCAAGGATCATATGAAGAACAAGTTTTAGATCGCCTTAAGAAGGTGTTGGATAGATTGGAGACCAATAACTTACGCGTTAATAAAGATAAGTGTAATTTTTTTCAAAGAAGTATTAACTATCTGGGACATACAATTGATAGAAACGGACTACATAAAAACAAGGACAAAACTAAAGCAATAGCCAATGCAGAACGCCCTTCAAACATTACTGAACTTCGCACATTTCTTGGCATAGCAAACTTCTACAACAAATTCATTCCGAACCTTGCAACAATAACTAGTCCTATGAATGACCTTTTAAGAACTGGAGTCAAATTTCAGTGGTCAGATGCATGTGAAAATAGCTTCAAGAAAATCAAAACTGAAATTTTAAGCGACAGCGTACTTTTACACTTCGACCCACAAAAACCACTTGTGCTTGCCACAGATGCTTCACCAAATGGCTTAGGAGCAGTGTTATCCCACAGACTGAAAGATGGTTCCGAAAGACCGATCGCTTTTGCATCAAGAACTCTTTTGAAAAGCGAGAAAAATTACAGCCAAATTGACAAGGAGGCAACAGCTATTTATTGGGGATTAAAGAAATTTTTCCACTACTGCTATGGACGTAAATTTACCCTTGTCACAGATCACAAACCACTAACTACTATTTTTCATCCCCAGAAAACCCTTCCCACGTTGAGTACAATGAGACTTTTTCATTATGCACATTTTCTGTCAGGATTCGATTATACAATTGAATACCGAAATTCGAACAGTAATAGCAACGCCGATTATTTATCAAGATTTCCTGTAGATAAAACTCCAGAAAACAGAGTGGACCGAAATTCTATTTACCAATCTCGGATTATACATACCTTGAACATCAATCCGGATAATATAGCTGCAGAAACTGAAAAAGACCCCGAATTACGATCCCTGTCTCAAGCCTTAAATACTGGTTGCTCAGTCAAAGAACTAGGCTACCAAGATAACGAGCTAACCATACAAGATGGTTTTTTTTAAAGGCACCCGTGTTATGATTCCAACATCATTACGTCAACTGGCACTGAATGAATTACACGCAGGACATACAGGAATAGTGAAAATGAAGTTACTTGCTAGAAGTTTTATATACTGGAAAAATATCGACCGTGATATTGAAGATAAGGTAAACTCTTGTCGTACATGTAGATTAAATCAAAAAGAACCTACTAAAGTATCAGTACACCATTGGGAAACACCGTCTGGACCATGGCAGAGAGTCCATGTTGACTTTGCTGGACCATTTAGTGGTCAACAACTGTTCATCATAGTTGACGCATTTACAAAATGGGTTGAAGTGATACCAACGAAGACGACTACAAGTGCCTGGTGTATTAATAAACTGAAAGACATTTTCGCCATATTTGGACATCTGGATATTTTAATATCGGATAATGGACGTCAATTCGTATCTGCAGAATTCGAATTGTTCTTAAAGAAGTCAGGAATCACACATCGCACTTCAGCTCCATACCATCCAGCCACGAATGGCCAGGCAGAAAGATTCGTTCAAACCATTAAAAAGTCACTGAAATGCATGGAAAATCAGACTGGAAATATAGCTGATAAATTGAGAGATATTAAGATTCAATTAAGACAAACCCCTAATAATTTAGATCAATCACCATACCAGCTAATGTTTTGCCGAGATATCAGAACGAACGTTATGTTTCGAAGAAAAGTTTCAAGTAATCGCCAAGTAGATTTTTCTGTAAACAAGTTTTTCTCACCAGGGGATCAAGTTCAAGTTCGCTCTTATGGAACTGAAAAATGGGAATTTGGTAAAGTACTTCGACGCATTGGAAGGTTGCACTATGAAGTCCAAACAGAAAATAGAGGGGTGGTGCGGCGTCACGTCGACCAGATGCTACAGGCCCGATCAATACCTATTTTTATGTAGAGTATTCACGGCGGAGGATTGATATGTCTGTTTGCCTTCTCTTTACCAAATGATGTATCACCATGGTGATGTACATATTGTTAGAAAATAGAATGTCATTGTATAAATAAATATTATGATGAATCCATAAATCCAAAAAAAAAAAAAAAAAAAAAAAATCCAAGTCTATTTTAATTACATAACAGTATCCTAAAAAAAAATCGAGTTCGCTTACTCCGAATGAACGCTTACTTAGATTTATGGTCAACCCGATACTGTGGAAACGTTCAAATACTTTCCGAACACGTTCTCGATGAATGACGTCATTACGGGACGCAATATTCTCGTCATCAATATAGCAAAAAAGTGATGACTCATGTCCATTACCTACGCTTTCACCGATGTTCTCAATTCCGCGCATAACCGTGTTGTCCATAAATCTCTGGAAGGTTTGAGCTGCATTCCTAAGTCCGAATGCCATTCGTTGAAAATCATACAAACCAAAAGGAGTGGTGATGGCAGTTTTTTCTATGTCCTCGGGTGCGATTTTTATAAAATGGTAAGCCCTATTAATGTCAAGGTGAGTGTATATTGTTTTACTAGGCCGTATGGACTACGTCCAAAGCCGTAAAACTTAAAAAAAAAAAAAAAAAAAATATTGTTTTACCTGTCAAACCGTAGGTGAAGTCCTGCAGTCTCGGTACCGGATACCGATCTGCCCCCTTACTCTTGAATTTGATTTAAGTTCGATCTCGATTCGACCTAGCCAAAATCTGAACAAACTCAATCGAATCGAAATCAAAATCAAGTCAAGATCGATCTAAAATGGCGATCCGTTAAAAATTTTCGGTTGATAACGTAATCACCATCGACTCAAAGGTTTAGGTTCACTTTTCAGAGTTTCAAATCACTGATTCTCGACGTCGATTCGATTTTGATCGTAACTCGAACTTGTCAAGAGTAAGCCTGCTGGTTTCGTTATTGCGTTCAGTCGGCGATAATCTCCGCAGGGTCGTATCTGTCCGTTTTTCTTATCAACTACATGTAGGGGACTAGCCCACTGACTCCTAGATGGTCTGTAAATACCGGATTCCTGCATAAAGCGAAATTCATCCCTAACTTTTTGATACTTTCCCGGCGGTAATGGTCGTGGCTTAGCGTAAACAGGCGGTCCTGTCGTATCAATGTGATGTTTTACTGTATGTGTGGGCGGCGCTTCTTTAAATGAGACAGGCTTAGTAATATCTGAAAATTCATCTAACAAGTCACGAAACGGATGCGATTCCTGAATACTATTTATTGTTGGCTCACTATAAACTTACGATGGTTCCTTCCGCGCACAAATTAGTTACATTATCTATTAATTACTTGTTATGTAAGTCTACCAATAATCGGACGTTTTCAAAAAATCTGCGCCTATTATTGGTTTACTTACGTCACATATAATAAACTGCCACTTAAAACTGCGTCGTAGGCCTAAATTTAATTCTAACGTAACGACGCCGTAAGTATTTATTTCTGTTCCGTTCCGTTCCGTTAAATAAATAAATAAATAAATTTTCTGTGGAGTTGATGCATGCTACCAGCGCATCAGGCTGCATCTTCTTTAGTTTTCAGGCTGGTTGGCGTGGTTAGTCTTCGTCCAGTTGCACGGTGACTCGCATCGTCGTACTGTCTCGCGGTACCGGTAGTGGAACCGGCACAGCCAGACCCCTTTGCGGCGTGCGCTGCGGTGTCCTGGACCTGTGCCGCGAACGAGAACGGTTACGCATCCATCGCCTGCCACCACTGTATTGTCACCGATTGTTGATGCTACGAGGGCGGGTCAATAAGTCCGTGACTTTTGGAATAAAACACAGATTTTTTGATAAACAAATCATTTTATTTTTCAACGTAGTCTCCCTTGAGCTCTTTGCACTTTGTCCAACGCTTCTCCAATTTTTTTTATCCCTTCCAAAAAATATGATTTGTCGAGGTCCTCAAAATAGGCCTTTGTTTGCGAGATCACTTCATCATTTAGTAGTACTTATCTATTCTATTTTATTTGACTATTTTAATTGATTTGGCATGTATTACTATTTTTACTTTTGTTTCACATGTTTTCTTTCTTGACATTATTTATAAATATTATTTGATTATTATTATTATTGAAATTTGTAATCGATTTGACATAACAGTTATATTTTTTAACCTAAGTCTATTAATGTAACTTCTTGCATGCTGACATTTTGGGCAACTGTAAGCCAGCATGTTAACTGATAATTAAATAAATAAAAATAAATAAATATCATTGGAGTCAAATCTTTTTCCACCAAGCCATTTCTTCAGGTTTGGGAACAAAAAGTTGTCACTCGGAGCCAAATCTGGAGAATAGGGCGGATGAGGGAGCAATTCATAGCCCAATTCATGGATTTTTGCCATGGCAACTGCACATGTGTGCACCCTTGCATTGTCTTGGTAGAAAAGAACTTTTTTCTTGGCCAAATGAGGTCGGTTTTTTTTCAAATCGTCATTGAAGCGGTCCAATAAGTTGGCATAATATTCCCCATTGATTGTTCTTCCCTTTTGAAGGTCGTCAATGTGGATTATCCCACGTGCATCCCAAAAAACAGTCGCCATAACTTTATTGGCTGACAAACTCACCTTGGCCTTCTTTGGCGCCCATTCACCCTTAGAAACCCACTGTTTTGACTGTTGTTTGGTCTCTGGTGTGTTGTAATGGATCCATGTTTCGTCCACGGTTACAAAACGGCGCAAAAACTCCTCCATATTGTGATTAAACAACGCCAAACCTTCCTGTGAAGTTGTTACACGATTGCGTTTGTGGTCGACTGTGACCAAACGCGGCACCCATCTTGCGGAAAGCTTTCTCATGCCCAATTGATCTTTTAAAATTGAAACCATTGAGCCATGCGAGATCCCTACGGCTTCCACAATCTCTTGCACTTTCAATCTTCGGTCGGCCAACACCATATCGTGAATATTTTCGACTTTTTCGGGTGTAGAGACCTCAACTGGGCGTCCAGGACGTTCGGCATCTTCAGTGCTTGTACGGCCACAACGAAATTCAGTAAACCACTTTTTACCATTGAAATCGATGGTGCAGAGTCCCCATAGTATTTATCAAGCTTAGCTTTGGTCTCGGTAATGGTTTTTTTTCGCAAAAAATAATGCTTAATAAGCACACGAAATTCACTTTTTTCAATTTTTTCCTCAAATTACTGAGTAGTCTGATAAAAATAGCTATCAAACACAAACTAACTGACGCAGCAAGTTCAAATTTTGATAGGAATCAACTGACAGATACCTGTTGACAGGAGTAGTGTTGCTTTTTCAGTAAAGAGGTCAGAAATTCAAAAAGTCACGGACTTATTGACCCGCCCTCGTATTTACCTCACTACGCAGTGTCTTGAGCTCTAGGGCCATGTTCTCCATTTGGTTCAACAGCTCGCCATTCACGTCTGCTGTACTCGAAGTCGATGGCGGGCTGAGGGCTAAGGCCACGGCCATCAGTTGCCCGTTGCGCAGGTTGTCCATAATCTTATCAGCCATGTCGGCGAGCTCCGTGCCCGGTTTGTTGGTGGCCAGAATTGCACGTACCCATGACGGCAGTCGTGCCAGCCATAGGTTTTTGAGCGTGTCTCCTTCGGCTCCGGAGTTCTTGGCCAGCTCCTTCATCTTGCCCAGCAGCTGTTATGGACGCTGTTGCCCCAACTCCATCTCCGACACGAGCTTGTTAAAGTTGTTTCATTCATAACAAGGTAAGGGTGTTTTACATAAACAGTAGTGACTTTTTAGAATAATATTGTATGAAAAAATTAAACAAAAAAATTTATAATTGAAAAATAATTTATATTATTATGCAATTTGATTCTTTATCATGGTCTGTTTAATACCCTAGAGTTATGGGATATCAAAAGGAACATGTTGTACAGTCTGCCTTTGCTATATCCATGGTAAGACCTTAAAGAATCGGAAGTGAGTAAAATAAAACACGTCGTTCATTGAGTAAGTGTATATTACCGGTAGTAAAGAAGATTTCTAGAACGTTCTGTAAATCACTGCAAAAATCGAACTAATTAGTCGTTGACATTTCAATCAATTGACACACTTTTTAAAGTGTTCTATATGCAAATAAATTGCTAGAATATATTGAAAATACAATTATTTGAAAATAAAAAATGACCTTCTGCTAGGCGCAAGGTTGTGGGTTCGAATCCCACCTCATGCAGTCTAATTTCGTGTTTAAGTAATTGTATTTTCAATTGACATATTATATTTTTACGTTTTGGAAAAACGCAACTATAAGGTAACTTAATTACTAACTACTAACCAATAATAATTAGAAAAAAAATACCTATAACTAATATCTAACAATTAGTCGAAGCTTAAACGTATTTTACAAAGTGTAAATTAAAGGTATTTAAAAAAAACTAATTGTAAGCGGTATCAAATATCCAATTAATACCGCGGTGAAATTAGATTACGAAGGACATAAATAAATAGATAACATCAATTATTTCAGGCATTGCCAATAATGCCAATATAGAGTTTGTAAAAAGTGTCTTAAAAATGATATTAGTCAAACAATGATACAAAAAATAGTAACAATCAAGATAATTATATGCTCTCTTGATAAAACCACTTCCGACATGCTCATTAGTATCTCCATCACAGTGATTATAAGTATCCTTTTTATTAGGGTTCCCTACCCAAAGGGTAAAAACGGGAACTTAGTACTAAGACTTCGCTGTCTGTCCGTCGCTCTGTCACCAGGCTGTATCTCAAGAGCCGCGATAGCTAGACAGTTGATTTTCACAAATTATGTATTTCTGTTACCATTTTTTGCCTATATTTGCTCTATATCAATAAACGGTAACAGGTAGGCACTACATTAACAAAATTAATGTAGGTACCTGTTGTTTACCTAGTCAATGGTACGGAACTCTTCGTGCGCGAGTCCGACTCGCACCTGGCCGATTTTATTACATTTTGAAAGTCATTAACATGTATTCGGATTGCTTTGTAATTCATATTTATATCATAAATATATATTTGATTTTTCGCTTAAATATAAATTTGTCTCCTGTTATCTTCCATGGTGTTTCTAGGCATATACTACCGGAAGTATACCGACATTTGCTTGCAAGGCGCATAGTGGAAATGTAACTTGAGTGTTATGGACTATATTCATAACCAAACGATCAAACCACAAGAACAGACGTAGTTTTCAGTTTAACTCTAAACATGCGTAACAAAATGGGATTGTAATTGTATTAAACACCATTGTACATACTTGAGTTATAGTATGTATACGTATTGAGGTCAGCAGTTCAATTATTTAATATCAAATACTTAAATTCGCCATAACTAGGTACAGTGTAAAAGAAAAGAAAAGTAAAGCAACAGCCTATAACCACCCCACTGCAGGCAAAGGCCTCCATCATTGAATTCAAGTTACCACAGCACTCGGACTCCGAGATATATACTCGGTCCAGTATTTAAAGCGCTGTGTAACATTTTCTGAATGCAAATAAAATGCAATTGATTCTGTAATACAAGTAAATAGTCAAGTAGAGGTTTTATTATCCATAGGTTAAATACATTTTCGAGTCATGATGAGATTCCTAAGCTTTTTAAAGCTAGTCCATAACTCAATATTGTAATTACTAGTAGGTATTAATTACTGTACGAACACTGTGCACTTCAATTTCTCTTTGCTTAAGTACTTCAGTTTTTATTCCACCTCTTGTTTTATTTTTATTTCTGTTTATAGAATAAGAAAACATACAGCTTCATTTTATAACATTGAACTTAAATTTACTTAATTACATTAGCATTTGAAGTTTTTAGGCTAATTAGTACATTAAATGTCGTTGTTCCCTCTAAGCTGGTACGAGTATGACTAATATAATTTACCTTAGCAACAATATTTACCGAAAGCAAGAAAAATGATGGTTCGTCATAGTTTCTACGTACTCGTATTCTTGAAGTCAGTTACTTTATCATTTTATGTTTTGTTTTGAAGATCTTATCTTTTAAAGCTTAAAAAAGTTTCATGCGATATCAAACCAACAACTAACGTTGAACCTCTGAATAAGTGTGTCTAAGTGATTTCTATTTCACGCCAGTTACCTTCATTGCAGGTAAACTTTCTTAGTTTGGTAGCCCATAAAAGAAACTTATTTGTCTTTGTTAAAAGTATATTTTATGTTTAAAATTCTTATTATTCCTCATTTTATACGATTTCTATCACTTCAAAATTGCATAAGTAGTGCAAAGTGTTCGTCAGTAAATCTTAAAGTAAAAGTAGCTTTAACGCTAATATAGGAATATATTTAAGGCTCGAGTAAAATCGAAGGAATTTAAACTCTAATATCAAGAGGAAAATAGATTTTAGATTAACATTAATGAGGTCGGTTTTTTTTCAAATCGTCATTGAAGCGGTCCAATAAGTTGGCATAATATTCCCCATTGATTGTTCTTCCCTTTTGAAGGTCGTCAATGTGGATTATCCCACGTGCATCCCAAAAAACAGTCGCCATAACTTTATTGGCTGACAAACTCACCTTGGCCTTCTTTGGCGCCCATTCACCCTTAGAAACCCACTGTTTTGACTGTTGTTTGGTCTCTGGTGTGTTGTAATGGATCCATGTTTCGTCCACGGTTACAAAACGGCGCAAAAACTCCTCCATATTGTGATTAAACAACGCCAAACCTTCCTGTGAAGTTGTTACACGATTGCGTTTGTGGTCGACTGTGACCAAACGCGGCACCCATCTTGCGGAAAGCTTTCTCATGCCCAATTGATCTTTTAAAATTGAAACCATTGAGCCATGCGAGATCCCTACGGCTTCCACAATCTCTTGCACTTTCAATCTTCGGTCGGCCAACACCATATCGTGAATATTTTCGACTTTTTCGGGTGTAGAGACCTCAACTGGGCGTCCAGGACGTTCGGCATCTTCAGTGCTTGTACGGCCACAACGAAATTCAGTAAACCACTTTTTACCATTGAAATCGATGGTGCAGAGTCCCCATAGTATTTATCAAGCTTAGCTTTGGTCTCGGTAATGGTTTTTTTTCGCAAAAAATAATGCTTAATAAGCACACGAAATTCACTTTTTTCAATTTTTTCCTCAAATTACTGAGTAGTCTGATAAAAATAGCTATCAAACACAAACTAACTGACGCAGCAAGTTCAAATTTTGATAGGAATCAACTGACAGATACCTGTTGACAGGAGTAGTGTTGCTTTTTCAGTAAAGAGGTCAGAAATTCAAAAAGTCACGGACTTATTGACCCGCCCTCGTATTTACCTCACTACGCAGTGTCTTGAGCTCTAGGGCCATGTTCTCCATTTGGTTCAACAGCTCGCCATTCACGTCTGCTGTACTCGAAGTCGATGGCGGGCTGAGGGCTAAGGCCACGGCCATCAGTTGCCCGTTGCGCAGGTTGTCCATAATCTTATCAGCCATGTCGGCGAGCTCCGTGCCCGGTTTGTTGGTGGCCAGAATTGCACGTACCCATGACGGCAGTCGTGCCAGCCATAGGTTTTTGAGCGTGTCTCCTTCGGCTCCGGAGTTCTTGGCCAGCTCCTTCATCTTGCCCAGCAGCTGTTATGGACGCTGTTGCCCCAACTCCATCTCCGACACGAGCTTGTTAAAGTTGTTTCATTCATAACAAGGTAAGGGTGTTTTACATAAACAGTAGTGACTTTTTAGAATAATATTGTATGAAAAAATTAAACAAAAAAATTTATAATTGAAAAATAATTTATATTATTATGCAATTTGATTCTTTATCATGGTCTGTTTAATACCCTAGAGTTATGGGATATCAAAAGGAACATGTTGTACAGTCTGCCTTTGCTATATCCATGGTAAGACCTTAAAGAATCGGAAGTGAGTAAAATAAAACACGTCGTTCATTGAGTAAGTGTATATTACCGGTAGTAAAGAAGATTTCTAGAACGTTCTGTAAATCACTGCAAAAATCGAACTAATTAGTCGTTGACATTTCAATCAATTGACACACTTTTTAAAGTGTTCTATATGCAAATAAATTGCTAGAATATATTGAAAATACAATTATTTGAAAATAAAAAATGACCTTCTGCTAGGCGCAAGGTTGTGGGTTCGAATCCCACCTCATGCAGTCTAATTTCGTGTTTAAGTAATTGTATTTTCAATTGACATATTATATTTTTACGTTTTGGAAAAACGCAACTATAAGGTAACTTAATTACTAACTACTAACCAATAATAATTAGAAAAAAAATACCTATAACTAATATCTAACAATTAGTCGAAGCTTAAACGTATTTTACAAAGTGTAAATTAAAGGTATTTAAAAAAAACTAATTGTAAGCGGTATCAAATATCCAATTAATACCGCGGTGAAATTAGATTACGAAGGACATAAATAAATAGATAACATCAATTATTTCAGGCATTGCCAATAATGCCAATATAGAGTTTGTAAAAAGTGTCTTAAAAATGATATTAGTCAAACAATGATACAAAAAATAGTAACAATCAAGATAATTATATGCTCTCTTGATAAAACCACTTCCGACATGCTCATTAGTATCTCCATCACAGTGATTATAAGTATCCTTTTTATTAGGGTTCCCTACCCAAAGGGTAAAAACGGGAACTTAGTACTAAGACTTCGCTGTCTGTCCGTCGCTCTGTCACCAGGCTGTATCTCAAGAGCCGCGATAGCTAGACAGTTGATTTTCACAAATTATGTATTTCTGTTACCATTTTTTGCCTATATTTGCTCTATATCAATAAACGGTAACAGGTAGGCACTACATTAACAAAATTAATGTAGGTACCTGTTGTTTACCTAGTCAATGGTACGGAACTCTTCGTGCGCGAGTCCGACTCGCACCTGGCCGATTTTATTACATTTTGAAAGTCATTAACATGTATTCGGATTGCTTTGTAATTCATATTTATATCATAAATATATATTTGATTTTTCGCTTAAATATAAATTTGTCTCCTGTTATCTTCCATGGTGTTTCTAGGCATATACTACCGGAAGTATACCGACATTTGCTTGCAAGGCGCATAGTGGAAATGTAACTTGAGTGTTATGGACTATATTCATAACCAAACGATCAAACCACAAGAACAGACGTAGTTTTCAGTTTAACTCTAAACATGCGTAACAAAATGGGATTGTAATTGTATTAAACACCATTGTACATACTTGAGTTATAGTATGTATACGTATTGAGGTCAGCAGTTCAATTATTTAATATCAAATACTTAAATTCGCCATAACTAGGTACAGTGTAAAAGAAAAGAAAAGTAAAGCAACAGCCTATAACCACCCCACTGCAGGCAAAGGCCTCCATCATTGAATTCAAGTTACCACAGCACTCGGACTCCGAGATATATACTCGGTCCAGTATTTAAAGCGCTGTGTAACATTTTCTGAATGCAAATAAAATGCAATTGATTCTGTAATACAAGTAAATAGTCAAGTAGAGGTTTTATTATCCATAGGTTAAATACATTTTCGAGTCATGATGAGATTCCTAAGCTTTTTAAAGCTAGTCCATAACTCAATATTGTAATTACTAGTAGGTATTAATTACTGTACGAACACTGTGCACTTCAATTTCTCTTTGCTTACTTACTTCAGTTTTTCTTTCCACCTCTTGTTTTATTTTTATTTTTGTTTATAGAATAAGAAAACATACAGCTTCATTTTATTACATTGAACTTAAATTTACTTAATTACATTAGCATTTAAAGTTTTTAGGCAAATTAGTACATTAAATGTCGTTGTTCCCTCTGAGCTGGTACGAGTATGACTAATATAATTTACCTTAGCAACAATATTTACCGAAAGCAAGAAAAATGATGGTTCGTCATAGTTTCTACGTACTCGTATTCTTGAAGTCAGTTACTTTATCATTTTATGTTTTGTTTTGAAGATCTTATCTTTTAAAGCTTAAAAAAGTTTCATGCGATATCAAACCAACAACTAACGTTGAACCTCTGAATAAGTGTGTCTAAGTGATTTCTATTTCACGCCAGTTACCTTCATTGCAGGTAAACTTTCTTAGTTTGGTAGCCCATAAAAGAAACTTATTTGTCTTTGTTAAAAGTATATTTTATGTTTAAAATTCTTATTATTCCTCATTTTATACGATTTCTATCACTTCAAAATTGCATAAGTAGTGCAAAGTGTTCGTCAGTAAATCTTAAAGTAAAAGTAGCTTTAACGCTAATTTAGGAATATATTTAAGGCTCGAGTAAAATCGAAGGAATTTAAACTCTAATATCAAAGAGGAAAATAGATTTTAGATTAACAAGGAGTAGAAGGAAACATCTTAATTTCAACTATGATAAACCTTAACAGTAGTATTGCCACAAGTGTTCCACGAAGTTTTTAAGCAATAAATGCATTATTATTATTATTAAATAAAGCTAATACTAGATACGAGTTGTCAGTCAAATGCAAAAACTTTGAAAATTACACCAAATTCGTGTGTTAAATACTTTTTTGTTTAAGTAAAAAGTTACATTATATAATTTTTTAGAATAGTTTTTTACTGTCAAATGTTACTGTATCTCGTACTGATGTAAATCTTGTTGGTGATCTAATAAATAAAATAATTCTTACTTTCAAAAATAAATCAGAAACTCACAGAAATCAAAGATACGCCCGTTACTATGAACGTTGTAAAGTGTTCGAGACATCGGGTGAAACCAAAATAAACGCGAAATTAAACCCGTAAAAATATCTTTAATTTCAATGTTTAGTATTCTCGTAACTCAAGAAAACAGTATGTCTGAAATGATTTCAACATTGAAAATATTCTATACAGACTAATACTTTTGATATACTTTTATGAGTTTTTGGATCATGATCACGGAAGACAGTTCTTGTTGTTGCTGACAGTTTTCCGAGATCATTTGCAACTTGTTTGCAACAGTGCCGAAATACTGGAAACTAATGAGAAACAATATACAGGGTATAAGCCCTAAATCAATTAACTCATTAAAAATTGATATCAATATTTTTATTTCAATTTCGGAAAAATAAAAACATAACCCTCATTGAACAATTGATTTTTTTAGTATTTTCCGTATTTTGCATTTGAAAGAAACTCGCTTATTATTAATATCGACAGTGGTCATTATTAAGCTAGAAACGTGCATATTACAATAACCTAGTTGACTGTAAAATATGTATGGGTTTTGATGTCGCTGATGGTTGTTATTCCATACAATTTGTCATTAATACGAGGGACTTTAAAAACATCCAATGGTGTTTTCACTTATTAGACTCTTGCCTGTATATAAATTCCTCTTGAGACTTGACAACTCAGGTCAGGAACAAGAGTATGAAGACTCTTTGTTATGACGTATTATAATAATTTTATGAGTATTTAATTAACACGTCATTTCTATGTTGAAGTCCCTCATTCGTCTCTTCTATAATGAGGTCTGCGAGGAGATATGTCCTGTTATAATATAACTGTGAAAATATTTCTCAGTGCATCTATTAAAATAGTAATTTGAAAATAGGTGTTTTAAAATTGGCCACAAGTTCATTATAGCTACAATATTTGAACTATCCAATACTTAGTTTAAATATTAATAATCTTATTGCTATTGGAAAGAGGAAACTTGTAATTATTAACTATTCAGGAGTTTTAGCTGGAATATCGAATTAATCATAAGCTAGAAATAACCTTGTTGTTGTCGATTTGCAGATACATCGATCAACAGTTATCATATATTTGTAACAAGGTTCTAGCGCATCTAAAATGTTATTATAAACTTTAAAACTTGATTAAATCTAGGCAATAGTAATGGACAATAATGACCTATTATTTAAATTCAGAAAAACGCTTTTATCGACAAAATTATAATTACATTCACTCTCATAAAAGAAGACAAATTGAATAGAATTTTTAAAAATACTCGTATGTAATGGGGACTACCGTTTCTTTGCTCACCAGTTGGCGCCACTGTAGACTGAGGTCCTGAGGTATAGCAGTCAAAGGCGATTGGCGCCGAAACAAAGTGTTATATCTTGAATCTATTTAAGGTTATATTGTTTATAAATAACTATCTTGATATCAACAAACTAACTTCTGAAATAGTTGCTCTTGAGGCCGCCTGTTTATGCGCTTTTTCTTAATTCCGCTTTTAAAGCGTTTACATTTATCGCCAAATAATCCATATTTGCTATATTTTACGATGGAGATCACTTTCCGGCAGGTAAATTTAAGAAATTATAATTTATGCAACAAATTCCGCTAAAACCAGTACAAAGTGAATGATATTGGACCTCACGCGACACAAGCGCCTCTAGTGGCAAATTTACTAGCGATAGCCCCCATTGAAAGCTACAGTTCTAGACATTACTTGAACGCCTACATAAATGCGGATAATACGGAAGATTATTATCAAGTGTTGGTCACATAACTTATAAGTACTTACATCTATAATAGTATTTAAAATTGTTCGTAATATAATAATTATCATAAGTATTTCGGGACTCTCAGCGCCCGAGAGCCATTACTGACTTAATAGTAAAAGTTAGAGTAATTACTTAAAATTTAGTGTAAGTTAAGTTATATTGATTTATTCATTGATTTATTGATTTATGTTTAAGTAGCACTTCAGCTTTAGATGTGGTTTTGTTTAATTATGATTATTTTCACATCAAGTACTCTACTTCACCTTCCCCTTCCTCTGTGTAGTATCCAATGCCCAACGGTTGTCTGGAAGAAATCGCTGTTGGCGATAAGACCGCCGAAGTTGTACAACCTTTTGTTTTAATTATTTACTGTAATTTGTATTTTTATTTCTGGTGTGCAATAAAGAGTACTCTATCTATCTATCTATTGATGACATCATCATATCGCCTTTGGATCTAAAGAAACATTGTAATTAGGCTGCTGGAATTAGCATTCATTGTATTGACGTGGACTTATTAAATATTTTAACGTTTAAACGTATTATTACCACAATTTATTTACTAACACAGATCATGGATATTGATATTGTAAAAGGGGATTTGTGTTTAAGACAAGATAAATAATTATTTATTTCATTACCTTCGGTGTAAATAGAAACTACGTTAATATAGTTTCTTTAACAGCCACCAAAATCAGCCTTGTTCCATCGATTATTAAAGACAATGTAATTAGTAATATTAGCTAGTGTCACATATTTACCTTAAACTTTTAGATTTTAAAATACAGAAGAGATTTTAATAATAACACCTTTCTGATTTAAAGAGGCATGAATATCATACAGCACAGTTCAAAGATCACTCAAGCGTAGTGAGTTACGAGTAATAATTAACCTTAATGTTTCAGACATTAAACACATTTTCATTCACCGCTGTGTTGGTTGTTGTGGCGTGGACGAGCGACGGGCACGACGTTTGCCTTTTCGTTGTTCGTCCGTGAGCTGAAATTTTTTTTTACTTTATATTAGAAAATGTTATAGATTCGTATGGATTATTGAAAATTATAAGCAAAGTAATCAACGGTTTGAATGTTGGTGATGTTTATCAAATCGGAAGATGTTTCATTATCTTTGAAATATTCAGTAGAAATTGAGCTTATGCTCTTTTTCTTTTGTACTGCCGTTCGAATTCCTGGTGGTACGAAACGACCAAACATCACTGGGTCCCAAATATCCTTCCAAACTTTCACATTTATAATATTTTATAAGATAAACAAAAACAAATTAAAATAATTATACATAATTAAATAAATAAATAACATTATGAATAGAAGTTAAGACAATCTGTGTATAAATTTGACTGTTACATCCTCGGAGATGGGAACTCGGAGCGATCTTATGATGAGAAGAATAACTTACCGCTATCGAAGTGCGAGCAGGCACAGGCGGTGGTTGCGATGCTCTTCTGTCCTTTGAGGTCGCGGCCTTAGTTATTGTGGTCACATTGGCATGACCGCTAACTGCGGCGGTCACTGTGATCGCGCGACCTCCGGCCACTGGCACTGCACTAGTGGGCAGGCTTGTCACTGGCGAAGGCGAAGTCAGATCCTTGGTTGTTGGAGTTCGTGGACTTGTAACAGAAGAGACTCTGGGTTGGCTTGGTGTTGCTTGGGCAGTAGGTTCGTTGGTCGTCGGAGTGCGGGGACTTGTAATAGAAGGGACTCTGGATTGAGTCGGTGCTTGAGTGGCTCGGTTGGGACTGACGGGGGCCGTCGCAGTGCAAGTGTAGGGGGAAGGAAGAGGCTGCGTGTGCGCTGAGGGGGAGTCGACGTCAGCTGCCGTTGAGCAGGACGCGCGCGCCGAGTCCGACCTGTAATTAGATTCGATTAACTGTTCGGTTAAAAAAATAGGTAAAAAAACTTATTAAAGTTAAACGGTTTTATGTTAAACATACATTGCAATGTTTAAGATAAATGTACTAAAAACCAAAAAATAATAAAATAGATACAGTCGTGGGAATTATAAACATATGCATAGACTAGACTAAAATAAAACCGTGGGGCACGTCACAAGTCGGCACAAGAAAATAGTAACTAATTTCCTCACCGTCTGCGGGCCAACTGCCTATTTTAACGACGAATTAAACGATTCTTCTATCGCACATTAAGTCGATAATTTGTAGACAATTGACGTGCCCCACGGTTTTATTTTAGTCTAGTCTATGCATATGTTTATAATTCCCACGACTGTATCTATTTTATTATTTTTTGGTTTTTAGTACATTTATCTTAAACATTGCAATGTATGTTTAACATAAAACCGTTTAACTTAAAAAGTTTTTGTACCTATTTTTATTTTCTAGTTTTTAGTTTTTATTTCGCATTCTGTTTAATTCATTTTGTAGAGGCCGCCATCTTGGATTTTAATTTTATATAGTACATTGTATTATACTGGTTGAGCACTTTTATTTGATACCCATATTGATGGGATCGATAAAACCTACGTTATCCGCCATTTTGTAGCGGCCGCCATCTTGAATTTATAATGATAATGAATAAACATAATTGTATTGTCACCAAAATCCAAAGTGTATACAAAATTTCAGATTAATCGGTTGACAGGAAGAGGGTGAAATTTGAATTACTAAATTTGAACCAAGAATAAAACAAACGGGGTGAGCTAAATAAAACCGTTTAAAAATGGAAGTTTTGGGAAAATTATAAATAACAAGACAGTTTAGAGACAATATAAGACACCTTGAAAATCTGAGTGTACGCTGGTGGCTACAGTGACGGAACTTCTTGATAACGATAATGATAATGATATTGCGCTGCTTCTTCTCGGCACTACCTCTGACTTCTCCTGAAGCAGTCAAGTGGTATGTTTAAATATTGGGACGAGTAAAAGTGCCTCCTGGGGCCTATTTGCAGAAAGAAAATTGATTTTACTGATTTTTCTACTCTTCAACGGAGGTCGGCGAGGCTCAGGTCGTGCATGAAAATTGTATGATCTGCTTTATATGAGATTTTAGCTACTTAATTGCAATGAAAATATCAGTATTTAAACCTTAAAGTGCCCAGTACACATAAGGATCCGGGTTCGAGTCCTGCCTGACGGTGTCGAGCGCGTCGAAGGAGCGCAGGGGGCTAGTGGGCAGGCTGCAGTATGTAGGGGCTAGTGGGCAGGCTGCAGTGTGTAGGGGCTAGTGGGCAGGCTGCAGTGTGTAGGGGCTAGTGGGCAGGCTGCAGTGTGTAGGGGCTAGTGGGCAGGCTGCAGTGTGTAGGGGCTGGGGGGCTCACGTGTGCCGGGGCGCGGGGGGCGCGGCTCACAGCACGGTGTCGAGCGCGTCGAAGGAGCGCAGGGGGCTAGTGGGCAGGCTGCAGTGTGTAGGGGCTAGTGGGCAGGCTGCAGTGTGTAGGGGCTGGGGGGCTCACGTGTGCCAGGGCGCGGGGGGCGCGGCTCACAGCACGGTGTCGAGCGCGTCGAAGGAGCGCAGGGGGCTAGTGGGCAGGCTGCAGTGTGTAGGGGCTAGTGGGCAGGCTGCAGTGTGTAGGGGCTAGTGGGCAGGCTGCAGTGTGTAGGGGTTAGTGGGCAGGCTGCAGTGTGTAGGGGCTGGGGGGCTCACGTGTGCCGGGGCGCGGGGGGCGCGGCTCACAGCACGGTGTCGAGCGCGTCGAAGGAGCGCAGGGGGCTAGTGGGCAGGCTGCAGTGTGTAGGGGCTGGGGGGCTCACGTGTGCCAGGGCGCGGGGGGCGCGGCTCACAGCACGGTGTCGAGCGCGTCGAAGGAGCGCAGGGGGCTAGTGGGCAGGCTGCAGTGTGTAGGGGCTAGTGGGCAGGCTGCAGTGTGTAGGGGCTAGTGGGCAGGCTGCAGTGTGTAGGGGCTAGTGGGCAGGCTGCAGTGTGTAGGGGCTGGGGGGCTCACGTGTGCCGGGGCGCGGCTCACAGCACGGTGTCGAGCGCGTCGAAGGAGCGCAGGGGGCTAGTGGGCAGGCTGCAGTGTGTAGGGGCTAGTGGGCAGGCTGCAGTGTGTAGGGGCTGGGGGGCTCACGTGTGCCGGGGCGCGGGGGGCGCGGCTCACAGCACGGTGTCGAGCGCGTCGAAGGAGCGCAGGGGGCTAGTGGGCAGGCTGCAGTGTGTAGGGGCTAGTGGGCAGGCTGCAGTGTGTAGGGGCTAGTGGGCAGGCTGCAGTGTGTAGGGGCTAGTGGGCAGGCTGCAGTGTGTAGGGGCTGGGGGGCTCACGTGTGCCGGGGCGCGGCTCACAGCACGATGTCGAGCGCGTCGAAGGAGCGCAGGGGGCTAGTGGGCAGGCTGCAGGCTGCTTTTTTTTGCCCTGGCAACCCTAGCTGTCAGACGTAGTGCAATCAGCTGCTGTAGTTTTATTTAATTTAAATTAGAATAAAGTGTATTAAAGTGTTAATAATTGAATAGATAACAAAAGCAGGGCATAACCATTAAATGCAAATTGTTTTTGTAAAAGTTTAAACCCTGTATCGTGACTAAAGTTTTGGAAAAGTTGCCGGCCGGCTTTGACACTTAACTTGACAAAATTTGAAAGGACCTAACGGATCACCTAAAACCAGGAGAGTACTGTTTTCATAATACATGTAAATCTGTAAATGCTTTGTTAAATCTCACTATATGTAAATTTAAATTGTATGGTACCTACGTATAAATAATTGAGGTTATTTTTTTAAGAAAGTTAAACAGACTAATAGATAAGTACTTGTTACGCGGTAATTGTCGGTTGTTTGGCTACTGAAATACCTACTATCTCAACAACAGACACTGATCAAACCTCACGAAAGTGAGATACGCCACAATTCAATACGATTCGGTTCTGTTGTGCCTCTCTTTACTTGACGTAATAGTGGAAGTAAAGTTGACGATAACAACCCCTTAACCGCAGACAATTTACTCCTTATACTATACAGTAACACATTTACAGGTACATTGCAGTAGTCAAATGATAATACTGGACAATATTAGTTATTAGTACTTAGTTAATTTTAAGATTGCACATATTCTACAATTTTTTTTTTTGCTTACCTCCATAAATAAACATAATTAACTGCTCCAATTTCAATTATCAGCTCCTATTTTAATCAATTTATAAACATTCAACCAAATATCTTGTACAATAAATTAACAATAGCAGTTCAGTTTTCTTGCCATATAAATCATAAATTATCTACCTACATAAACTTAATTTCTTTCCAAACCGTCTGTTGCACACATTTCTTTGCATTATTTCAGACCATACTAAAACACACACAATGGATACCCAGACTGGAATCATGACTCGCAAGATGACCTCTCATAACACTGAGATGAAACTTAAAAAGGCACTCGATGAATTGCAGCAAAGTAGAGAAAGTTGTAGCCAGCTTCTTAGGGAAAGAGACGATTGTGAAGAGGAATTCAAAACGATCATCTTGCGGAATTCTCAACTTAAGAAAGAATTAGCTGATGTCCATGCCCAACTCGAAGAGGTCTCCATACACCGTAATGAATTATTGAACACGGTCAGCACATTCGATCAATGCAGCAATATCTTTGAGCAGACTCTCAGACGGAACAACGAGCTTGAACATGAACTTAGAGATGCCAACAAGACCATAATTGATTTGGAAGATGAAAAACAAGAAAAGGACTGTGCACTGACATTAAACCTCTATGAGGAATTGGTAGGCACCCCCGGTGAATTAGCTTTCTCTCCAAAATTAAATTATTCAAACAAAACTAATGTCAAAGTTAATAGTAAAATTAGATTAAACAGTAGAAATAACATTAAAAAATATATCAAATTAAATAAATACATTATAAAAACAAATAAACTTGTTAAAAAGCAGAAATGCTTTTATAAAAATGTACAGTTGAGAAAGCAACGTATTGATTTAGTTGATAGCCTGGAAATATATAGTCAAAAATTACAAGAAAGTAGGTTGAAACATGACTCTGACATATTACAATTGCAGGATGACATCTCGAAGTTGCATAAGTCACTGGAATCCATGACACTGTTATACAACTCTGCTCAGGACCAAATTAATGAACACATCCTGGCTGCAAACCAATTACTTGATCTTGGCAATGCTAATGCTAGTTGTAAATCATTACCTAATATTATGATAAATTCAACTCAGTGCACTTACCAACAGAGAGTCGAAAATCCACAGTTGTCTTGTCTAAATTTAAGTAATGAGATTCAGGCAACATATAAAGAGGAGTCGAATGAGGTCATTTTATATTCAGATAGGCTAGGAATTGGTTATGGCTCTATACTAAACAATAAATTAAATTGCAATGTAATAAATAATTGCATGCCGGATGCATCGTTTGATGAAATAATTAAAACAATAGAAAATACTCAAACATGTTCAACCTCAAGTACCATTATTTTAATGCTAGGTAATAGTCAAAAAATTACCAAAAATAATATTATAAAATCATTTTCTATTTTAGAT
Organism: Anania crocealis; assembly: GCA_949315895.1. Lineage (NCBI taxonomy): Eukaryota > Metazoa > Arthropoda > Insecta > Lepidoptera > Crambidae > Anania > Anania crocealis. The sequence continues at coordinate 1,182,996 of OX438876.1, forward strand.
AAATTATGTGTTAAAAAAATATTCCTTTGTGCCTTTCCATTTTGTAAAAATAATTTAAATAATATTAATGCAAGTATTCACTTAATGAATACTTTATTATATAACCTATGTCAAAGACATAGTGACAAGTTTGTGTTTTTTGACACAAATAAATTTATTAACAATAGTTTTATTTTGACAGGCGGCTCTGTACACCTGCCTCATAAAATAAAAAAACAAATTGCTACTTTGTTAGCATATAATATTAATATTAACTGTCTTGCTAAAAATAGCAAAAGTATAATTTATGAACATGTTAGTACTTGTACTAATTTAAATATTGTGCCATTGACAACCTCTGAGGCTTTAAACTGAGAGGAAAGACAAAAGCTAGGCCTGATATGTATTTCAATATTGTTCATCAAAACATACAAGGCCTGGCCGGCAAAGAGTTAGGTTTAGGGTTATTTCTTCAAGATTATAACGTTCATGTCATATGCCTTACAGAACATTGGATTAAAAAACACCAACTAATGTTAAACATTGAAAATTATAAAGTCGCTAGTTCGCTCATAAGGGAGTCTGCACCAAGAGGGGGGTCACTTATTCTTGTTAAAAATGAATTAAAATGTAAAGAACGCAAAGACATTGTGTCGCTCACGGTTGAACGAACTATTGAACTAGCGTGTGCTGAGCTGGAACAATATATCATAATTAGCGTGTATAGCCCCCCCAAAGCTAATTACCACGTTTTTGAATCTGTTATGGATGAGGCTCTGAAAAAGCTCTCAAAATCGAATAAGAAAGTAGTGGTATGTGGGGATTTCAACGTTAATATATTAGAAGAAACGCAGTTGTCCACCCGATTTCTTAATCTCTTTAAGTCTTATAATCTAATTAATCTTTTTAATGAACCCACCAGGGTGACGCCCACGTCAGCTACTTGCTTAGATAATATTTTTTGTGATGGTAAAGTGTTAAAAAAAATGATTTTAAATTGTCTTATTTCGGACCACAGCGGACAAGAAGCATCGTTCGAGCACCATTATGTCTCTAACAAAGTAGATTCTGTGTATAGGCAATTCACTTTTAATAAAATAGAAAAGTTTAAGGAAAAAATTAAAGAGGGTGTGAATTTGCTAAAGCCTAATGATCAGAATGTTGATGAATTATATGAGAATCTTTTTGGTTTAGTTAAAAAGGAATTTGATAAACATTTTAAACAGAAAAAAGTAAAAATAAACAAACAGAAGTGTAAGTTTAATGAATGGGCTACACCTGGTATTTATAAAAGCAGAAAAACATTATATGATTTATATAGTTTAAAGGCAGATTCTCAAAACCCACATATTATAGAACATGTTAAAAAATACTCTAAATTATTTAAATTAGTATGTGCCAAAGCGAAGTCAATATATCTTTATAATTTAATTTCGGCTTCCAAAAATAAGGCAAAAACCACTTGGAATATTATTAATAAAGAGACATGTAGAGTAAAACCAAATAATCCTACTTACTCTCTCAAGTTAGGGGATAAGCTAATAAACACGAACACGGAGGTTGCAAACACATTTGAGACATTTTTTTCGAATATAGCTCCCTCTACTACTGAAGGGCTAGCTTCTTCTGCTGATCTAGCTGAATCCCTTCTCAAGTCTGTTGTCGAAGAGTGCAATTCTTCATTTAATTTTAGACATATAAACCCTGATATAATTACAAAAACTTTTAGAGAATTTAATATGAAAAAAACAGAGGATCTTTGGGGAATTTCTGTCAATATTATCAATACAATCATAAGTTCATTAGCCCCTCAACTCGCTATTATTTTTAACAAATGTATTGATGATAGACAGTTTCCAACTTTAATGAAGTTTAGCAAAATCATTCCTTTGTTTAAGTCTGGCGAAAAATGTGACCCCTCTAATTTTCGACCTATATCTATATTGCCAGGGCTAAGTAAAATTTTCGAGAAAATAATGTTTAATCAGCTTTTATCTCACTTTAGTGTAAATAAATTATTAAATAGCAACCAATATGGCTTCAGAAAAGGTAGAAATACTACCGATGCTGGAGTTGCTCTCCTACAACATGTGTTTAAGGCTTGGGAGAGTAAGCTAGATGCCTTAGGTGTATTTTGTGACCTTTCAAAGGCCTTCGATTGTGTAGACCATGAAATATTACTTAAAAAACTTAAACATTATGGTGCATCGAATGATTCCTTGGATCTAATAAGTTCTTACCTTAAAGGCAGAATACAAAAGGTTTGCATAAATGGAGCTGAGTCTTCAGGGTCGGCCCTTGTTATGGGTGTCCCACAGGGATCAGTATTAGGACCCCTGCTATTTTTAGTTTATATAAATGACCTTCCCTGTTACTTACATAATCTTTGTGAGATGGTATTGTTTGCAGATGATACATCCATGATTTTTAAAACCAAGAGGGGCAAATCTTCATTTGACGATGTTAACAATACCCTCTCTAAATTATTGCATTGGTTTACAACAAATAATCTCTTACTGAATGCAAATAAAACAAAATGTGTTAAATTTACGATGCCAAACGTAAGGTTAGCTGCCCCTAATATAATTGTTAAAGATGAACCACTAAACTCTGTAGATTTTACTACCTTTTTGGGTATAACTGTAGACTCTCATTTGCAATGGGGTGCTCATATTAGGGGGCTGTCTGGAAGACTTAGTTCTGCTGCTTATGCTGTGAGAAAGATAAGGCAGTTGACTGATGTTGGAACGGCAAGATTAGTATATTTTAGCTACTTTCATAGCATAATGTCATACGGAATTCTGTTGTGGGGCTCAGCGGCAGATATTGAGTCAATTTTTATATTACAAAAACGTGCTGTACGGGCTATTTACGGCCTTCGACCCCGTGACTCGCTGAAAGAGCTCTTCAAAGAGATTAATATACTTACAGTGTCTTCTCAATACATTCTCGAGAATATTGTTTACGTTCGTAAGAACATACATTTATTTCTTAAGAAAAGTAACGTACACAATTTCAATACTAGAAATAAAGATAAACTTGCCGTTCCAGGCTTCAGACTGCGAAAAGTAGGAAAATCGTTTATGGGAAATTGTATCCGTATTTTCAACAAATTACCAAAGGATATTGCTGAACTCCCTGTACATAAACTTAAATCGTATGTTAAAGTTATTTTAATGAAAAAGGGCTATTACACTGTTAATGATTATTTAAATGATAGAAATGTATGGCATTAAGTTGACCCAGCTCGTACTTGCTTAAACCTTGTAAAAATTACCTTACCTTGTAAAAATTTATTTAAAAAGAGGCTGACAATAGTGACCGAGTTTCTTGCGCTGCTTCTTCTCGGCACTAGCCCAGACTTGTCCCGAAGCAGTGGTAGGTTTAAATATTGGGACGTGTAAAAGCGCCTCCTGGGGCCTATTTGCAGAAATAAAACTGATTTTAACTGATTTTAACTGATTTTAGCAGTGTGTAGGGGCTAGTGGGCAGGCTGCAGTGTGTAGGGGCTGGGGGGCTCACGTGTGCCGGGGCGCGGGGGGCGCGGCTCACAGCACGGTGTCGAGCGCGTCGAAGGAGCGCAGGGGGCTAGTGGGCAGGCTGCAGTGTGTAGGGGCTAGTGGGCAGGCTGCAGTGTGTAGGGGCTGGGGGGCTCACGTGTGCCGGGGCGCGGGGGGCGCGGCTCACAGCACGGTGTCGAGCGCGTCGAAGGAGCGCAGGGGGCTAGTGGGCAGGCTGCAGTGTGTAGGGGCTGGGGGGCTCACGTGTGCCGGGGCGCGGCTCACAGCACGGTGTCGAGCGCGTCGAAGGAGCGCAGGGGGCTAGTGGGCAGGCTGCAGTGTGTAGGGGCTAGTGGGCAGGCTGCAGTGTGTAGGGGCTAGTGGGCAGGCTGCAGTGTGTAGGGGCTGGGGGGCTCACGTGTGCCGGGGCGCGGGGGGCGCGGCTCACAGCACGGTGTCGAGCGCGTCGAAGGAGCGCAGGGGGCTAGTGGGCAGGCTGCAGTGTGTAGGGGCTAGTGGGCAGGCTGCAGTGTGTAGGGGCTGGGGGGCTCACGTGTGCCGGGGCGCGGGGGGGCCCCGCTCACAGCACGGTGTCGAGCGCGTCGAAGGAGCGCAGGGGGCTAGTGGGCAGGCTGCAGTGTGTAGGGGCTAGTGGGCAGGCTGCAGTGTGTAGGGGCTAGTGGGCAGGCTGCAGTGTGTAGGGGCTAGTGGGCAGGCTGCAGTGTGTAGGGGCTGGGGGGCTCGCGTGTGCCGGGGCGCGGCTCACAGCACGGTGTCGAGCGCGTCGAAGGAGCGCAGGGGGCTAGTGGGCAGGCTGCAGTGTGTAGGGGCTAGTGGGCAGGCTGCAGTGTGTAGGGGCTAGTGGGCAGGCTGCAGTGTGTAGGGGCTGGGGGGCTCACGTGTGCCGGGGCGCGGGGGGCGCGGCTCACAGCACGGTGTCGAGCGCGTCGAAGGAGCGCAGGGGGCTAGTGGGCAGGCTGCAGTGTGTAGGGGCTAGTGGGCAGGCTGCAGTGTGTAGGGGCTGGGGGGCTCACGTGTGCCGGGGCGCGGGGGGCGCGGCTCACAGCACGGTGTCGAGCGCGTCGAAGGAGCGCAGGGGGCTAGTGGGCAGGCTGCAGTGTGTAGGGGCTAGTGGGCAGGCTGCAGTGTGTAGGGGCTGGGGGGCTCACGTGTGCCGGGGCGCGGGGGGCGCGGCTCACAGCACGGTGTCGAGCGCGTCGAAGGAGCGCAGGGGGCTAGTGGGCAGGCTGCAGTGTGTAGGGGCTAGTGGGCAGGCTGCAGTGTGTAGGGGCTGGGGGGCACACGTGTGCCGGGGCGCGGGGGGCGCGGCTCACAGCACGGTGTCGAGCGCGTCGAAGGAGCGCAGGGGGCTAGTGGGCAGGCTGCAGTGTGTAGGGGCTAGTGGGCAGGCTGCAGTGTGTAGGGGCTGGGGGGCTCACGTGTGCCGGGGCGCGGGGGGCGCGGCTCACAGCACGGTGTCGAGCGCGTCGAAGGAGCGCAGGAGGCTAGTGGGCAGGCTGCAGTGTGTAGGGGCTAGTGGGCAGGCTGCAGTGTGTAGGGGCTAGTGGGCAGGCTGCAGTGTGTAGGGGCTGGGGGGCTCACGTGTGCCGGGGCGCGGGGGGCGCGGCTCACAGCACGGTGTCGAGCGCGTAGAAGGAGCGCAGGGGGCTAGTGGGCAGGCTGCAGTGTGTAGGGGCTAGTGGGCAGGCTGCAGTGTGTAGGGGCTGGGGGGCTCACGTGTGCCGGGGCGCGGGGGGCGCGGCTCACAGCACGGTGTCGAGCGCGTCGAAGGAGCGCAGGGGGCTAGTGGGCAGGCTGCAGTGTGTAGGGGCTAGTGGGCAGGCTGCAGTGTGTAGGGGCTGGGGGGCTCACGTGTGCCGGGGCGCGGCTCACAGCACGGTGTCGAGCGCGTCGAAGGAGCGCAGGGGGCTAGTGGGCAGGCTGCAGTGTGTAGGGGCTGGGGGGCTCACGTGTGCCGGGGCGCGGCTCACAGCACGGTGTCGAGCGCGTCAAAGGAGCGCAGGGGGCTAGTGGGCAGGCTGCAGTGTGTAGGGGCTAGTGGGCAGGCTGCAGTGTGTAGGGGCTGGGGGGCTCACGTGTGCCGGGGCGCGGGGGGCGCGGCTCACAGCACGGTGTCGAGCGCGTCGAAGGAGCGCAGGGGGCTAGTGGGCAGGCTGCAGTGTGTAGGGGCTAGTGGGCAGGCTGCAGTGTGTAGGGGCTGGGGGGCTCACGTGTGCCGGGGCGCGGGGGGCGCGGCTCACAGCACGGTGTCGAGCGCGTCGAAGGAGCGCAGGGGGCTAGTGGGCAGGCTGCAGTGTGTAGGGGCTAGTGGGCAGGCTGCAGTGTGTAGGGGCTGGGGGGCTCACGTGTGCCGGGGCGCGGGGGGCGCGGCTCACAGCACGGTGTCGAGCGCGTCGAAGGAGCGCAGGGGGCTAGTGGGCAGGCTGCAGTGTGTAGGGGCTAGTGGGCAGGCTGCAGTGTGTAGGGGCTGGGGGGCTCACGTGTGCCGGGGCGCGGGGGGCGCGGCTCACAGCACGGTGTCGAGCGCGTCGAAGGAGCGCAGGGGGCTAGTGGGCAGGCTGCAGTGTGTAGGGGCTAGTGGGCAGGCTGCAGTGTGTAGGGGCTGGGGGGCTCACGTGTGCCGGGGCGCGGGGGGCGCGGCTCACAGCACGGTGTCGAGCGCGTCGAAGGAGCGCAGGGGGCTAGTGGGCAGGCTGCAGTGTGTAGGGGCTAGTGGGCAGGCTGCAGTGTGTAGGGGCTGGGGGGCTCACGTGTGCCGGGGCGCGGGGGGCGCGGCTCACAGCACGGTGTCGAGCGCGTCGAAGGAGCGCAGGGGGCTAGTGGGCAGGCTGCAGTGTGTAGGGGCTAGTGGGCAGGCTGCAGTGTGTAGGGGCTGGGGGGCTCACGTGTGCCGGGGCGCGGGGGGCGCGGCTCACAGCACGGTGTCGAGCGCGTCGAAGGAGCGCAGGGGGCTAGTGGGCAGGCTGCAGTGTGTAGGGGCTAGTGGGCAGGCTGCAGTGTGTAGGGGCTGGGGGGCTCACGTGTGCCGGGGCGCGGGGGGCGCGGCTCACAGCACGGTGTCGAGCGCGTCGAAGGAGCGCAGGGGGCTAGTGGGCAGGCTGCAGTGTGTAGGGGCTAGTGGGCAGGCTGCAGTGTGTAGGGGCTGGGGGGCTCACGTGTGCCGGGGCGCGGGGGGCGCGGCTCACAGCACGGTGTCGAGCGCGTCGAAGGAGCGCAGGGGGCTAGTGGGCAGGCTGCAGTGTGTAGGGGCTAGTGGGCAGGCTGCAGTGTGTAGGGGCTGGGGGGCTCACGTGTGCCGGGGCGCGGCTCACAGCACGGTGTCGAGCGCGTCGAAGGAGCGCAGGGGGCTAGTGGGCAGGCTGCAGTGTGTAGGGGTTAGTGGGCAGGCTGCAGTGTGTAGGGGCTGGGGGGCTCACGTGTGCCGGGGCGCGGGGGGCGCGGCTCACAGCACGGTGTCGAGCGCGTCGAAGGAGCGCAGGGGGCTAGTGGGCAGGCTGCAGTGTGTAGGGGCTGGGGGGCTCACGTGTGCCGGGGCGCGGGGGGCGCGGCTCACAGCACGGTGTCGAGCGCGTCGAAGGAGCGCAGGGGGTTAGTGGGCAGGCTACAGTGTGTAGGGGCTAGTGGGCAGGCTGCAGTGTGTAGGGGCTGGGGGGCTCACGTGTGCCGGGGCGCGGGGGGCGCGGCTCACAGCACGGTGTCGAGCGCGTCGAAGGAGCGCAGGGGGCTAGTGGGCAGGCTGCAGTGTGTAGGGGCTAGTGGGCAGGCTGCAGTGTGTAGGGGCTGGGGGGCTCACGTGTGCCGGGGCGCGGGGGGCGCGGCTCACAGCACGGTGTCGAGCGCGTCGAAGGAGCGCAGGGGGCTAGTGGGCAGGCTGCAGTGTGTAGGGGCTGTGGGGCTCACGTGTGCCGGGGCGCGGGGGGCGCGGCTCACAGCACGGTGTCGAGCGCGTCGAAGGAGCGCAGGGGGCTAGTGGGCAGGCTGCAGTGTGTAGGGGCTAGTGGGCAGGCTGCAGTGTGTAGGGGCTGGGGGGCTCACGTGTGCCGGGGCGCGGGGGGCGCGGCTCACAGCACGGTGTCGAGCGCGTCGAAGGAGCGCAGGGGGCTAGTGGGCAGGCTGCAGTGTGTAGGGGCTGTGGGGCTCACGTGTGCCGGGGCGCGGGGGGCGCGGCTCACAGCACGGTGTCGAGCGCGTCGAAAGAGCGCAGGGGGCTAGTGGGCAGGCTGCAGTGTGTAGGGGCTGTGGGGCTCACGTGTGCCGGGGCGCGGGGGGCGCGGCTCACAGCACGGTGTCGAGCGCGTCGAAGGAGCGCAGGGGGCTAGTGGGCAGGCTGCAGTGTGTAGGGGCTGTGGGGCTCACGTGTGCCGGGGCGCGGGGGGCGCGGCTCACAGCACGGTGTCGAGCGCGTCGAAGGAGCGCAGGGGGCTAGTGGGCAGGCTGCAGTGTGTAGGGGCTAGTGGGCAGGCTGCAGTGTGTAGGGGCTGGGGGGCTCACGTGTGCCGGGGCGCGGGGGGCGCGGCTCACAGCACGGTGTCGAGCGCGTCGAAGGAGCGCAGGGGGCTAGTGGGCAGGCTGCAGTGTGTAGGGGCTAGTGGGCAGGCTGCAGTGTGTAGGGGCTGGGGGGCTCACGTGTGCCGGGGCGCGGGGGGCGCGGCTCACAGCACGGTGTCGAGCGCGTCGAAGGAGCGCAGGGGGCTAGTGGGCAGGCTGCAGTGTGTAGGGGCTAGTGGGCAGGCTGCAGTGTGTAGGGGCTGGGGGGCTCACGTGTGCCGGGGCGCGGGGGGCGCGGCTCACAGCACGGTGTCGAGCGCGTCGAAGGAGCGCAGGGGGCTAGTGGGCAGGCTGCAGTGTGTAGGGGCTGGGGGGCTCACGTGTGCCGGGGCGCGGGGGGCGCGGCTCACAGCACGGTGTCGAGCGCGTCGAAGGAGCGCAGGGGGCTAGTGGGCAGGCTGCAGTGTGTAGGGGCTGTGGGGCTCACGTGTGCCGGGGCGCGGGGGGCGCGGCTCACAGCACGGTGTCGAGCGCGTCGAAGGAGCGCAGGGGGCTAGTGGGCAGGCTGCAGTGTGTAGGGGCTAGTGGGCAGGCTGCAGTGTGTAGGGGCTGGGGGGCTCACGTGTGCCGGGGCGCGGGGGGCGCGGCTCACAGCACGGTGTCGAGCGCGTCGAAGGAGCGCAGGGGGCTAGTGGGCAGGCTGCAGTGTGTAGGGGCTAGTGGGCAGGCTGCAGTGTGTAGGGGCTGGGGGGCTCACGTGTGCCGGGGCGCGGGGGGCGCGGCTCACAGCACGGTGTCGAGCGCGTCGAAGGAGCGCAGGGGGCTAGTGGGCAGGCTGCAGTGTGTAGGGGCTGGGGGGCTCACGTGTGCCGGGGCGCGGGGGGCGCGGCTCACAGCACGGTGTCGAGCGCGTCGAAGGAGCGCAGGGGGCTAGTGGGCAGGCTGCAGTGTGTAGGGGCTGGGGGGCTCACGTGTGCCGGGGCGCGGGGGGCGCGGCTCACAGCACGGTGTCGAGCGCGTCGAAGGAGCGCAGGGGGCTAGTGGGCAGGCTGCAGTGTGTAGGGGCTAGTGGGCAGGCTGCAGTGTGTAGGGGCTGGGGGGCTCACGTGTGCCGGGGCGCGGGGGGCGCGGCTCACAGCACGGTGTCGAGCGCGTCGAAGGAGCGCAGGGGGCTAGTGGGCAGGCTGCAGTGTGTAGGGGCTGGGGGGCTCACGTGTGCCGGGGCGCGGGGGGCGCGGCTCACAGCACGGTGTCGAGCGCGTCGAAGGAGCGCAGGGGGCTAGTGGGCAGGCTGCAGTGTGTAGGGGCTGGGGGGCTCACGTGTGCCGGGGCGCGGGGGGCGCGGCTCACAGCACGGTGTCGAGCGCGTCGAAGGAGCGCAGGGGGCTAGTGGGCAGGCTGCAGTGTGTAGGGGCTGGGGGGCTCACGTGTGCCGGGGCGCGGGGGGCGCGGCTCACAGCACGGTGTCGAGCGCGTCGAAGGAGCGCAGGGGGCTAGTGGGCAGGCTGCAGTGTGTAGGGGCTGGGGGGCTCACGTGTGCCGGGGCGCGGGGGGCGCGGCTCACAGCACGGTGTCGAGCGCGTCGAAGGAGCGCAGGGGGCTAGTGGGCAGGCTGCAGTGTGTAGGGGCTGGGGGGCTCACGTGTGCCGGGGCGCGGGGGGCGCGGCTCACAGCACGGTGTCGAGCGCGTCGAAGGAGCGCAGGGGGCTAGTGGGCAGGCTGCAGTGTGTAGGGGCTGGGGGGCTCACGTGTGCCGGGGCGCGGGGGGCGCGGCTCACAGCACGGTGTCGAGCGCGTCGAAGGAGCGCAGGGGGCTAGTGGGCAGGCTGCAGTGTGTAGGGGCTGGGGGGCTCACGTGTGCCGGGGCGCGGGGGGCGCGGCTCACAGCACGGTGTCGAGCGCGTCGAAGGAGCGCAGGGGGCTAGTGGGCAGGCTGCAGTGTGTAGGGGCTGGGGGGCTCACGTGTGCCGGGGCGCGGGGGGCGCGGCTCACAGCACGGTGTCGAGCGCGTCGAAGGAGCGCAGGGGGCTAGTGGGCAGGCTGCAGTGTGTAGGGGCTGGGGGGCTCACGTGTGCCGGGGCGCGGGGGGCGCGGCTCACAGCACGGTGTCGAGCGCGTCGAAGGAGCGCAGGGGGCTAGTGGGCAGGCTGCAGTGTGTAGGGGCTGGGGGGCTCACGTGTGCCGGGGCGCGGGGGGCGCGGCTCACAGCACGGTGTCGAGCGCGTCGAAGGAGCGCAGGGGGCTAGTGGGCAGGCTGCAGTGTGTAGGGGCTAGTGGGCAGGCTGCAGTGTGTAGGGGCTGGGGGGCTCACGTGTGCCGGGGCGCGGCTCACAGCACGGTGTCGAGCGCGTCGAAGGAGCGCAGGGGGCTAGTGGGCAGGCTGCAGTGTGTAGGGGCTGGGGGGCTCACGTGTGCCGGGGCGCGGGGGGCGCGGCTCACAGCACGGTGTCGAGCGCGTCGAAGGAGCGCAGGGGGCTAGTGGGCAGGCTGCAGTGTGTAGGGGCTAGTGGGCAGGCTGCAGTGTGTAGGGGCTGGGGGGCACACGTGTGCCGGGGCGCGGGGGGCGCGGCTCACAGCACGGTGTCGAGCGCGTCGAAGGAGCGCAGGGGGCTAGTGGGCAGGCTGCAGTGTGTAGGGGCTAGTGGGCAGGCTGCAGTGTGTAGGGGCTAGTGGGCAGGCTGCAGTGTGTAGGGGCTGGGGGGCTCACGTGTGCCGGGGCGCGGGGGGCGCGGCTCACAGCACGGTGTCGAGCGCGTCGAAGGAGCGCAGGGGGCTAGTGGGCAGGCTGCAGTGTGTAGGGGCTAGTGGGCAGGCTGCAGTGTGTAGGGGCTGGGGGGCTCACGTGTGCCGGGGCGCGGGGGGCGCGGCTCACAGCACGGTGTCGAGCGCGTCGAAGGAGCGCAGCAGCGCGGGGTCGCGCGCACACCACCGCGCTAGCTCGTCCATCGTCACCGCACCATCCGCGTTTGTGTCCATCAGCTGTAAGCACAAAAGTAAGTTTAACCTCTAGTCAAGCCCAGGACAGAGAGACAACAGTGTAAGTGAGTGTATTTCAGTAGTATGTCTGAAAGTGTACTGGCATGCTAGTCAGTGCACACAACATGGACATAAATAATTTATTTTTTATCGCTCTTGGTAACAGTTACATACTCATAATTGTATATTGTTATTGTAATTTCTGTTATTGATATTCCATCTTTTAAGTTAAGAAATCATTTGTGTTTTTATTTTTAACATTTGTTTTAAATTTTTATTGACATTTATTGGGTGTTATTATGCTGTATCTGATTTGACATACGTATGTTATGTTAAATTACGAATGTTTATCTTTGAATGTATTATAATATGTATGTTGGAGTCTTGGGTAGCACTGTCAGTGAGTCTAAATAAATGAACGCTTTCCATTTATGGCGGCGGCATGGAAGATCTTCTTGTGGCTGCGGTCGTGAGAGCACAAACAACGTGCTTTTTCAACCGTCTTACAAACGAACAAATTTTTTTCTATGCCATACAATGAACCTATTGCAGTATTATTTTATCTATACTAACTAATACTAATTTTATAAAGCTGAAGAATTTGTTTGTTTGTTTCTCCACGTCTAAATTCTTCCACGTGGGAAGATCCTGTCCACACGGCTACGCGCGACGGTGCCATATGTGTGCAAGTGTGTGTTTGTGTGTGTGTGTCTGTGTCTTTGTGTATGTGTGTGTTAATATACTGTCTTGTTAAAGTAGTAACAGCCTATAATCATCCCACTGCAGGGAAAAGGCCTCCATCATTGAATTCAAGTTACCACTGCAATGATGGGAACTAGCATAATCACCACGCTTGCCAAATGCGGGTCGGTGATCACAAACCCGAGCAACGTTCGAAAATACGAAACCTTTTGTTGCCCGACCCGGGGATCGAACCTGGGACCCTGAGACCTTGGCCCGGTATTTAAACCACTAGACCAACGGGGCGTTGTTAAAGTACTCGTATGTAAGTAGCATATCTGCTGGGGCACAAACGTGAAAGATCCTGTCCACGTGGTCCCTGGCGGCGGCGGCGTGCGGCGGCGGGCGCGCGGCGCGGCCCAGCAGCTCGTACACGGCCTGCACCACGCACAGCATCTCCGCGCGCGAGATGCGCCCGTCGCCGTCCGCGTCGTACAGCGCGAACACCCAGGACAGCTTCTCCTGCACCGAGCCGCGGGCCACGCGGGAGAGGATCTCGAGGAACTCCTAAAAATAGTAGCAGTATAGTGACGTTGAAAAGAATTGTGTCTCGTGCGGAACTCGAACCCGCATCTCCGTGCATAATGGGCGCGGCGGTAAACCGTCAAGTTACCGAGACACAGCGCCACAGCACGAAATTTTCAAGTATATTCTTGTCGCTGTAAGGCAGCGTAGTTTTATCAAATGCTAGGCAAGTCTTCTCACGATAGTTATATTATCACATTTCTTTAGTAACTTTTTGTTTTTAAGCTATGGCATAGCTTCTATCGCGGGCCTTGAGCGTGGAGACGGAATCCAGAAATTCCGTAACGAAAACAATCCTAACACCCACACCCACACACTAGGGGCGAGGCACGATCGAACAATTTTGAATTGCCGAAATTTAAAAGAATTTAGAAGAAAATAAGGATTTTGACAGTATGGTTGCCTATGGTAACCGTGTCTGCCAAAATAACAGAAAAATTTAATTACACAAGTCAAAATTAGAAAATACATAAAATTATAAAATTAAGCTATTGCATAGCTTCATAGACGACCTCCGTGGCGGAGTGGCGTTCACACCGGTTTTCAAGGTGTCGCCTGCTCCGAGGTCCCGGGTTCGATTCCCGGATGTAGGAAAAATGCGTTTTTCTACATTTTCTCGGGTCTGGGTGTTTGTGGTACCTTCGTTGTTTCTGGTTTCCAAAATACGAGTGCTTTAAATAGTTTATTCAAATTGGGATCAGAACAATGTATGTGATGTTGTCCACATTTATTTATTTATTTATTGCGGGCCTTGAGCGTGGAGACCGAATCCAGAAATACCGTAACGAAAATAACCTAACACCCCACTCCGACCGGCACAGCGGTGATACTTTTTAGTTTTATAATTGCACAAGTTGATAAAAAATGCTATGCAATAGCTTTACCGCGGCAGTCTCCGAGTGCCACGCGTCTTTTTGACGTGACAACGTCTTAAATTAGGTTGCGGCTGGGAGTCACTTATGAAAAAGTGTAACGCTCGGTAACGTTACGATGAGTCACCGAACGAGAGAGAGGCCCGCCGAATGCCTTGCGTCTCTCTCCCACTCAACTATGATCGGTCTGCCGCGCGCGCAGCACTAGAGAATTAGGCGCATTTTAAAATTTGTGCAATTCTTATTTTCATTCAATTCCTTGTTCCTATTGTGCAATTTAATTATATTCATATCAATAAATATTCTACCGAGAAAAAGACGTTGTCACGTAAAATCTTCGCCCGTAAAACCGACTTTACAGGCAACCATTTTTTTTTATATGGTTATTTTGTTGACTGACATTAAATGTAGAACCATAATTTTACAAAAAAGGCTACGGTTATCGGGTAATTGAATGAAACCGCAACAACGTAAATTAAATAATAGGATAGTAGCGATTTTTTTAATATAGAAAATAACTGTTTCATTCAAATACAAAAAACAAAGTATAGCGCGAGCTAGCAGCAAACAATGCAATTTATTAATAGTGTAGAACTAGGTATAAAAAACAAAGAAGTCTTACGCTATCGGAGAAACTAACGCTGCCGCGATCTAAATACGTACAGCGCCATAAAGTATCGCTTGTAAGAATTAATGTTGTCCAAAACAGGCGATGAATGCTACATGGACCATTTGCTTGCTTTTACTTCATGGTGTTAACCCGTGCAAAGCAGAATAAAGATGCAGTTATGGTGCCCTCGATAAAAAAATCGAAGTGTATTCTGATTTCCCATACGAGCATTTAAAAGTTTGGCTTTGGTTCGACCATTCAAATGTATCAAGACGAAATGAACTAGTGCGTGTTGCCTTGCCAGTGATGACTTATGGAAACGTGGTCGCTTAATATGGGGTTTCATAAGAAGGCTCAAGGTCGCACAGCAGGCAATGGAGAGAGGAAATGTGTGTTGAGACACTGAAGTTATTTGCAGGCTGTGGTTTCCATAGTTCGCATTTAGTGTGTCTAAACAAATATGTTGACGTTTAAGCGAGCGGCTCCACGCGCCAGAGGTTCATATTATTTACTTCCTGGAACAGATGAGGCCGATTTGACGCGCTGCCAGCGCCCCAGATACATACGAATTTGTTATGTCAACCAAAATTGAACGGGGTATTTTTATATTGACTTCTTCATTAAATGAAACAAAAAATATAACACGATATCTCGGAGATTCAATTATTAGAGTAGTCACCTGATAAGCAAAAACTGAAAGAATACAGTACAGAAACTGTAATATACTTACGGCAAATTCCAATAACCTATCTACCTTCAGTTTTGGCATATCAGAGATAGAAAACAACTTCTGTTTTTTTTTATACATTGCTGTATATATTAATAAATTTAATTGCATAAAATAGATAGGTATTTAAAGTTAAAATCATAAAAATAATCCAGTCACAAAAATTACACCTAACTTGAAAAGACGTCTTTACAAGGTTACGTCATTTTTCATAATCGCTAGTGATGGGTTAAAATCGACAAATCGAAATCGACACTCTAACAGTATTTCAAAATTGAAGTAATGAAACATAAATGTTACAAATGATTTATGAGCATTGGTTGATGCTTAGAACATCAAATTGCAATTATAATAATAATGCATAATAATGCATTTATTTATTCAGACTACAGTGATCCAATTAAGGTTAGAAACAGTAATATTTAAAGCTATAATTATTGACATTAAACAAATTAACGAAAAAATAAATAATAAAAAAATAAAAAATAAAAACTAAAAATCTATTTTATTGCCCCAATCACTAATCTGACAAGATATGACTGAATGGGACAATCGAACTTATCCGAAATAGTTTTCAGGATGATGCTGCTGCTACCCCGAACTCTGCGCAACAGTGAACCGATGCGTTTGCGCCTAATCGCGTAAAAATCATCTGTATGGGCATCAGCAAACATCGCCGAAGCGCTACAGAAGCGGGGCAACCGCATCATCATCCTGAAAACGTTATTATTATACATCATCATTATTACTAGCTGACGAAAAAAATTCAAATTTATTAGATTCTATGGGCGTTAAAAATTTCTAATTGAATTTCATGATTGTAACAATTATTCTCATAATTTTCACGACACTGACTTACTGTTAAATCTTAATATATCTGATTTTCATTTTATTTTATCATCTGTTTTTTTTCGTTTGATCAGTCGAGTCAGTCCCATCACTAGTCACCGTTACCTCAGTTTGACAGGTGTCATTCTAATCAAGCTATATTTTATGGACTATAGTTAAATTAATTTTAACTATCAGTATTTGAACTTGAGAAATTATATCTCAGGCGGGACTCGAACCCGCATCTCCTCGCATGCCGGGCGCAGCGCTTTACCATTTAGCCACCGAGACATTACATTATAGGCGTCAATGTCGAGTCCCGCCTAAGACATAATTTTCAAAGTTTAAATAATTACTGATATTATAATTGCAATTAAATTGCTTAAATATCATACAAAGTATTTTAATAGCGGTTTGATCTTGATTGACTGTCAAACATCTGCAAAGATGTTTCTTTCGTGTGTTAACGGTGCAAACTCCTAACATATTTTGATGAAACAACGCTGGTTTACAGCGATATAAGACGTAGTGTCTCGGTGGCTAAATGACAAAGAATCGCGCCCGGCATGCGAGGAGATGCAGGTTCGAGTTCTCGCCTTAAATACTGGTATTTTTATAATTGCAATTAAATATCATTGTAGCGACACACGGAATCATATTTCCGCAGAGTTAGTAATATTGTTTACGAAATTTAATTATCAGGAGTGCTACGGTAATCGTGTCTTTGTGAATACATGTACTTTTTGGTGTCAATAAACGTGTGTTCATATTACCTGTTTGATTTACAGCCCGAAGGACAGACCGGAGTGAGTACCTCATAGTAAGAACCCATCTTACAATCATACAAAGTAATTTTAACTACTAAGAATAATACAACAAATTTATTTTGATGATAGTAACGGAACAAAAAACCCAGTCATTAATATTATACCGTCTCACAAACAGAAATAAATTATAAATTTCCTCAAATCATCTCTATTGCGGATGAGAACTGAAATAAAGCCGTCTCGCTCTAGTTAATACGGCGTAATAAGGACATAATGGAAATATCATTTCGATCATTCTTGGTGTAACTGGTACAATCTGCCGTATTTGTTTGATTAAATATTGTTACTTATGTATACTTTGTATCCTTAGTCGCCTCTTGAGCTCTATTAAGAAATGATCATTCATAATTATTAATCCATAATTCTGGTCTTCATAAAAAAACGTTCACGATTTAATATAATTTACTATTGTCATATTTTGAATTTACTTTGAGAGAAAAGAAAAGCGAGAAGCCGAGGATCGACCTAAGTGGCGTGCAACTGGAGAGGCCTATGTCCAGCAGTGGACTTCGATAGGCTGATGATGAACTAACTTTAATGCGAATTCAACCCTATGTACATGACTTAGAGTTGTATTTAGGAAACCTAAAAGAACACCAGATTCAAGCCAATTTATCGTTTCATTAATATTTTGGAACGGTTTTTTTAAGCAATTCAATTACCTACCGGTGTCAATACAATTCGTAATTTTTATTTGAGAGATTATATTTTCAATTATATCCTACTGGAAATCGAACCCACTATACTACTACGGTACGAAATTAGGACTGTAAAAATTGACAACTATGTTGCGAAAAATATTTTCGGGTGACATGACCTACATTTTTTACTTCATGAATGGGCTCTAAATATGGCCTATAATTATAAAATGGATTAAATATTTTTAAATTTTTTTTAGACTTAATTCAGGTGGGATTTGTAGTTACTCACAATATTCTGCTTACCGGATGCCTGCTTTAAACAATTGAGCTACCAAGACTTGCTTATGTCGACGAACTTATTCAAAGCCTTTAAGCTGTGACTGTGAGTCAGCCGAGTTTTATCAGAATTTTTAAATGTGTTTCTCCAAAATTCGGAATATTTTTAACGTACACCAGTAATATACATATTATTTGCCTAAAACAGTCTCAAAAAATAATTTATTAATATATATTTAAGAAAAAAATTATTTTGCTTCTTTTCGTACGAATATTGATATTGACTGTACTTGGCTCGCCCCCAGGCCTCTAATGAGCGACGTTAATTCGTTGTCTCAGCCCCGACTGTTGTTCGGAAGATAAACAAATAAATCTCATTGTTTTTGCGAAATTTGAAAGCTTTACATTATTTGTATTCGTATTCTTTAATTGACGTCATCATAAAGAATATAAGGAAAGAATGGGAGGGGGGAGGGGGGCTTTAGTCGTTTGATCCCGGCTCACGATGACAGTCGTAAACAGTCCTACCATATTCTGTTTTAGGCGGCTAACATACTCTGACACCTTAACCTTGAAGGATATTCATAAGATACTACATTCAAAGAGTTTAAAAGCTCTTTTTTATCGTCGAATAAACTCACCTCGAAGTTGACTTTCCCGCTCTGTTTGTGCTTGATAGTGTTGAACACGAGCCGCGCGTACTGGGTCGCGTCTGCAATTAGAATATCTTCATACATCTCAAGAAAGATTAATACATCTCACTCAAGTAAAGTAACAGCCTATAAGAGCAATGGTCCCCAACATTCTAAAAAATAAGGAGGTTCTATGTTCGTCAGTTTTTTTATCATAATATTATGTGTTCTATTATGCTATTGTTTACTGTTAACCCTGTATGCTACTATTTGTATGTGATGTCCAAATTTTAATAAAATTATTCTTTCATTGAATTTACAGCAATGCAAAATGCGTGATGGTGATCACAAAGCCAAACGATATTCAAAAATTCATATCTCTTTTTGCCCGACCTGGTGATCGAAAGCAGGACTAATAATTTCATTATCAATACTTATATTATTTAAAAGGTAAAGAGTTTGTTTGAACGCGCTCCAACTACTGGTTCCAATTGAAAAAATATTTGTTGGATAGTCCATTTATCGAGGAAGACTTTAGGCTTAATCTATACTAACATAATAAAGCTGAGAAGTTTGTTTGTTTATTTGTTTGAACGCGCTAATCGCAGAAAGTATTATAAGTGTTAGATAGTCCATTTAGCGAGGAAGGCTTTAGGTTATATAACATCACGCTGCGACCAATAGGAGCGAAGCATCAGTGAAAAATGTTGCAAAAATAGTCGCGATCATAATAACAGAAATTGACGCGGACAAAGTCTCGGGCATCAGCTAGTTAATAATAATTGAAAACCCCAATGTAGTTTTTAAAACACGTTAACTATTCTGTCACACTTATTATCTACTAAACAAAAGATATGAAAGCACGCACCTCCCAGAGGGAAGAACTGTGAGAATATGTTCTTGAATGCCTCCTCATCCACCATCCCTGATGGACACTCCTGAAATACAATCAGAATTATATAGGGTGAAATTTTAACCACCTTCCAAATTTTAATATGTCAATTTGTGAGACAAAACATAAATGACGTATTTTTTCCTTTGGTATAGCCCAGTACAAAAATGTCAAGATAAAGCACTTAGAAAATGTCCGCCAAAAATCAAAAATTTTTGATACGGCTGCCTAGCTACACTTTTTTTACGCAATGCACATCACATTCATTCATTGCGATACTAATCATAAGTTTTTGATTTTCCTTTATACCAAAACAGGCCTAAAACTGTAAAAATGTAAAACTTTATTGCGAAAAATATTTTCTGGTAAAACTTGATTTAGACTTTTTACTTCATACGAGTAAATGGGCTCTAAATGCGATACTGAACGCCTACAAAAATTTTGCAAAGTGGTTTAAATTTCATCCTGTACACCGTGCTTTTTGAACCACCTGGAAAACGAAGCCCACGTTATTGGACCATTATGTATAACATCATGGCAGTGTTATTTATTTTTTGATTAAAAATATTTTTTTGAAAAATATTAAATTTAGATTCAGGCTATTAATTTTGTAACGCGCTGTGACGCACACAGACGTATTATTTTCGGCGGGGTCTCGTTTGAATGGACCTTACACAGCTACATCTGTGCGTGTCGCTGCGTTTCAAAATAAATAGCTGAACCAATACAAAAATTGGTTAGAAAATATTTTAATAGGACAACCAACAAGGACATACACTAGAACATGTTTATAACTTAGGAATAAATAATATTACTTACGCTAAGTGTTGCCTTAATTAAAGGTTGCCACGGAAAGCATTAAGTAAACGATTAGACTTTAAAACACATCAGGAGCTGTAACAAACCCCCCTTTTTAGAGAGTTTAAAACTTCAAAATAAACCCCATTGAATAAACAATTAAATGATTTGGCAATGTGATCGTCTAGATATAGTAGTAGGACCGTACGTTGTGTGAGAGTAGTAAGCCTGGGGGCTTAGACAAAGTAACAATTTAAAAACGATAACGAAGTTAGATAAGACTAAAATGTATGGGATTGACATAAGTCGCGTTAAATCACGTGGTCAATCGACATCGTTATCGCAAGTTGGTAGACAATGTTTTAATTCGTAACGAAACCATAAAGTAACGAATTGTTTTTGTAGTTATCCCATACAAATGCGTAGACAAGCAGCACTTTCAGTGTTCGCCTTCGTTTCGATCGCGATTGCCAAAAAAGATAGCGAAACGCATGTTAAAACGTTGTCGTTAAAGAAACAATATGGCCGGATTTCATTCAGCAGCAGATTTTTGACACGGAGTGATTACATTTACTTTCATTTCAAGTATTTCTTCTGTGCTAGAGGTTTTATCGCAGATCGTTTGTAATGCATTCTTTACGTTTATTGTGGGCTGCACACAATGAGAACACCTGGGAGAGGCGCGAAAACCGTCGCTGTCGGCGATTGGAAACAATTGAGGATATGCCGGAATTGTTGTTCATCCAACATTTCATCATCCAATAAAAGATCATTTAGAAAATTATGTAACGACCTAAAGTGCCATGCCGGATTAAAAGGTTCCCCTGAAATTCCCCTGGAAATAAAGGTAAGAAATTTTACATTCATACCAATTATTTGATCTTAAGTAATGCAGGCATCTAGGTACTTATGTTGCTGGTTGTCGCATTTTGTAATAACTTGAGTTAAGCATCTTCGTTTTCTTAGTTTACCTATACTATACAACAATAATAAAAAAATAAATCTATTTTCAATACCATTAAGTTTTGGACACCATCTAAAATAATAACACATTATTCACTTACCACTTGCCAAAATATTGTTTTAATTATAATTTAAAAATGATTAAACGCAACACTCACTTAATCTTAACATTAAATACTTTTTGAAAACAACAACAAATAAGTTTTTCCTTTAATAAGTTTAACGGCCTCGGATACTTGTCCATACAGCCAATTCTTTAGTAATATTGTCTTTATTTCTGCATTAAAACGTTGATGTTAGACGTTTTAATGCTTCGATGGAGTTTTTGGAGACAGTTGAGAGATTGAAGGAATGAAGAGAAGTCCCCAAGAAAGAGGTGAACTGTTCGCGTTCCCGCGCAAAAATCACGGTCCACTTTTCTTGGTTACGACCCATACACCATGTTATTTCACCGAACTGTATATTGTTCACTAGCACGACACTTTGTTTCGCAAAATAACACCACATTTACGACCCAAAAATCACTTTAAACAATAAAAATTCGATAAAATAAACGGACTCCAAACGTATCTCACGAACTCCCGCCAAAAACTCTCAACAAATAAGTTTGATCCGATTTGACACTTCTTGACTGACACTGACAGCTAAATCTTCGATACCATAGACAATATTTTTGATTCTTATCGATTAAACAATTCGACACAACGATCGCGACAATCGTGTTACGTTGGCTAGGAAATGGTTTTCGATATCTCAGAGACGATGACGACTTTCGATATCGTTTCGGTACGAAGCGATGTTACTTTGTCTAAGAACCCTGATTCTTTTAGATGTACGTAGATGTTCAATTAGATATTCATCAAGAGTTTAAATTTCTGAATTGTTATGCAACCCGGCATCGACTGAACCTACAGACATTTACCTAATATAATTATTTAATTTTGATGTTATTTAATTTTACAACTTAATGAATAATCCACCAAAGTAGAAAACTACTAGATTAAGCTAGAATCCTTGCGTTGGGCTCCTTTGAAAGTGTTTAAAACCATACTCCAACAGTAAAACAAACCTAATCCGAAAATACCGAACACTCCTTTAAATAAACCTAATCAGATGGGTTTCAATTAATTTAAATAAATTCAGTCTGAACGAACCGGACAGAATTAATTGAACATTGTTTCAAATTCAAACCCTGTATTGATTCAAACTAATCCGAAAATACCGAACACTCCTTTAAAGGTCCATAATGAAATCAGTGGTCGACCTTAAAAGCCCTCGGCATTATCACATCAGCCCAGATCAAGAGGATTTGATTAATTGAAACAGACTCAGATTCCTACAGTAATACAAACAAATCCGAAAATACCGAACACTCCTTTAAAGGTCCATAATGAAATCAGTGGTCGACCTTAAAAGCCCTCGGCATTATCACATCAGCCCAGATCAAGAGGATTTGATTAATTGAAACAGACTCAGATTCCTACAGTAATACAAACAAATCCGAAAATACCGAACACATTATCACATCAGTCTGGATTAAGAGGATTTAATTAAACGGGAGAATTCAGGATCCTACAGTAATTTGAACTAATCCGAAAATACCGAACACTCCTTTAAAGGTCCATAATGAAAGCAGTGGTACGACCTTAAAAGCCCTCGGCATTATCACATCAACCCAGATTAAGAGGATATTAACAACTTGAACAAGTTCAGACTGAACCAATCAGAAAGAATTCACATAAATATAACTATTTTAAAATAAGATCCTACAGTAATTCAAACTAATCCAAAAATACCGAACACTCCTTTAAAGGTCCATAATGAAATCAGTGGTCGACCTTAAAAGCCCTCGGCATTATCACATCAGCTCGGATTAGGAGGAATTTATTCAAATAACAAAATTAACAATGAAATATACTTTGGTAGTCTATTCAAAATTATCCGGCATGAAATTAATAAGTATTTTATAAAAGGTTAACATAATTAATAAACAAAATCACACTAAATTCCAGTCTGTCTTTTGATTAAATGATATATTATCCACTGAAAGTGCGATCCTTGGTCTAAAGCACACCGTACAATACTACACTCAGCGTCGGACGCCTGTTTATGCGTGTTTTCTAGACCTCTCGCGGGCGTTTGACACTGTTTCGTATGATGTGCTCTGGGCTAAGATGTGGGAGAGAAATGTACCTGCGGAGCTGCTGCGTATCTTCCAGTATTGGTACGGGAACCAGGAGAACCGAGTGAGATGGGCCGACAAACTCTCAGACTCATATAGACTAGGTTGCGGAGTGAGGCAAGGGGGTCTTTCATCCCCTAAATTGTTTAACTTATATGTTAATGATCTTATCGTTAGGCTCAGTGGCAAGCGCGTCGGCTGTCGCGTAGACGATGTTACCATAAACAACATAAGCTACGCTGACGATATGGTGTTGCTGAGTCCGACGGTCAGAGCTCGTTATGGACTCCTAAGGGTGTGTGAGGAGTATGCTTTAGCACATGGCTTGACATATAATATTAAGAAAAGTGAGTTCCTGGTCTTTAAGGCCGTCGAAGGAAAGTGCCCGGACACTGTTCCAACCATCAAGTTAAACGGTGTTGAGCTCAAACGAGTTACCAAATTTAAATATTTAGGACACTTAGTAACTGACGACCTTAAAGACCATGAAGATATTGAGAGGGAGCGTAGAGCGTTGGCAGTCAGATGTAACATGCTGGTGCGCAGGTTTGCAAGGTGTAGTCGGTCAGTGAAAATCACTCTTTTCAAAGCTTACTGTCAAGTATTTCATACCTGCAGCCTGTGGGCTAGCTTCACGCAGAAAACCGTCGATGCTCTACGAGTCCAGTATAACAATGGCTTCAGAATGTTGTTGGGGCTGCCTCGATTTTGCAGTGCCTCGGGGATGTTCGCTGAGGCACGCACTGACGATTTCTATGCTATCATGCGTAAAAAAGCAGCGTCGTTGCTCTGCAGGGTACGGGCCAGCTCTAACTTCATTCTGAAGACCATAGCGGGGAGATATGACTCTCCTATAACTCGCCATCTTGTCAGGGTGCTGGTCAAGAGGAACACTGATTGACCCGCCGCTGCCATCTATAGTTCTATCTGTTTTATTGTTTTGTGTTTTTGTTATTACTAATGTAGCTTATAAGATTTTACTAATAAAATGGACCTGCGTTGTCTGATCTGATAAATAAATTAAATTAAATTAAATATAAAAAAATCTAATAACCTAATGATAGATGTCGAAAAATAGCTTAATTAATAACCTTTAATTAGGCCAATTTGACAAATTTAAATTAATGAAATAACTTTCTGAGTGAGGAAATCTATATACTTCTAGGATTCTATGAGCATGGTTCTCCATCTTATGCCCTAATAAATTCATTAAAAGTTATTAAAATTAAGAACCATTTAATTTCAATATAAAAATTAATTGCCGTTTGGCTCCCTTGACTACTCATATTCTGGTGAATTAGAGACAATCTTACATGAGTATGTAACCTGTTATTAGACTGTCAATCTACAAATTACATACTACTCATAAAAAAATATTAAATTAATCATTTGAAATAGGTTTACATCTAGTACAAATTGGAATCATTGAATTTAACTATATAATTCATACAAAATATGATTAGCAGTCAAGCTATGTGTGCTTTATTTGTATTCTGGTTAAGCTAAAACAAGAAGGTATTTAATCTGTTATATTATATGCTATGTAATTCATGAATTATATAGATATTATAAGGAAGAGGCAAATTCTTAACATTCCATGGATTCACCATGTGAATGCCCGGTCTGTAGTGTGACAGAAAGAGAAACTCCGAGTAGCCCCGAGACTTGTTGACTCAGGTGTAGGTTTTAGAGCTCTTTACGTTAACAACACTCACCTTCACTACTCCTACCGTGTTTCTCTCTCTTCCCAATCAAATCTGGTATAAATCTGCAAATGCAGATTTAGGTATTTGATGAGATTAGGTACACAACTTTCAGACCAAATCCTTTCAACAAGTTATAGATTAATTCTGATGGTATACTTTCACTCCCACTCTTACACCTTAATGACTAACTACATAACTATTTTATGTTAACTCATTTAGAAGATTATCATAATATTTGATTTGTTTTAAAAATATCAATATCAATTTTATCAGAAAATGACCAACTTCCCAATAAATTAACGATTGAGATCAATAATGTTCTCATATAAGATATGAGTAGCGGTTAAGATAACTTTACTTGTATTTTCCCAAGTCTAAAACAAATATGTATGTAATCTATTATACATCTCAGTCAAACTGCTAATTGCCTATTATCAGAAAATAACTCAAAATTCTTAAAACTCACTTATGTTTTGCATTTAGAGATGCTTTAATTAGTAAGTATGTTCAAAGATAGTTGCTTTAAAGTTTGTGACAGTTAATGAATAAGATTATGGCTTTTTTACCTGTAGTATAAAAAACACAAGATAATAACTATAAATTAAGCCATATCTTAAAATATTATAAGATCAAACTTTATCTGTCTTCTTGATTCCGGCTATTACAAAATAAATAGAATGTTAAAGTAAATAGATAAAATTTAAATAATAGTCTTTCTAACTAACAGACAATTGCATATTATTTAGAGCCAGATAACATTTGTGTAAGTGATTTAATTATTATTAATTTTCTAAAAAAGGTTAAGGTCATTGACATTTGTTGGGTTCTATGGATTTTAATAGAAATAAGATAAACCTCACAGGTCTTGATTGAGAACAACTTTGCAAAAGTTTCATAGAAGTTGTTATAGATTGCTAAGATAGTTGGCATTGAATTGGTAATCTTACAATTGTACTAAAATCACTCACCATTAACATCCTGGCATACCTTTTCCCTAAGCATCGCTGACTCTTATGTACTTTCTTACCAGGACTTCTTTTACACTTCCTAAACTAGGAAAGTACGCGAGGCTCTTCAATTTCTATGCTAGCTTGCATATAACAACTATAAAATTATAATTCAAGGTTGCTGAAACCTTTTAACTAGCCTTGTAATTGATAAAAATCATATCCCACTTATTATTACAATATCTCAAACAATTTAACCTGACTCGACAGTCACATAGTTTTGATAGTTTTCTCACTTTCCACTTTTGGCGCAATTTTCAGCGCGTCCCTTTGAAGACGTCAAAACCAAAGAGTATGTATTATGTAAGTCAAAGCTGTCAAACCGGCGCGCGGTCCTAGGATTCGTCCATTGAGCCAAAACCAAAGTATACACACATTCGAAAAACTATTTCTTAATTTACTGTATTTTGATTTTATGTATTATTAGTACATTGTTTAGTTATTCTACTGCATTATTACATTCTAAAATAGTATCTATTAGTGAACTGTGGTGTGAAATGTACTAGATGTAGGTGAATTTATTTATTACGTTGGTTATAAAAGAAAACATCTAAAGGTTTTTTTTTTAAATCACCATTTCTCATATCAGAACAGGTTGGGTTGTTACAGAGCCAAATCTCCTTACAATTATTTTACAAGAATATTTAGTGTGTTAAGTGTTGTACAACAGAACAAATAGGTGAATTATTTAACAGAAAATGAGAACATTTAATGATAATGTTAAGTGAGCTGCTTGTGAACCGTTAAATTAACTAAAATCCGTGAGCGAGTGAAAAGATGAACAGAAAAATGGATGTATGATTGAATGAATGAGTGACTGGGGACTCAGAACTAAGTGATTTAGTTAAAAATATTATTATACGTTATTTAAGAATTTTGTAAATCACTAGGTTTTCCTATATCGCGATGAATACAGTACAATATAATACCCAAACAAACATGTTTTAATTGAATATATACTAAGACAAAAGAGTAAACTAGTAAAATAATTATATTTAATGAAATCCGCAAATCAAAGTCTATCAATAGTAAGTATCGCGAAAATTAGGTTTAAGCATATATGTTATTCAACCTTTTCTTAAACTGGGGCAAAGACAAGTCAAAAAGATCAAGACCACTTTTTTTACACTTCCTTAACAATTCCTCTAAAGAAATGACACCTATTCGTTCCGATAGTAAGGTAATAAATGCGTCAATACCGCAGGGTAGCGTGGCTGGATGTCTTCTGTTTTTGATCTATATCAACGACCTCCCTAAGATCATCAAGGAACCGTGTGTTTTGTTTGCGGACGACATCTCGCTGCTTACGCAATGCGAAAACAATAATACCCTAAAATTAAACGAAACACTTACCCTCCTTCTCTCGAAAGTTTCAAACTGGATGGATGATCATAATTTAGAAATAAACTTCCAAAAGACGAAAATTATGTCTTTTCATCCCTATCAAAAACAAGCACTTAACATTGATTTCACGCACAATGGCACTAAATTAGAACACGTTAGCACTTTTAAGTTACTAGGTCTAGAAATAGATACACATTTAAACTGGAAAGCGCACATCCAAAAGATAAAATCTAAATTATCAAGCTACGCGTATGCACTTTACGAGGTTAAAAAAAGTACTGACCTTGATGCGGCACTAACTACCTACTACGCCTATGCAAACGCGTGGCTTAACTATGGCATCATTCTATGGGGAAATAGCACCGATGCAGCCAGCCTTTTTATTTTGCAAAAAAAGCTAATTAGAATTCTCGCCTACACAAAACAGACAGAAAGTTGCAAACCATATTTTAGAAAATTTAACATACTTCCCCTTCCATGTATGTACATATTGGAAATATGTAAATTCGTCCGAAAACACCCCGAATTTTATAC
Organism: Anania crocealis; assembly: GCA_949315895.1. NCBI lineage: Eukaryota > Metazoa > Arthropoda > Insecta > Lepidoptera > Crambidae > Anania > Anania crocealis. Next base: position 1,210,065 of record OX438876.1, read on the forward strand.
AAAGCGATCGGATTTACCCTCGAACCATTCATTGAGAAGTGTTCGTAAGAACAAATTAATGTTACCGCCTGCCCATCTAAAGCTTCATTCATCAAGCCCACTATTCATGTCTATAAAAATTTACAATAAACTACCGGAATTTATAAAAGAAGAATCAAATAAAATTAAATATTCAAAATCAATAAAATCTATTCTTTTAAATAACTGCTACTATACAATAAATGAATACCTAAATGACAAAAATCTAATAAAATTAAAAAAATAATAATCAAATTAATTAATACAATGGCCACAAATATAACAATTTATTTCATTTATGTCAAATTCAAATTTATAAAAATGTTTAATAAGTAATACAATCTAATAAAAATATGAGATTAGCTGTTATTTTAATATAAATTTAATCGATATCTATAAATTGAATATAAAGTCAATTTTAGAAAGTATGTATACACTTATTATTTGTTATTTTGTACTGAAATATCATGTAATTATGGCGTCATCCTCTACGTCTACTACTAATTGTATTGTTGTGCCCGAACAGGGTCTATAATGAACTGTTTTTATCATATTTTATAACATCCTTGTAACATTATAGAACGCAATAAAATATTTGAATTTGAATTTGAATTTTTTGTAATGACATTATATTGGTTTAATAGCCTATTTAGTGGGGCATGGTGGCCTAAATTACTTTTGGAAAGTGTGGTGGCAAACAAAGTATATCTGGAGCGTGGGAGTTTCCGTGGGGTGTTAAATTTAAATTTATTTAACACTTGCTGACAATCACAAATATTATTGATTATTTTATAGAGGAAAACTTGATCTTTTACGTCTATTTTAAGTCTATTTTTAAGTATCTCTCTTTACTTCTCCCTCTTCCTCTTTCTTTCTCTCACTCTCTCTCTCTCTTTCACACACACACACACAAACACACTGTGTAAACCACATAAGCCCACGGAACATTTGGTCCTATCTTTTTTATATTTAATAATTTACTATTTTCATATCCAATACAATCATTGACATCGAAATGCGCTTAATAATACCTACAATATAAAGAAAATATATTTATTTATTTATCTTTTAAATTATTTAGTTTTTTATTTTTTTATTTGGTAATATCAATATTGCTGTTGTTCCGGATTGCTTTGATTATCCACGCCTACCTCCAAACATGGCAAAAGCTGAAAACCAGTGTTCTGCTCTTTGAGCAGTGCAAACACTGAACTTACTGCCTTTTTGCATCGCTGCTGCACACATAACTTAGAATAAGTAATTGTTATTACTTATTTTTATTTTTTATTGATGAGTGTTGTTATTATTTGTAATTTACTGCATGTGTGCTTTTATTTGCCATGCAAATAAAGATTTTATATATCTATCTTTCCTTCTCTTTCGCTCTCTATCTCTGTCTCGCTCTCCCTCTCTTTCTCTTTCTCACCTGCTGAAAGCCGCGGTACATGAGCTTGATCTCGTGCTCGCTGACGGCGGAGGCCTGCGTTTATCTCTCCTCTCTCTATCTCTCTCTATCTTTATCTCACCTGCTTAAAGCCGCGGTACATGAGCTTGATCTCGTGCACACTGAAGGCGGAGGCCTGCGTTTATCTCTCCTCTCTCTCTCTCTCTATCTCACCTGCTTGAAGCCGCGGTACATAAGCTTGATCTCGTGTTCGCTGAACGCGGAGGCCTGCGCAAGCGCGCCGGGCGGCTCGGGCCGGTGCCGCGCCACGCTCGCCGCGTATACAGACTCTTCGCTCTCCTCGTCTGAAAAAAAAAAGTTACGACCTCATGAACGACCTATAATTTATCCTACTGCAGGGTAAAGGCCTAAATCATTGAATTCAAGTTACCACAGCAATGATGGGTACAGGCGTCATCCCTACGCTTGCCGAATGCTGGTGATCAGAGCAATGTATGAAAATTCGTAAGGTTTTTTGCCCGATCCGGTTTGTGTTACATAAAATACTTAGATTATTTTTGTTACTTCTTCCGACCAAAGCCCTCTACTTCCGAAAAATTGGTTATTTATCCCCACAATAAGAAGATTTGATCTGACAAGCCTAGATCAAACCCAGGAGACCGAGATTTTAGTTCCTCTGTCTGACATTGGATGGCGCTGCATTGGTTACTTAAAATCTGCACTAGGGTCAATCAGTTCTTTTGCCTGACAATAGATGCGTTGTTTAAAAGTGACTTAAAAACTGCACTAAAGGCAACTAGTTCATCAGCCTGACAGTACAAGGCACTGTATTAGAGTGATCTGAAACTGAACTAAAGCCAACCATTTCTTCTGCCTGCCAATAGATGGCGCTGTATTAAAGTGACTTATAAACTGCACTAAAGTCTATTTTTCTTCTGTTATACAATAGATAGAATACAATATACTAGTGTAAAGTGAGTAATTAATACATCGGTATATCCCAGATTCTATCTACAGGATGAAATTTTAACCACCTTCCAAATTTTAATATATCAATCTACGAGGCAAAAAACAAATGACGTATTTTTTCTTTTAATATAGCCCAGTACAAAAATTTCAAGATATCGCACTTAGAAAATGTCCGCCAAAGATCTAAAATTTTTGATACAGCTGCCTAGCAACACTTTTTTTACGCGTCGCGCAACTCATTCATTCATTACAATACTATTAATATGTTTTTGATTTTCCATTTATACCTTAACAGGTCTAGGAAAAATATTTTCGGGTGACAACATGATTTGCTTTTTTGACTTCATATAGGCTCTAAACACGATACTGAACGCCTATAAAAATTTTGGAAAGTGGTTAAAATTTCACCCTGTATAAGTAAATTGAATAAAACTTAACTAGATTTCAATAGTGAAGATAGTTGGATTTAAACCGTGGTAAGATCAGGGGGCGTTGGTTCGATTCCTGGGTGGGGAAAAAAGAGTCATTCAAACCTTTGCCCTGAAGTGGGATAGGCCGTTCCTTATGACTTTTAAGAAGAAACGCATCGAATTAAGTACCTTTAATTTTTCCTTCTCTTGATATGAATTTTATTTTATTTATCTGTTATTACAGACTTCACAGCATATTTTTGTACCATAACCACAGATAAGATAATACTAAAATCATAACATATTTAAAATTAAATGCTTAAATATCCAATTATTATAACATGCCGTCATGGACAATTAATATAATAAATTTAAATGTACGTTTGTTTGTTACGGTTTCACGCAAAAACTACTGGACATCATGTACCTTTGTATACATATTTTTGGAGGTATTAGAAGTATTATAGGATCCTTTTTTATTATATTTTTTATTTAATTTTATCCGCGAACGTATTCGCAGCTAACAACTAGTATTCAATAGATAATAAATTAGGTACGTTATCTGTGTGTCTTTCAACATCACTAATTTTATTCTCATGAAGAGGCTTATTCTTTATTTGACGTTTGAAAGATGTATCCGCTTTGATGGAGGGCCTCAAGTGACAGCTCTAAAGGAGGTCTCGACGAGTAATTGAGAGGTCGGAGTGATAAATGAGGCCCTGCGAGGCGAGGTTTGTTCATTATCAGTTAAGTATAATCACGAAGAAAGAGGTCAGTGGTGAATGTTAAAACTCAAAAAGAATTAATCTAACCTTTTATTTACCCGACTTCGGTTAAGCCAACAGGAAGGGTTCTGGTTTTAGCAGTCTTTGTATATAGGTAACATTCGTATGTCGGTTTCTGAGAATGAGGTATCAATCGATTCCATATTTTAGTCCGGGTAATAGGTATAAGCTACCTTTTGTTTAAAAAAAACTACAAGGCAAATGCAACAACATTATTAAGGTACTTTAAAAAAACAAATTTTCAGTTATTACTAGTGAAAATCAAATGAAAGAAGACCAAATTCTGAGTACAGTGGCCAGCACATTAACCTATTCATAAATGTCTCTCCCCAAACGATTTCCAACTGTAACTAAAACACTTAGAGATCAGTTTATGTTGAGACAAAGTGACATTTTGTGGTAACTTGATCTGCCGTCGTGCGTACAAGAATGTTTGAACAATACAGAAAATATACAAGGTGAATTTTATCATTGCATATTCGTAACGCGACTACAGTTTTTAAACTGATTATTATTCATTCTATGCAAGTCAACTGGACATTGGCCTTTCCAAAATAAAGATTTGCCATTATTGCCACGCTTGGCGATCGCAGTATGGCGAATGGTGTAGAAAAGTCGCTGCTGCCCGACTCTTTCTTGCAGTACCCTTTTCATTCAAACTTATGAATTTTTAATATTTTATTCATAATTATTGTTAGTTTGGTATTGCGAAGTTACTATTCGATTTTTTAATATATATTTTTTATTTTATTTTATTGGAACGTTATGCTATGAGAGTGATCTATTTATTTATCTAACATCATTTCTGCATAATCAACCTGTAAACTCACCTAAAATCTCACCTTGAAAATGAATCAATCTTCACTTATATTTGCAAATAAAATGCAAGCGAGCAAAGTCACGGGCGACAGGCTAGTATTTATCTGAATAAATACAGCGTATAATCAAATTAATCACATAACTTAAAAGATAATTATGATGTTACGCTGTCAAAACAGGTGTTGTTTGTAGGAAAATAATATCAGCGACAAAATACCCACAAAACATTCAGGGTGCAATTAACATTATAATATGTTCACAATTTCACATCTGCTTACTCGGAGCTTCGTAGAAAGGAATTCAAACGTCAGCGGGTTGGCCGCCCAATGGCATCCTTTCATCAGCCGTAACGTCTGCCTAGGGCTGGCAACTCTAAGAAAGCAATGTCAGAGTTACCTTAACCCTAGAGTGGGCGCGTCTTTCCGCGTAACGTCAGTGGGCGCATGGGGAGCATTTTGCCGCCTCATTTTATTTACGATTTTAAGTAGGAATACGGCGATTTAATTAATTAATTTTCTTATGATCTAAATAATACACAAATAAGTAATGACAAATCAACACATTTAATGAATACTATTTTAGGATCTTTGGTTTACAAAAGATTTTAGAAAATTTAATATTTTTAGGGACTTTTTTCACAATCCTGTACAAAACTCTTTAATACTGAATTTATGTAAAATAATGAAACATAATTATATGTTTTCTGAATCCACACGATATGCTTTATTCAAGAAGTCTTTACATAGGTTTGAAAAATGTTCATCGCACAGTAATTTTGAGCATCTGCAACACCCTTTTATTGGGAGTAAATTTTTCTTTGGTGGGTATGATATACTGCATTTGTCCCCATCTTTGAGGATGATTCTTTATCCTTAAGCACAAAGAGAGCAATTGAGTCGCCCAAAAGAATTTAAAAAGATGGAATAGGCAACCTCATTTGCCATCTGCGAGTCATTCTCCTAACAGAATAGTCTGCTCTCATCTGGTCAGCTACATCAACATCATCTTTGGTTTGCAGCAGGCCCAGGATTTTATATATTTTATCATATTCATGCAAAATTGACACCTTGATAACTTCTGCTTCTTCCCATACAATAATCCACCGCGGCCGGAGTGGGTTCATGGAGCTCACGCATTCCTCCAGTGAAACGAAGGAGAGGACATTCTTCTACGATATGCATCGCTGCCTGGTTTGGAGCCCCACAATCACGACGGTGCGGCCTTAAAATAATTGCATTTTCCGAGTCCAGTTCTGAAACGCCTGAACCCTAGACTACACGGTGCGGCGGCTGTCAAAGCCGGGGCTTGGTATTAGGGTCCGATACGAGATCTGTGCCAGGGGTTATGCTGGAATGCTTCCCAAAATGTTCGCCTTTCTTGTTGAAGGTCATAGCCATTGTGCAGGTTTTTATCCGCCCAGGTGGGGGATCTTGATATCAGCCGTAGAAACATGTAAATCTACTACACTAATAGTATTTAAAGAGGTAAGATTTGTATTTTTGTGTGTGAGTATGTTTGTAATGTATAAACTCAAAAACTACTGTGCCGATTTCAAAAATTAATTTAACCCAAATTTTGTTACTGTCGTATCAATAATATTTAGCTAGGAAATTTTTTGGTATATTATCAGTACATAAACTTGAAAAATTAATTATGTCTCAGGCGGGACTCAAACCCGCATTTTTCAAGTTTATGTCCTGATATTATAATTGCAATTTAATTGCTAAAATATCAAATAAATTTTTTGATTTATGTATATTCTCACTAGCTTTTACCCGCGGCTTCGCTCGCGTTAATTCGGGGTGGCAATAAAATTTCACCCCCTCTTTAATGGGGTTGGGGGCGGATTTAAAAAAAAAGATGCACGGTTTTTTTGTTAGTCACAAATAGTACGCATACCAATATTTCGCTTTCTACCTTGAAAATTGCGGATTGCTCCATACAAACTTTCACCCCCCATTTTAGGGAAGTGGGGGTTAAAAAGAGACAAAAGTTAGCCTATGTCACACCATCCATGTCTATGTCATGCCATCCCTTAAACTATCTCCACTTAAAAAATCACGTCTAATCATCGCTCCGTTTTGCTGTGAAAGACGGACAAACAAACAGACACACACACTTTCCCATTTATAATATTAGTATGGATTATTCAGGAAAACACTTCCATAACGCTGGCAACCCTGCGTGTTTGAGGTCGTGCTATTCTACCCTTCTTCCAGTTATGAACAAAACCGCGGGAAAAGGCGCGGATGTCTAGTGAATTGCTTTCATTTTTATCAACGAATGAGTTCTTAAGCTTGTTCAAGACCAATGTCAATATGACAATAGCTCATTTCCTAAATCAACAGATGGCGTTGCATGTACGATACGTCGCAATTATGTATGGATTTTTCAGCCATATACTCGTATATACATAATAGTACTTATTTATTCATGTGCTTATGTTTTTCATTCTAAACACAGAATATATTATAATAATAACTTGCAGAGCTGGAAAAGTATCGAAATATTGCGTACCCGTATGAACTCGTTACTTTGACAAAAAGTACTCGTTACTTTCGTATCGTTACGTTACTCGTTACTTTTGATACCTCATTAATAACACAATGCGGAACAACAAATCGAGTCGTTTTCCGTACGTGATGTCATACATAAAGTATGATATCACGGAGTCGCATCAATCGTACGTAATAATAATATGTAAATAAAATACTTCTAAATTATAAAATTAAGATGCATTTTTATTAAGCTATTGCATAGCTTCTATCGCGGGCCTAGATCGTGGAGACCGAATCCAGAAATTCCGTAACGAAAATAACCTAACACGGCACTCGGGGCGAGGCACGATCGAACAATTTTGAATTTCCGAAATTTAAAAGGATTTAGAAGAAAATAATGGTAACCATATCTGCCATTATCCATTATTGTGTCAAAGAAAGAAAGATTCATTATCTGTCTTTCTTTCTTTCTTTCTTTCTTTCATTTTGAACCTCCTGGAAAACGAAGCTCACGTTATGTAACTATTGTGTATAACGTCGAGGCAGAGTTTTTTTAAATATTTTTTATAAAAAAAACTAGCTGACCCGGCAAACGTTGTTTTGCCATAAAAATGATTAAATTACTAAAATGGCTAACAAAAAATAGGGGTTGGTGGTAAAAGGGTAAAAATTTAGGGTTGTATATATTTTATAAAATTTTAATATTTTACTACCCTACCCTACCCCTACCCTACCCCTACCCCTACCCTACCCCTAACCTACCCCTACCCTACTCCTACCCTTCCCCTACCCTACCCCTACCCTACCCCTAACCTTCCCCTACCCTACCCTACCCCTACCCTACCCCTAACCTACCCCTACCCTACCCCTACCCTACCCCTAACCTACCCTACCCCTACCCTACCCTACACATACCCTACCCCTACCCTACCCCCACCCCTACCCTAAACCCTTCCCTACCCCTACCCTACCCTTACAAAAAAGACGATAATTGATCAGTTATCGAGCGGGATGAAAAATGATTAAATTACTAAAATGGCTATTAAAAAAATTGGTTGTTTGTAAAGTAGGTTTACGATCGAGATGTTTACGTGATAACGTCTTATTGGTAATATAAGTTTTTGGGAAGTAAGGAATTAATGAAGATAACAACTTTTTCAAATTTTAAATTACATCTTAAACATTCAACGAAAACTTAACCGCACGAGAAAATCTCCATTCGTTTGTATGCCGCTAGAGTGAGAGAGACGGAAGATCGGTCCACTCACTCGAACGCTATGCCAGCCTCCGCTCGTGAGGATTCCGCGTGACAAGTTTCACGGAATGACTGGCAGCGCTCGAGATGAGACGGGAGATCGGTCCGTCTCTCTCTCGTTATACCTGCGATCGCGCTCGTGAGGTTTTGGTGTGACACAAGTTTCTGAACATGTCACCCGACTAAAACGATTTTAAAGACGTTATCACGTCAAAATAGGGGTTGGTGATAAAAGGGTAAAAATTTAGGATTGTATGTATTTTTGTATGTTGTATCATAAAAAAATAGAAATTAAAAATTTTGTCTAAAAAAATAAAATTGGTTGTTTGTAAAGTAGGTTTACGATCGAGATGTTTACGTGATAACACACACGTGTCCTTTTTCCATCTTTCATTACCTTTACAAGTTTATTCAAGAATGTTAATTGTTAGTAAGTAGGCTATTTTATTCACCTTTTGACGTGACAACGTCTTAAATTAGGTTGCGGCTGGGAGTCACTTATGAAAAAGTGTAACGCTCGGTAACGTTACGATGAGTCACCGAACGAGAGAGAGGCCCGCCGAATGCCTTGCGTCTCTCTCCCACTCAACTATGATCGGTCTGCCGCGCGCGCAGCACTAGAGAATTAGGCGCATTGAATCGGCGCATGCTTGTGTCTCTGTCTTTGTCTTTCTCGAACGTTCTTGGCGTTGGAAAAAGACTTGACTTTCGCAAGACACATTACAGCAGAAACACTTCCTTTCATTTCATATTTCTCCTATCATCGTCCTATCCTCAACAAAATCACTCAAATAGGAATTAGTTAAGTTTAAGTTTACATGTACAATGTTTTAGTAAACAAAATATATTTCTATAGTTAAAATTTGTGCAATTCTTATTTTCATTCAATTCCTTGTTCCTATTGTGCAATTTAATTATATTCATATCAATAAATATTCTACCGAGAAAAAGACGTTGTCACGTAAAATCTTCGCCCGTAAAACCGACTTTACAGGCAACCATTTTTTTTGTTGCAATTGTTGTAACACTTCACTTGCACTTCACATTTTGTTTCACTGTTAAACATTCAACGAAAACTTAACCGCACGAGAAAATCTCCATTCGTTTGTATGCCGCTAGAGTGAGAGAGACGGAAGATCGGTCCACTCACTCGAACGCTATGCCAGCCTCCGCTCGTGAGGATTCCGCGTGACAAGTTTCACGGAATGACTGGCAGCGCTCGAGATGAGACGGGAGATCGGTCCGTCTCTCTCTCGTTATACCTGCGATCGCGCTCGTGAGGTTTTGGTGTGACACAAGTTTCTGAACATGTCACCCGACTAAAACGATTTTAAAGACGTTATCACGTCAAAATAAAATAAAAAGTTTAGGGGTGGACTACCCCTAACATTTAGGGTGATGAAAAATAGATATTGGCCGATTCTCATAGATACCGGATAAGCACAAAAAATTTCATCAAAATCGGTCAAGCCGTTTCGGAGGAGTTTAAGTTCGAACACCGTGACACGAGAATTTTATATATTAGATATCTTAGAAAAATGAAAAATGTTTTGTCTCTTATTTTTCTATTGTCTAGCTGTAATTTCGTCTATGTCTACTGTTATGTGCTAGTGGCCAATTAAATGTTTCTTTCTTTATTTCTTTCTTTCAAAAATATTAATATAGCTATTCAATTTGAAACACGTTGTGGCACACACTTACGTAGGTATTTGTGTAAGGTTCATTCATCCAAGTCCTGGCCGAAGCAAAAAAATACGCGCGTGCGCGTCACAGCATGATATTGGATATAAAATGAATAGTCTCATAAATTTACATTTTTCTAAGGGCCTGTTTCACAATCGCTGAGTAAAGTTCTGGGTAAGCTACTTCAACCCTATCTGCTCAGTAAACTATTTTTCACGTTTCACAATCCCTGAGTAGGGTTAATCACCACTTTATCTGCTCGTTAAGTTAATCACCGGATGCACTGCCAAGTAGCCTTTTACTTGACAAGTTAATTTAAAAAGATAACCTCAAATACGTCATTTCTAAATTTTATTATTTAAATGGACAGTTTTGCAGACATTGTAAAATAACACAATGTTCGTAATGGTAAATTCAATGCAATCAAAATCACCACACAAAAAGTACCAAACGTCGGCAAATTTGACATTTGTCATTTACTGACTAACTGACGTTAACTCGACATAGACTTTTTGTTGAAACCTCGTTGCGTTCCATTCTTACAGAAACATTGATTTTAGAAAAGGTGAAATGACTCATTTACATTACAGTGTAAACATTTTTTGTACGAATTTATTGTTTTTATTATTTATAATCATAACAAAAAATATTTTTAATGATAATTCTGTGATTACTATACTTTATAGAAACACATAAATTATTCTTACCTTGAAACGAAACGTAACTTGTAAGTAAGTATTAATTATATAATCTTCACTTTAATTTACTGATTGGATGATTGTGAAATGCAAAGAAAGTTAACAAAAGGATTTATTTGAGTATTAAATTTAACCTCTATGTAATTAACTCGTTGAGTAACTACTTAAGCCTTTACTGAATGATTGTGAAACAGATCCAGACTATTTTAATTCATAAAACATAAAAATAACACTACCAAGGTTATACATGGCCATCCACAAATTATGTCACACATTAAGGGGGGGGGGGGGAATCTTATTTTTGGTGACATTGGGCAAAATAGTATGGGAATTTTCGTAAAAATGCGTGACAAGGGGGCAGGGGGGGTCTGAAGATCTCAAAAATCGTGTGAACTAATTTGTGGATGACCCCTAAACGTGAGCTTCGTTTTCAAGTATGTTTATAATGCACGGTGTATTAGAATTTGGAAGGTGGTTAAAATTTAATCCTGTATAGGCTGGTGATGATAATTATATATTGGTTATGCAGGTAATATTATTATGATTATTAATCTAAAATGCAAAGATTTTTATAATATAACTAGCTGACCCGGCAAACGTTGTTTTGCCATAAAAATGATTAAATTACTAAAATGGCTAACAAAAAATAGGGGTTGGTGGTAAAAGGGTAAAAATTTAGAGTTGTATATATTTTATAAAATTTTAATATTTTACTACCCTACCCCTACCCTACCCCTACCCTGCCCCTACCCTACCCCTGCCCTACCCTTACCCTACCCTACCCCTACCCTACCCTACACATACCCTACCCCTACCCTACCCCCACCCCTACCCTAAACCCTTCCCTACCCCTACCCTACCCTTTACCTTTACCGTCTGTCGGATCCAATGTAAAACATTCCAAAATCAACAACTACTAATAAATTAAAAATTAATTAAAAAAAACATTGTCAAGCGGACAAAATTGTGAATCTAAACCATTCCCAGATCCCCTTGAACACACTCAAAAAATTTCATCAAAATCGGTCCAGTCGTTTGAGAGAAGTTCAGTGACATACACACTAACAGAAGAATTATATATATAAAGATATAATATATTTTTATTTGCATAAAACACGGTAAACAAAGATTTCACATACATTTTTAACAAAGTCCTCATGTTTTGCCATTTATCAATAGCATGCAAATTTAAATCAGTAATATCCTATAAGCTGTCGTATGTCATAATAATTTTTCATTAAAGCCTATTTTTAAATAAATTCAAGTTCAATTCTTTTATTTCACTGGGAATCTTATTAAGTATATATTTTTACACACAAAGCAAGACAAATTTTGCTGTATTTTTTTGATCTAGGAATACAACTTAGTACTAATCTAGAAGGATTTCTTTTATTTCTTGAGTTAACATCACAAGCTTTTTTAAATAATTCCATGTTTTTCTTAACAAAAGTGGTTTAAACAAAGGCCCTTAAATAATGGTTCACAAGATTGGTCTGGTGGGATTCCAGTTATAGCTCTGATGCATTTTTTTGCGCTACAAATACTTTGTTTTTGTCTACGCTATTACCCCATATTATCAGTCCGTAACGTAATATGGATTCTACGTACGCGCGGTAGGTGGTTATAGCTGTCTCTCTGTTAGTCACATTAAAATTTTTGATTTTATTATAAGTTTCGTCAAATATAGGGTGACCGAATGAGATACACAAACCAAACCAGATGACAAAATACTTCTTTACTAAATATGCACCCACTTAATATTTGGGTCCCTTTTACCAAAATATGTGGCGTATAAATAAACAAACACACACCAACCCACGGTTTGAATGAGAACGTCGAGACAGTGTGAGAGCTTTTCAGAGCTTTGTGAAAGCTGTCAGCTCAACACAGCGTATGACATCAAAGAGGCAAGTGTCTAGACTCAGAGCAAAGACAAGCTATTTCACCGCGATGAAATTGTTTCTACTCGACAATAAAAGGAGGCAGTTCAAAATCAGTTGCTTTTTAGGGTTCCGTACCTAAAGGGTAAAAACTGGACCCTATTACTAAGACTTCGCTGTCTGTCCGTCTGACCGTCGCGTCTGTCCGTCGTCCCATCTGTCCGTCTGTCCGTCTGTCTGTCACCATCACGGAACAGAAAAAACAAGTGGAAGTGCGAAGTAGGCGGGACCCGCGTGCCACTACTAAGCGTAGTTACGCATACTTGACCTTAGTCGTGCTCCGACATCGCGCCTAATCAATAGTCCTGCGGAATTCTTTGTATGCTTAATTTTACAGCGAAAATGCCTTATTGTGCCATTTTGCAGTGCAAAATGATAGTAGGAGAAAAACTCTTACAAATTGAGGTATTTTATACCACAGGTAAGCAACAATATCGTAGTTTTTCAATAAAATCTTATTTGATTTCAATTAATTAAAAATGAAATAAATTTCAATCTAAAATCAATCATGATACCTACTTCAGAAATAAAGCTTGCTTTGGATTACACATATTCTGAAATACTGTCCGCTATTCATTTAGTGATGTAGTCTAATGCGATAGCAGGTTTCGATAAACCTGATATCGATATATCTGCTTATGTGTTAAAATTCTCACAAAAATAAATAAACGTTAATGATTTTTACCCCTTACCAAAATAAAGGGTTGCTAAAATTGTAACTTATACTGTGTATTTATGAGTTTATCTTTGTGTTATCGGGTTGAATTTAAATACATTTTCATGAAACATTTTGTTAATTTTTTTTTACTTCCTATTGCTTTGGTAGGATGAATTACATACATATTATTGTCATTTTCTAATTTAAATAAGATGCGTCATTTATTCATGCGCATTATTAATTACAATAATCATGAACTTCGCAAAAAAAGGAAAACAATTTCTGTAGGTAAAGAATGATGATCTTAGTAAGTTTTGGTCAATTATTGAACTGGATTATCCTTATACAATAGATAACAATACCCTTTGTATCCTTTAACATTTTAAACAAACCCAAATCGGGTCCAATCTATCGATAATGACAATATTATGTGTCACCGAACTAGCTAGACTAGCATTATAAATAATGTTTTAAGGAAATGTCAACCTTATTTCGAGGAAGTTATAGTGCAAAGTTATTTTCCTAACTTTGCCTGCCATCTGTTGTGGAATAGCTAAACTTTTTCTGAAATCGAAGCTGGTGGATTCAAAATACAAAACGTCGTAAATACTTTATTTTATCTATAGCAAAATGAACTGTATTATGCAGTACGCAGTAATGTTTTGTTTTTGCACTTTGTACAGTTTAGGCCAATTTGGAATAGGAGCTAAACGACAAATCAAAACCATTGTTCACTAGTAGTGCAACGTATTATTTACCGTTTGTGTGTGTGAGTTTGGCGACAGCGGTTCTAGTATTATATTTGTCATATCGCACTTCCACTGGTTTTTTATGTTCCGTGGTCACCATTCTGTATCTCATGAGCCACGATCACTAGACACTTGCCGCAATAACAACAAATACTAAAAACAAAATATAATAAATAATTAAGGGTTGGTAAATATTTATTTTATTTTATATATACATAATTTGTGAAAATTTTAGTTCCCTTACAACAAACGCGAACTATTTTTGCTCGATATCAATAAATGGTAACAGGTAGGCACTACATTAACAAAATGTACTGTTGCTTACCTACTCAACATTACGGAACCCTTCGTGCGCGAGTCCAACTCGCAATTGGCCGGTTTTAATTTTGAATAAATTACCAAAAAAAATGTAAACGTTTTCATGAACGCAGACGGTGTGGGCGCACACGTGGTCCACGTTCGAATCTCAGGGTTCTAGGTTGGGTACTTGGGTACGACGCTGAAGGGTAACACGCTTGATTTTAAACACAGTCTGTATATTAACAACTTAACACACATTTCACAAAACAGAGCAGTACAAAGTTATATTTAACAAGTTAGCACATACTAAGATGGCGGACGGAGCATCACGTTTTAGCGTCTACACTGGTTCTTTTCAACTACATAATCGCGAAGCGTCCTTGGAAGCGCGCGGGTGCGCATACTCCGTGTAACGCACATTTTGGCGGGATATTCTATCTCGCTCGCGCAAGTAGGATCGGAAATGGTGGGAGACAGAGAGGGTCGCGCTCTGCAGTGCTGCCGCGTTACAACGTGAAATAATCCATCAGTTTTGGATCGATGTATTTTGATTGTTGATAAATTCTTGACTGAACAGAATCAACCACCGAACATGGAAAGATGGTAGAAAGGCTGTTTTTCGTCATTTATTTGAGAATCGACTTCGCCGCTTGCGCCCCACTACTACTTACTTGTGCACATAATAGACACAAATTTTCCCACACATAAGCGAGTTCAAAGAACGCCAATCAAGAGGATTCTTTTGACGTCGCGTGACCAATAGCGTAACGCGACATCAAAAGAAACCAATCACAGCGCTCAATGACATTCATGTTTGGACAGAAGTATGAGCATGTGCTTATAATCTCTGTGCCGCGCCTGCCCTGCCTACATCGCTTTTCTAACCTTTTTTCCGTGTTCTATGGAATCAATGTTTGTTTCTTTTTTTTCTTGGATTTTTTGAACACTTATTTGTCTGACCTTAGACGTATTGTTTTTATTTCAGGAACCAATTTTTAAACATTACTCAGGTCTGTGATAAACGAATTGGCAAGCGTGGTGATTATGCCTGTATCCGTCATCGCTGTGGTAACTTGAATTTAATGATGGACGCCTCTGCCCTGCTGATAATGATTATAGGCTGCTACTTTACTTCACTTATAATATTTAAGCGCCATCGCATATAAAAAAAAAACTTGTTGTGTGAGGTGTCAAGGGACACCCGGATGGAACGAAGTTAATTTTTAGTGAAGGAATTGTAATAATAAAAAAAATATATTTTTTTTAATTTATTTTTAACTCTCTCTCTCTCCCTCTCTCCCTCTCTCTCTGCCTCTCCCTTTCCCTCTCCTTCTCTCCTTCTCTCCCTCTCCCACTCCCTCTTTCCTTCTCTCCCTCTCCCACTCCCACTCTCACTCCCTCTCCCTCTCCCTTTCCCTCTCCCTCTCCCAGTTACAACTATACATACACGGCTTACAACTATAGCAAAAAGTGTCGTTCAAACAGTGTCGTAACAATTTTTTCCGTCTAGCCCCCTTTCGCAACGCGCGATAAGGAACTTCGTTTCAAAAATAGTGGCCAACCAAAAGCCATATTTTTACGTCAGTCATACGAAGTTCTTACGCACTGCTGACGTCACCGCGGGGTAGGAGTGGAGGGGAGGCAGTCCCTAAACACGCGCCACTAATGGCGACCATTTATCATTATGACAAATAACATATTAACTTGGGTCGGAAATAACTTGTTCTTTTAACCGACGGAAAAATAGAAGGTCCTCAATTTTAGGTGTTTATTCTTAAAGGTTGTAAGTAAGTGTTAACGGTCTATAATCCCACTGCATGAAACTGAAAATAAAATGCCTTGAATGAAAATGTAGGCTGCTTTAGACAGGACTCGATCCCACAATCTTCCGCTTAGCGAGCGACTGCTTTAACCACTGAGCCACCAGATAAAATCAGTTAAAATCAGTTTTATTTCTGCAAATAGGCACCAGGAGGCGCTTTGACACGTCCCAATATTTAAACCTACCACTGCTTCGGGACAAGTCTGGGCTAGTGCCGAGAAGAAGCGCAAGAAACTCGGTCACTATTGTCGGCCTGTTTTAAAATACGTTTTTACAAAAAGTTTAAGCAAATATGAGCTAGGACAATTTAATGCCATACGTTGCTATCATTTAACAAATCATTAATTAATCAATCAAGAATATGCTAGAGTCTCGCTTGGTGGCTTATGGGCATACTTAGCGCCGCGCCCAGTATGCATGGAGATGCGGGTTCGAGTCCCGCCTGAGGCATATTGTTTCATGTTTAAATAGCTTTTGACGTGACAACGTCTTAAATTAGGTTGCGGCTGGGAGTCACTTATGAAAAAGTGTAACGCTCGGTAACGTTACGATGAGTCACCGAACGAGAGAGAGGCCCGCCGAATGCCTTGCGTCTCTCTCCCACTCAACTATGATCGGTCTGCCGCGCGCGCAGCACCAGAGAATTAGGCGCATTGAATCGGCGCATGCTTGTGTCTCTGTCTTTGTCTTTCTCGAACGTTCTTGGCGTTGGAAAAACAAGAAAGCGTCATAATACAAGTTCACACGTGTGGTTAAAGTATCGTCAGCTGTGTCTGTAGTGAAATATATTTCTATAGTTAAAATTTGTGCAATTCTTATTTTCATTCAATTCCTTGTTCCTATTGTGCAATTTAATTATATTCATATCAATAAATATTCTACCGAGAAAAAGACGTTGTCACGTAAAATCTTCGCCCGTAAAACCGACTTTACAGGCAACCATTTTTTTGACAATCAGTTAGGGAGAAACAGATTTAAATATTTTTGAAAATATGAAAATACAATTCGTCGAAAAAAATATCTCATCTTAGATAGTCGTAATATTTTGTTGAAATAATTATATTTTCAATAAACAATGAACATGATATTGTCTGAACATAATTTGTTAAAATGTTCATTAATACTTCAAAAGATGTTACAAAACTCAAAGCTACCTCTAGAACACAAATTGCTAGACCAAACAAGTGTCGAATTAGTCCCCCTAGTTGAGCCGAGCGTCGCGAGGGCGCCACAGTCGAGTGTCTGACACTTCAATACACACAGGCATTTTAATTACTGTGACACTAAGAAATGTGAAAGAGATCTCTCGTTGAATCTAAATCGGATGATTAGCGTTCGGGAGAGTACGGAGAACATACATTATCGCACCGAAAAACAAAAGGCAACGTTCTTGCCTAAAATAACGTAGAAGTAATGTGTGATTATAAATGGACCTAATTGTAGTCTAATTTTTTTTTCAATGCTTATTTCAAAACATAACATTTTATAGGGTTTACAACCGAATTAATTATTTAAAGGTTAATAGTAATTTATCTTCTCGAAGTTTCGATCCGATTGCACGAGTCATCATATACACGGTGCATTTTCAACCACCTGTAAAACGAAGCCCATGTTATTTTACCATTATGTCATTGTATAACATCTTGGTAGTGTTATTTTTATTTTTTTTAAATATTTTTTAAATAGAAATATAAAATATTGGTTTAGCTATTTATTTAGAAACACGTGTCGCGCACAGATGTAGCTGTGTGAGGTCCATTCAACCGAGACCCCGCCGCAGCAAAATAATACGTTTGTGCGCGTCACAGCGCGTTACAAAATTAAAAGTCTAATTCAAAATTTAAATATTTTTCAAAAAATAAATAACACTGCCATGATGTTTGTTATACCTACATAACAGTCCAACGACGTGGGCTTCGTGTTCCAGGTGGTTCAAAAAATACGGTGTATACTTGATTCATATAAAAGGCGCATTAAATGTAGCTTCTGTAGTATTTACTTAAGTATCAAATATTTCTCAATTTCAGTCCATAAAAGTACAAGCTAAATATTTTCAATTTAAAAATGTTACTTTTATCATTTCTGAACTCTGGAAACGCTATCGGACATGTTGTAACGTCATAAAGTTCTATGCAAACCTAATGACGGATCAGTGGAATTGGTCTTATTATCAAAATAAATGAAAAAAGGTTCAGGTCCTATCTCAGACAGACTAATTTTTTATATAATGAATTGTATTTTAAAACTTACTTTGACTAAGTTTTTTTTTTATTAAGCTATTGCATAGCTTCTATCGCGGGCCTTGAGCGTGGACACATGAATAAATATTGCGTGGAGACCGAATCCTCACTCCGACCGGCACAGCGGTGATACTTTTTAGTTTTATAATAAGTTTATAAAAAATGCTATGCAATAGCTTTACCGCGGCAGTCTCCGAGTGCAACGAGTCTTTTTTTTATTTATCAGATTAACAAAATTACATGATTATAAAGGAAATATTAACACCTAAAACCACTGAGGTTTTCCATGACGCTAATGAGTTAAATTTAGGTCAGTAATTAAACAAAAAAAACAGTAGGCCAATATCAACTCGACAATTGTGAGACGAGCAGGTAGTAAATAACCGACCAAGTGCGAGTCGGACTCGCGCACGAAGGGTTCCATACCAAAAAGGCCAAAAAAAAAAACGGGTTTGTTGTATGGGAGCCCTTAAATATTTATTTTGTTTTGTTTTTAGTATTTGTTGTTATTGCGGCAACAGGAATCCACAATTTGTGAAAATTTCAATTGTCTAGCTATTGCGGCTCTTGAGATACAGCCTGGTGACCGAGCGACGGACAGACGGACAGACGGACAGACGGGCAGACGGACAGACGGACAGACGGACAGACGGACAGACAGCGAAGTATTAGTAATAGGGTCCCGTTTTTACCCTTTGGGTATGGAACCCTAAAAATAAATAAAAATGCCATGTATAAATAGGCATGAACCAGGTGTTTGACCGAATTTAAAATATAAATCTAACATGAGAGATATAAAGGCTATTATTATTATATTTATTTTATTAAACACACCTAAATCTACTGAATACTACATCTACTTAAATAATAACTGCCAATTCTAACATCAGTATATAAACTTGAAAAGTTTTGTCTCAGGCGGGACAAAAAAAAAATTTTTTTTCAAGTTTATATACTGATATTACTCGTATAAGTGCAAATAAAGTATGCCAATTCTAAGTTTTATTAGGCTCCAAACTGCATTGTGAAACTCCAAATTGAGATGACATTCATTTCGCTAATTCGATGAAGAACTGCACTTGGCACGCCAAGCGGCCAGCGGTGGCGAGCGGCCAAACCACGGACAGAACCGAACTCGTGAATATTAATGGGAGTAAAAACTACACAAACAAAATCTTGTTTGCATGAAACTTTGCAAATCTTAAGAGAAAAGCAGTCGGTAATCAATCTGCACTTTTAGTACAACCTATATCAATCGAATAAATACAATGCTGCTCAAGGAAGCTTCTCGGAAATCGATGGTGTCATTCAACGACTTAACGATGATTTGCGCAGTTTAAGCGATTGGTCTGATAAGTTTGGAATCAAGGAAAACCCCAGCAAGTGCCAAGCAATGATCATTGGTAGCCCTAGGCAACTGTGCAAATTGGATGCGATCTCAATTCCTCCAATTGTATTTGATGGAGTTGTGGTTAGCTATTCTCCTTACGTTAAAAGCCTAGGACTTATCATTGATCATAATTTGAGCTGGTGCCATCATGTTAAGCAAGTAAGCAGAAAGGTAACTGATACCCTAAGAGCATTGTATCGATTCAAACACTTTCTTCCTTCCTGTACGAAGTTGTTGCTGGTGCAGTCTTTGGTCTTGCCTATCATTGACTATGGTGATGTATGCTGTTCTAATATTTCTCAAGAACTTCTTAGCAAGTTAGATCGCCTTCTCAATAGCTGTATACGATTCATTTTTGGTCTCCGCAAATTTGACCACATCTCTAAGTTTCGCTCACAGCTTCGTTGGCTACCCATTAAACAACGCAGGGACGTTCGTTCTCTCTGCGTCTTGTATTCCATACTCTTTGACCCCAAATCTCCATCTTACCTTCAAGATAAGTTCTCATTCCTTCACACTTCTCACGATAGAAGTCTTCGTTCTGTCGACACCCTTCAGTTACTCACTCCACGACACACCTCGGGCTTTATGTCCAACTCTTTTTCTGTGACAGCTGTACGACTCTGGAACGGACTGCCCTCCAAAATCAGGAATTCCACATCTAAATTTTCTTTTAAAAAGGCGTTGCGAAACCACTTCGCAAATTAACTTTCTCTTCTTCCTCTCTTGAATCTTGCTGACATAATTTATATGTGCAATCATTTTATGTGTAGTTATGTATTTTATGTATTCATTATTAGTTATTTGTATGTATATATATATATATATATATATATATATATATCTATATATATATTTAATGTTTTTTGGTCTGCAACCTGTTCTTGTTTTGCAAACAGTCTTTATGTAAGTATAGTTTATTGGTATTATTTGTATATTTTAAAGTTCTACTCATTTGCACCGCCTGTAATATTTCTAATTGGCCTAATGGTTGACTGGTAGAGAATGCTTTTAGCATTAAGTCCGCCATTTGTACCACTATTGTATGTGCAATAAAGTGTTAATAAATAAATAAATAAATGTGAGATAAATATCCATACTATTGCATGTCGACTTACTTTGGCTGGGTTATAATTTTGACTTTGACATAGACTGTCTTATGTCAAATAGGTGCAAAAGTTGAGGCACCTTTCTGACGTTGACAGTGTATCTGTGGTATGATGTGTAGTTTTTAAGCTATTGCATAGCTTCTATCGCGGGCCTTGAGCGTGGAGACCGAATCCAGAAATTCCGTAACGAAAATAACCTAACCTAACACTCGGGGCGAGGCACGATCGAACAATTATGAATTTCCGAAATTTAAAAGAATTTAGAAGAAAATAAGGATTTTGACAGTATGGTTGCCTATGGTAACCATATCTGCCAAATAACAGAAAAATTTAATTACAAAAGTCTAAATTAGAAAATACATAAAATTATAAAATTAAGCTATTGCATAGCTTCTATCGCGGGCCTTGAGCGTGGAGACCGAATCCAGAAATTCCGTAACGAAAATAACCTAACACCCGCCACTCCGACCGGCACAGCGGTGATACTTTTTAGTTTTATAATTGCATAAGTTGATAAAAAATGCTATGCAATAGCTTTACCGCGGCAGTCTCCGAGTGTCACACGTCTTTTTTTTTTTATATTACATCGATGGTGATATATAAAAATGAATCCCTATTTCCCTTGGTCATCGCATCACGCGTGAACGGATGGACCGATTTCACTAATTCTTTTTTTGTTTTGTTTGTTATTGTCAGAAGAATGTTCTTATGAGAGAAAAATTTAAGAAAATAGCGCGGAAAATTAAAATATTTTAGAAAGCTTAATCACCATACTAAATTATTTGTAATGTAAGGAATGTAACCTTAGCGCTTTTGACAATTTAAACTTTTTTGATGTAATATTAAGGCGTTTGACATAACATTGACAGAATGAGTACTGCAAACGGTTACAATCTATAATATATTATTTTACTCTTTGGTTACAATTTCCGCGGATAGTATTTGTAATGTCGATAAATAAATTGTTAGTTGAAATATTTAATTTAATTAATTATACCAATTGGAAACCAATATTCATAGTTAAGACAGGACAACGTCTGTCGGGTCTGCTAGTAGTTCATATTTATCGATGTTTTAGTATGGATTAATGGCAACAATTATTACGCCTGCTAAATATTCATGGCGGTAAGCCGAGAGATACCGGGACAATTGAAGCCATATTTCTGTATTTGCTGCGCGATTATTTCGAATTATTTGGTTTGAGGATTAATGTGATATTGGAAGCTGGTTTTGATGTTACTAACATAAATATTTTTGAACAAACAAATTGACTATCACAATACATAATAATATATGGAGTCTGGACTTTTTTGTATTATTTGCTCTTGACTACATTCTTAACTCTACGGTTAAGGCGACTACTCGTACTAGAGCTAAGTACTGCTCCCAATTGATTTAATTTTATTAATACTTCTAAATAAAATCAATTCAGTATATAATGCTCCAATGCCCGGCATGCGAGGAGATGCGGGTACGAGTCCCGCCTGAGACATAATTTTTCAAGTTTATATACTGATATTATAATTGCAATTTAATTGCTAAAATATCAAATAAAGTATATAAAATCAATTCTCAAACTGTTAACAGACTAAAACTAACTAACTTTAAAACAGTATCACTTTAGCAAATTACTTACCTCTAGTATTTATTGCATCACTGTTAACTGCTTTTCATTCTGGCATTCTTTCTTAGTGTACATTATTGCTAAAAGCGGCCGCTTTTGGCGTTAGCGACAAATTCAACTTTATAAACAACTAAATGAAAAGTATACTGTGATTCAATAAATACAAGAAGTAATTTGCTGAAATAATAATTTTTTGAGATTTGATTTCGTTTAGAAGTAATAAAATTAAATCAATTGGGCAGCTAATAAAAAAACGTCAGCACGTAGCTCTATAATAATAGGGGTTAAAATATGAAACTGACGATTATTTTCCCACTTTTTGTTTTTATTATAGCTCTTAAGTATAGTCGTATTATTGCGTAATTCTTTTTGTATTGTATCAAAAACAAAATAAAATAAGTTTTTTCTAAAAAAAAATGCAATACTAGTGCCTATTACTTCAAAGGAAGTCGTTGAAAAGACCCCTTACAATGTGTCAGCTGACCTTCTTGCTTCAATTAAGTATATTTGTATTATATACTTTGATTTTCAGAAATTTAAATACTATAATGCGTAGCTTTATAACCATCTAACTTTCACCTTTAATTGCATCGAAAACGGTTCAGGCGTTTGTAAAAAAACTAAAAAATTGTTAGTATGGAAAAATGACTTTTCTCGATTTCGTCCATACAAAAACTAAACTACCTCGAACTCAACAGGAGGTTCGAATATTATTTAAATTTTTTATTGGTACTTTATTTTTGTTCTTGTTTGTAGCACAGATGATATTACGGCGTTTGAAATGTTTTGATATCTCGCATCAGATTTGGACGTCCAATTTTTGCGTCAGATTGCTGTGATCTACGACTGTAAACACTTTTGTTTTCTTGAGTTTACGCGATCACTATACATTGAAATGGAATATATTTGCGTATTTTAAATTCGCGTTTGTTTTGGGTTATTCTGACTTTTCGAAAACTTTACAGCATTTATGTGGGAGTTTATACAAAAAGCTTTCTTGAAGCTATTCTGTTATGATACGTATAGCATCAAAGTTGGCTTTGTCTTACACAGCATTAATAAAACTTTAAATACAAAAATTTAATAGACAAAACTGTGAAATAATACACCAATTTAGTGCTCGATAATAATTATTATTAATTTCTTGTTTAGTTTCAATTCAATTCAATTCAATTCAATTATTTATTCAAAAACAAAATACATTGTGTGGAATAATACAATAATACAACTAATCCAGAATAAAAACACGAGTATCAATAAAAACCATCTTAAATTAAAATCATTATCTTAACTAAAACAAATCACCAATACCAATAAACTACATTAAATTATAATTATTATCATGAAAATTATTACTTACTATTATTACATGTCAAGTATTGTTATAATGTCAATTATCATTTGAATGTCAATTAATTAAATAATTCAATTTATCAAAATTCATTCTTTTAAATTTGTTTCAGTTATAAATTCACCAATAGCATAAAAACATTTTTCCAACAAGAAACATTTCAATTTTGTTCTGAAGCCACTTTGATAAATTGTACTCTTCAGTTCAATTGGTAACTTATTAAACAATGCAACAGACTGATAATAGGAACTCTGTCTTACTATTTTTAAATGAGGAACACATTTATTAATAAAATCTTTTCTCCTCGTGCTTTCACGGATATCTTTTTCCCTTGGAGTCTCATAGTCACTGATGTGCTTCGCAAAATTTGTCAATAAAACTAAAATGTAAAGGCTTGGAACAGTCAAAATTCCAAGTCTCTTAAAATGCTCACGACACGAGTCTTGTTGCTTTATACGGACCATAGTTCTGATCGCTCGTTTTTGTTGAACAAAGGCTTTATGAATATTATATTTCAAGTCAAAATTGGTGACTTATTTCGCCAAAGAAGGGAGTTAAATGACGCATGCTTGGTATCTTTGACTACCTATAAACTGCTTCAAGAAATAGATGTTTTTGACGTGATAACGTCTTTAAAATCGTTTTAGTCGGGTGACATGTTCAGAAACTTGTGTCACACCAAAACCTCACGAGCGCGATCGCAGGTATAACGAGAGAGAGAGACGGACCGATCTCCCGTCTCATCTCGAGTGCTGCCAGTCATTCCGTGAAACTTGTCACGCGGAATCCTCACGAGCGGAGGCTGGCATAGCGTTCGAGTGAGTGGACCGATCTTCCGTCTCTCTCACTCTAGCGGCATACAAACGAATGGAGATTTTCTCGTTATCACGTAAACATCTCGATCGTAAACCTACTGTACAAACAACCAATTTTTGACGTGATAACGTCTTTAAAATCGTTTTAGTCGGGTGACATGTTCAGAAACTTGTGTCACACCAAAACCTCACGAGCGCGATCGCAGGTATAACGAGAGAGAGAGACGGACCGATCTCCCGTCTCATCTCGAGCGCTGCCAGTCATTCCGTGAAACTTGTCACGCGGAATCCTCACGAGCGGAGGCTGGTATAGCGTTCGAGTGAGTGAACCGATCTTCCGTCTCTCTCACTCTAGCGGCATGCAAACGAATGGAGATTTTCTCGTGCGGTTAAGTTTTCGTTGAATGTTTAAGATGTAATTTAAAATTTGAAAAAATTGTTATCTTCATTAATTCCTTACTTCCCAAAAACTTATATCACCAATAAGACGTTATCACGTAAACATCTCGATCCTAAACCTACTTTACAAACAACCAATTTTTTTTTCTAAAATTAATGCTTTTTTTAAGGTTACAGTAAGTGTCAAGGGATCTCACGCTCACCTAGACTCAGGATTCCAAGCAATTTGAAAACCAGAGGATATGACTCGAAGCTTACAAGAAAAAAAAAGTTGTTTAATTTTATTTAGAGACTGTTTAGTTATTTATTTAGATTAATTAGTTACCATGTAGATTAGTTATAGTACACAAACGGGTCGTTATCGCGTTTAATATTATGAAGGTATTAATACTATTTATTTACTGTCAACTGTGTTGTGTGTTATATACCGATTTCATAGCGAAAAATAAAAATAATCAAGATCAATTGGGGGTATATAGGTGTTGAACCCCGCTCTTCGAAGACGTCGTTGAGCTGTCATCAGTCGGCCCGTGACCACGTTCGGTGCCATACAGTCGAAACGTCGGGTAAATAAATATAGGTATTTATACCTTCATAATATTTAACGCGATAACGACCCGTTAGTGTACTATAAATAATATTTGTTCAAATCGCGAAAGTTTAAAATCATTTATGTAGATTAGTGAGTTTTTTTTATAATTGTTAATTTATTAACCTTTTATTTTTAATTTAACTCCTTGATAATATACTGAGAAAACCCACATTCAAACCAACTTTGTGGGTCTTTATGTTTAAATCCTTTTTGTATACCGAAAAAGAAGTCTTGCTAATCAGAATCAGGTCTAAAATGTTAAAACTCGAGAATCCGAACCTACATCACTGCTCTGCAGGCAGCGCGCCAAACTGTCGCGAATTAGCGACTGATCTTTGAGATATTGGCTGTGGTTGGCTGTTATGAGAGCTTTACTTACATTGAGATGACTTGGAAATAACAATGTCTACCAATTGGAATACACTGTTCGTTAGTGGTTGAAGTACTGGGCCTAAATCTCAAGGTTGCGGGTTCGATCCCCGGGTCGGGCAGCAAGATGTTCGAATTTTCGAACATTGTAACATGGATTGTTTGATCTGTCAAGGAGTTTTCTATTTCTGGAAACGTCAGTTTTACACAATTTTTTTTTTATTTTCATAATAATATTAAACTGACTGACTGATACTGAATAGATTTTGATAAAATTTGGTACAGTGATAGATTAGCAATTTGGTATCCCACTGGTGGGCACAGGTTTCCCGGTCGATATAACGTGTAGTTGACGCCGGAAGAGCCGCGGGCGAATAGCTAGCAATAGGCTAGGAACTGCAGGAACTGCATTGAATTCAAGTTACCACTGCAATGATGGGTACAGGCGTAATCACCACGCTTGCCAAATGCGGGTTGGTGATCACAAACCCGAGAGATGTTCGAAGATTCGAAACTATTGTTGCCCGACCCGGGGATCGTACCCGGGACCCCGTTATCTTGGCCCGGTATTTAAACCACCAGACCAACGGGGCGTTTCATAAGTATAATTAATTCTCACGGACAGACACACCGCTAACTCAAAGCTTCTGTTTATACAACAGCATAAGCTCATCTCGGCGCGATCTGGATCCGCCATGTTTTATTCAAATGTCGTCCTCCGTTGCTTCGGTTGCCATCTGTCACGCTGCAATGTTCCATTATTTTGACGAGCAGCATTATTTCTATTGAAATAAATAAAGAATACATAAAAAAATGTGGACAACATCACATACCACACAACTAACTCGTATTTTGGAAATCAGAAACAACAAAGTTACCACAAACACCCAGACCTGAGAAAATGTTGTAAAAAAACCTTTTTTCTTAATTGAGCTGCTTAGAATCAAACCTGGGGCTGTATCTTTGAAAACCGGCGTATACGCCACTCCACCACGGAGGTCGTCTAATAAAATTATCAGTAAAAAACTTATATTACAAAAAAATACTAACGAAAAACTCAATTGTGCATTCATTTATAAAGTAACGACCTATATATAATCATCACGCAGCTGAAGAAAGGCCTCCATCATTGAATTCAAGTTATACCACAGCAATGATGGATACTTAAGGGGACTACTAGAGCTAAGGCTGCCCCCAATTGATTTAATTGTATTACTTGTAAACAAAATCACTTCTCAAAAAACTAGAACAGTATCATTTTAGCAAATTACCTCTAGTATTTATTGAATCACTGTTAACTGCTTTTCATTCTGACATTATTTCGTATTGTACATTATTGCTAAAAGCGGCCGCTTTTGGCGTTAGCGACAAATTCAACTTTATAAACAACTGACTAAATGAAAAGTTTACTGTGATTCAATAAATACTAGAGGTAATTTTACAGTTACAATACTGTTCT
This sequence comes from Anania crocealis, assembly GCA_949315895.1. Taxonomy (NCBI): domain Eukaryota; kingdom Metazoa; phylum Arthropoda; class Insecta; order Lepidoptera; family Crambidae; genus Anania; species Anania crocealis. The sequence continues at coordinate 1,237,422 of OX438876.1, forward strand.
AGTTTTTTCATAATTGATTTTGTTTAGAAGTAATAAAATTAAATTCAAAAAGTGTAGAATAACTAACGCTCGAGGGGTTAACACATACTAGCTGTCTGTCCCAGCTTTGCTCGGGTTTATCGATTAAGATAATGCAAGAAAATGTTCTGTTTATGACCATGCTTATCCATTTTTTATAAAACATCAAACATTACAAAAAAGAATTATCCAAATCGTTGCTATTCTGAAGTGATGCGCGTTACATACATTTCGATAATTGATCTACCCACACTAATAAAATATTAAAGAGAAAAGATTTGGTTGTTTGTTTGTATTGAATAGGCTCCGAAACTACTGGAACGATTTGAAAAAATATTTTACCCTTAAAAGCGGACATCATCTCTGATGAACATAGGCTACTTTTTACCGCGGGATCCGGCAGGTGGCGCTGCTGTCGGTATGTCAACTACTTAACGGCTTGACCTATTGGGTTGAAATTTTGTATGTGTATTACCATGGCTTCACAGACACAAATGTTTTAAGACTACCTAATCTATCTTTGTACATGACGCGAACGTGAAGTTCACGCGGGCAGATCCGCGGGCGAAGAGCTAGCTAAGAATAAAATATTTTACTTGGGTTACCAAACCAATACTATGTAGCTATATACTTAATCTATACTAATATTATAAAGTTAAAGAGTTTGTTTGTTTGTTGAAAAATTGTGTTGGATAGTCCACCTCTTGAGGATCATAAGACCGCCGGCGGTCGCACGCCATTTTAATATCGGTCTGTCCGTCAAGGATCATAAGACCGCCGGCGGTCGCGCCTCCTCGGGCGACTTTAAACTCTTATACCTTTTGATACGTTATATTTTTGTATGGACATGTTAAGTTCACAGACAAACAGGATATATTTTTCAATGGTACCAACAACCAGAAAAACAATAAATGCCATCTTGACATGACATTTCAGTTTGAATAAAACTTGGATTTTTTCGTGCCTTGTGTTGTGGTAACATTGGATTTTAATTGTTTCCTATCATGGTAAATACTTTTTAAAATAAGAGAACTATTCCTGATAGTTTTTATTCTGCGTTCGAAGTGATAAGTTAGTAAATTTTAGCGTAATTATTGTAAATTTCAAACAACAAAGTTGGTTGATATTTTGCTCTCTAACACCATAAAGACTTTTACTTGATCGTACTTGTCATTGAATTTTATGCTTTATGTATATGGCATTAGAGCTGATGATGATGATGTTTATTATGTTAGTACTTTCAAGTAGTTTCGAGTGGTTGTTTCAAACTGGGTTTATTGCTTTTTATTGTATTATACTTTCAATAAGTACTCTTATATCAGATAAATTGGACCTTTTTTGACATTTTTGTAATAGAAACATAACAAAATACTTGAGTAAAAAGGTCCCAGCTAAGTTCAAAGAAAATCAAAATGAAACTAAAAGAAAGTATATTATTATTTGTAGTTAATATTTAATTTGCACACTAATAAAAGGATTATTTTATCACAGTTAATTTGCTTTTTACAGAATGTAGTTAAATGGCCTACTTAGGTTTTTATGTCATTTTTAGTGGAGTGAGTCCCGTTATCTCTTGTTTACATTATCGGTGGCCATTAATGAAGCCCTTTCCATTTAAAATTTTGCAATTTTTTATAATAATTGAGAGGTTAATCGAAATTCCGTTGCGTGCGCTATGTAACGGTTCAAGTTACCCAAAAAATATGTACGAATGAATTATACCTCGTTCAATGATTTAAAAAAATGTCCGCGACAATATACATATGTCATCTTTTAAGATTGACCCACTATAACCGTTTTTCTGGTAATCAAAAATTACTTTACTTTAAAATATATTCTTTTGAAGACTTCTTAATCGCGATTATAGTAACAAAATTGACGCAGACGAGGTCGCGGGCATCAGCTAGTTTCTAATAATAGAGTATTAATCTTCAAATCGAATTATGCGAATAGTTCGCAACTATTGTCTAACTTCCAACAGTCCGATGGAAGCCGTCGCCTTTACCCGTGTTGTGGAAGTGGTCCCTTTGAAGAGACATTTACTTCTAAAGTATTTGCAGGAATTACAGGGAACTATGAGGTCTAAATGGAAAGTTTTGTGGCTAATACTGACATTAATTTGTTCGTACAATTGAAATAACGACAAAACAACTTGTCAATACAAAGCCAAAAAGGAAAAAAGAGATGACGTTAATATTTATTTAAAAAAAAAATTCTAACTTTACATGAATGGAACCTTAAAAACGATTCAAACCAAAATTCTTCTTTTTAATACCGTCGGTTAAATATCTAAAGCTTTGTGCTAACTCAATCATTAGTCAGTACCTCGTCCTTAAACCGCAATAATATTGTGTTTAACTGCTTAAACAAATTGCAGGAACCGCCCGAACACAAACATATACCTCGCCGCCATGTTTGTTTAGGACTCTGTTTTGACACTATAAAGCAATACGATGCTGTAAGGCATATTATGATGGAGTAGAAATACCGCTTCTTGGTACATGGATGTCGTAAGAGGCCACTGTTAGCTTAACAATAAGTACGTAGTGTTGAGGAGTTGAATTATAACCATTTGTGATCCATAGAACATATTTATTAATTTCTAAAAAAAGTAACAGCCTATAATCATCCCACTGCAGGGAAAAGGCCTACATCATTGAATTCAAGTTACCACAGCAATGATGGGTACTGGCATAACCACGCTTGCCAAATGCGGGTTGGTGATCACAAACCCGGGACCACAAGATCTTGGCCCGATATTCAAACCACTAGACCAACGGGGCGTATAATTTGTAATACTCACCAAGATAAAACGGTAAGCTAGAGGGCGTGTCCTTAGCATGATACTTAATCGAATTCGTGTTGCCAACCCACCAATCGTTTAATCAGATTTGATCACTTGACAGTGTCACAATGACAGTTGTCTAACGCCACTGAAAGAGTATCGTCAGAAGACGTCATCGTCTTCTCTCTCCATTGGCTGAACTCCGGTCATGGGCGGGTTGATTATGGTAATAATGGCTAAAGCCTGCTTAAGAAGAGGCCTAAGTACAGCGCTAAACAGTTGTTCTGTGTTCCGCTGGTGTGTGGGTGAACCAGTGCCTCAGGGTACCCTCGCTCCATCTTAGGCTTCTTTTTAACCGTAGAGTTAAGTATGTAGTCAAGAGCAAGTCCATTGATTAAAAAAAAGGTCACTGGAGTGAAGATGATACGCAAATGCATTTCTGACGGTGATGAAAAAGTCATTTTGTATAGAAAAATAATTGGTTTACTAAATAGCTGTGCTACTTAATAGCTTTACTATTACTGATTATAAAATTTTTCAACTTACGCAGTCTAAGTCTGGGTCGTTAAGTTCAACTTTCAATGTCTGGTATTGAAAGAGTACGTCACTTTTCAAAATAAAGAATCGTTTTCACGGGAGTAGATAATATTTTCTTAAAATGTATTGAGAAGCTTCACATTCAAAACGGGAGCATGTTTGATGTGGCGGTGCACATGGCTGAGAATGTTGATAGCCGGCATTGTGCTTGCAATAGTGTTGTGACACGACCGATACTTTTGGATGTCAGACTTTGAACTACTTTGAAGTCAAAAGTCAAGTTAATGCCTTCCAAAGTACGACAACCTCTTAACATAAAGTAAAAAAGTAAAGTAACAGCCTTTTCATCCCACTGCAGGCAATGGCCTCCATCATTGAATTCAAGTTACCACAGCAATGATGGGTACAGGTATAATCACCACGCTTGCAAAATGCGGGTTGGTGATCACAAACCCGAGCAATGTACGAAAAATCGAAACTTTTTGTTGCACGACCCGGGGATCGAAGCTGGGACCCCAGGATCTTGGCTGGGTATTTAAACCACTGGACCAACGGGGCGTTAATAATTCCCTCTATTGGCCCGACCCGTAATCCATCCCAGGTCTCTTGCAATCTCCTAACCACTACACTAACTTGATAGTCCCAGATTTAACTTGGAGGAAGTTTGGGGTGCTGGGATATACCTCCTAGTGATCTACCCTGGGCAACGGCATCTTTGGCTTTCTAACCAATGATGACGGCTAATAGATCCCTCTGCGGTGGCAGGCTTCGTAAGAGGCCGCCTGTATGCTACCGCCTTCCAGCCGGAGTCCAGAGCCAAACAGTTGTTCTGTGTTCCGCTGGTGCGTGGAAGAACCAGTGCCTCTGGGTAAGCTCGCTCCATCTTAGGTTTCTTCTTAATCGTATAGTTTAGTATGTAGCCAAGAGCAAGCCCATTATTGACAAAAAAATTTTTTTTGGAGTGTGTAATTAGTCAATAGTTCATAGGAATTGCATTCCCATTTTCCATTTATAACAGTCTATTCCTGATCACGTGTATTATGTAAATAATATTAAGTATATTTTAGCTGTTAGTGAACGTTATGTAATTGTTTTGTTAATTTAAGTTTTATATAATTTTTATTAATATTGCACCACCCATAAAACATGGATGTTTTGCCCAATGAATGCCAAAACTTAATGCCATACGGCATTAAGTCCACCTTTTGTCCATCCATCCATATTTTAATTTTTTACTTATTCGTGCAATATAGTTTAAATAAAAAATAAGGCTGATGACCCATCTGTGAAATTTGGTATAAACGCCACTAACAGGTCGTCGATTAATGAATGATTTATCGACAGAATATCGACAGTATCACAGAGATAGCTCCACAACACTATTATATTTGAGAAATGCAATACTTTCTTGTATTTGTCATGACTCTTCCTATTCAAACGAATATCAGAGTCTTATATTTGTTACTAGCTATTCACCCGCGACTCTGCCCGCGTCAAGTACACTTTATATAACTTGTGCCCAACAGTGGGATATTAAATAGCCTATGTTACTTCTAATACCTCCAAGAATATGAGTTTAAAGTTTCATGATGATCGGTTCAGTAGTTTTCGCGTGAAAGCGTAACAAACAGACTTACATTCACATTTATTATATTACTAGCGGACCCGACAGACGTTGTCCTGTCATAACTATGAATATTGATTACGACATGGTTTAATTAAAAAAATTGCCAATTGTGTATTTTTTTTCTGGGGTGTATACATATAAATAGTTTTGTTGATATTCCGACACGGTAACAGGGTAACAGGCGACATATTACTGGCCATGTGCAAAATTCAGTTTTTTTACCCCCTATTTGACGGTATTTGCAGCACGCATTCTGTCAATGTTATGTCAAACGCCATACATTAAAAAGTTTAGTTTGTCAAAAAGAGATAAGGTTACATTACAAATATAATAATTTAGTATGGTGATAAAGTTTTCTTAAATTTTCAAATTATCCGCGCAATTTTCTTATTTTTTTCTTTCATAAGAACATTTTCCTGACAATAACAAAAAAAAAAAAAGAATTAGCGAAATCGGTCCAGCCGTTCTCGCGTGATGCGATGACCAAGGGAAATAGGGATTCATTTTTATATATATATATATTTTTATATATATAGATGTAAGGATGGTTATTTATAATATTAAGTAGAAATGGTTTATTATATTGCTAGTATCCTCCCGCGACTATCCCTACGCAAAAAAAAATTATATTTAAACTTGGTTGGACTGTTTGAAGTGTCATTTTTGTGTGGAACTCTGTTTATATCTGTGTACAGAAAACCAGTTTCGAATTGTCGAAAATTGCTCGGGTTTGTGATCACCATGCAAGCGTGATGATTACGCCTGTACCCATCATTGCTGTGGTAACTTGAATTCAATGATGGTGGCCTTTGCCTGCAGTGGGGTGATTATAGGCTGTTACTTTATATTTTTAGAAAGATTTTAAACGTTCTTTATATTATTATAGCTGTTCCCCGCGACTTCATCCGCGTCAATTTCTGTTATTATGAACGCGATTATTTTTGCAACATTTTTCACTGATGCTTCGCTCCTATTGGTCGCAGCGTGATGTTTTATAGCCTAAAACCTTTCTCGATAAATGGACTATCCAACACAAAAATATTTTTTAAATCGAACCAGTACTTCCGGTGATTAGCGCGTTCAAACAAACAAACAAACAAACAAACTCTTCAGCTTTATAATATTAGTATAGATTAGTATAGATTAAAGTAGCTGACCCGGGAAATGATATTTTGTAATTATTTTAAAGGCTGATAATGGAAAACTGTTTTATTGCTGATGAATATCATATCTATTTTTATAACTTATATCCTATCTATACTAATATTATAAAGCTAAAGAGTTTGTTTGTTTGAACGAGCTAATCTCTGGAACTACTGGTTCGAATTGAAAAATTATTTTTGTTTTGCATAGTCCATTTATCGAGGAAGGCTTTAGGCTAGTACATAAACAGCTAGTATGGACCTGATAAAGACAAATTCCAAAAACAAATATCGTACAGATTGGGCCAGTCGTTTTTGAGTTATAAATGGTTTATTAACTCGACATTGTTTTATGGGTATATAGATTTTTTATACTGTAAATTAACTCTATGGATATTTTAGGCTAAAATGAGCGTACTTATTATTATCTACTATTATTGACGACCATTTGAATCAGCGGTAGTAAACGTTGCTTCTGAGCCATGGGTCGCGGGCTCGATACCCGCACAGTACAAATATTTGTGTGCATGAACATGTCTGTTTGTACTGGTCTGGGTGTTTTCTATATATTATAAGTATGTATTTACAAAAAAACATACATACATACATACACTCACGCCTTTTTCCCGGAGGGGTAGGCAGAGACCACATCTTTTCACTTGCTACGATCCTTACAGACTACTTTCGCTTCATCCACATTCATTAATCTTTTCATACACGTTCGCCGGTTTAGGGTACTTTACAAAAAAAAAGTATATAATTAAGTTTATCGGTTGTCTAGTACCCCATACGGCAGGGTACTTAATAGTAGCTTAATTTGGGACTAGATGGCTCTGTGTGGCCCGGTGAGGCATGTCCTAAATATTTATTTATTTATTTATCTTCTTATAATAAAATTCTATATCGTCTTTTATATATAAAAAAAGTCGTGTTAGTCCCACCACTTAAAAGTCGAGACCGGCTGGACCTATTATTGTGTTTTTTGTAATTTTGGATTTGTCTTCGTCCGGAATAGGATGATAAGTATTGAAAGCGTTGGAAAGATAACGTCAAAAATAAATCAATAAAATTTATTTCTGTGCATTTTTAGGGTACCCAAAGGGTAAAAACGGGACCCTATTACTAAGACTTCGCTGTCTGTCCGTCTGTCTGTCGCCAGGTATCTCAAGAGCCGTGATAGCTAGACAGACAGGCAGACAGCAATAACAACAAATAATAAAATTAAAATAAAATATATATATAAGAGGGACTCCCATACAAAAAACGCCATTATTTGCCTACTTATGCTCGATATTAATAAATGGTAACAGGTAGGCACTATTGTTTACCTAGTCAATGGTACGGAACTCTTCGTGCGTGAGTCAGCTTTTTTTCAATCACGCCATATTTAATGACTGTGAGTCTGTGACATATAATTATAGGATGTCAAAATCAAATTATATTAGTCTGAGGCGATATAAAGTTCGTGGGGTCAGCTAGTTATTAAATTAAAATTCATATTGTATGTTTGGGTTGAAAGTTGATTGCCCGCAAGTACCTCGGCAGCGCAGCCGAGTTATGAGTTTGTGTTATCGCTCTATTAAACTTTCATAAGCTCAGAAACAGCGTAAAGCTCTGCTATAAAGCTTTTGTCTGATAATTTATCCGCTGAATGACTTTATCAGTGTTTGAGGTTATTAGTTTTAAGCTTTCAAAAGTGCAAAGAACTAAATACCGTTAACTGAAAACTTGCGTTTTAAGTATGAAGTAGTAATATATTTTCACTCGAAATTGTTACGTTCGAAATAATCAACTCTGTTTAAATTAGATTAAAGCAAAAATATATATCCTTGATTATTTGTTGGTTGCTGGTTTCAATTTGTCAAACATTAGATAATCGGTTTTTTTTACCGAAGGATTTGTAAATCACATTTCATTAGCAATTTATTTTCTTAAACTGTCTCAAAACATTTATTAAACTGTTTCATCTTAACCCATTGTAAAATGTATTTTTCTGATGTCGGTCAGTGTTGGTAGGCCAAGAAAATGTTGGACCAGTTTTGACAATTTCATGTCTAGTTAAAATAGCTGTAAGGTTGAAGTTACCTTATAAACAATGAAAAAGATTCCCAGTTATGTTTTAGTATTAGAAGCTATGAGAATATATTTGATATTTGTAAATCAACCTTAGTATTCTGTGACGCGCGAATGATTTTCAAACTTGGGGTGATAGACCGATTCAAATAACATTGATGAAACAACGCTGGCTGTGAGCGTAGAAAGATTTGAATAAATTCCAGTCAGCCTGTGACTTTGGTGGATGTAACCCATTGAACGTCAGGCTTAAAAGAGAAAAAAAATTCAAAGTAGGTAGAGATTGAAAAGACTGAGAAAGGGTATAGGCTACCCAAAGTAGGTATTCCACAACAAAGTCGCACGCAAGAGCTAATATACTGATAAACACCGCACAGAGGAGCCGTCCGCTCCAGCTGATTTATTTGCCAGGAAAAATCAGTGAACATACAATTTATGGAGTGCGATTTCGTTGAGCCCTGATTTTAAGGGTACTTTTACTGGTATTTATTTACAGGGTTATATTTCAATTATTCCATTTATTTTGTATACTTGAAATAAATGAAGGGTGAAATGGTAAATTGTTTAGAGATAAAAAAGCCTACCTATTTTCAATGTCCCTTATTACAACTCAGCAGAATTTAAATTTCCTTATTCTGGACAAAAGGCTGATTGATTCACATCACATTTGACGCAAAAATACATAGTCATCGTGGTATTTCTATTCTCACTTAAAAAAGCAATTTTTGTCGCATTCAGTTCATAAAAGTATAAGTTAGCTTATATTATTTACAATTTATTTAAAAAATTTTTTTGAAGTGAATCTTTATTATGGGCGTTGGAAAAAAATTTACCGTCACGTTTTGCGTCACATTGCGTCACATTTTCAGAGTCACATTTTTCGGTTACGCGCCATCTTTTTCTTGCCCCTACCACGGTTGGTTCAGACGATAGCAAAAAGGTAAAGTGAAATAATATTTAACCAATTTTACCAATTTTACCAATTTAACCAATTTAACCAATTTAACCAATTTAACCAATTTAACCAATTTAATCAATTTAACCAATTTAACCAATTTAACCAATTTAACCAATTTAACTAATTTAACCAATTTAACCAATTTCTGGAAAGTTGCATGTAGATCATTTTTAGAAAAATAAGGCCATAAAGAAGTTTCACTTCTTACGTGTGTATTTCACATTTTGTTTCATACACGAAATACTATAAAGAGAAATCGTATGATATTAGTACCAATCGATAGGTCATTCTTTACACTTCCGAATGACTAACATAAAGAAATTGCAAGCGTTAACTATTGTGGTGAAAAATCAACTTAACCGTTACAAGTCAACTTGTTTCAACTCCCCTCATACCGAGGTAAGATGAAACAGAGGCCGAGGAGAGTTGAAACATATGATTTTTGAGAAGTATTAAGGGCTTTAAAATAAAGATGATGATATAACTTAAAGGTATTTATTAAAATTATACTTTTCAAGTAATAGACAAACTTTTTTTTTAACATTTTGTAATCATATATCAGTTAAGTAGGTAATTAACTACAGGTCTTATTCAATTAATCAATTCCTAAAGTAGTTAAAAGTACCATAACGTCCTATTCGTAACATTAATTAAAATAACAGTCAGGTAAACAAAATGTTTTACATTCTAAATCTTTGACATAAAATAATTATTAACGTTCAGTCGTTTCTTAAGTATTACAATCAGTCTTGATCAATATTTCTTCAAATATTTAAGTTACAGTAATCTGATAAATGTCAAAAACAAAAATATGAAAATACAAAACCTAATCCTCAGTCCAAGAAGAAGATTTTTTTTATTATATTCTACAGCCATCTTAAAGGTAAAAGCTCTGGCTTCCTTAGTTCTTAGGCCAAAGTTAGCAGCAGCGCAGTTTAAAAGATACTCACAAAGTTCCTTCTCCTCTGAAGCTGTAGGAACAGTCTTTTCGAGATATCCGACCGTTGGAGCAGTCACCGTTTCGTTAGCATCATAAGCAGTTTTTTTTTATATACCTGTAGAGGGATGTATGGTTCAAGATGTAACTCGAAGCAGCATCACGAAAAGTTTTTCCTCGCAAAGTTACTTCTTCTGCTGTGAGATCATATATTTCGCGACTCGCCATACCTCTGTCAGTCTTTCTCTTATAATCAGTAGGCATTCTGAAACAAAATAAACAAAATATGTTTTCTTGTGCCCGTTATTTATTGACTTCTGTCTGATACAAAATTGAAAACGAGGACAGTTGAAACAGCCTGTTTCAAATCTCCTTAGTAAGAAAAAACCTCCCAATTTTTATTTAACTCACAATCAAGAAGCAAATACACAGAAATCAATTAAACCAAACATATATAATAAATCTTTAGATATTGAGCTTTCGAAACATATATAACTTAAACCAAAATACAAAACCCTAATCAGAATATAGGCATCGTAAAAAAACGTTAAAAACTTACTTTTCACGATTTTTGTCACATGGCACGCTGAACTCCACAACCGCACGACTTACACCACCGACACGTACTGACCGTAGGCGGAGGAAAGTAAGTAAAAAGCGACGTTGACAACTCGCTAACGGTTTTAAGTTCCGAGAAATCTGCTCTGTTTCAAATCACCTTTGTTTCAACTCCCCTCGGTCTCCCCTACACTAGTACACGCACAACTTTTTTCATCTAATAATGCTACCGGCCATGTTATGACGTCATAGGGATCCAAACAAACTACATGACGGACCTTACGAATGAGTAACCTGTACTTCGAAACTATTTGATCTAAATTTAATAATATTTTGTTTAGTGAGTAAATTCAGCGTGATTCTTAGGAATCAGACCTAGCCTAGTGTGGGAATTACAGGCAAACTGTAATATAGATTTTTTTCGTCTTATCGGGCAACAAATAAATCAGTTAAAGCCTACTTCAAAAAAAAGACGTGTGGCACTCGGAGACTGCTGCGGTAAAGCTATTAAATAAAAAATAAAATAAAAATAAAATAAAATAAAAATAATTTATTTCAGGCAGTGCCCGCCCATATTACAGTGTTAAATAATTACACTAAGAACTAATAAAAAAAATTAAAATAATTTATATGAGTGTCTTTGACTAGGTGGACGTGCGTCCAATGCTGCATTATAGCACTGTCCACGTCCAATCTCGCCGCAACACTCTGTAGGAGGTTGTTAGAGCTGCCCCGCACACGGTAAATCAGGGATGCTATGCGCTTTCGTACAATAGCCCCAAAGCTGTCTACTCCAGCTTCTGCTAGCATCCTCGAAGCACTGCAGTGACGTCGCAGCCCCATCAACATCCTAAATGCGTCATTATATTGGGTGCGCAGGACCCTGTATGCTTTTTGGGTGTAATGTGTCCACAAGCTGCAAGTGTACAAAGAGTTACAGTAGGCTTTAAAAAGAGTAATTTTAACCTGTTTAGTACAGCGAGCAAACCTGCGAGCATTTTTTATCAACTTATGCAATTATAAAACTAAAAAGTATCACCGCTGTGCCGGCCGGAGTGGGGGGGTGTTAAGTTATTTTCGTTACGGAATTAAGGCCCGCGATAGAAGCTATGCAATAGCTTAATTTTATAATTTTATGTATTTTCTAATTTTGACTTTTGTAATTACATTTTTCTGTTATTTTGGCAGATATGGTTACCATAGGCAACCATACTGTCAAAATCATAGATATAGGATACAAGTAGATCCACTGACAGCCCGATAATGCGTGACCAGTTGTGATTTGTCAATGTGTGTGTTAACTAGTGACGACATTTTTAGACTATCGATAATAATTGCAGTTTGTCGTTTGGAAAATAATGTTTACTGTCACACTGTTTTTATTTTGAGATTATGCACCTACTTTGCGGCATACCTAACCGCCCTCACTTCTTACAACTATAATAGTGGGCAGATAAATGTGCCCGGTGAGTATATTTTTTACATAAAATTTAATAATAAATAGTCTTGATTGATAAAAAAAATAACAGCCATTGTTAATTATTTTTCTTTATTTATTTCTTCAAAAGATTTTACCTTGTCATCTGCTGTGCCGTGTGAGCTTATCAATGGCAGTAAGTGAAAAAGAACAAGTAAACAAAATCTGAATAAACATTTACATTCTGATGTATCAAGCACTGATTATTGACTTTTAAACAAGATTATCTTAGTTATGTGATTCCTTACAGTTTCCTTCTTCAAATTGTTAAGTTGACATTCATTTGAGACGCTAAACGTAAAATAACATCAAATTTCTCCCGAAACATTCAAGATAAATGTCGACAATAGTATCGATAAATTTGAGTCAAGCTCTAGCGTACATGTAAAATATTTCGATAAATTATTTATCCACCAAAATAATGTAAATAATCAATACATAGAACTTTATCTATACAAAATATTAAAATGAACAAGTTGATTGAAATAATTTTATATTTACAACTTAACAACAAGATCAAATTCAACAAAAATAACGCGTTTTTACGATGACGACTTTCTAAGTATTTACCTGTGAAATGAGCAATTTTCTGGATTATTTTTGTGGTTGACTCCACAGGCACTCACAGAACATGTGACCATTGTTAGATAAAACTGTATTTACTTTAGATAATCTACGATGTACTAGATAATTACATAAAATGTTGAACCTTATATCGCACATGCCACTGGATGTCACTCTGTCAAATACGACAGGTCACAAAACGAAAAGATTTGTTTTCTTTTTCTATCTTGCTAGATTTCCATAAGAGGTTTTCTTCTATCTCGCAGGCTTTGTCCGTCTATTATATTCTACGTTTATGGTCAAAATACTTATTTTCTTCTAAATTCTTTTAAATTTCGGAAATTCAAAATTGTTCGATCGTGCCTCGCCCCGAGTGTTAGGTTAGGTTAATTTCGTTACGGAATTTCTGGATTCGGTCTCCACGCTCAAGACCCCCAATAGAAGCTATGCAAAAGCTTAAAACTAACCTATTGCATTCTCTTACTATACGAGCAACAAATGCCTTCGTCAGTTCGCGCCACTAGCGCTCGTTCAAACCACGTAAATTTCATTTTGGTCGTAATTTGCGATGCGCCCTTCAGCCCGATGGGAGGTGAATTTGTTTGCGTTGTATTTTTTCATTTGCTCCGAAAAATGTGAGGACATTATTTTGAATTTGTGGCAGAATGTTTATTGTTTTTGTAAATTAAAACGTACAATCGTGATGCGGTAATAAATTTTCTGTTTTAGGAATGGACGCAAAACAAAGAACTAATTTTATTAAAATGAATTGATTTTTTTATTCTAATAAAACCTTTTCTTCTACTATTATAGTGAGTATGTTTGTTACGCTTTAACTCAGAAAATAATGAAATTATTCTTAATTTTAATTTAATACAAAGATGAATTAGCGCCCCGTTTGGTCTAGTTATTTAATAACCATATTATATACCAGGTTATTTAATAACTTATTTGACATTTATTTTATTTTATTTATAATTCACGAATACTTCGTTGAGGTCATAATGTAATTACTTTTACCATCTCTTGTACCTAAATGTTTGTTGCCGTTCTAATTATGTTATGAGTGAATAAATGAATATGAATATGATCTCGGGGTCCCGTGTTCAATCCCCGGGTTGGGCAACCAAACGGTTTCAAATTTTCAAACAAAGCTGGGGTTTGTGTTCATGAACCAGCAAGTGTTAATAAACTTGGCAAGTGATTAGTGCCTGTACCCATCATTGCTCTGGTAACTTGAATTCAATGATATGAGGGGTGATTATAGGCTGTTACTTTACTTTTGTTCAGGCCACTTCCAACCTCTTTACACTTTTTAAATTGACGCGACCATTTGAATAAGAAAGCACCGAACGCGCGCAATTCAAAATTCGAATCTGGTGAAAACAAATGAACGTAAGCTACGCACATTGAAAATTGTCGCCCCGCTATCACTGTCTGCTGTGCCCGTTGTGTTTTTATATCTTTAATAAATTTGAAACATATTGTATACTAAGTTCAGGAATACATAAGAGCTACATTTCAAGATTAATCCGATAATCAAGAACCTATAGACCAATACTAAATAAAGGAAAGGTGGCCACCCGTCGGAGTCGATTCAAAGATATCTAATAAGTACATATACCGATACCGAAGCCGCTGCAAGTAAGTGTTTTATCTGACTTCTTATGCTAGCGAATGTTTGAATTGTGTTAGAGATAGGAAGTGGTATAATATACTTTCACCTTTCTTATATTTTTCCCCTTTAATATTTCGTACCTTTTAACTATTACCTTTGTACACCTGCACCTTCGTACTGCTCAAAAAACTGCCTATGTCCTGTGGGTAATATTGCATTTGGCCCCCACAACTTTACTTTATAAATTAGACCATGGAAAAGACAAAGGCCATTTTGTATGGCCACTGCCAAGCACAGTATTGCTGCTGCGAGTTCACGCGGGCAGAGTCGCGGGCAAAAAAGGTACTTATACACATTTACATTTGCGAAAAAGAATACTTAAGGTAGGCTCTCATACAGCACGTCATGTGATTCTTATGCCGTGTTTTGCTTGATATAGTTGTAGGTATGTAACTTAATTAAAAGATAAATAAATAAATTTAAAAACCTATGCGTTTGGGGTATCTATGGATAGGTCTTTTAAAATGGCATAGAGGTTCCTAGAACCATTTTTTCCAAAAGTCTAACATTTAGAAGACAGACGCTTCCAAAGTAGTAAAATGTGCCCCCCCTCACCCCTCTAACTTATAAACTAAACAAGTGAATATTTAAAAAAATATACTTAATGTAGATCTTAACATCTTAACAAATATTTTCAACGAAAATTGGTTTGAACGAGATCAAACAGGTAGTTTTTGAGAAATAGCACATTTTTAACAACCGCAAAGATAACTTAGTCGTTCATACAAACTATGAAAAATGAAGTTATTTTTGCAGTCAATTAAATATTGCGGTATTTTGGCTCAGTGGTAGTAAGTGGACCCCTAATTCAGTTAAAGTTGGTACGGAACCCTCAGTGCGTGAATCCGACTAGCACTTGGCCGGTTTTTACCACGCTTTTATATTAGCTTGGGTTGTATCTATGTATGTATGTATGTATGTATGTAATGGAATCTTTGAGCTTAATTTTCACCGATTTCCAGAACTTTGATTAATTTGAAACTTTGCACACGTATCAAGGGCCGATGACAATGCAATAATTTAATAACAGTTTTCCCAGTTTTCCTCTGTAAGAGGGAGTAAAAGAGATAGAGCTAGCGCGCGATCTGTATCAATTATGTTTCCTGCATAGGTTTGGACTTACAGTCGGTAAAGAAGGAATCAAATCTTATAAACTAAACTAAAAAGTAAAAAATAAATTATAGTTAAAAAAACTAAAAAACCACGCTTTTAAAACAGATTGAACTAAAAAAATGGTTGCCTGTAAAGTCGGTTTTACGGGCGAAGATTTTACGTGACAACGTCTTTTTCTCGGTAGAATATTTATTGATATGAATATAATTAAATTGCACAATAGGAACAAGGAATTGAATGAAAATAAGAATTGCACAAATTTTAACTATAGAAAATCTAAGCACTCCACATTTTCACTACAGACACAGCTGACGATACTTTAACCACACGTGTGAACTTGTATTATGACGCTTTCTTGTTTTTCCAACGCCAAGAACGTTCGAGAAAGACAAAGACAGAGACACAAGCATGCGCCGATTCAATGCGCCTAATTCTCTAGTGCTGCGCGCGCGGCAGACCGATCATAGTTGAGTGGGAGAGAGACGCAAGGCATTCGGCGGGCCTCTCTCTCGTTCGGTGACTCATCGTAACGTTACCGAGCGTTACACTTTTTCATAAGTGACTCCCAGCCGCAACCTAATTTAAGACGTTGTCACGTCAAAATTAAAAATAAAACTGTAGTAATCAATTGAAAAATTCATATTATTGTACAAAAAGCGTGTAGGGCTTGATTTAGATTGTTGTAAATATTTTATCAATAATTTACTATATCTGTGGATATCATAACAAGCACCCCACGCTTTTTGTACAATAATATGAATTTTTCAATTGATTACTACAGTTTTATTTTCAACTTTTTAGTTCAATCTGTTTTAAAAGCGTGGTTTTTTAGTTTTTTAAACTATATTTTTTTTAAATTAAATGTGGACAATATCACATACATTGTTCTTATCCCAATTTGAGTAACTATTTAATACACTCGTATTTTGGATATCAAAAACAACGAAGGTACTTACTACAGACACCCAGACCCGAGAAAATGTAGAATAACACTTTTTTTCTACATTAACCCGTCCGAGAATCGAACCCGGGACCACAGAGCAGACGACACCTTGAAAACCGGCGTGTACGCCACTCCGCCACGGAGGTCGTCCGATTTGCACTTGACCGTTTTTTTTTATTTCACCCTCTCACCTCCCGCCATTACCGTAAATATTCTGGGCTCAAGTGGCGGGGCGTGCGTCCAATTACGTTAATATTCTAAGCCATAAAAAAGCTGCAAAAAATTAAGGTCTGATTTTTAAAACAATTTAACCGCAATGGTTTTACGAGTATTAAGTGTGCAAATAAATTTTGGTTAATTGCTTCGGCATCGCCTTCACGAGCCCCTTAGACTCCCAGATTGGGCTGTAGATATGTCAGCCAGTCAGTCAGTCAGTGAGTCACTTAGGGCCATTTCCAATATATAACCTATCTATCTTCAGTTTTGGCATATCGGAGATAGGAAACAGTTTCTATCTTTGTTTTTGCCGTCCAGAGAAACAAAGACAAAAGTTGTTTTCTATCTCCGATATGCCAAAACTGAAGATAGATAGGTTATTGGAAATGGCCGTTAGCGACTACTAGAGCTAAGTGCTGGCCCAAAGTGATTTAATTTTATTACTTCTAAACAAAATCAATTCTCAAAAAACTAGAACAGTATAATTTTAGCGAATTCCCTTTAGTATTTTTTGAATTAATGCTAACTGCTTTTCATTTAGGCATTCTATCGTATTGTACATTATTGCTAAAAGCGGCCGCTTTTGGCGTTAGCGACAAATTCGACTTTATATACAACTAAATGAATAGTTTACTGTGATTCAATAAATACTAGAGGTAATTTGCTTAAATGATAATGTGCCAGTTTTTTTTTTAATTGATTTTGTTTAGAAGAAATAAAATTAAATCAATTGGGGGCAGCCAATGATATTACAAAGAAATAGATATGTTACTTCGCGGCTTAAGTTAAGAAGTCTTTTTGAGTCAATTGTAACATGTCTCAATCAGTTTGCGTCAAACAAGCAAGAGCGAGTCACAATGACAGATTAACAAAAATTTGAAAAATGCCGTCTTATGTATTTCGATTTAGCACAAATTATTGTGCTAAAATGAATAAATCTCAAGGGATCACATATCACATGTAAGTTTATAAAAATATTTGTTTTATACTACGTGTTTTTTAATTTTTAAGTTTCTTTGTAAGTGCTAAGACGACGACATAGATTAAAAATTCAGATGCGACAATTTAGGTATCAATATGACGAGTTAATCATACCATAGCACACATAGTGGTATTTATTTAAAAATAATTCTAATTAAATTCTTCATAATTAAATTTGGTACTTTGATAGTTTCAACCACAGAACATGGAAAAAGATTAGAACGGCTGTCATGCGCCAATGGGGGCTATCGCTAGTGAATTTGCCACTAGAGGCGCTAGTGTCACGTGAGGTCCAATATCATTCACTTTGTACTGGTTTTAGCGGAATTTGTTGCATAAATTATAATTTCTTTAATTTACCTGCTGGAAAGTGATCTCCTTCGTAAAATATCGCAAATATGGATTATTTGGCGATTAATGTAAACGCTTTAAAAGCGGAATTAAGAAAAAGCGCAAAAATAGGCGGCCTCAAGAGCAACTATTTCAGAAGTTAGTTTGTTGATATCAAGATATTATAAACAATATAACCTTAATTAGATTCAAGATATAATACTTTGTTTCGGCGCCGATCGCCTTTGATAGCTATACCTCCAGACCTCAGTCTACAGTGGCGCCAACTGATGAGCAAAGAAACGGTAGTCCCCATTGTATGAGAACCGATGTCGCCGCTTGCGCCCCACTACACGTAAACGAGTACAAAGAACGCTAACCAATCGCAGTGCTCACGTTTCGGCAGAAGTAATATCATTTGCTCATAACCTCTGTGGCGTGCCTGCCCCTCCAACATCGCCTTTCTAACCCTTTTCCATGTTCTGTGGTTTGAACCGTGATGTTAAAGTTCTGGAGTAGCTAATATGAAACGTAAGTACCCTGCCAGTGTTAAGATTTACTATTCACAATTGTTTTCCTAGCTTTCCTTGTAATGAAGTTAGAAAAGAAGAGTTAATTGCAATAGTGCGAAAGCAACGAAGTGAATCAGACTGGATGTAATTGTGTAATATCTTTTTGTTAAAATTGTACAAACATAAATATTTCTGTTAAAAAATCTAACTTGTGTAACTTTCATAATTCCAATGTATGTTTTATGTTACGTACTTACATAGTAAAAATATTTTTTCATACAACACAAATACAACCTTTTTTATTTCTCTCTATTTTCTAATTACCTACTTTCAAATATGTACAATTTAGTATGAACATAGCATATCTATTTCTTTCTAATATCATTGGGGGCAGCACTTAGCTCTAGTAGTCTGCTTAATGTTAGTCAGTCAGTCATGTTTGTATTTTTCTCGACTACAGCAGAGCCAACAGGAAGGGTAATAAAAAAAAAGACGTGTGGCACTCGGAGACTGCCGCGGTAAAGCTATTGCATAGCATTTTTTATCAACTTATGCAATTATAAAACTAAAAAGTATCACCGCTGTGCCGGTCGGAGTGGGGGGGTGTTAGGTTATTTTCGTTACGGAATTTCTGGATTCGGTCTCCACGCTCAAGGCCCTTAATTTTATAATTTTATGTATTTTCTAATTTTGACTTTAGTAATTAAATTTTTCTGTTATTTTGGCAGATATGGTGACCATAGGCAACCATACTGTCAAAATCCTTATTTTCTTTTAAATTCCTTTAAATTTCGGAAATTCAAAATTGTTCGATCGTGCCTCGCCCCGAGTGTTAGGTTAGGTTATTTTCGTTATGGAATTTCTGGATTCGGTCTCCACGCTCAAGGCCCGCGATAGAAGCTATGCAATAGCTTAAAAAGAAAAAAACAAATGTGGACAACATCACATACATTGTTCTGATCCCAATTTGAATAACTATTTAAAGCACTCGTATTTTGGAAACCAGAAACAACGAAGTTACCACAAACACCTAGACCCGAGAAAATGTAGAAAAACACTTTTTTTTTACATTGATCCGTCCGGGAATCGAACCCGGGACCTCGGAGCAGGCGACACCTTGAAAACCGGTGTGTGCGCCACTCCGCCACGGAGGTCGTCAAAAGCAATGAATTCATCAGTCTATTTACATATGTATCGGAATAGTATTTGATTTTGACATGTCATTGCTATCAAATAGTGCGTCATTGGGAAAAATATAAAGAAATACGTTTTTTAACGTCTACTTTCCAAGGTTTTTAATAGTTATTATCCTATTCCCGACGAATACAGTTCAAGAACACTAAAATAAAAATCGGTCCAGCCTTTCTCGAGTTATGAGTGGTGTTACCAAAACGAGTTTCCTAATATAGAAGACTAGCGGACCCCGCGAACTCCGTATCGCCTCAGAATAAGTAGTGATTTTGACGTCTTAAATGTCATTGTTGTCAAAAGGGCAGAAATGGAAATTTCAAATTCAAATTCAAATAATGGTATTTTTTTTTAGATTTATACAATAATATTATAATAACATAAAAAATCACTAATCACATTGAAAATAGAATAATAATAATAACTTGAAATTAATAAATTATAATACATATCTATTTGTATGAAGAAATACAGTTTCTATGTTTGTTATTTTACGTTAACCTTCCTATGTTTTCAACACTTATTATCCTGTTCCTGGCCAAGACAAATCCAATAAAACAAAAGTTATGAAAATCGGTTCAGCCCTTCTTGAGTTATACGTGGTGTAACTAACACAACTTTCTTTTATATAATAAAGAAGATGTTTCTGTGTAACTGTTTATCAAATGTGTGTCAAATAAATATTTCTTTTTTTCTTCCTTTCAAGATATAAGATACGATGACAGTACAGTTTTCTTCTGCGTTTATTTAGCTGAAACATTTAAAGAAGTAAATAATAAATAGATCTCCCAATTACATTAAGTAATAGTTCAGTTCGAAGTCGTCTCCGACCTGCTTCATTAGTCTCCGGAGATCGGCGCTTACTGGCACAGAATAAAATGTTGCCACCCAAGTGGCACTCTTTTTGTTTTTTGTTCGAGAGCTCAAAATTCATTCCATTTTAATATGGAACCCACTCCAAAGAGTAGAAAAATGGGATTAGAAATTTGGCTAATTTTGATTTGATGCCAAACTCCAACACGCAAAATCCAGACTGAAATTGAGGGCATTACTTTTTGTCGGTCGATTTTTTTACCCCGAAGTATAGCATAATTCAGAGTTGATAAGCGTGGCAACCAAATAAATCCCGTCAACGTCACAAGAAACGAAAAGAGCAACTAATTTTGTGTCGGTACCTAATATTAAAGTCCGCAATCATCAGTGTTTTTTGTACGAGAAACGTTTTAAAAGCCTACCAAGTTTTCTAATGCTGATATCATGCCAACAGTTTGCCATACAGTGTAGTATGTAGGTACCTTATCTGCCTTTTGTATTCCTTTTATCCTTACCTTTCATTCCTTTTTCATCTTATCATCATTTAGTTTTATTTAGCTTATAATTTAATGTATTTTCCAATTGAGACATTTGTACTAAAATTTTCTATTGACAGATATCGTTACTACTGGCAACCGTTCTGTCAAACGTTTGTCAGCGGGCCACATCTCCACGCCTCAACCTCAGTTTGGATTGTCACTTGTGAAATTTTAGTTCCGTGATTATACTTATTTACCTTATAATCCTGTATTATAATAATATTTAGGGGATAATTATAGGGAGGCAGGTTCCCTTAACTTTCCCCCATTCCCTTTCTTTTGTAGCGTGGCAGAGCCTAGGTTTCTAAGATTTTATTCCTCTTCAAGGGTACCCAAGATTGTCTGACACGTTCTAACAGACGAGTCACCTTTTCTGCCTAACAACTTGTCTAGACCTGTCTTATCTCTATCTTTTTGCAGGTATCTCACGCGACGCTCGCCTCAGACGTGGGACTGCAGGGCTAGGGGTGGAGGAGGGGGGGTCCCGTGAGGCGACCTTTGCGGTAAGTCTGTTTGACGTCGAAATTGAAAAGTCACTTGTTTGTTTGAGGCCGAAGTGGCGGTAGATTGCTTTGGGATCGGATTTTGATAAGGCATTACTTGGAAACAACTATTTGAACTATGAAAATTTTGACGATCTCCGTAGCGGAGTGGCGTACACACCGGTTTTCATTGTGTCGCCTGCTCTGAGGCCC
Organism: Anania crocealis; assembly: GCA_949315895.1. Classification (NCBI taxonomy): domain Eukaryota; kingdom Metazoa; phylum Arthropoda; class Insecta; order Lepidoptera; family Crambidae; genus Anania; species Anania crocealis. The sequence goes on from OX438876.1 coordinate 1,259,106, forward strand.
CGGGTTCGATTCCCGGATGAGTCAATGGAGAAAAAACGTTTTTTTCTACATTTTATCGGGTCTGGGTGTTTGTGGTACCTTCTTTGGTTCTAGATACGAGTTCTTTAAATAGTTACTCAAATTGGGATCAAAAAAATGCATGTGATTATGTCAACATTAAAAGAAATGTCTGTCTGGTAATGCGAAATAAACATTACCGCTAATTTTTAGTACGCAGAAAGCCGCAAAACTTTAGTTCATAAGTCCACCTTTTGGTAACTCTCAAAAACACTGTCAGCAAGTTAAGTCTTTAGATTTTCAGTTTTGTGATGTGAAAATTGGTACGAACCAAACAAATATGTTACATTTAACTAAAAAAAAAAAAAAAAAAAAAAAAAAATTAAGCTCAACTAACGTAGCCCTAAGACACTTTTTACATTTAACTAAAAATTTGGTTAATTTAATTAATATTTACTGCCTTTACGAGTCCAACATCCATGCAACATTACTCATTTAAGAACAATCTTAAAGAGAAGTAAATTAAGCTATTGAAATATCATTGCTAAAATTTTAGTTATATCTGATGTTTCACCAACATATGAAATGGTAGGTGTACGTTATGAACTAATATCAGCTCTTGGCCCGAGTTCAATACTAGGGGTGGGACACTTGTCAGCATGTATCATATCGATAGAACAATTTTTTAAGTGATAACTTCTTATGGAATGATAAACCACTTCGTTACGGCATACGGCAGCGACAGGCAGGTTCCTTCTCTATCACTCTAACTTACAGAGCTAGACGTATTACGGTTAGACGGTTCCCTCACTTTACTTAGTGTTTAGTGTGCGATAGACATTTTCAATATTGTATAGTTCAACTTAGATTAGTTTAAGTCATCACTTCTGACGGGCGTTCCGTGATACACACGTTTCCGTTTTGTTTCTTCAGACTAAAAAAGTCACTTGGTCTAGGATGGTCACCATGGTAACTAAGTATCCAGATCATAACGAGGAACACGGACCATTCTGACGGTAATGTGTAATTTTAAAGGAATAAAAAAACGCTTTTTTAGTCGCAAAATGTGTTTAGTTGGTGCATAATGATTGTAGGTCACTGCTTGTTTAGTAATACTTTTAGTTGTATTGTTTAGTTCACGGTTTGAGTCTGCTCATGCCCTTGTAATTAAAATTAAAAAAAAATTACCTCCCTCTGTACCCTACATTAGTTTTCTTATAAGTTCATTAGCTTAGGCAAAAAACATTACGTTTCAATTATTCAACTATGACTGTTCCACGTTTTCTTTAATTAGTTAATTATTATTTTCACACAGCTATTAGTCGAAGAGGCTTAGTAACATTTAAATAATTATCGATAAGGAAATCTTTTCATCAAAACAAATGCTGTCATTAAATCAAAAAAGGTCTCAAAAAACGATTTCAAAGTATTTTTACAAAACTAAGTTTTATCATTTAAAAACACCTTAAAAAAGAGATTCAATATCTTCAAATTATCGACAAATCCCAACCCTAGTCCACTGAACCGTCCGCGGCTATGGGCCGTGAAGCTTATTTGTATAAAGCTCCGGTTTGAACTCTTTACTTATTGGAAAGCTCATCGAAATGGAAAGTTCATAAAATATATGAAATCTTTTGAACTTTGTGCCATATTTTTAGTAAGGTCCGATTATGAAAGACTAGCTGTTCGCGCGACTTCGTACGCGTCAATTTCTGTTATTCTTCGCTTCTGTTCTGATGCTTCGCTCCTATTAATAGATTCGGGCATTAGGCCGGCGAAACCAATAACTTAACGTGAAAATAATATTTTTCATATTTATAATCCTAACATTTTTCTTTAATTTTTGATACATTTTGTTCATAGAACCATGATTTGACACTTATTTCAAATGCATTTAATACTTTTTTTTGTCAACTGTACAAGTTGAAAACAATAGAAAAATAATTATAATCACATTTATCGCATTCGGGGCCCTCCGGGACGGGGCCCTCCGGGATCGGGGTACTCAGGGAATAATCCTTGGTAGCAGCGTGATGTTATATAGCCTAAAGCCTTCCTCGATACATGGACTATCCAACACAAAAAAAATTTTTCAAATCGGACCAGTACTTCCTGAGATTAGCGCCTTCAAACAAACAAACAAACAAACAAACTCTTCAGCTTTATAATATTAGTATAGACACTCGTAGAAGATAGATTATACACACACTTGAAACCACTCACACTAAAAGAGAGGCCCATGTCCTAACCTATAATGAAAATGATGTCCAATTCTAGACTGCTGTGGGCTAAAGTGGATTATAATAATGTAATCAGGTCTCAGAGAGCTTCTGCAATACGTGGTAAGTGGCGTCATGTTAATAATTCTCTGTAACAGTCTGAGAGCTTAATCCTCTCTGCGGCTTTCGCCGAGAGATGCCTTAATTATCTGCTCTTTATTAACATTACTCCACTTTAATTAATACATTAAAATTGAATTTTATTTTTTAATCTTTATTAAAAGTTCAACTGCGAAAGTAACTGTCTGTCTGTCTGTCATCAGGCTTTATTATCATGAATCGTGATAGCTGCTGTCCGTTTTCTTTTGGCAATACTCTTTAGACATATTTAACGACACCTACAGACATTGAAATTTTCAAAAATTATGTATTTCTGTTGCCAACACAACAAAAGCTGAACACCAAATTACTAAAATAAAATAAAAACCTGACTGCTAAAACACTTATCATGTATGACTTTTTTTATCAATTACAAAATTTTTATAGGCGGTAAGTATCGTATTTAGAGCCCATTTATGAAGTGAAAAATGTAGGTCGAGTTTTCACCCGAAAATATTTTTCACAACATACCTAGTTTTCTTTCTACCTCTTTTTTTTACCTAGTTTTCAATTTTTGCGATCCTAAGCCTGTTAAGGTTTAAAGGTACATATAATCAAAAACTTATAAATAGTATCGTAAAGAATGAATGAGATGCGCATCGCGTAAAAAGAGTGTTGTAAAAGGCCGTATCAAAAATTTTAGATTTTTGCATTGCATTATGATAATTGGTACAAAAGGTTGTTTGTTAGCCTAAGACCGGGGCAGCTCCCCGGCGACATTGTTTAACTGTATTACTAGCATTGTTTAGAGGGAAACCTGTTATTGGCCATATTAATGTCAAACTTTTATAAAATGTTACATACTTTATATATACGCTGTTGGTTTTCTAAATAAAATAAAATAAAATAAAAAATAAAATTTTCTAAGTGTCATTTTTGTAGTGGGCTATTCCGAAAGAATAAATACGACATTTGTGTTTTGTCTCGTAGATTGCTATATTAAAATTTGGAAAGTGGTTAAAATTTCATCCTGTATTTTATCCGCGAACGGGCTTCAGCTAGTATAAATATAAATATTTGCGCATCAAATTCAACCTTTTTTCATTCGGTTGATTAACCTTTGTAGCTACTTATATTTAGACCCCCCTTGCAGTCCCCTCTTCTGTGAATACCGAATCAAACGGAATAGGCAATGGGGGGTAAATAGAAATTGAGCTTTTCGTATCGGAATTGTATACGGATAGTTTTCGTTTGATGTTTTTATTTGTAAAAAATTTGAAAATAAAAATGCTGTTTCAGCTAACTTTCTATATAAGTAGTTCTTGTCAACACTACTATTAAAAAGAGAAAAGATTTGATTGTTTCTTTGAATTGAATAGACTGTGAAACAACTGGACCGATTTGAAAATTATTTTGCCATTAGAAGCCGACATTATCCCTAATGAACATTGGCTACTTTTTACCGCGGGACCCGCTAGGTGGCGCCGCTGCCGGTATGACAACTACTCAACGTCTAAATCAAATCAAATCAAAATCAAATCAAATCAAATATATTTTATTTTGCTCAAAATGTGGTACATACAGATCTTAAATTTTATTCTATCATTTCTTCGTGTAATTTAAATTCGTTTATTCTATCATTTCTTCGTGTAATTTAAATATCCTTACTCATAATACCACCCACTTTTTTCCTAATTGCGCACCTTCTCTTCTTGACCTGTCGATTGTCACTTCTACTGACCACGTTGCTAAGTATGGCCAGTGTCATGCTGATGCTTTTTCTTACCACGACCTTATTTACCTGTCGTATAAGATTCGTCCTCCAAAGTTTAAGGCAAAATTTCTCCTGCAACGCAATTTTAGTGGCATGAACCTAGACGCTTTTAAACACGATGCTGCTAACATAGACTGGTCCGCGGTAGAGAGTGCTAGTATTTTGGATGAGAAAGTTACTCTTTTTAATGCACTTCTCCTGAATTTGTACGATAAGCATGCTCCTGTTCGCCCTGTAAGAATTAAGCATGTTCCTGCACCTTGGCTTACAGATGAACTTAAATTGCTAAGAGATAAAAAACATTCAGCTAAGACTAAATTTAAATTGAACCCGTCCGAGGAAAACCGCGCAAAATACAAAAGTATTCGGAATCGCTGCAATAGACTGTGCAGAGACGCTCAAAGACGCCATATTCATAAATCAGTAGAAAATGGAGATCCAGCTAAAGTCTGGAGATTCCTCAAGTCTATTGGAGTTGGAAAATCACGAAATGATTCTGTGCCCCTAAATATCAACATTGATCTTTTAAATAAGCATTTTTCCACATCTGTCGCTATTGATAGCTTAACAAAAATTAATACACTTACTCAACTTTCCTCACTTCCAACTCCTGACTACCCTTCTTTTAGTTTTAGTCAAGTATCTGATTGTGATGTTAAGAGACACATTTTATCTATAGCCTCTAATGCAGTCGGAAGTGATAGTGTTAGTCGTAATATGGTTCTCCCTCTGATAGACATCCTAACTCCTATAATCTGCCACATTCTGAATCATTCCCTATCCTCTAGTGTTTTTCCGTCACTATGGAAAGATGCTCAGATTACCCCTCTCCCGAAAAAAACAAATCCTTCATCATACTCTGACTATCGGCCCATTTCAATATTTCCTTTCCTCTCTAAAGTGTTGGAACGCGTTGTTCATCACCAACTTAATCACTTTCTGACTTCAAACCAACTCCTTCATCCCTTTCAATCTGGTTTCCGCCCTGGCCATAGTACATCTACGGCATTGATAAAGATCACAGATGATATCCGTTATGGCATGGACTGTCAGAAACTTACTGTACTAACGCTACTTGACTTTAGCAATGCTTTTAACAATGTCGATTTCGACATTTTAATTGGACTGCTATGTTCTCTTAACATATCTCCAACGGTGCTGGACTGGTTTCACAGTTACTTGCATGGACGTCGGCAACGCATTCGTTTAGAGGAATCCTCCTCTGAATGGTGTGACATCAGTGCCGGTGTCCCTTAAGGTGGCGTGCTGTCTCCTCTTCTCTTTACTATTTTCATCAATTCAATTACTCATAATCTAAAATCTTCTTTCCACTTATATGCAGACGATCTCCAAATATACTATCAAGGGCGCTTTGAAGACCTCTCCATTGTTGTAGACGTAGTTAATAATGACCTTCGTCATATACATGACTGGAGCAAGTCCTTTGGTCTCAAGGTAAACCCATCTAAAACGCAGGTGATAATTTTGGGAGGTTCTAAGCAAATTTCTAAAATTGACTGGCCGACCTTGAGGCCCATCACGTTTGACGGTATCCAAATACCTTATAGCAAATCTGTCAAAAGCCTTGGCATTCATATCGATAGCACACTTACTTGGGTCAAACAAACTGGGGAAGTAAGTAGAAAAATATACGCAGCAGCAGCATCATTAAGCCGACTTAGAAATTTTTTACCTACACCCACTAAAATTGCTCTTGTCCAGGCTTTACTATTTCCGATTTTAGACTATGGAGATTGCTGCTACTTAGATTTAAATGAGAATCTACTTGATAAACTTGATCGCATACAAAACTTCTGTATACGGATAGTGTTTGGTCTGCGGAAGTTTGATCATGTTACCGAATACAGAACTCAATTAAAGTGGCTCCCTATACGGCTTAGACGGGATTTCCATATTCTTTCCTTACTTTTTACTATTTTATTCAATCCAAAGTCTCCGCCGTACCTTAAAGAGCGCTTTCAATTCCTTCAGTCTTCCGTGCGGTCTTCCAGTAAACTACATCTTAAATTTCCTCCCCATTCCACTGTAGTATGTGTACGCTCCCACCCACACATTAACATAATCCGTTGCCTATATATGTATTGTGATTTATTAAGAGAACACATTAATTATACGCGCATCGTTACAGTAACACCTTGTTTCATTCGTCTCCGCTCGCCCAACATTGCATGGCGACCCTGCCAGTGCTGCCTTTTGGGCAGTGCTGTGCAGCAAAATCTGTGGTTTTTTTTATATATACATTTTAATAATTATAATAAAGACTTTAATAAATAACGAGCAAAAAGTGAACGTTTCAAATGGACTATAAAATATATAAAAAGAAGATAATAATATGGGATTTGAAGACACGGTGTCCGAAGAACGTAAAAAATAGTTTTGGGAAAGCTGGCGGCCGGGCGTTGATGGTGCCGGAAGGAGGAAGGTGATGTGCTGGGCGCCGGGAGATGCTGGTGTCCACTGATGGAGGTATAGAAATGAGCTGGGCGCTGGGAGATGTTCGCGTCGGATGATGGGTTGATTTGTTGCTGGGCGCCGGGAGAGTTCGAGTCGGTGGTGCCGCGGTCTGCCAGATGAAGAAGAGTTGGAAAAACGGCATTATGGTTAAGTAGATTTTAAAAACATATATAATCAAACTAAATAGTTTTATAAAGTACATAGATTAATAAAAAATAAACAATAAAAATACATACTTACTTAATTAAGTAATTGTAACCTAGAAGTGGCCACTGTATAGGTAAATAATATTAAAGATTTTTATAACTCGTAAATACAGTTTTCGTAGTCGGGTTAAATTTAGTACTTACTTACTTTTGACTTACATTTACTTGATACATTAATATCTTTAAAATATCTCTGAAAGCTTTGAATCGCTATTTTAGTTCGTTTTTTTGTGTTGTTGGATTAGTAGATTAATAATCAGATCAAAATTTTTATAAGGCATATTGTAACAAATTTTAAAATAAGGTGAACGTATAATTCTGTCTTAAATTCTGGCGTACAGATCTAAAGGTTTTGACAATTATTTCGTTTTCAATAAACTCATAAAGCACTTTATAAATTTTGTAACAGTAACAGATGTCTAAGTTTTTCGCATTCGTAAGCGAATTATTCTACGTAAGCAATGAGGTCATTCATAATTACATTCTTTAGTACGGATCGGATTTCCTATCCGAATAATTATCAATATTTAAAAATAAAAAACACAATTTTTCAGAAAGTTAGAATCTAAAACTTGAGAAGATCTTATCATAATTCGATTTCTTTTTGTTTGATCAAATTGAACTTGCCAATTATTAATAACCAAAAATGAGCGTGTCTTTTAAATTACTATTTTTTTGGTTAAAAATCAATTTTAATTGTTATATGCTGCACTCAAACTTTAGAAATGTCTTATTCAATGAATTTACTGATTCACATATACGTATACGTATGCTTTTAAATTTCATTTCGTGTCTTATGAAACTTATGCATTTTATTTTTATTAAGTCAATAGTATCCATTTGATTGATCTAACTAATACTACGTGTTATTAATGTATAATCTAATAACTATACGAGTATTTCTTTTAAAAAGCGTTTTGTTGAAATAATAGTAAATTCATTTCCATGTTTTCAATTGGTATATCTACTCGTAGGTACCGTAAATGAATATTAGTATCAAGTTTGATAATTTACTTTAATACATATAATTTTTTGCTTCACATTCAACTCAATAGATGCATTTAAAAAATATAAGTACGATGACTGTTGAGCTATTTTACCATTTTATAAAGTAAAATAAATATTTATTTTGGTTTTACAAATTTCATTTTGATTGTACCTAGACCATAAAATCGAATACTACAATCAAATACGTTCATTTAAAATATCATAGTAATTAATATCATATTTTATAATCTATTGGTATTCTGAAAAGTAGGTAAACTACATACCTACCGTAAGTTGATTTGAAATAAGTCGTTCTTTTTTCAGATTCTGTATAACTGTGCGTTTTCTGTGATTTCTTAATCTTGCTATTTAAAGTATTTTATTGAACTAATTTGGTTAAACTCAATTGTACAAGTGTGTAACTTTTACTTAAGAACTTTATTCTAAATCACTTTCAAATATAAAGATGTGTACCAAGAAGCCTATATGTACACATAAATATAAAATTAAAAAAAAAAAAACATAAGTCATATTTACATGTAAAATATTTGTCTATGATAGTGTTACATACATAATTTATGTATGTATGTATACATAAAAATATATTTTTTCTAAATACTTATTTACCGTTTTATAAAATAAAATATTTGTGCCGTAAACTGTCGATGATATCTACTAACATACATAATTTGATTACATTAAAGACTATAGTTATTTCCATAATACTAAAACAGAATTTTCTTATTACGCTTTAGCACAGTGACATATGTTTATTTTATGTAAGTTTTCTATAAAGATTTATACATTGTTCTATTCAATAAGCAATCAGTTTGGTTCGTGGTATTCATACAGAAATTTATCATTTGAATAATTACATGAATTTAAAAGTTTCTTAACTTGTAACTACATTAATTTGATCACGAATTAATATTTGACCTAAATGTTACCTTTTAAGTTATTGAGCATCAAATTGCATTATGCTATGTTGCAAGACCACACATATTGCCACACATGCAACAACGTCAGCATTTTAAGTTAGCAACGTTAATCAGAAAGAAACATAACGCTTGTTAAACCTTACTGAAAAATTTAACAACAACAGATATTGTAACACAGCATAATTTGATTCGCATGTCATCATTCTATGTACCCAATATTAGATATTAGTTGTTGAATGAAATCTTAAACGTTATCTTTATTTGCAACGTACTAAATTTCTTGGTAATGATTAATATTGTTGTTATTCTAACAAGTTTTGTTTGGTAGTGGGTTCCTAACTATTTATATAATGTTTTGATTAATACTTTTAAAGCATAGATTCTTCTACTTTTGATTTTAATATTATTAAGGAACGTAATTCCATGAATTGATACGAGTCTGAAGTTAAGACATTAGTTTTGTTTATGTTAGTTGGTGAGTAGGTAGTAGATGGTACGAATGTATTAAATAGCTTTTGTACCAATAGAGTGCATTAGGAACATTCGATAAAAAGATAGGAATTGTGAAAAGGAGTATGAAACGTTTATATGGATGATAGTGATGGAAGGTTTATGAGATTTAAAGATTGTTTTGTTTGTATAAAGAAATATGTAGTAATTTTAGAAAGGGAATACTTTAGTAGAGATATTTTGTGATACAAGTGGGGTGATCAACCACAAGTAAACAAAATTATTTATGCTAAGGGATTCAATCGTTTGTCAGTTTGTATTTTAGTTGGTAATGAATGTTTATGATAGAAAAAAAAGGTACTTTTGGCACAAATGAGGAGGACAAACGATGTCAAATCCTTCAGTTTGATCATGGTGTAAACGAGGTTTCTCCGTGTAAGCCGTTGGAGATCACAAAGATCTTAAAAGAGGACACGTTAATATGACAAAATAAGAGCACGAGGTACAGTAAAGGGAATCAGATCCTTCATTTGATCATGGCGCAGACGAGTTTCTCTCCGTGAAAATAGTTGGAGATCGAGTGATCTTAAAACACGACCCTTAAAATAAGTCTATGCATAGCAATTATGACTATTATGTCTTATTGAAAAAAAGTCGACTATATAATATAAACTGTACCTTAAATAAAATGTATATGAAAATAAGAGCCGGCCGGCCTAAATAAAATAATAAGTGCTCAATTAAGTGTTATATGCCAAGTAGGTGATTATGCCAAATAAATGAAGGTGCCAAGTAAGTGGTTAAAATGCCAAGAAAGTGGCTAAGCTAATAGGCTTTGAATAATGTACCGAGAATGTAAGATGATGTATTGAAATGAAGTGTCTATTATAAAAAAAAAAAGACTAGATTGGTAGAAAAGTGTACCTATAGTCAATGTGAAATTATTTTGTAAAATAATGTTTGTTTAAAATATTTATAAAAGTGAATTTATACTTGATTCTTGACTCGATTTAATGATGATAATTGTATAATATTTCAGTACTTAGTTTGCGGTGTTAGGTTCCCACTATACCATTTATGTGTAATTAATAATGTTGACACTACTCTTCGTAAAATTTAAAGTAAATTTATCAAGTCATCAGCAATTAATTGTAAATGTATTTTACCTTTATATTTAATTTGATACCATTAACATGGTTTACATTGCAAAAAAAAAACTTTTTAACACTAATGAAATTGTTAGTTTTTTTTTCATTTATTGGGATAAACAAATTTTTTGTATGTTTTATAATAAATGCTACAGAGGGACATGTAAAATAAACTTAAATTGTAATTTGAAATAAAAAAAAATATTGACCTGGCTACTATTATAAAATAAGAATAATATTTACTTCACGTTTATATGATCTATTTAGAATAATACATAAGCTTAATATTGTATGAATTGTAACTTTGCGTTGTTTAATTTTCGTAACACAATTTTCACCCTATCTGAATCATTGTAAAACAATTTGGTGAAATTACTGTAATATTTAATTCTGTTTTTTAACTTTTACCCTAAAAATACTTTCCTTTAAGTTCTGTAACTTAAACTATTGTTATACAATTTGGAATTAGCGAAATCATGATTTGATACCAAAAACTATTATTCTCACTCATTCACTGTACAGTCCATTCGTTTGTGGAACTCCCTACCACTGACTATCAGACAATCTGAGTCGTTAGCTATTTTCAAAACCAGGCTCAAAACGTATTTTCTAGCGCTTTGATCAAAACAACTTTTGTCACATTAATCGCTTCTTGGTCACCTAGACACGACGGTTTCTTGTTCATATCAAGTATGTATTTAAGTGTATGTAGTGTATTTTGTTTAAATATGTATTTATATTTATTTATTTATGTAGTTGTGTTGTATTTAAGTTTATTTAATACATAGGTAATAATAAGTTTTTGTTGACTAAATTCCATCATTATCATTATTAACTTAAGTAGTATTAATTTTACATTTTGTCTTAGTACTTAGCACCACCTTCCCCTTTCTTTCCAGTTTTTCCTGTAAAGGTTGTCTGGAAGAGATCGCTGATGGCGATAAGACCGCCTTAGTTGTACATCTTACTGTAAAAATTAAATTTTGTAATTTCTTTTTGGTGTGCAATAAAGTGTATTCATTCATTCATTCATTCATTCATTCATTAAATTTTAACAGTGTTTCACACAATTTACCAGAATCTGGCATGCAAACAATTTTTTTATATACAAATATTACTAATTTTAACATCATATTTCTTTGAAAAAATTAAAATATTCCTCCACTGAGTAGAAACAGTTATGTATAAACCAGGTTTTTAGTTTCTTTTTAAACATTTCTAATGATAGAGACTTCATATCATCGCTCAGTCTGTTATATATTTTGACTGCCATTGGGTAGCTATTTTGGCCATATATCCGAGTCGTTACTGTATTTAGTATCAGCTTGTTAGGGTACCTTGTATTACGTCCATGTGTCCATGCGTGTTTTAAATAACGTTGGGTGACTTTTGACAAAGACGCATATTTCATAAATATAAATGCAAGAAACAGTAAGAAAATTTAAGTCTTTAAAAAGTCTAGGCCGATTTGGTTCAAATTTTGTTTGTGTATTTCCAAGGTTTCACTGACACGAATCTATTAAGCCTACCTAATCGACCGCGAAATATGACGTGGAGTTCACGCGGGCGGAGCCGCGGATAAGAGCTAGTATTATATAAAGTATTCAATAGCTGTTTCATCTTAACTGATTGTTAAACATGAGTAAAGATGTTTCTTTCTGGTGTTAAGAGAGCAAAACTCCTATCATTTGATAACACTACGCTGGCTTACAGCGATAAAAACATACTTGAAAAATTGGCGCTGTGACTAAATATCTCGGTAGATTAATTTAAAAAAGCCCCGCGTCCGGTATGAATGGAGATGAGGGTTCAAGTCCCGCCTGAGACTTTATTTTTCAAGTTTTAAATACTGATATTTCCAAAATCTATTCAAAACTGAGCAGTCATTGCCCCGAAGAGCTATGAATTCAGAGCTTCGAAACTTAGCATTGTGTTTAGCTAAAACTTTAATAGAGTTGTTCTGGAGCTTTCGCTGTTAAGGTACTAATTCTAAATTGGATTTTAATCCCTTGAGAAAAAGCTGTACTCTATTATTTTAGTTAATTTACACAACCGTTGTGGTTATGCGTGTGCCCATCATTGCTGTGGTAACTTGAATTCAATGATGGAGGCCTTTGCCTGCAGTGGGATGATTATAGGCTGTTACTTTACTTTTGTATGGCATAAAATGGTCCTTAGCTCGCACTGGCATATTTCTTTATGTATACATAATAAATAACTCAATAAATTATAGTTTAAAAAACTAAAAAACCACGCTTTTAAAACAGATTGAACTAAAAAATTGAAAATAAAACTGTAGTAATCAATTGAAAAATTCATATTATTGTACAAAAAGCGTGGGGTGCTTGTTATGATATCCACATATATAGTAAATTATTGATAATAATTATTTACAAGAACCTAAATCAAGCCCCCCACGCTTTTTGTACAATAATATGAATTTTTCAATTGATTACATACTACAGTTTTATTTTCAATTTTTTAGTTCAATCTATTTTAAAAGCGTGTTTTTTTTAGTTTTTTGAACTATAATTTATTTTTTACTTTTTAGTTTAGTTTATAAGATTTGATTCCTTCTTTATCGACAGTAAGTCCAAAGCTATGCAGGAATCGTAATTGATACAGATCGCGCGCTAGCTCTATCTCTTTTACTCCCTCTTACAGAGGAAAACTGGGAAACCGTTATTCAATTCTTGCATTGTCATCGGTCCTTGATACGTGTGCAAAGTTTCAAATTAATCAAACTTCTGGAAGTTGGTGAAAATTATGCTCAAAGATTCCATTACATACATAGATAGATACAACCCAAGCTAATAAAAGCGTGGTAAAAAAAAAAAGTCTGACTTTAGTGACCGAGTATGACCGCTGCATCTCGGCACCAGCGCACACTTGTCCCGAAGCAGTGGTAGGTTTAAATATTGGGACGTGTAATATCGCCTCCTGGGGCCTATTTGCTGAAATAATACTGGCTGGCTTAAAGAATGGATGCATAACGCGTTTAAATACTTTACGTAGTCGACACACCTCCTCCACTCTCTTCCATGTGCCTTTCTTCTGTACCAAATATGCTAAGAACTCCGTTGTGTGCCGTATACTAGGGCTGTATAATAAATTATTTTCTGCGGTCGATCCTTTTCATTTGAGCAAGAATGTTTTAAAAAAAAAAAATTGGTTGCCTGTAAAGTCGGTATACGGGCGAAAGTTTTACGTGACAACGACTTTGAGTGGTAAAATAATTTTAATGTGAATATTCATTCGTATAGTAGGAAGAAGGATGAAATAATAGTAACAATTTAAAACATTTATTTATACAAAGAATTATATTTAAAACATTAATTTATACAAAGAATCTCGCACTGAATTTCATATTAACAAAATTTTATTGAACTGGATTTTATAGAAGCGCAAGACATGAACCGGTGTGTATGCCTATCTCTCTCACTCTCTCTCTCTCGCTCTCTCGTTCGGTGACTCATCGTAACGTTACCGAGCGTTACACTTTTTCATAAGTGACTCCCAGCCGCAACCTAATTTAAGACGTTGTCACGTCAAAAAGAATTTTGGACCTCCTCGAGGTGTAACATTAATTTATTAACCGATGTGTGGTGAATGTATGCACGAATGTTTACATGTTTACATTTTTTTGACGTGATAACGTCTTTAAAATCGTTTTAGTCGGGTGACATGTTCAGAAACTTGTGTCACACCAAAACCTCACGAGCGCGATCGCAGGTATAACGAGAGAGAGAGACGGACCGATCTCCCGTCTCATCTCGAGCGCTGCCAGTCATTCCGTGAAACTTGTCACGCGGAATCCTCACGAGCGGAGGCTGGCATAGCGTTCGAGTGAGTAGACCGATCTTCCGTCTCTCTCACTCTAGCGGCATACAAACGAATGGAGATTTTCTCGTGCGGTTAAGTTTTCGTTTAATGTTTAAGATGTAATTTAAAATTTGAAAAAATTGTTATCTTCATTAATTCCTTACTTCCTAAAAACTTATATCACCAATAAGACGTTATCACGTAAACATCTCGATCGTAAACCTACTTTACAAACAACCAATTTTTTTTACATTTTTATATTTACTACACCAAACTATATTACACACACACACACACACACACACACGCGCACACAAACACACACACACACGCACGCCCGCACGCACACGCATACACACAAATGCAGAGCACACAGTACAACCGTAGCGCGCTTCTTAACTTTAAGATTGTTAATAATAAAGTAAATCCGTTATTGGCTGTCAGTATTGCTAAAATGTAAAACAAATGTATTTTTAAAAGCTGTGGATTTTGTTGAATAAAAAAAAAATGCTTGAAAAATCGACGCCTGTGACGCAATGTCTCGGTAGCATAGTTGGACTGCGCCCGGTATGCATTGTTCGAGACCTGTCTGAGACATAGTTTTTCAATTTTAAATACTGATTTTAATAATTCACGCAGAGCCGCGGGCGTAAATCTAATCATACTTATGCGGCGTTTGAAATTAAACATACTATTGTATGTTTTGTAGAAACATGTTCAATCTCATTTAATATATTGCCTTTCGCTATAACACGATGTTTTATAGCCTTTGTTAGCTTTATATAAGGATTTGTTTACGTTAACAGGCTTTCATAGTCATTTTACTTTGCCATTATGGATAAAATATCGGTAAACAGAATCGAATTTTACTTTTATGTGCTTTTATCTACGTAAACAGAAAAATTTATAGGTAAATATAAATAAATCTGGTTTCCGAAAATAAATGATTATGATTATGTAGTAACACCACGCTCGCCAAATGCGGGTTGGTGATCACATACCCGAGTAATGTTAGAAACTTTTTGTTGGCCGACCCGGGCATCGAACCCGGGACCCCGTGATCTTGGGCCGGTATTAAAACCGCTAAACCGACGGGGTTTATTTAATTTGAATGTGTAAATAATCAACTATAAAGCTTAAAGTATTTTATTCTGAAACTAAGGTTTTAGTTTTTGTGGAATGAAAATATTTATTTATTTATTTATTTATACGGTACACCAACAGCAATATATATATATACTAATTTACTTTTAAGTATAAATTTATAATAGTTATGTTCTTATTATATACGCCAATTATAGGTATACACATCTTTGGTGAAAACAATTAACATACAATATATATATTTATATAGAGTTATCTCACAATTTCTTTAGTATTAAAATTGAAACAAAACTTGGAACAATATTTAAAACAACATTTAAAATTATTTTGTTAAAAATAGCTTCAGCAGTTTATCTTTTGTAACATGTAGTGAATCGTTAAAAATATCCAGTTCTGGTTGTTTTGTAGACAAGAAATTATATTGCGATGAAATTCTAGATAGAGGATAGTGAAAACCTAGATTAGTTCGACACCGAGGAATGCCAAATAAATTGATAATGCGAGATCTGGGATATCGATAGGGAACGGAAATTGTAATCTTTTCTAAGAGGGAAGAGCATGAAATGCCACCATTGATCATTTTATGTAAGAAGGCCAGATCGGCTATTGTTCGTCGATTTCGCAGTGTAATCATGTTAAAGTGCTTGAGTCTCTGATCGAAAAATATTAAATATTAAATATTAGTTTTGATTCTGTAAATAGACTTCAGAAGGCACTTTTACACGTCCCAATATAGAACAAACAAACTTTGGTTTTCTAACTAATGATGTCGGCTAACAGATCCCCCTGCGGTGGTAGGCTTCGTAAGAGGCCGCCTGGATGCTACCACCCTCCTGCCGGAGTCCAGCGACAAACAGTTGTTCTGTAAAGTTTAGTTCGGGATTTATACCATGTACCTTATTTATTAAAGTTTCCGATATCCAGTTCAGGATATCCAGTTCTCCCGTGATCATGGCGCTTGCAACAGTGCCGAAATATCGGAAACTCATAATAAATAAGGTACATACATGGTATAAATCCCGAATCAAATAACTCTAGTGATGGTGACTATGAAACTTTGAATCAGTTGTTCTGTGTTCCGCTGGTGTGTGGGAGAACCAGTGCCTCTGGATAAGCTCGCTCCAGCTTAGGCTTCTTCTTAACCGTATAGTTAAGTACTCGTATGTAGTCAAGAGCAAGCCCATTATTTATAAAAAAAAATGTATTAGGTCACCTCGTTTCAAGTAAAAATATTTATACAGTCTCTCTAATTATATCAGAGAAATAGGACCTTATATCATTATTGAAAAAAAACTGGCTACTTTTCATTCCATTTTGTTCTAGCAACAGAATAAATTATTTTGAAGAGCACGTCATCCCTACGTCATCGCCTCCGTCTCACTCACTCATCGGCCGCGGCACGAGTATCTGACAAGGACAGCGTCACGCGCCGCACATAATAACTAACGGGATGTTTTATTTTACTCCTTCATTTAAATGCGTTTATGTAATTTTCTGTAAAAGTCGCGCATAATATATTTTTCTCATTTACAAAAAAAAAAATTGTATGCTGAACCGGCCCTTATTTTTTTTTACTTAAAACGAGGCGACATTTTTTACTAGGTTTGCAAAACGCAATCTAGTAAGTTATAATGAAACCGAATATTAATTAAAACGCAGTCGCTTACTCTCGCTTCAAACTGATTGGGGTGATGCCAAAAAAGTTTTGCGCTCACTGTAGAAGCGCACAGAATAGCACATGGTAGAATAAAAAATATAATATGTATATCGAGTAATTCAAAAACGGGGAGGGGAAACTCTGACATCAGACTATAATTGAACGATTTGTGGTATGTAGATACCTACGGAAGTGTAATTAATTAGGTCATGTCGCAAATAATGTCAATAGCAAATGTGCAACTTAGCGATAGTAGTCATAAGTAATTTTATAATATGTTTAATTGGTTAGCCATTCAATAAACGTACATCAAAGAGTTAGCTATGTTTCTCTGATCACCACTACCTCTAAACACCAACGTTCAATACCACAGATTGTTACTAGGCAAGAAAATAAAGAATATTGTTTAATCTCCAGAGAAAACAGAATAAAACCACCACTACTCTTCCTATGATGAGAAGAAAGAAAGAAAGAAAGAAAGAAAGAAAGATTTATTTGTCGAGACCCAGAGTGCTAGGCCGATAAGAATGTACAAAAATGATAAGTGTCGTAAGAGGTGACTTAAATTAAATGAGAACTGCCAGAAAGAGACGGGCAGCAGTGTCTTTCCTCCACATTTGTAGGAAAACGCTTTTTGCTACCTTGACCCTTTCGGGAATCGAACCCGAGACCTCGGAGCCGACGAGACATTGAAAACCGGTGAGTACGCCACTCCGCCACGGAGGTCGTCAATTGTTATATCTCTTTAAATATAAATATAATAAGAGTTAGTTATTTCGAGATTTCTACCATGTAGGTACCTTGTTTTTTATGAGTTTTCGATATTTCGGCACTGTTGCAAGCGCCATGATCGCGGAACAACTCAAGCTCAAGCACTCAAGGCACATGTTAGAAATCTCGAAATAACTAACTCTTACGATAGTGACCATGAAAGTTTAAATTAGTATATTATAAACTAGCTGTTGCCCGCGACTCCGTCTGCGTAAATTTTTCACTGATGCTTCGCTACTATTGGTCGCAGCGTGATGTTATATAGCCTAAAGCCTTCCTTGATAAATGGACTGGATAGTCCATTTATCAAGGAAACACAAAAATATTTTTTCTATTCGAACCAGTCCTTCCTGATATTAGCGCGTTCAGACAAACAAACAAACAAACTCTTCAGCTTTATAATATTAGTATAGATATAATTTTTAGGGATGGGCCGAAATTCGTTTCACATTCGGTTTAACCGAACTTCGGCAGCTTAAACCGAACTTCGTCTATCGGCCGAATTTCGGTTCATATGCCGAACATTCGGTGCAAAACAACAGATTTTTTATTACACATACATTTAAATTAAAAAAACATATTTGTAATAATAACAGTGAATTAAAAGTAGTTTGATATAGGCACGCATAGTCATTTATTGGAATAAAAAAGGAAAAGTAGTCATCAAATGATTCTGTATAAAATGCCCAAACACTTGATTTTTTTCTTCCACTCATATTTATTCAACACACATACAAATAATACCACCAAAAAAGTTGTGCGTGTACTAGTGTACACACGTAAGAAGTGAAACTTCTTTATGGCCTTATTTTTCGAATAATGATCTACATGCAACTTTCCAGAAATTGGTTAAATTGGTTAAATTGGTTAAATTGGTTAAATTGGTTAAATATTATTTCACTTTACCTTTTTGCTATCGTCTGAACCAACCGTGGTAGGGGCAAGAAAAAGATGGCGCGTAACCGAAAAATGTGACTCTGAAAATGTGACGCTGTGACGTGCAACCGAAAACTTTTTCGTGACGGTCCGAAAACATTTTCGTGACGGTAAATTTTTTCCCACGCCGATAAAGAAGTTTCACTTCAAAAACACTTTAAAACAATTTATTTGCGTAATATAAACAATAGCACGTGACGAGTTGGTGGCGTATTCACAACTGACCGGCCGGCTGAGGGCTCGCGGGGTAGCGCGGAGTGCGTGCGGGGACATTTGCAGCGAGCGAGAGCCGTGCTGTTTATACAAGTCACGACATGAAAAAGCGCGCCGAAATTGAACTGAATTTCGGCCGAATTTATCATTTTTACCGACTGTTCGGCCGAAGTTCGTATTCGGTTAAACCACATTCGGCCCATCAGTAATAATTTTCAAAAAACACCAGATGCTATAACCCTAAACCAAGTAACTCATACTGTCATATACAGCATCAGAGGGAATTCACTCCCAATCTCAAGCTGATCAGCGGAGTGCTGTCGCGAGTGCGGAGGACTGAATACTTCATGCGAGTCCTCCGCCACAGTGGGAAGAGGGTCAGAGGGATTGCAGAGCGAGGGTAGGTAGAAAAAAACCGGCCAAATGTAAGTCCGACTCGCGCACGAAGGGTTCCGTACTATTGACTAGGTATAGCAACAGTAGGTACACATACTTGTGATATAATTAAGTATTTTGTAAATATTTAAAGTTTCTTCCTGTGACCATTTATTGATATTTAAATATTTATTTTATTTT
This sequence comes from Anania crocealis, assembly GCA_949315895.1. Taxonomy (NCBI): domain Eukaryota; kingdom Metazoa; phylum Arthropoda; class Insecta; order Lepidoptera; family Crambidae; genus Anania; species Anania crocealis. The sequence continues at coordinate 1,278,478 of OX438876.1, forward strand.
AATTAAACTATTTGTCGTTACATCTACAACAGAAAGGAGACATTTTTTTTTAGTATGGCGAATGGGCCCACTAAAAAATTGTGACGTATAGTAATGAAACAAGAAAAACAAACAGCTTTATTACACAACTAGCGGTTTGTCCCGGCTTCGCAAGGGTTGGACATAAAATTATTTATTTAAGGATCCCTAATCTTTTCTAACAATAAATATAGCCTATAAATGTAGCTTTTTAAAGATGAAAGAATTTTTAAAATCGGCACAGCAGTTTTTGAATTTATTCATTACAAACATACACACACATAAAAATATTATGTTTATAATAATAGGGGTTAAAGTATGAAATTGCCGATTATTTTCCCACTTTTTATTTTGTTTATAGCTCTTAAGTATAGTCATATTATTGCGTAATCCTTTTTGTATTGTATCAAAAACTAAATAAAGTAACTTTTGACTAGAAAAAAAAAGCAATACTAGTGCCTATTACTTCAAAGGAAGTCGTTGAAAAGACCCCTTACAATGTGTCAGCTGACCTTCTTGCTTCAATTAAGTATATTTTTGTTATATACTTTGATTTTCAGAAATTTAAATACTATAATGCGTAGCTTTATAACCATCTAATTTTCACCTTTAATTGCTTCGAAAACGGTTCAGGCGTTTTAAAAAAAAATTAAAAAATTGTTAGTATGGAAACATGACTTTTCTAGATTTCGTCCATTCAAAACGGCAATTTCATACTTTAACCCCTAATATTAGCGTGGATACACATGTCGCAAAGAGACGTGACAGTCCAGTCTTTTCCTACCATGCATCATCAAAAAAGCTTTGATGTGCGAGTGAAACAAATATATAGTGCGAGCGAGCGCACTGCACCCGCGCCAACTAGATCTGTGGGCTGCGAGGCGGCCATATTTTGTTGCGACACATATAATATTATCAAATATTCGCTACGTCAATGAATAATTTAATATCTATCTTATGGACGGAGTTCTCTAGTGTGTTTTCTTTTTTGTCTGCTTGATTAAAGTAAAGTAACAGTCTACACCGTGAAATTTTAGTGGTTGTTTTCCCGCAACAGAACGATTTACCTTTTGTAGCACCATCGAATCGTGCGAGTTATTTTTTGAAAATAAAGATATCGTTGTTCTCAACTAATCAAAAAAATAATCATCAACTCAAAAGCGTGAGATACGATAGTATCTTCAGAAAATGTGACGTGTTTGGGTACTGCTTGCCGCACGAAATTAATGTTCAAAGCAAAAGAAGCTCTACGCACTAAGTAATACAGCATAAACTACACCGCGTGAGGGGCAATGACTCCGGCCGGTGACCGGCTGCGGCGTGGCTGGTACCATTGGTTCGAGGTTGCTTTCGAGTTTCGTTTATCACAATCGTGAAACTGCTATTTTTTTATTTGGATAAAAAAAAACTGCACAAATCTAATGTACTACTAAGATAGAATCATTTTACTGCGGGAAAACAACTACTAAAATTTCACGGTGTATAATCATCCCACTGCAGGCAAAGGCCTCCATCATTGAATTCAAGTTACCACATCAATGATGGGTACAGGTAGGGATGCAACGATAAATATCGATATATCGACTCCTAAATACATATATCGATATATCAATATCGAAAAAATATATATATCGTAACGAAATATCAAAAAATTTTAAGGTAAGTATAAAAAAATCTAACTTATGTACTTATGTCTGAAATTTTTAGGTAAATCAGTACTTAAACTGTCTGGAAGATACTTGAGGTATTCCTGTAAGTAATAGGCCATCATCATGCCATGCTGATGATGACCATCCGCTGTACACTGTCGAGTGAACTGTTGACTTTACTAAGGCCGAATTTCTTTGCAAAACTAGGTATAGTAAACCACAGTAATATACAGCGAATGGTCACCATCACAGCCCATTGTGTAGAGAGGCTATAAAACTACATTAATTTTAATAAACCTTAAAAAAAGGAAAAATATCAATGAAATATCGATATATCGGCGTACTAGACCTATATATCGATATATCAATATCGACTTGGTTCGATATATATCGATATCGATATATCGATATTTTTAAAAACTTTGCATCCCTAGATACAGGGATAGTCACAGCGCTTGCTGAATGCGGGTAAATTTACAAAATTTATGTTGCCCGACCCGGGCCTCGAACCCAAGACCACGAGGTCTTGAACCAGTATTTAGACCATACTGTATATAGCAGTGTTTAGAAATCTATACTAATATTATAAAGCTGAAGAGTATGTTTGTTTGAACGCGCTAATCTCAGGAAGTACTGGTTCGAATTGAAAAAATATTTTTGTTTTGGATAGTCCATTTATCGAGGAAGGCTTTGGCTATATAACATCACGCTGCGATCAATAAGAGCGAAGCATCAGTAAAAAATGTTGCAAAAATAATCACGATCATAATAACAGAAATTGACCCGGACGAAGTCGCGGGCAACAGCTAATCAGTCCGTAATTGTCTCTCGCCCTATATGATGCAAACTTCGTTTTGAAAGATGGCCGCATTGGCGCTGCCCGCTTCCGGTCCAACCCAATATCCGGTCTGAGCGATATAACAAATCGGTTATGACGTCATTCACTAAAAATCCAAATATTCCATTCCTTAAAATGAAAGATATGTTTTAGGGTTTATACTTCGCGTTTATTTTATACAAGCTGACCTGGAAAGTTGTTTTGCTGTAAATATCAAGGGTTGGTAGTGGAAGAGTGATTTATTGATATTAGAATGTCATATTTTGATACTTATCATCCTATCCCGAATGAAGATAAATCCAAAAACAACAAAAAAAGACGTGTGGCACTTGGAGACTGCGGCGGTAAAGCTATTGCATTCAACTTATGCAATTATAAGAAATTTTAGATTGATTTTGTCTTTGCCGCGGTGAGTTACGCGCAAGTGGTAAAATTAATCAAAGTTGATGTATGGTAGATCTGTTTTTTTTTCTTTTCTTAAATTAGGTACTTTATTATTAAGAAGTTTGTTACATACTATAGTTGGACTGTGCAGGTATATCTGACTATACAGGGTGAAATTTTAACCACTTTCCAAAATGTTTATAGGCGTTCGGTATCGTATTTAGAGCCCAATTATGAAGTAAAAATGTAAGTCAAGCTATCACCCGAAAATATTTTTCGCAATTTAGTTTTCAATTTTCACGGTCCTAGGCCTGATAAGGTGTAAAGGGTTAATCAAAAACGTATGAATAGTATCGTAATGAATAAATGAGATGTGAATCGCGTAAAAAAAGTGTTGCTAGGGGGCTGTATCAAAAAATTTTGATTTTTTGCCGAGATTTTTTTGTGCTTTGTCTTGACTTTTTTGTACTGGGCTATACCAAAAGAAAAAATACATCATTTGTTTTTTGTCTCGTAGATTGATATATTAAAATTTGGAAGGTGGTTAAAATTTCATCCTGTATAGGTACTATTGCATGCATTATTAGTTTCCTTATTGATTAATTTATAAATTTATTTATTTATGTAATTCACATGATCACATCGCGTCTGTCGCCTCTAACGCGTCCTGAGGCTTGTCATCGGGTGGTAGCTGAAAATCAGTGGTTTACCCCAAGCAAACGAATCGCTGAGCTGCGGCCCGTTTGCATCGCTGCGACACACATCTTTTTATTTTTTTCTCTTTTGTTTTTGTATGTATTTTAAATTGATGTACTTTTTATTTATATGCAGCGTCAACTGTTTGTGTGTGTTGTAGTTGTATGTGATGCAAATAAATGAGTTATCTATCTATCTATCTATAAAACTAAAAAGTATCACCGCTGTGCCGGTCGGAGTGGGGGGTGTTAGGTTATTTTTGTTACGAAATTTCTGGATTCGGTCTCCACGCTCAAGGCCCGCGATAGAAGCTATGCAATAGCTTAAAAATCATAAAAATTTGTCTGTAAAAATTTGTAACTAACACGCCTTTTTTATATAGATAAGTACTTACATATTTACACAAAAATTATATTATGTAAGTATATTGGATGTCCAGTAGCTATAGTTCAAACTTAGTAGCTTAATTTGGGACTGGGAGGGATGGCTCTGTGTGGAAATATTATCATACTATATTATAAATGTAAATGTTAGGATGGATGTTTGTCGCTCAATCACTGCAAAACGGCATAACCGATTTGCATGAAATTTGGCATCAGGGCAGATTATTGGATGGAATAACGCATAGGACACTTTTTATTCCCGTAAAAAGTATGGTTCCCGTAGGATACAATTAAATTCTAGGCGTACGAAGTCGCGGGCTATAGGTAGATATTACTAACTGACTAGTACCCCGTTGGTCTAGTGGTTTAAATACCGGACCTAGGTCTCGAGGTGCCGGGATCGATCCCCGGGTCGGGCAACCAAAAGTTTTGAATTTTCGAACATTGCCCGGGTTTGTGATCACCGACCCGCATTCTGTGTTTCGCTGGTTTGTGGGAGAACCAGTACCTCTGGGTAAGCTCGCTCCATCTTAGGCTTCTTCTTAACCGTATAGTTAAGTTTGCAGTCAAGAGCAAGCCCATTATTTATTTAAAAAAACCCTTGATTCTGGTCCTAGATAGCGCTATATTTCTAATGTATTAAGACTACGTTTATTCCATTAATATATGTGTCATAAGTTTTTGTTTGCTACTAAGAGATGGCAGTGTATACTTTTGCATCGCGGTATTATTTGGTTTTAACTAACCTACCTAAGTTCCTGTAATAAAATTTGGCAATACGGTTCTAAAGTTTTAAATGCGAAAATTGTGATTCTGAAACAGTATTTTTATTACTCGAGGCGGGTTGATTTTGACACAACGTCGCCCTCGCCGTCCACCAAACCGCACTAGGCCAGCGTGGTGAAATAGGGCCTTAATCCTCTCCATAAAGAGGAGAGAGAACCGTGCTCAACAGTGAGCGAAATGGGTTGTCAGTGTAACTTGAGGACTTAATAGTTATTTTATAATTATATTTTTTTTTACCCTTAAAAAAAGAATTTGCTTTACAAGAAATTTTAATATAAAATAAAGTTTATTGTGGCTTAACTACATTTTTCCTCAAACCTTATGATATTTTCTTTGTTATTGTGTTACTTTGAGCCAAAACCAATTAAATATGTAAAAAGTTGTGGAAAATATAAACGCAAGTTCATATCCAGTATGCCCGCATCTTCGATTCGCATCAAAACTTGTCTCAAACTCCGAGTTTGCGGCTTCACCCATTTTTGAAAGGAACAGAATAAATTCATGCTCAATTCCAAGTTTGAGCACAATATCTGAGGTTCAGTAGACTCAGTCCAATAGGAACTAAGAGAACACGGTCTGTAGATGAGAACGGGGATAGTCAACTAAAGTGGTAGGTTGTTTTTTTATAATTATACCTAATTCAGTGTTTCGTGATAAAAAAATGGGTTAAAAAACTAGGCGTGTTTCCCCTTCCTCTCACTAGATGTTCCTGAAAACGTGAAATCGCATTCAATACCTTTATAGGATTTCAAACTATCTTGTTGCATTTTTAACACTTAACACTGAACACTACACATTAATATTATAGTTTACCTTAAAATAATTTATTTGGTTGCAGTAAACCTCGTGTAGTAAAGTAACAACCCATTTCGCTCACTGTTGAGCACGGGTCTCTCTCCTCTTTATGGAGAGGGTTTAAGGCCTTAGTTTCACCACGCTGGCTTAAAGCGGGTTGGTGGACAGCAAGGGCGACGCTGCGGCAACATCACCCTGCAATGGGGGCTATCGCTAGTGAATTTGCCACTAGAGGCGCTAGTGTCGCGTGAGCTCCAATATCATTCACTTTGTACTGGTTTTAGCGGAATTTATTGCATAAATTATAATTTCTTTAATTTACCTGCTGGAAAGTGATCTCCTTCGTAAAATTATCGCAAATATGGATTATTTGGCGATTAATGTGAACGCTTTAAAAGCGGAATTAATAAAAAGCGCAAAAATAGGCGGCCTCAAAGAGCAACTATTACAAAAGTTAGTTTGTTGATATCAATACTTATAGTTATTTATAAATAATAAACTTTAATTAGATTCAAGATATAACACTTTGTTTCGGCGCCGATCGCCTTTGGCAGCTATACCTCTGGACCTCAGTCTACAGTGGCGCCAACTGGTGAGCAAAGAAACGGTAGTCCCCATTGGACGTTCCTCAAGCCGCCCGAAGGCCTCTAACAGGGCTAAACGACTGTGATCTCGTGACAACAGCCGGGACCGACGGATTAACGTGCCCTCCGAAGCACGGAAGCGCTCATGGTAACCCCGTGTAGTGTTAAGTGCTAAATCGCATACTATCTTTCAAACCTTATTAATAACAGAAGCTTTGTAACTTTAGTCGACCTCCCACTATGGTCAACTAGCCCCGGTCTGCTCTATAAGTCTAATTAATATCTCTAGAAGAAATACTTTTTCTATAGTCACCACGCTTGGCAAACAGGTTGGTGATCGCTTTCTGGCCAGTGGAGAGACAACGTTACTACATGCCTTCTATAAGGCTATAAATACGCCTTTATAGTCCTTAAAATAAAGCTTGATTATTATGAGTTCTCACTGAAAGAGACGACGTAACTTTGTACCAACGTAACACAAGTGAAACACATTTTCACAAGAAAAAATATTGGTATCTGGCATGTTAAGAAAATGTTTTTGTGCATTGCTGTGCATATTATTCAAAATAATTATTTAAAATATACAGTAAAGACAAAAACAACATAATAATCCAGTCACAAAAAAAATTACTTAACTTTTAAAACATCTTTACAAGGTTACGTAATTTTTCATAATCGCTAGTGATGACGTAAAATCGTTAAATCGAAATCGACAGACTTTAATGATAATTCAAAATCGAAGTAATGTAATTGGACTGGCCAAACGGGGCGTTATTGATGATAACGGATTACATTGCACACGTTCCGGGACAGTGCGTCGAGAGGCGGGCCGCAAATTCCTATGCAAATTGACACATGAATTTCCCATACAATTTCGCCCCCCGCCTGACGACGTTGTGATAATACGAGTACCTTGATAGTTTTTACATTGTGTGATACGACAGTTCGTTCCTCGACGTGACCGCCTTCGAACGTGATGTTATATATATATACGAAAAGGTGAGCATAGAAAGTATAAGTTTACATTTTATACGTTTGTAATTATTTGTGAACACATTTTATGACAAAACAACTATAAAATCTTGTATTTTTATGAATGTATTGTTTTTGTATGTATTTTTATGAATATTACATAATTATGAAATAATACCTACGTTTTGCGATCGTGTTCCGTGGCGTGACACAGTTCCGAATGAAGTGGATACGCGCACCCGGCCCAGGCCGTTGTGTCACAACACGAGACAAGTTTGCATGTGTGCGTGTAGTTTACTTGTGTGCTCATAAAACTTCACGATGTGACACTAGATAGTTCTAAGTTCTTGTAATACGACACTAATACGTCAGCCTACTATATATTCTATGGTTGACGCCCGTTGTTCGACAGGCTGTCATATTTCGAAGCTCAAAATCAGCAATCGACAGACGTTGTGTCGTAATATATAGGAATTTGCGGCCCGCCTCTCGACGTACTGTCCCGGAACGTGTTAAGAATAAGTGAGCCCACTGTAGCTCTCTTCATTGCGCTTTGAATGAAGTTTGCAGACGCGGTATTGTTTGAAGAAGTTAAATTTTTTTGGAATTGTAAATTATAAAAGTTTTTTATAGATACTTCGCCCGCGGCTTCGTCTTCGTAATATTATAAACTTAAGTACTATGTTGGAAACGAAAATAAATAATTGAATTCAATGATGGATCATGGACGCCTTTACCCTGCGGTATGATTTTAAGGCTGTTACTTAACTTGAACTCCGTGGCAGTGTGGCGAACACACTGGTTTTCAAGGTATCGCCTGCTCCGAGGTCCTGTGTTCGATTCCCGGACTGGCCAATGTAGAAAAAAAGTGTTGTTCTACATTTTCTCGGGTCTGGGTGTATGTGGTACCTTCATTCTATCTGATTTCCACAATACGAGTGCTTCAAATAGTTACTCGTTTTGGGATCAGAACAATGTATGTGATGTTGTGCACATTTATTATTAATACAATAGTGACCGAGTTCCTTGCGCTGCTTCTCGGCACTAGGCAAGACTTGTCCCGAAGCAGTGGTAGGTTTAAATATTGGGACGTGTAAAAGCGTCTCCTGGGGCCTATTTGCAGAAATAAAACTGATTTTTACTGATTTTTAACTGATTTTATTTATTAACTTTATGGGTGTAGAAACCTGAAACGAGTCCGATTCGCACTTAGCTGTTTTTTATTGGAGTTCCCTACCCAAAGGGTAAAAACGGAACCCTTTTACTAAGACTTCGCTGTCTGTCTGTCACCAGGCTATATCTCAAGAGCCGCGATAGCTAGAGAGTTAAAATTTTCACAAATTATGTATTTCTGTTGCCGCATCCCATACAAAAAACGCCATTTTTTGCCAATTTTTGCTCAATATCAATAAATGGTAGCAGGTAGGCACTACAATAACTAAATTTATGTATCTACTGTTGTTTACCCAGTCCATGGTACGGAACCCTATCCTACCCTATCATTATACCCTCAATTAACTGGCTGCTGCAATGTACCTTATTCTAACACTCCTTTTTTCATTTGAAGTGTTATGTAAGAAGCTTAAAGCTCATTCCTAATACTGCTATAAATCAAACCTTTCCGCGGAAAACTCAGAGTTCTTTTGTGCGTGAAATGTAAGGGCCAAATTGAATTAGCGAAAACCCGGATAAGGGGTTGAAAGGGGTGGGAAAAATCGGCGAGGTTTATCATATCGATAAAATAGGTGCTACCTGACAATCGAAGCCTACTTTATGTAACCATTATGTATAACATCTTAGCAGTTTTATTTTTAGATAAATAGATTTAAAAATTGAAAATAGTTATTTGTTATACAAGAGTGCAAAGTTCTTTTTTAACCGCGTGCTCAACTTTGATGACCGAGCAAGCAAAGGATTCTAAAATTAGAATCCTGAGCGTTAGCGAGGGAATTAAAAGAGCACAAGGTGAAAAATCTTTGCACTCAAGTGCAACACGTAACTTTTCATCCCCCTTTAGCGAGGAAATGACTAAATGCAAAATAAAACATTTACAATCACAAGATACTTTTATTTTAGTTTAGGTACATATTTACTACAACATTATGATATGTAAGTATTAAAATAAACTTCTTCGTCGCTGGAATCACTCATTTTCGTTTTTTTTTACTTGTTTTCAAGTTTCTTATTTATAACAATACGAATTCAAAACAAAATGGCGAGCGCAAAGCAAATTGAAAACAAAAGTACACTAAGGAGGTTAAGAGTCTGAGTTTTCAACAAATTAAAAAAAAGTTGTATGATAAATACGGCACCATGGAGATGAAAGTAAATAGGTTTAATGATGTTTTGAAATCACATACCTAGTGCACGCGATGTTCTAAATTCAAATCTACTTTATCCTCTAGCGAATAAAAACCGCTTTTGCACTCAGATATCGAAGAGCAAAAATACTCTTTCCGAGATGGTGGGATGAAAAAAATACTATTCACTTTAAATCATGCGTGACGCACACTGGTGAAAAGAGGACTATTTTTACAAAAAATGTATTTATTTATTTAAACTTTATTACACTAATATGATATAAAGTACAAAAATAGGACTTAACGCAATAGAGCATTCTCTGCCAGTCGAACAGTGGGCTAAACAAAAATGTTATGTGGGCGGTGTGAAAAGGTAACTACAAAATAATATACCTATGATTTTGTCGCCTCTTAGATCTTAAAGAGTAGATATTATAGTAATATTCTAATGCCGTGCCAAATGGTGCTCATAACAAGGTTCAAGGTCGCAGAGCGGGATATGGAGAGAGAGAGCAATGCTTGGTATTTCCCTGCGTGAAGAAATAAGTAAATCCTTAGGAGAATTAAGATAGCCGACATCACTCGAAGAATGGCGACGCTGAGGTGGCAACGGGCGGGACATATAGTAAGAACCAATAACCGTTGGAGCGAAAAGTATTTTTTTTAAATAAATGTTAACAACATCACATACATTTTTCTGATCCCACTTTGAATAACTATTTAAAGCACTCGTATTTTGAAAACCAGAAACAACGAAGGTACCACAAACACCCAGACCCGAGAAAATGTAGAAAAACACTTTTTTCTACATAAACCCGTTCGGAAATCGAACCCGGGACCTCGGAGCAGGCGACACCTTGTAAAACCAGTGTGTACCTACGCCACTCCGCCATGTAGGTCGTCAAATTTAGAATGTCGATTGCGCAACAGATGACGACCTGTAGGTAGCCCCCCCACCAAGTGGATTGACGATGTAGTGATCGCGGGAAGCCGCTGGATGCGGGTGGCTCAGGCCCGATTGTTGTGGAGATCCTTGGGGGTAGGCCTATGTCCAGCAGTGGGCGTCGATTGGTTAAGATGATGATGGACGACCGCGAAGTAAACGCTGCATTGAAATTTTGAACGCTTCATTGAATTAAGTAATTTTAATGAAAAAGGGCTGCATATACAGTATTAATCTATACTAATATAATAAAGCTGAAGAGTTTGTTTCTTTGTTTGAACGCGCTAATCTCATGAAGTACGGGTTCGAATTAAAAAAATCTTTTTTTGTTGGATAGTTCATTTATCGAGGAAGGCTTCAGGCTATATAACATCACGCTGTGACCAATAGAAACGAAGCACCAGAGAAAAATGTTGCAAAAATAATCGCGATCATAATAACAGAAATCGACGCGGACGAAGTCGCGAGCAACAGCTAGCGCTTAGATAAATGATAGAAAGATTTTTTGTGTTAATAAAATTTATCCATAAAAAATCTATCGACAAACATCACAACCCTAGTTAAACCGGATCGAATCCGGCTAAAAGGGTGCTACGGTGCTACGAGCTATGAACTACAAGCTACGAGCTACACGTATGCATCATGTTTTTAATGCCAAATGAACTTTATTTAATAAGGATTTCTGTAGGGATCCGCTGTGAATTTTTGTTTATACTAGTAAACTGCTCTTCGCCCGCGGCTCTGCCTGCGTGAACTCCACGTCATACCACGCGGTCGGAAACCTGTGCCTAGCGGTGGCATGTAGAAAGATATATTAGGTAGGCTTAATACATTCGTGTCTGTAAAACCATGGAAATACACATGCAAAACTTCAACCCAATCGGTCAAGACGTTTAGTAGTTGACATACCGAGAGCAGCGCCACCTACCGGGCCCCGCTGTAAAAAGCCTATGTTTATCAGGGATAATGTCGGATTCTAACACAGACATTGGTAGGCCTAGATGCCACAAATGCACTCACTTCTATAAAAACCGCGCGTGCCGTAATTTGCGTTCACTGCTTGTTCAATGAACAGGTACAAACACCTTTAAAACTAAATGTAGCAATGTCATTTAAACATGTAGTATGCACACAGGTACATGTATTTACATAGTAATAGACACAAATAAGATAAAATAATTGTTTTTTAGATAAAATACGCACATTTCAATAACAAGCGCGGTCAAAAGTTCAACATGTTCAACCTTTTTTTGACACGTGCTGTACTCGTACGTACACTTGGGGCATCTAGCCTATCAATGTCTGTGGCTTCTAACCGTAAAATATTTTTTCAAATCGGTCCAGTAGTTTCGGAGCCTATTCAATACAAACAAACAAACAAATCCTTCCTCATTATGATATTAAAGTGTACAGACACCGGCAGGTCAACCTCCCTTAAAAAGTTAAAGGTCATTAAATTAATTTTCAACTTTAAGTCCAACAGGTAGAGATCAATATCAAATGAGAAAATTTGACGTTTTGTGGTAGGTTGACATGCTATTGTCTATACATAAAATTAAAAATTAAAATAATAAGGTTCTGATCGAGTGCTATAAGTACTGGTCCAAGATCTTGGGGTCCTGGGTTCAATTCTTAGTCGGGCATAAGGGTTTCAAATTTTTGGACATCGCTCGGGTTTAAGATCACCAATCCAAAGACGGCAAGTGTGGTGATTATGCCTTAACCCATCTGTTGTAACTTGAATTCAATGATGGAGGCCTTTGACCTATAGTGGGATGATTATGGGCTGTTACTTTAATATACTTTATTTGATATTTTAGCAACTTAATTGCAATTATAATATCAGTATATAAACTTGAAAAATTATGTCTCAGACGGGACATATATACTGCTGTTACTTTATTTTTTTTAAACTTAAAAAGTCCAACCAACTAAAAGCTATACTTGACCGAATTCCATGCTATTCGGCATGGAATTGGGCTTTTGCAACTGAGCTTTTGCAAGCCTAGCTTTTTCATTCGCAAAAGCGTATTGTGTTAAAGTATAAATTTCACTGGCGGTTATTTGGTAAGAACTTTGTGGTTTTAGTTGAAACTCAATGGCTTTAAGTATAACTTCCTGCATGCAGTGGATTGCACTATGTTTAATTAACTTATTTAATTATTTTGCGCGGGCTTTGAAAACCGGAAACCACAAAACGTGTGTTTTTTAGCTCCAGCCTCCATCAAGCTTTATAATAATGATAAATTTTGATGTATTTATTGAATTCTAGAATATTTATTGACGTGTTTTTAAGCTGGTGCAAATTGTAAGTAAAATTCTTAGAAAAAAAAAGTTGTGCGTGTACTAGTGTACACACGTAAGAAGTGAAACTTCTTTATGGCCTTATTTTTCGAAAAATGATCTACATGCAACTTTCCAGAAATTGGTTAAATTAGTTAAATTGGTTAAATTGGTTAAATTGGTTAAATTGGTTACATTGGTTACATTGGTTAAATTGGTTAAATTGGTTAAATTGGTTAAATTGGTTAAATTGGTTAAATTGGTTAAGTTGGTTAAGTTGGTTAAGTTGGTTAAGTTGGTTAAGTTGGTTAAATTGGTTAAATTGGTTAAATTGGTTAAATTGGTTAAATTGGTTAATTTGGTTAAATTGGTTAAATTGGTTAAATTGGTTAAATTGGTTACATTGGTTAAATTGGTTAAATTGGTTTAATTGGTTAAATTGGTTAAAATGGGTCAATTAGTTAAATTGGTTAAATTGGTTAAATTGGTTAAGTTGGTTAAGTTGGTTAAGTTGGTTAAGTTGGTTAAGTTGGTTAAATTGGTTAAATTGGTTAAATTGGTTAAATTGGTTAAATTGATTAAATTTGTTAAGTTGGTTAAGTTGGTTAAGTTGGTTAAGTTGGTTAAATTGGTTAAATTGGTTAAATTGGTTAAATTGGTTACATTGGTTAAATTGGTTAAATTAGTTAAATTGGTTAAATTAGTTAAATTGGTTAAATTGGTTACGTTGGTTAAGTTGGTTAAATTGGTTAAATTGGTTAAATTGGTTACATTGGTTAAATTGGTTAAATTGGTTAAATTGGTTAAATTAGTTACATTGCACAGCACACTCAGGCACGGTAGAAAGAGTGGGAGATACTAGTTCCTCTCCCTTCCCCTCGATCTTACGCTTTTTCGATCAGCATCACGTGACCCTGACGCGAGTTTGGAAGTTTTTACCCATCCAACAAAAAAGTGCTCAGCGCCGCTAAAGAAGTTTTCACTTCAAAAATCAACTGTCTTAACTGGGACTTGAATCCGCAACCTTACGCTTGCCGGGTGGCTGCTATAACCACTGAGCTAGCCAGCCATTTTGTTTGTCGACAAAGGTGATTGGCAAGTAGGGTACCTCATCAAAATCAAACGTTCCAAAATTTGTTTTTATGCAAATTATATTTTTTCACGGTACTTATTTCCCAATCTAAAATATAATTATAGATGACGGGGATAGCATAAAAACTGTATTTTTGAGTGCAGTCTCAAATACAGAAACAAAATGCATTAGCGCAGAACGAAACTAATGTTACAAACTCATTAAAAAAAACTTTTTATTAACGCTATTTACACAATGTTGCCATATAGTGATAATGATTTAAAACTATTTAACACTTTTACATTAATCTATTTTCGGTCTGCGTTACCAAGTGCATCATATTATTATATGTCATTTATTAGCTTGGCTCCATACAACTATAGCAATGAAATTCATAAGTGCTTTAATCATAGCAGAAAAATCGATTGATCATCAATAAAATTTATCAAAAAAACAATTCAGCAAAATCGTTTCCCAAAAATCAAATTAAAATTAATTAATTAAAAATGCTAGCGGCCACATTTTGATAGGCACCCTAGTAGATACGAGTATATTAACTATAAATGCGTAAATAAAATTGGTTTTTAGCTAAAACTCGATGAGTGCACTGATTCTGCAGCCGGATCTAAACTAAGGAGATTCATTAATGATTTCGGTGAGTACCTCTAACATCAAAAATAAATATTTTTACAAATATTTGACAATCAGTTACGAGATGAGCTTTTAATGTATTTTAAACTGATGTTTTTAATAGTGAAAGTGCCAATTACTGAGATTGTTAATGGTTATTAATCAGTTGGCCAGAGGAAGATATAAATTTTTATTTACAGAATTGTATTTTTCAATTTCAGTAGGATACAAACTTGAAAAATTATGTCTCAGGCGGGACTCGGCTTTACAAAGCGCCGCGCCTGGTATGCGAGGAGATGCGGGTTCTAGTCCCGCCTGAGACATAATTTTTCAAGTTTATATACTAATTAAAATAATAATTAAATTGCTAAAATATCATATACAGTATACAAAAAAAAAAATTTCTGTTTAAAAACTATTCAATTCTGTTATTGTTTGTTAATATAGATAATAACGTTTATTTATTTTTTTATTTAAGGACAGCTTACAAGACATACACATTCGATAGCATAAGAACATTCGCAATGGTACGATTTTATAGTGTAGCCTTATTTAAAAGCTGCCACGACATGATTATTAAGTAGCTAGGAAGCGACTTATGTGTCATACCTCGTATCGTTGAAAAACTATATTACAGATACGTTGATATAGTTGTATGGTAACTGTTTGATTCTCCATTGAGTCAATTTTAGACACAATCTTTTTTAAATTGACTTAGTTGGCAGTCGTGTTTCGAAAGGCACGTTAAGCCGTATATTTAAATGTATATTTATAATATAAATATTAAAAATAAAAAGACAAATCGTATAAAACCATTTAATTGACCAAGTAATAAGAATCCCACCAAAAACATTCTGTAAAAAACTAGCCAAGTCTCGATGGAGCTGCTTGTTTATCTCTAAAAAGTAATGAAATCTAGACAAAGTCGTACCAAGTCTAAGGTTCCTTACTGAGATTTCTTTATTACTATAGATAATGTTGTGTGACTTGGCCGTTGAACATTCTTTATAATAATATGTTACTGGGTACAAGTCCATTTAGTTTACACGTAATGATATCAGTTGTAACTACCTGTTTGTTAAGCAAGATAATAGCCCATTCTGGTATTGGTAATTGGACGCTAGCGTCTCATTTTAGGCTGTTGTTGATTGTGCAACACATGCATTCACCATTGACAATGCTGACTTCTGCTCTCTTCTTTTTGGAGCGTCAAATCGACCGCACCGATCTAACATAAAATAGACGTACAGACGGACTTCTATCAATGATTAGAATTCCGTCTGTACATAAGTATTATTGAAATACGCAGCTTTATCAAGCCTACAATTGACTGGTTATTAAATCAACATTTTTCAAGTGGCAATTTTTGATCGTCAATGGGTAGCGGTTCTGGCAACAGATTGGTGCAATGGTGTCATGGAGCACCTGGTTTTGTACCCTTATGTATCCTTCAACGGCCAAGTCCCACAACATTAACTATAATAATAAAGAAATCGCAGTAAGGAACCTTAGACTTGGTACGACTTTGTCTAGATTTCATTACTTTTTAGAGATAGACAAGCAGCTCCATGACTCCAGACTTGGCTAGTTTTTACAAAATGTTTTTGGTGGGATTTCACTTCTTTTTGTAGAAACGTAGCCATATTGATTTATTTTATTAGATTTTCTTATTTGACACGTTTTTATTCTTTTTAATTTTTATTCATATTCATATTCATTTATTTCAAATTTTCGTATTAACATTACACTTAGATACCTACCTCAATATACAATTTCAAATAGACACACATATTTTTATTATATTTTAAATGTCAAGTTTAACCTAATTAATGTATCAAATGTCATAAAATTAAAAATTAAAACAATATCAGCAATCTAGGAGCATCGTCAATTTTAAAAATCATGTAGTAAAAAAAGCAGGATAAATAAAATCACTACTTAAAATACTTAATCGTCACAATTACTTATACTTTTACATTTTATGTCTGATTCAACATGATTATTAATTATGTTTCACAGCTTCATTCTTTGCGATTTATACAGTTTATGGTTTACATAGTGTAGTAGCGCCCCCACGTATCAGCCTTCTCCACGCATTTGTTTAAAGTTTTTTTTTTTTTTTTTTTTTTTTTTTTTTTTTTTAATTCAATTGAATACTGACAACACTAGTTTGACGTATTTCCGAGCTACCCCCACTAAGTTCCTCACCTTAGGCCGGCGGCCATTCGCTTCGAATCATTCTGCGTTTTTGCGTTGAAGCCTTCGCACGTAACTACGAAACTCTACTTGTCGCTTTCAACATGGGTAACAAGAGGAAACGCTCAGAAGACGAAATACGAAGAAAAATTGAAAGATTGGAAAAGAAGTTGAGTAAAAGGGCTCGACTTCAGATCCAAGAGTCATCAGATGATGAATTTCACAGTAAGTAAATTGCCTACTTGCCTAATCGTGTGGTTCAATAGTGATACGTGCTGCCGTATCTGGGCTACCACTGTCACGATTATTGTTCACATTGCCTGGCCTCAGTGCGATACGTGCTGCCAATTTTGGGCTACCACTTTCGCGAATGCAAATCAATGTGGTACGTGCTGCCTTTTTCGGGCTACCACTGCCACGAGTATTGATAAATATGGCATTTTATAGTGCAAATCAGTATTGTACTCTATTATACGTCACAGCTAAAACATTATGTTTTTGCAGATGACACCATAAATGAGGAATCTGTAGGCGACGGTGAAGTATTCACAATTCTCAATGAGTCGCCACAACACATTTCGCCGCATCCGGCACAGGGATCGCCGTATCCTGCACACGAATCGCCGCATCCAATATCGCCGATATGTCCTGATTCTGCAGAACGCATCCCCCAAGGCTCTGCGTCACCGGCAAAATCTGTGCCAGGTCCCAGCTCACCTAAAGACTTTCAAGATCCAGTAAGGCAGTCAGTGTCGGTATGCACTGCCGAACCAGAGCTAGAGGATGACATTCTGCAGCTGTTAGGCGATGCTCCAAAAACAGAAACTCCTTTAGGGCCACCTATTCATAAGGATGTAGCCAATAGGTGGCAAGAAATCCTAGCCAAAGGTCTCCAAAAAGACTCTAAAGAACAAATTATGAAATTATACTCAGTGCCGAATAATTGTGACCTCTTACTGGCACCTACACTTAACCCAGAGGTCAAAGCTGCTATCCGCGAGGTAATGGTCAAACGCGACTCAGCGCTAATGTACCAACAAAAGCAGCTTGGTGTGGCACTATCAGCTTTAGGCACAGCCATCAATTCGATACTCTCAAACGAAACATCGAAACAAAAGATTTTAAAGCCAATAAGTGATGCATGCCGCATCCTATGCGATTTACATTTCCATGAGACGAAGACGCGCAGGCATTTCGTTATAACTTCGATTAACTCCGAACTCAAAGATTCGTTGGTAAACACGGTCAGAGATGGCCAACTTTTCGGAGATAATGTAACGGAAAAGATAAAGACCGCAAAGTCTATTCAAAAATCCGGCGAAGCATTAAAAAATGTACCAAAATCCACATTAATTAAAAATACGAGTAACTATGCCAACAAACCCAGTACAAGTAAGGCCAATTTAAACTTCAAGCCGCAGCAACGGAAAGCCGACTACAAGACGAACACCGCTGCTGCGAGAGGTCGGCCGAATTACCGCGGGCAACGCCCGGGCCCCAGCGAGTCGTACAGACCGTCGCACCGCTCGCCGCCGCCGCCGCCACCGCCGTCGTCGAGGAGGATTCGTCGCAATTAGATCACGAGGTACTGTACGCTGGCAGGCTACAATTCTTTTTACAAAATTGGTGTCAAATTACAAATGACCCTAAAATCTTGTCATGGGTAAAAGGTTATAAACTACCTTTTACCTCTATACCCAGTCGCACCGATAATCCTAATATCCATCCACGCTCCGTTCAGGAAAGCAAAAGTTTTGACGAATCAATTAATAAATTACTTAAAATAAATGCCATATCTCAATGCGATCCCATTGACGGACAGTTTTTATCAAGTATATTTTTGATACCCAAACCGGACGGTACTAACCGTTTTATTCTTAACCTAAAGTGCCTAAATAAATTTATTAAACCTCCACATTTTAAAATGGAGGACTATCGTACCGCTTCACGGCTTATAACAAAAAATTGCTACATGGCATCAATAGACTTAAAAGATTCATATTTTTTTATTCCCATACATAAATCTCATAGAAAGTACCTTCGTTTTATGTACAACAATGTACTTTACGAATTTAATTGCCTCCCGTTCGGTTTGTGTACAGCTCCATTTGTTTTTACAAAATTAATGAAACCAATTCTTGAATTTATGAGGTCACGTGGTTTGATTTCTGTTATGTATTTAGATGATATTTTGTGCATTGGCCAAGACTATTTCGAATGTGAAGATAATGTAAAACGTACTAAGGAACTTTTAGAGAGGTTAGGATTCAAACTCAATATGGAAAAAAGCAGCTTGATCCCCAAAACAAACTGTAAATTTTTAGGCTTTATTTTCGATTCTGAAAAAATGACACTTACCTTACCCGAAAATAAGAAAATAAAAATAAAGGAAATGCTAATAGCCTTAAAAAATACTCGTAGATGTAAACTACGCGAATTTGCAAGATTAATTGGTCTCCTAGTATCATGCTGCCCTGCTATTCAGTATTCCTGGCTTTATACTAAAAAATTTGAACGTCATAAATATTTATGTCTACTTAACAACCACAGTTATGAACAGATTATAAACATTCCACATACATTAAAATATGATTTTAATTGGTGGTTAGATCATATAGATCATGGTTATTTCCCACTAACCATTATAGAATACAAGCTAGAAATATTTTCTGACGCCTCGACTACTGCAGTGCGATTCTGTAAGACTTCACTCTGCATTTCACATCTGAATCCGCCGTGAGTTCTTTGATTGGCATTCTAAAAACTCGCATGACTCACTAGCGCTACACTTGCGAGCGTGGCGGCGAGTTGAACTAACTTATACGTGAGTTTCTGACAGATAATGTATGAGATGACGTGTGAAGTGGCATTCTGTAAGGTATTTCCGCCATCACTTCGACGCTCCCTTCGCCCTCGAACACGAATTGAAGTGTCAAATAAAAAGTTAATAATTTGTGAGTGAGAATAGAAGAAATCCTTTCAAATAGTGTTAAAATTACTTTTAAAAGTCTCAGTGTTTGTGTTATGAGAATATTTAAGTCTGTATAAGATGGCAAGAATGTTTTTATTGAATTCTTTATTAGAAGAAGCTCATGCTTTGGATCAACTAGAAATGCGTCGCCAATCTTGCCAAATTCGAAGTTTATCACTACTTACCCGAGATACCGATTATGTAAACGTTTATAGACTCTCTAAGGAACTCATTGATAACTAGAGCATGACTTATTGCCCTTAATAAAGACCACAAAACGTCGTGGAAAAGGACTTTCAACTCGCGTTAAGGTAACTATTTTATTCTATTATGTAGGTATACCTAAAGCTCTTAGTTTGTAAATTTCTTTGCTGTGATTAGATTTTAATCAAGCACACAACAACATGCATAATTTATTACTTAGATTCTTAAAACTGTCACTTCATACTGTAAAATGCTCTATTCTTGTTATTGTTTATGAAGCTTGAAACATTGATAATTACAATATGATTAAGTAGGTAACCATACCAAGTTGCTCAATAAATTTGTCCTGTATGAACACAATACAGCTGTAACTATAATCAAATTAATTGTTGAATTATTGTTACACAGATATTATGCACTTTATCATTTTTGGCAAATGGTAGTTGAAGTTGTAGCTCTAAATAATCCAGCCATAGTAAGAAAATATATAAGATTTCCACAAAATATGCAAGAGAGACAGGTCTTGAAAGAAAAATAAGTGTATTTGTCTACCTTATTAGATTTTTGTGATAGTTGTTAATAGTATTTATGATAAATTGTGGTTGCTTACTTTTATTTACAGATTTTACTGAAAGTTTGGCATTCCATGTGTAATAGGATGCGTTGATGGCACTTTAGTGGCTTTAAAAAAACCAGTGGAGAATGAAGAACGTTTTTATTGCGGCAAAGGCTACCATGCAAGAAATGTGCAATTGGTAAAATGGATTTCAACATTGTTGTCTAACATTGTAATTACTATCACATTAGTTTTGTTTTGATTTATTTGCCATGTTTTTATTTTTTCAGATAACAGATAACAGATGCAGATTTAAATATATTAATTGTGGATCCGACTTATGGTGTAGCTTATTTTTAATTATAGTGTTATCAAAGCACACTTAGAAGCATTAACCAATGCCGGAGAAGTTCTTTTGCTTGGTAAGTTACTTCCCCTGGGCTAAGTTCAGAATGTAAATTACAAATAGTGCACGAGTTTAATGCAGTCCGGGCCTTCTATCTTTAGGTATAAAAATAACATTATTATTTAGTGCTTCTTTATTTTTTCAGGTGATTCAGGATATCCTCAGCGCGCCTACCTTATGACTACGCGAAACAAAACTATGCGAATGCATAATAAACCACCATATCAAAACCTAAAAATAAAACCACACTAGTATCTGTTAAAATTGTTTTAATTCAATATTTATTCTAAGTAATCCTATATCCTTAATTAAGTCATGTTTACAAGTGCATTCAGACAAATGGGAGACTTTATGACGAGAAGAACCGGCAAGAAACAGCTCGACGCCAAACCACAGGAGAGGACCCTTGGGTACAGCCGCGGCGGGAAGGAAAAGGTGTAGGAGTGTGTGACAGGGTTATGGGTGGTGGGGACAGGCTAGGATGATAGGTTCGAGGATTTGGAGGAGTTTGTTCTAACTGGCAATCCTAAAACAATAATAGATATCATAAGTAAACATTGCCACTTTCAAGGAAAATGATACCATTATGATCACTAATAAATGTCCTGGATTAAAAATACATTTTAAAACTGTTATGTCATGTAATCAAAAAAGACTAGATTTGTTGCTACATGGCAAAAGTACAACTGGTGATCTGATTTTAAAAAAATCTACACTAGGCTACATACTTCAATGCTTTGGCTTGCTCCAACAGATGAGCTGGATGAAGTGCCGAACAGCCTTCTGGCAAAAGAATTTGTAGGTTGCTGTTGGCTTTCAATTTGCTCAGAGCCCTGAAAAGTATTGTACATTTTATTACTCTATATCATTGATATGGAATAGAACTAGAACATTTGTTAAATTAGCATTTGCATTATAATTACATAGTAATAAATATAATCTACATACATTATTTTGATATTCATAAGTGTTTATGACTAAAGTAAAAAACATTTAATAGTCTTATGACATATTACTTAAAAATTAGTTGTATAAAGATTCTTAAGATTTTTTTAAGTAGATTAAATAACTTGCTAAGATTACATTAGCTAATTTATAGTGCTTCTCCGGTATATGTAGGTACATAAAGGTTAAAATGAAATATAAATATCATACATTTTCAGCTCCAGCATCTTGTGTATGTACGGCCTTTGATGTGGTGGTGATGGAGTATTTAATTATTAACCTAAAACAAAAAAGAATATTTATTTTTTATAGACAGATAGTACTTTATTACCAGGTTGGTTAGGGTTAATAATAAATAGTTAGTCCAGATTTTTTTGAAGTAAAGATAGGATTAATGCGAAAAGGCATGCTGAATGTTTCAATTTCTTACCGGAAAAGGTTCTATGCCTAAATTAACATCTGTGAAAAAGCTTTCACCATCACACAAAGCAAGAATTCTTTCTTCTAGCTCTGTCAGCTCTACCAAATCCTCCACCCCACCACCAGTCCTGCGTCTAGCAGCAGAGCACGCAGCTGCCTTCTTTTTAATCGTGCTCTTTTTATCAGACCAATACTACAATAAGAAAAAATAAGAAAGGATAATAATCATTATTGTCATTTTTTAAACTAAAAAACTACAAGTAGTATACATATTTCAATAAAAGATGCATTTGTAGCACACTTTACACCAACCAACATTTCTCACACATTTTCAAGAATGTTAAGAATGTTAAGTGGTTCTAATGAACATTCATGAAAAAAACTCGATACTAACCTTAGTCCACTGTTTATAGTTTTTTTACAATGCCACCTATATTATTTAGGCGCACAGCTAACTCCTCCCCCTAACGACGGCGACTTCGTTCCCTGGCGTTCTGAGTTCTGAGGAAACCCTTTGCCAAGTCAGGGTTTCCATCCATAAACTCTTCCAGGGTCTCCACTTGAGCCGCCGATGGGTGAGAGGACCGTATCTCATTTGAACTGTAACATTTTTGTGGAATTACTTATAGAACTTACGCATCTTAAGTAATATCGATTTAAACTTCACAATGCTATTTAATACTTACATCATGATAATTTATCTTCTCGTTTTCGGTACCGAAAGAAATGTAAACACACAACAAAACAAAGTTCAGTCACTTTTTTTTTCTTTCTCAACACGCATAGATTATATTCATGTCACGATTTAGAATTTTTTGTTTTTTTTAATAATTTATTACTTAAATCACTAAATTTAAAGAAGTTTTGTTTAAAAATTATAAAATAAGTAATGTACCATGCTGAAAACTCATTAATTGGGGCAAAAAACAATAATCTATAAAACTCGATTGACGATTTGTAGAGTGTGGTACGCACTAGCACATCGATGAACGCTTCGAAGCTCAATTCACTTCGCAAGTGACGAAGTGATGTTTACAGAATACAAAATCAAGGTCATTTGTTGCCTAATGCGAAGTGAGAGTGAACATCGAAGTGAGATGCGAGTTGTTGAACGAATTTTACAGAATCGACGTACTGGTTGGGGCGCCTACTGTAATCAACAAACTTGCTATGGATACTGGAAAGATGACGAAAAATGTTTACATATTAACGAATTAGAGTTGAAGTCGGCCTTTCTTGCACTGAAATGTTTTGCAAAAGAATTAATTAACTGCAAAATTTTGCTTCGTATTGATAATGTCACTGCTATTTCATGCATCAACCGAATGGGTAGTGTACAGTATAGCCATTTTAATAAACTTTCGAGACAACTTTGGGAATGGTGTGAAAAGCGTAAAATAACTGTGTTTGCTTCCTATATTAATACGAAAGAAAACAATGATGCAGACGCACTTTCACGAAAAAAGTTTCAAGACACTGAATGGGAATTAAACAAATATGCTTTTGATGAGATTACTAGAAAATTTGGGTTTCCTGATATAGATCTGTTCGCTAGTCGATGTAATGCAAAATGTCAAAATTACGTAACGTGGAAAAATGACCCTGACGCGTTGACAACAGATGCATTTACTTTATCATGGAAGGAAACAAGATTCTACGCTTTTCCACCTTTCTCTATTATTGTAAGAGTATTGCAGAAGATTGTAAATGACAAGGCAGAAGGAATTGTGGTTGTGCCATACTGGCCAACACAACCGTGGTTCCCCCTATTCCAAAAATTATCTATTTCCGAAGTTTTATACTTCGAACCTGACATTAATTTGTTGCAATCTCCTTTCAGATTGAATCACAGCCTGCACAAAACGTTGCGTTTAGCTGCCGCGAAGTTGTCAGGCAGGGTCTACTAAGCAGGTCCTTGTCTTCAAGATCGGTGGAAATAATGTTAGCCTCACTGTCGGACAATACATACAAACAGTACAATGGCTGTATTAGAGCTTGGATAGATTATTGTCAACATCATGAATACAATTATATAAAGGCATCGGTTCCTATAATTATTCATTTTTTAACAGGTATTTTTGATAAAGGGGCTAGATATGGCACTCTAAATTCTTATAAATCTGCCTTGTCATTATTGCTAGGTAATGTGTTAGACGATGATCGTATAAAGCGATTTATGAAAGGTGTTTTTCGATTGAGACCTACGAAACCCAAATATAACATGACTTGGAATCCCAATTTAGTATTAAATTATTTGGCAGACAAGTGGCCGAACGTAGATCTTGATCTAGAAACTCTTTCCAAAAAGACTTTAACCTTGTTGGCTTTGGTAACTGCTCACCGTGTACAGACACTGTCTCTCATAAAACTAAGCAATATCGCTGTTCAGTCACCCACAGAAATCACTATCAAGATACCAGATATAATCAAAACTTCAAAACCAAACTCATACCAACCTTATTTGCGATTACCATTCTATAATACTCGTCCCGAAATTTGCCCTGCTAGATGTATTCAAGAATATATTAATAAAACTAGAACACTTCGAAATAATGATTCTTTATTTATTAGCTACAGACGTCCTCACTCAAAAGTCACAACACAAACTTTAAGTCACTGGATTAAAAATACTCTTCAATCTAGTGGCGTTAACACTGATATATTCACTGCTCACAGCACTCGTCACGCGGCGACTTCCACAGCCAACAGGTCCGGGGTCAATATTGATATTATTAGGAAAACTGCTGGTTGGAGTGATTCCTCCTCGGTTTTTGCCAAATTTTATAATAAGGAAATTTTTTCAGAAGCCAATAACTTTGCCAAATCCATATTAGATACTTGTTCTTGATAAAAATGTTGATGTACGTAACCTGTAAAAGCAAATGATTATTACATTAAAAGATTTATTTACATAATAAATATTTATCAAAGCAATTGATTTTATATGATTAATATATAAATAAATAAATAACTTACCAGTTCGTTTCACATTTTAATTTTTTTGTTGTTCTCTAAACATCCTACACTATGTAAACCATAAACTGTATAAATCGCAAAGAATGAAGCTGTGAAACATAATTGAAGATCAAACGAACTTACCAAGTGAAGTTCGATCATAATTATGTGAACAGCTTCATTCGAAGCGATTTATACACACCCACCCTTAATTAACAACATTAATTACTACCCGCCCTAACTTTAAAAAACCAAAATATGAAACGTTTAGCTGTAAACAAAATGATTCGAAGCGAATGGCCGCCGGCCTAAGGTGAGGAACTTAGTGGGGGTAGCTCGGAAATACGTCAAACTAGTGTTGTCAGTATTCAATTGAATTAAAAAAAAAAAAAAAAAAAAAAAAAAAAAACTTTAAACAAATGCGTGGAGAAGGCTGATACGTGGGGGCGCTACTACACTATGTAAACCATAAACTGTATAAATCGCTTCGAATGAAGCTGTTCACATAATTATGATCGAACTTCACTTGGTAAGTTCGTTTGATCTTCAAATATAATAATAAAATGTCAATAAAATATACGAATCAGCAATCCATAATGCAGTAATTTTAGAAAAAAACTAATAATAAAAGATATGAAAATTTAAAAATTAATTAATTTAAAAATTTGAATTTGAAATGTCATTATCCGAAAGAGCTTCATTCGTACTATAATAACTTTTAAGAATAAGTATTGTTTTAATTTTGTTACAAAATTCATTACCTTGTAGATCTTTTACTTCAGACGGTATTTTATTTAAAAACTTGATGCCAATAAACAGAAAACTCTTTCTTTATTTAACCAGACGATGTTTGGGAAGTGCTATCTGATTCCTGTATCGTGTTGCATATTTGTGATAGTCACCCTTTTTAGTCATAATATTAACATTCTCTTTTATGTATAAGATGATTTGATATATGTATAAATTCACCAGTTACCGTCATAATTCCTAATTGCCTAAATTTATCCCTGCAAGTGTCATTGTATTTTAATCCTAAAATATATTTATCAGCTCTTTTTTGCAACACAAAGATTTTATGAGCATCTGCTACTATGCCCCAAAACATCACTCCATACGACATCAATGAATGGAAATACGCGAAGTAAACGTTTATTGCTGCTCTTATACCTCCTAATTCTTTGATTTTTCCTAATCGCATATGTTGCTGCTCCAAGTTTTTGTGAAATTTGCTGTACTTATATGAGATGCCCAAGTTAACTAACGATTTGCTAACGGCCATTTCCAATAACATATCTATCTTCAGTTTTGGCATATCGGAGATAGAAAACAACTTCTGTCTTTGTTTCTCTGGACGGCAAAAACAGAGATAGAAACTGTTTCTAATCTCTGATATGCAAAAACTGAAGATAGATAGGTTATTGGAAATGGCCATTATTGTCTAATTGAATTACGAGAAATTTTACTTTATTTTGTTCACTTAAGTTAAGATCGTCAATAGTATTACTCACGTCTTATCAACATTCATAAGCAGATTATTAATTGAAAGAAAACCAATCTGTTATTGCGGCTAATAAACAATTTGTGTAATGTTCGAGTAGAATAAAGTTAATCGTTCGACTATTTCTTCTTGTAAACTTGTAATTATAAGTATAAAAGCCAGTCTAGTCTTATCCAGAGTTTTCCTTAAATTTTATATGCGTATTAAAAGCAGAAGGGGAGGAATTCGCCCAGCAGTGGGACACTGTAGGCTAGATAAAATTAGAAGATGTGTCCCACTACGCTGGATTTTTGCAATGACAGTCGATTTTTTAATGTACCAATAGTATAAGGGGGCATTACCATATCTCTAATACAGCTGAGACCAGCTGAGGGTTCTTCATCAGATACTTCAGACCTTCAATTTTTGACACAAATGAATCGGCCCACCAAGTTGAATATTTTTTGTAAAGGCGGTATGTCGATCTCTTATTATAGTTTGGTTGGGCTCTTGTGATTTCTAATCAGGGTCACCAGGTACTCCAGATCTTCGACTATCCTAGTTTTTATAGTTTTCCCTTTATGTGGACATTAAACCCTAACTTTGCACCAAATTTCAGCTCTCTGAGTTTATGGGAAGTATTAGTTCTATTTTGCTGATCATGAGTGAGTGAGTGAGTGTCATAAATGTGAAACTTTGATTTCGCTTAACTTCGGAACTAAATGACCTACAGACTTGAAATTTTGGATTTAAAGTATGTAATTATAGCTTACTGGATGACGAAAATTTCTGCGTTCTGGTCTTATCCAGAGGTTCTCAAATAGGGGCCTGAAAATGCGCCGAAATGGTTCCAGTAAAGGATGGTACAGCAGTGTTTGCTTCGCGCTCGACTTGGCGGGGGCACTGCCGTGCTCCCCGATTATGTATATGTAAATGACTCCCTATTTCCCTTGGTCATCGCATCACGCGTGAACGGCTGGACCGATTTCGTAAATATTTTTTTTTTGTTTGTTATTATATTATCAAGAGAAGGTTCTTATGAAAGATAAAAATAAAAACAGCGCGAAAAAATTTGAAAATTTGGGAATACTTAACCACCATTTAAATTATTTCTAATGGAACCTTAGCGCTTTTGACAATCTAAACTTTTTTAAAGGTATTAATGTATTTGACATAACATTGACAGAATGCGTGCTGCTAATATAGTCAAATAGGGGGTAAAAAAAACTGAATTTTGCACATGACCATGTCGTTGCCGTAAAAACAAAGAATGCGTATATCTTAAGCATAATAATAATAAACAATTTGTAAAAAAAAATATTATACCATTTCCTAATCAATATTTATAGTTAAGACAGGACAACGTCTGTTGGGTCCGCTAGTTATAAATAAAAACTTACCAGCGGCGTTTTGTTCATCCGATCGCGACATTTTCTTCACTTTTCTTTTTGTTTAGTGTGTCAAACTGCCAGGAACTGGTTTGCAATATGTTTTTCCACGAATCTAATTAGGTTTAATTTCTTACACTTTATTTGATTTAAATTCACTGAAAACTAAAGAGAGGATTTTAATTTTCCTTGCGAAGCAATTAAAATTAAAAAAAAAAACAATATTCTCAAGACCGATATTTAGGCAAAAAAATTGAAAATAATTTTCTATTCAAGGACTTGCATATAAAAAACAATACACATATAAAATGACGTATAAAATGAAAAAAAATGAAAGATCTGTATTAATTTAAAATATATAAAACACCATACAGTAAATTGAGACACAGATAACATTAATTTGATAATACAAACGTCAAATTAAAAACATTTTTAAATTCAAAGCAAAATTTAATTTTCGAATATTTTGTATTCCTATGGCAAAGGGGCTTACTGAACTGGCTGTAACAGCCATAAACAAAACTAAACTACTTCGAACCCATACTTTGACACGAACGACTCTAGATCATAATCAAACAAACATTTTATCGATTAATATATTAATAACACTCCCTGAATAGAAGCTGCTACAAATATGAATGATCAATACATTTTGTGACAGTTACATTTTTATAAAATCATACCGATAACGGAATAACGGTTGCAATTTATAATAACCAAATTTTGTAACTCGCTGTGCAGAATGTTTCAGAAAAACAATGGTGTTCGAATTTTCAAACGCGGTAACAGGTGGTTTTCGGGGGGAAAGGACGACATGCCACCTCTATGCCCGGTTTCGCACTGGCCACCTAGACACACAGCTTTGCGCGGGAAAGCGCGTGCGTAGCCCGTTACAAATTTCGAATGCGTTTGACTGTGCGTGTTTTTAAGGATGTATCTTAAGATGCTAGCAATTAGGCTCTAATTTGCTTGTAGGATTCCTAGCAACGTGGGGATTACGGATTCATAAACGTCACATTGAAAATCAAACTTAAGTCAAAAATAAACTCTATTCTTTTAATCTAAGGTTGCAATAAGAATGTGTTGTTGAACAAGAAATGAGAAGCAAGAAACACAAACAGATATTTTAATGTGCAAGCCATTTAGTGCGACGTAATAGGGCGTAATGAATCTTATTGTGTTGAGTTAAGGTCTATTTTCTTATGATGATAGGCACGAGAAAGTAAAATGCGAGACAAGTAGGCGCCTATCACAATGTACGCACAGTTCAGTAGAATACATTGAAAAATACAATTCATTGAATTTATATTTTTTCAAATACATACATATTTTGCGAACCTCCTGAAGGTTTGATATTTCTATTTTATAGATGAAAAAGAGGTGCTGGAAGAAAAAATATAAATAGTGCTAATATATTATATAATCATCATTATCATTCAGGCTATATAAGTCCACTGCTAGATACAAGCTTCCCCAAAATTAGTATTTCGCCATATTCGCTACGCCCATAATCGCCACGCCTGGCATGCGGCATACGAACGCAGTCTGGCCAAAAATAAATGCTTGAAATCAAAGTCCATTAATTTTAATTCACTTTTTGTACACTCAGGTCTTAATTTAAATTTGTTATTAAAAACTCGTTTAAATTACAAAATATCAACGCAAAAAAATTTTTTTTAACTCATTCTCACCATCATGAAGGACCTCCAAATGGTAAATAATACCTTTGAATTTACTAAGTATACCAGTATTTAAACTTGAAAAATCATGTCTCAGGCGGGACTCGAACCCGCAACTCTATGCATGCACCCGATATGCATGGAGATATCAAGTTAAAATACTGATATTATTATTGCAATTAAGTTGCTAAATCTATACTAATATTATAAAGCTGAAGAGTTTGTTTGTTTTTTTTTGTTTGCTTATTTGAACGCGCTAATCTCAGGAAGTACTGGTTCAAATTGAAAAATTATTTTATGTTGGATAGTCCATTTATCGAGGAAGGTTTTAGGCTATATAACATCACGCTGTGACCAATAGGAGCGAAGTATTAGTAAAAATTGTTGCAAAATAATCGCGTTCAGAATAACAGAAATTAACGCGGACAAAGTCGCGGGCAGCAGCTAGTATTATATAAAGTATTACTAAGTATATTTTGATTGTGACCTCAAAATGTTTCTTTAGAAATTCTCTACGCATTTTTAAGGTTCATTTGGAGCTAAACGTCTTAATATTGAGGTTATTTTTGTTACAGTAACGGTTCCTTATAATTAAATCGGCCCTTTGTTTATTTCTCAAGTCACGAAAATGAGGACAAACTGTTATTTTTTATTGCATTCATCTGTAACGATATTATAAACGTAAAAAGTTTGGTACGTAAGTTTTTTTTTTAATTTACAAAAATATTATTTTTAAATTTATATAAGAAACTCGTCCAGAAATACTCATAAGCTAGCTAGTAAAAGAAACAGCCTATAATCATCCCACTGCAGCGAAAAGGCCTACATCATTGAATTCAAGTTACCACAGCAATGATGGGTACAGGCGTAATCACCACGCTTGCCAAATGCGGGTTGGAGATCACAATGTTTAAAAAATGAAAATACTATTTCTTGAGTAATTTTTTAACGTCGGTCTTAGTTGGTAATTGAATCCATAACCTTAGCAGTCACCCGGTGAGCGATGGTTATGGGTTCCAGTCTCACCCAAGACGAGACAAGATAAAAGATGTTTATAGAAAGGAATTGTATTTTCGACTTACGTCAGTAATTTTCTTGCTTAGATAACGATAGTTTAAAAAAAACTAAAAAAAAAGACGTGTGGCACTCGGAGACTGCCGCGGTTAATAGCATAGCATTTTTTATTAACTTATGCATTTATAAAACTAAAAAGTATCACCGCTGTGCCGGTCGGAGTGGGGGGTGTTAGGTTATTTCGTTACGGAATTTCTGGATTCGGTCTCCAAGCTCAAGGCCCGCGATAGAAGCTATGCAATAGCTTAATTTTATAATTTTATGTATTTTCTAATTTTGACTTATGTAATTAAATTTTTCTGTTATTTTGGCAGATATGGTTACCATAGACAATCATACTGTCAAAATTTTTTTTTTACTATTTTTTTCTAAATTCTTTTAAATTTCGGATATTCTAAATTGTTCGATCGTGCCTCGCCCCGAGTGTTATAGGTTAGGTTATTTTCGTTACGGAATTTCTGGATTCGGTCTCCAAGCTCAAGGCCCGTGATAGAAGCTATGCAACAGCTTAAAAAAAGCATGCTTGAATGATAAATCGAACTAAAAAGAAAAAAAAAAAGTTGTGCGTGTACTAGTGTACACACGTAAGAAGTGAAACTTCTTTATGGCCTTATTTTTCCAAAAATGATCTACATGCAACTTTCCAGAAATTGGTTAAATTAGTTAAATTGGTTAAATTGGTTAAATTGGTTACATTGGTTAAATTGGTTAAATTGGTTACATTGGTTACATTGGTTAAATTGGTTAAATTGGTTAAATTGGTTAAATTGGTTAAGTTGGTTAAGTTGGTTAAATTGGTTACATTGGTTAAATTGGTTAAATTGGTTAAATTGGTTAAATTGGTTAAGTTGGTTAAGTTGGTTAAGTTGGTTAAGTTGGTTAAGTTGGTTAAGTTGGTTAAATTGGTTAAATTGGTTAAATTGGTTAAATTGGTTAAATTGGTTAAATATTATTTCACTTTACCTTTTTGCTATCGTCTGAACCAACCGTGGTAGGGGCAAGAAAAAGATGGCGCGTAACCGAAAAAAGTGACGAAAATTTGACGCAAAACGTGACGGTAAATTTTTTCCAACGCCGATAAAGAAGTTTCACTTCAAAAATAATAGAAAACAGCACACTCAGGCACGGTAGAAAGAGTGGGAGATACTAGTTCCTCTCCCTTCCCCTCGATCTTACGCTTTTTCGATCAGCATCACGTGACCCTGACGCGAGTTTGGAAGTTTTTACCCATCCAACAAAAAGTGCTCAGCGCCGCTAAAGAAGTTTTCACTTCAAAAAAGAAAATAGAAACAAAATGACGAACGAAAATGTAAGTATTACTAAGAGAAAAGCGTGTTTAATAATATTAAATCTTAAGAATAACCAATCGGTAAAATAAGTACAAAAAATTAAAAGAAGTCTCAAAACAAATTACTTCTGATCTTTGAAAATCATAAAAAATTTAACTTATCACAAATTTTATCACTCAAAGTATTCGCTACGAGCTACGTGCTACGCCGCACCCTTTTAATTTAACGACGTGCTACGGATAGCTACGCTGTTCCGGCGTAGCAATGCCGTAGCGTTACTGCAGCGAGTACTACGAATGTGAATTGGAGATTTGATGTTTTTGCTTTGTTTAGCCGACGAAAATAACGGAGGTTCTCAAATTAAAGCATGTTTTTTCTAATGTTGCGACAGTTTTTATTCAATTAAATGTTATCTGACATAATTTTAGTAAATTAAATGTCAGATAAGCAGATCTGGGATCACAACGGTACACGTCCTCTGTGGTTGAGTGGCGTACACACCGGCTTTTATGTGTCGCCAGCTTTGAGGTCCCGAGTTCGATTCCCGGACTGTAGAATGTAGAAGTTCAGTTCATAGTTGAACGTCGATGGATTACAATCTAACCTAACCTAACCCACCGATAGTTTGTAATCACACGCGTTGTTTTGTAAACTGACAGATCTCACAATATAACGGTGATATATATATTATTTAGATTTATTTATCACTAGTAGATAATCAAACTTAGCAATGGACTTGTTCCAATGTAATTTTATCTGATGCAAACATTGTGTGTGTATACAGCGATCTATCAAACAGAGCACAAAAGACCATTATTTCAAAACAAAGCCTGTATACGACTATCTCTCTCACTCATACTAAGACTACGTATCTGAAAGAGACAAGCAGACACGAATTTGGGATTTGCATTGCGTAGTAAAACTTTGGATTCGATTACTCCTAATGGTAAAGGATTGAGGAATATTTTGATTGTATATAGCCAGCAAAAAAACGAAAAGGCTTAATCAGTAGTATCTACACTAGTATTATAAATAGGTATGATTGTATGTTTGCATTGAATAGGCTCCAAAACTACCGAACAGATTCTATAAATTACTAGCTGTTGCTCGCGTCTTCGTCCGCGTCAATTTCTGTTATTATGATCGTGATTATTTTTGCATCATTTTTCACTGATACTTAGCTCCTATTGGTCGCAGCGTGATGTTGTATAGCTTAAAGCCTTCCTCAATAAATGGACTATCCAACACAAAAATAATTTTTCAATTCAAACCCGTACTCCCTAAGATTAGCGAGTTCAAACAAAGAAACAAACAAAAAAACAAACTCTTCATCTTTATTATATTAAGTTTAGATTTTATCTCCCTATAGTCCCCCTAATTAATAATCTTAAATTTTCCCTTGATGAACATAAGCTATCAAATGTGTTTTTAATTATGGATCTGTATGAATACTTCAGTAATGTACCTAACCCGAGGTGTAAAATTTACCATAAAAAAACCCGTACACTGCGAAAACTATTGGCAATAGCAAAATGATGTTCAAAGTAAAATAATGTAACAACCCATTTCGCTCACTGTTGAGCACGGGTCTCTCTTTTATATGGAGAGGGGTTGAGGCCTTAGTTCCACCACGCTGGCCTAGCGCGGGTTGGTGGACGGCGAGGGTGACGCTGTGGCAACATCACCCCGCCGTTGGACGTTTCTCAAGCCACCCGAAAGCCTCCAACAGGGCTTAACGACTGTTATCTCGTGACAACAGCCGGGGCCAACGGCTTAACGTGCCCTCCGAAGCACGGAAGCTCTCAAGTTATGATGCCACAAACAGTCACCCGTCTAACTAGTGGCGGCTCCCAGCGCTGCTTAACATTAGTAAACACTAAGAAGCATTAGGTTATGAGCGCTTGGGACAAAGTGATGTACTACAGTTTTATAAAATACTTTTTAGGAGAATCTCTTAAATACCAAATTTCTATTACAGTTATGACAAGATAGCAAAAATATTAAACTTTGTTTATTTCACTGGTTTTAGTAATTTCCAAACATCTTCAGCTATTTATTTTGAAACACGCTGTGACGCACACGGTTGTAGCTGTGTAAGGTCCATTCACCCGGGACCCCGCCGCAGCAAAACGTCGTGCGCGTCACAGCGTGTTAAAAAATTAAAAGTCTGAATCAATGTTTAATATTTTGCAAAAAAAAAATTAATTACTATAACCCTGCCATGATGTTATACATAATGGTCACATAACGTGGACTTTGTTTTCTAGGTGGTTGAAAATGCATCTTGTATACACAAGTCCCTGTTGGTCCAGCGATTTTTAAGCTATTGCAAAGCTTCTATCGCGGGCCTTGAGCGTGGAGACCGAATCCAGAAATTCCATAACGAAAATAACCTAACACCCCCCACTCCGACCGGCACAGCGGTGATACTTTTTAGTTTTATAATAAATTGCATAAGTTGATAAAAAATGCTATGCAATAGCTTTACCGCGGCAGTCTCCGAGTGCCACACGTCTTTTTTTGTTACCGGGCCAAGGTCTCGGGGTTCCGGGGATCGCCCGGGTCGAGCAGAAGTTTAAAATTTTCAAACATTACTCTGGTTTGTGATCACCGATCCGCATTCAGCAAGCGCGGTGATTACGCCTGTACCCATCATTGCTGAGGTAGCTGGAATTCAATGATGGAGGCCTTTGCCTGCAGTGGGATGATTATAGGCTACTTTTACTACTTTTAATCAAATAGTCGTCATCGATGTTATATAAAAAAAACCGGCCAAGTGCGAGTCGGACCCGAGCACAGAGGGTGCCGTACCAACTTTAACTGAATTAGGGGTCCAATTACTTCCACTTACCTACACGCGGCTAACTCCAATTGGCTTTACCTATTGTTTTTTGTTTTTATGTAACATTATATAAATATCCCGAATAAATAAAAATAAAATAAAATATCACAATATTTAATTGACTGCAAAAATAACTTTGTTTTTCATAGTGTTTGTATGAAGGATAAAGTTATATTTGCGGTTGTTAAAAATGAGCTGTATCTCAAAAACTACCGGTTTGATCTCGTTCAAACCAATTTTTGTTGAAAGAATTTGTTATGATATACATAAAAAAAATTTCAAAATTTTTTAGAGGGGAGCGGTCAACACTATGTACCTACCTACCAAGTTTTAACTGTGTAATGCTAATACTTTCAGAATAAAGTGGCTGTGACATACGGAGGGACAGACAGACAGACAGACTGACTTGACGAAACTATAAGGGTTCAGTTTTTTTGGCATTCGGCTAAGGAACTTTAAAAAACCGGCCAAGTGCGAGTCGGACTCGCGCACGAAGGGTTCCGTACCAAAACGGCCAAAAAAACGGGTTTGTTGTATGGGAGCCCCCCTTAAATATTTATTTTATTTTGTTTTTAGTATTTGTTGTTATTGCGGTAACAGAAATACATAATTTGTGAAAATTTCAACTGTCTAGCTATCGCGGCTCTTGAGATACAGCCTGGTGACAGAGCGACGGACAGACGGTCAGACGGACAGACAGCATAGTCTTAGTAATATGTTCCCCTTTTTTACCCTTTGGGTGCGGAACCCTAAAAACTAGATACGTAATAAGCGTCAAAGAAATGTCCTAACTACATTTGCTCCCATTTGACATAAGACAGTCTATATCAATCTAATAGATACAAAATATCATAAATATCCACACTATTGCATGTCGACATAATTTGGCCGGGTTATAAAGCTGATTCGGCTTCGTCTCAGCTATACCCGTTCCCAACTCTACCCGATTTATACTTACCTAACAAAAATCCCATCTCTACCCGGTTTCATTTTTCCTAATAGAAAAAAGTATGGGTACAGTTAAATCAAAAAATATAAAAATTTTAGGTATGAAAAAATGTTTCAATCATGTTATTATTATGATTGGGATGTTGTTGTTGTTACGTGTTTTGATTAAAAATATTATTTTTATTATATCATTTTAAACATAGATTTAATATAGATGATAGATTGGCAATTGAATCCTGAAAACGAGACCAAAACTAGGTTACGCTAGTGTGCATAAAGTGAGCATGTGCGTGAGATAAATAGTGCAGTTACTGCATTGTCTGCTTCCTTTCGATATCGATTCCATCGACATAGTTTACGTTGACGCTGGTGACTTATTTTTTAGTATTATTAAAAGAACGCCAAAAAACTGCAAGTAAATACCTAGATATGTTTTTTATTTTATAATTACTTATCCCCGAACAAAATCAATTTATTGTAAAAAATATCGTAGGCTTTACTTGCCAGTATTTAACAATTTTGCCTCATTTTGCGATCGCGATCGCCAAAGTTGAAATAAAACTGATATTTATTTTTTAATTACACATTACAAACGTACACTAAATATACATATATTTAATGTTTAATTAATGGGGATTGATGGGGGCTTGAACAATATGGACATTGATCCAGAGCGTAATTTTACAGGCTGATCGCCTCTGTGTTAAAAACACTTAGGGTCCAAATGTAAACTGCAAATGCTCGAATATTTATTGGGCGAACATTCTTTTCTATTAGGCAATTTCAACCTTTTCTAACGTATTTTAACAATTTAGGCTCTATGCGGTTTACAATGTGAAATATGTCAGCTAATGAAATGTCGATAAGATATCATCGACAACGTCAATCACTAAAATACAAAAGTGACGTTAGTAATTGCTGAAATTCACGTATTTGATATTATTTTTAATTGAATTCATATGAATTTAAATCCTTGTCCTGATGAAATGCTCTATCAATTAGTATACAAAAATTTAGTCAAAGCTCTGAAACATTGCATTTTGCTGCTGGTAATCGCGATTGTGTGTTGACGTGTGAAATGTACAATTATGTTGGTTCCCTTTTTAGATGAGTTACTTCCAGGTACTGAACATGTAACCATAATGAAAATAAATCAACTCGACACTTTTTTACAATAATAAAAATGAAACTAGTAAAACTAAAGGGAATATTGTGTTGCGCGTGACAGACGTCAGAACTCAGAAAAACGCTACGGGTTCTTAGCGTGTACGTGAACGGCCTTGTGATCTATCTCGTTCTATCGTATAGCTGCATTGTATTCTGTCTCTTTTCATTGCCAATCTATCAGCAGTATATTAAATCTATGATTTTAAATGTCGATCGTTCTAATTGATATAATGTCTAATCAAAAAAGTATATAAGTAAGTTTATCGGTTGTATAGTACCTCAGACAGAGTACTTAATAGTAGCTTAATTTGGGACGAGCATAGATTTAATATACTGCTGATAGATTGGCAATGAAAAAAAACAGAATACAATGCAGCTATACGATAGAACGAGATAGATCACAAGGCCGTTCACGTACACGCTAAGAACCCGTAGCGTTTTTCTGAGTTCTGACGTCTGTCACGCGCAACACAATATTCCCTTTAGTTTTACTAGTTTCATTTTTATTATTGTAAAAAAGTGTCGAGTTGATGTATTTTCATTATGGTTACATGTTCAGTACCTGGAAGTAACTCATCTAAAAAGGGAACCAACATAATTGTACATTTCACACGTCAACACACAATCGCGATTACCAGCAGCAAAATGCAATGTTTCAGAGCTTTGACTAAATTTTTGTATACTAATTGATAGAGCATTTCATCAGGACAAGGATTTAAATTCATATGAATTCAATTAAAAATAATATCAAATACGTGAATTTCAGCAATTACTAACGTCACTTTTGTATTTTAGTGATTGACGTTGTCGATGATATCTTATCGACATTTCATTAGCTGACATATTTCACATTGTAAACCGCATAGAGCCTAGATGTTAAAATACGTTAGAAAAGGTTGAAATTGCCTAATAGAAAAGAATGTTCGCCCAATAAATATTCGAGCATTTGCAGTTTACATTTGGACCCTAAGTGTTTTTAACACAGAGGCGATCAGCCTGTAAAATTACGCTCTGGATCAATGTCCATATTGTTCAAGCCCCCATCAATCCCCATTAGTTAAACATTAAATATATGTATATTTAGTGTACGTTTGTAATGTGTAATTAAAAAATAAATATCAGTTTTATTTCAACTTTGGCGATCGCGATCGCAAAATGAGGCAAAATTGTTAAATACTGGCAAGTAAAGCCTACGATATTTTTTACAATAAATTGATTTTGTTCGGGGATAAGTAATTATAAAATAAAAAACATATCTAGGTATTTACTTGCAGTTTTTTGGCGTTCTTTTAATAATACTAAAAAATAAGTCACCAGCGTCAACGTAAACTATGTCGATGGAATCGATATCGAAAGGAAGCAGACAATGCAGTAACTGCACTATTTATCTCACGCACATGCTCACTTTATGCACACTAGCGTAACCTAGTTTTGGTCTCGTTTTCAGGATTCAATTGCCAATCTATCATCTATATTAAATCTATGGGGACGAGATGGCTCTGTGTGGCCCAGTGTGGCATGTCTGAAATATTTCTGAAATATTTATTTTTGGATCGGACTGCATATCTATGACAGTACAGACATGTTTGTTAGGACAAATATGCCACCAGAACCTGTCCCAGAGGCCGTACTCCGTATATTCGAATGTCCGTATATTCGAATCCATCCGTCCCTATCACTCATACTCGTCTATACGTACGATGTCTTAAAGTATCTGAAAGAGACAGATATATCCATAAATACGAGCTTCGTGTTGCAGAGTAAGGCATCAGAACCCAGACTAGACCGACGGGGCGTTTATAAATAACTTACTCGTACTTCTTACTAATATTTTGCGAAAAGCAACTCTGTGTCTGTCTGTTACCCTTTTACACCTAAACTTTGAAACCGATTTTAATATAATTTGGTACAAATAAAGATTAGACCTTAAGCAAGGACAGGTTATTTTATATCCCACTGGTGGGCACAAGTTTTCGCCCACACGACATAACGTGAGATCACTCGGACAAACCCGCGTGCGAAAAGCAAGTTTGAAATAAATAAATGAAGGGTGAAGTGCTAGTAACTTAATGAGTTTTCGATGAGCATTTATGAGTCAAATCAATTCAGACGCGACAGCCGCAGTATTGTAAGTGAGAAAGATGAACCCGGACGGGGCGAGGCCTCAGTTGCAGCGGGCAACAAACGTAGTTTCGTTTAGACGCGTCAAATGGTTGCCTTTCTACAGAAACGGGTGGAACGAGTGAATTAACCAATCACAGGTATGAGCATTATCTTCAGTCCACCTTGCAGTCTACTGCTAGACGCAGGCCAAAATTATGCGTTCGTAGTTTGTACAGATGCAAGTACGTTTCTCCTATCTTTGGTTTTCTAACAAATGATGGTAGGTTTCGTAAGAGGACGCCTGGATGCTACCACCCTCCTGCCGGAGTCCAGCGCCAAACAATTTTTCTGTGTTCCGCTGGTGTGTGGGAAAACCAGTGCCTCTGAGTAAGCTCGCTCCATCTTAGTCTTCTTCTTAATCATTGAGTTAAGTATGTAGTCAAGAGCAAGCCCATTGATTATAAAAAAAAAACAACTTAGTATTGCAAATTCTTCGAAACTGTTGATTTAATAAAAATTAAAGGTTATATCTAAATCAAACTATTTGTTATATCTTTGGAGGATATAATGGTGGCAAATAAAATCCCAAGTAGGTGTAGAAATGCTATTGTATTGAAACGATGTTGTCAGTACGAAGGCGAGTGAGCAAGTGGGAGAATGATTAGACAAATTAAACTTAAGCTTGTGCGCAACTAACTCCGACGGTTTGAGTTTTGTTGCTGTGAAGATTTCGTAAGGCCCTATTGCCTTAACATATTCCCGGCCGTTGAAAGGTGACTTTCAACACTGAAGCTCTTCGGCCGTCGGTAGTTTGCAGAGTCGAGTTAAGGCGCGACGAACGCAGCCCTTTGTTGTCTTGACATCAGCTACCCTCGAAGTGTCTTTCGATCCAGGGATGAGTCGAAGTACGCGGCCAAGCCGCCAACCAAGAGGGTGAGTGTTGTCGTCGGCTATGAGGACCATGTCGCCTACGTTGAGCTTCTCAGAATTGATCTTCCATTTTGTTCTTTGCTGTAATTCGCAGACGTACTCTCTTTGCCATCTTTGCCAAAAGTGCTGGCGCATCCTTTCAAGGTGTTCGTAGCGGTTCAGCTGGCTGTCCTTGAAATCCTTCCAATCTGGTGCTGGAGCAGCGGTCAATGGCCTCCCGATGATGAAGTGCCCTGGGGTGAGGGAAAGGAGGTCGTTAGGATTGGATGACAATGGACACAAGGGACGACTGTTCAAAATCGCCTCCACTTGTGCAAATAAAGTAGTAATTTCTTCGAAAGTAACATGGCTGTTGCCAATAACATGCTTAATATGCTGTTTGGCCGACCTGATCCCAGCCTCATGAAGACCACCGAAATGAGGAGCCATTACAGGTATGAACCTAAATCGTATGGATTGCTGACTTGCAAAATCGGAAACTGGCTCGCGCACTTGTTGTATGAACGTTCCTAATTCCTTTGCAGCGGCAACAAAGTTGGTTCCATTATCGCTAAATATTTCTGTTGGTTTTCCTCGACGCGCTATAAATCGCTTGAGGGTCATTATGAAAGAATCCTTTGTCAAATCACTAACAGCTTCGAGATGAACGCATTTATATCGCATGCAAACAAACAAACACAAGTAACATTTTACTAAGCGGCTTCCGCGTCCCTTGCGATTTAGTATGTAGAAAGGACCGGCATAGTCGATAGCGACGGCCGAAAAGGCATGACCTGGGTCTACGCGTTGCGAAGGTAGATCCCCCATTAAGGGTTGCAGGGTAACGCCCCGTAGGCGCCTGCACCGCACACAGTTGCTGACTACGCGTCGAGCTAACCTGCGGCCGTTAACTGGCCACACAGTCTCCCTAACTGCTGCCAGTAATAATTGTGGGCCCGCATGCATTTTATCTATATGTTCGCGTTCAAAGTATAATTTTGTAAGTCTGTGTGACGCGTGAAGTAATATGGGATGTTTTTTCTCGTACGCATAGCATGATGCATCTAAGCGACCACCTACACGTATCAACTGGTCTTTGTCTAAAAACGGAGATAGTGATAACACCTTAGATTTGCTATTTAACTGTTTACCGCTCGCGAGCAAATCGTATTCAATAGGGAATGACTCACGCTGGGCGATAACGCATAGTAAGTGCAATGACTCACGCAGCTCGTCAGCTGACAACGAAGGTACCTACGCGCCTGTCTTGTTTGTTTCTAAGGTTGAATATAAATCGTAAGACGTATGCGAATGATCTTTGCAATTTATTAAGACTCGATAGGTTCTCAAAATTGATTAATGGTTCACATAAAGTAGCAGAATGTGTTTTCAACACTGATAACACCTCAATGATTTTATATAAAATTTTAATTAAATTGAATTGAATTTATTACCTAATGTGCCACTGCCTTTCATCTGTTATCAGCTGATTCGGGAACAGTGGCGTGATTGCAGTTTATAGTAGTTTGCTTCGAACATGAAGGAAGAGGTCCGGATATTAACCAACCTAAATGTGAATTCCTCAATTTGGGTTTATTAGGTCCTAATGATTTTTGCTCATTACCTAAAATATCCCAGAATAGGTCCGCGCCTATTAATACGTCTATGTTACCAGGTTCATGAAATGAGGGATCAGCTAACT
This sequence comes from Anania crocealis, assembly GCA_949315895.1. Lineage (NCBI taxonomy): Eukaryota > Metazoa > Arthropoda > Insecta > Lepidoptera > Crambidae > Anania > Anania crocealis. The sequence goes on from OX438876.1 coordinate 1,320,042, forward strand.
GTATATCGAACGGTAAATGTAGTTCGTTTATATCAATAGGTAATTTCGGTAGACGACTTGTTATCTGCCTTAGCACTGGGCATGATAAAGTAGCATTGAAATTGCTATGCAATGATTGTATTTTAATATTACAACTTTTAGTTATGCAGCTGGTTGCCTTATTTCCTATCCCAATGACCTTTAATGAGTCAATTTGATGAGATGGTAATGATAATTTATTTTTTAAAGATTCGGATATAAAACTTGATTGGCTGCCACAGTCTAAAAGAGCCCGAACGTTAATCTTTTGCTGACTAACTGGATTCAAGACTTGTATTAAAGCAGTTGACAGTATAATTTGGCCTTTAGTTTGAATTGAATTGTTGCAATAATTATTTATGATTACATTATCTTCCTCGTCAATAGATGCGAGGTGGTCGACTGACTGTGATTCTGACGGACGATGCAGTAGGCTATTATGTTTCTGAGCGCAGCCCCGCTCGCGGCAAGTACCCATCCGACAGGCAGACGCATAATGACCTTGTCGTAAACAATTAACGCATAATCTATATTTCGTTGCATCTGATATCCTATCCTCTACGCTTTTAGCTTTGAAGGTAGGGCAATCATATATCCTGTGACGTTCGTTGCAAATAACGCACACTACCACATTACTTTGCCGGTTGTTACTAAAACTCGTACTTTGCCTAGGGTTGCTAACGCCCGCAAATGATTTTAAATAATTAGGCTGTCCGTGTTTCTGGTGGTTATTGTTTAAGCTAGCACGAGCATACTTTGACGAATGGCTGTCCAACTTATTCGAATCTGATTTATTGTTATCGGACTTATTGTTTCGATTTAATGATTCTAATACGTTAGCTCGGTCTATAATGAATTTAAAAAATTGTTCTAACGACGGCGTATCATCATTTAAATTATTACGATACTCTTCCCATTTAATAAGAGTGGATGAATCTAATTTTGATGACAGCATAAATATTATTAAAACATCCCACTTGTCAGTGGGCAGCCCTATGCTGGCCAGAGCTCGCAAATTCTTAGTGACGTTATCAACTAACATTCGCAGAGAACGCTCGGTTTCCTGCGCAAGTTGCTTCATATTTAACAACGCGTTAAGATGATAGTTAATTAGCACTCTTTTGTTGTCATATCGACTGCACAGTAACTGCCATGCCCCGTTATAATTATTACTAGATACTTCTAGATTTGCGAGGACCCTGGAAGCGTCACCTTGCAAATACGAATTAAAGTAATGAAACTTGTTAATGTCTGAAATGCGATCGTTCTTATGTATAAGACTCTCAAATGTGTCCCTGAATTCCAACCAACGGAAATACTTACCATCAAATGGGGCAATTTGAATTTGAGGAAGTTTTAAACCTATTTCGTGAAGAGGGTCATCTATACAACAAGTGCTATTGTGAACAGAACTACGTCTATGTTCACAGGCATCCTTTTTTTGAAACCTTTCAACCAAACTTTTTGCGGTAGCTATAAGAAAAATAACGTCTCGTTCTATTTTATCGCGTTCATCGATTTCCGCTGTAATGTTGTCGGGTTTTAAGACCTCGATCTCATTTTGCAAGTCATCAATCTTAACGGACAATGCTTCGAATTTTGCAAGCTTTAAAGTTAACTCTGTCAATTGAATATCACTTAAATCATTTTCGTTTTGGATAGACACTAAATATTTCTTAAATTTCGTGATCTGTCCCTTAGCGGACGATCGTCTTGTAATTAATTGGCTATAACCAATTGAGATTTGCTCTTCTTTAGTAGGAACAGACATTATGTTTAGCAGCTAAAACCGTTACAATAAAAATAAATATGGAAGGTAGAAATTAACAAAATTAACTAAATGGTTGCAAACAAAATAATAAATTGGAATAGGCTCACGTTCCTCGTTTCGGCGTCACCTGATGAAACTGGAATGCAGCTGAGATAGGTAGGTAGGTAGGCAGCTCGGTAGGTATTCGAACCGGTGCGGTGCGATAATCCGACGCGAAGTGCGTGTGACCTGGAATGTTCGGCAATTTCGCTAAATATCGACAATATTTATACGCAATTCGTTACCAAAACTGTGAAAGACTGTTAAAATATTAATATGTAATGATTTTAGTTTTATAAATAATGTAGGTAGGTAGTTCGATTTGAAAAAAGGTTGATGAAATTTACACCTAAATAGGATTTAACTCGACTTAAACACACTCTTAGTACTTGATTTACACAAATGGATTAGTATTATGAACTGTTAGATAGGAATTTAAAGGTATTTGGAAGTTTGGATGAAATTGGGATTGTGAAGGAAGGCACTTATCTTTCGGTAGCCGCGTTGCTGACGATGTGATGCTTTTGCTGCACCACTGCTCGTGCTCTGGCTCCCCGAATTGTCCTTGATTCCTCGAATAGTTCCCGTTGAACCCGTGGCTTTAGTCTACCCACTGCAAGGCTCCAATAAAATTCTTCATCCAACCGCCGTTGTCTTCGTTTGAATTTTCTTAATAATTTTCGTAGTCGCGGATTTACTGATTAGATTTTAGTTCCCCTCATGGGCCACCATGTTATATCTTTGGAGGATATAATGGTGGCAAATAAAATCCCAAGTAGGTGTAGAAATGCTATTGTATTGAAACGATGTTGTCAGTACGAAGGCGAGTGAGCAAGTGGGAGAATGATTAGACAAATTAAACTTAAGCTTGTGCGCAACTAACTCCGACGGTTTGAGTTTTGTTGCTGTGAAGATTTCGTAAGGCCCTATTGCCTTAACACTATTTAGTCTTACTAGGAAATTAACCGTGGACAATTAATCCTCGATCGTGAGTTATTCCAGACACAATTGAAATCAATTGTTATCGTGGCACCCGAGTGCCTCCTGGGGGTTGAGGGATTACAGAGGACATTTAGTGATGCACTCATAAACTAGGGAGGAGACAACCCATATTAATGATGACCCTAGGGAAGAGAAAGCCATATTTTTTATTATTCAACAGAAACCATTCGAAATCTGTTAATGGACCAATCGTAAAGCTGGAATTCTAGACTACAGGGCAACCGATACTAGCCACACACTACCTAGAGCCAGTAATATTAGTAAAAATTTGTCGCTTGTCGCTAAACGCAAAACATGAGATCGGATCCACTTAGACAAATCTATTAGTAACATACAACCGAATAAAAGTGGACACACGACATTATTGTGATCTAACAGGAACCTACGTAACGAGCGAAAAATCATTTGCAAAATAATGTTCAAAATCCATATTTAGTAATAAATTTTCGCAAAGTAACGCCCGAGTTTATTTTTCGTTAAATCCCACTTAAGGAAGTCGAAAATTATATTCAAAGATTTGTATTTGAGAATTAGTTCTAAATCATGGATTGATTAAAAAAATGGAACAGTTTTCTCTCTCCCCGCTGGCACTGGGGCCCCGTCTCGCTAATGCGTGCCTCATCTATCACAATTGACGAGTGTGGCCTTCACAGAGTCTGGGTCCTCTCAAGCCGGCCTCGACTTGTATTGATGTGTGCGTAAAAAAATATGGTTAAGAAGTAAAATAACGGCCTTTATAAGCCAAAGTTATGGATGATTATTCATCCCACTGCAGGCAAAGGCCTCCATCATTGAATTCAAGTTACCACAACAATGATAATGATGGGTACAGGCGTGATCAGCACACTTGCATTCGTAAAGCTAGTAAAATATAAGTATATAGTATCTCTTTTTTTAGAAAATACGATTCCATAAATAACTGGATGGGATTCGAATCCACAACCTTCCCGTTACTGGGCAACTGCTCTTACCATTGAGCTACCCAAACATTTGGCGTGTCAACACATTTGTTCAAGGCTTTACTGTGAGCCAGAGGTGTTTCGTCAATGTTTCGGTTAGTATGGCCGGCTAAGAAAATGGTAAAACAGATTTGACAAAATAGGTATCATGTGTCAGTAAAATAGTTTTAGTATTTGTAGCGGTCAGAACATAATTTGCATGGGAAAATCAACCCTGTTGTTCTCTGACGCGCGAATGACTTTGAACCTTAGGGTGATAAACCTTGGCCGACCGTGCCTGGAACGTCCGATGGAAATATTTAACAATTGCTAGAGTTATTTAATTCGGGATTTATACCATGTACCTTATTTATTATGAGTTCCCGATGTTTCGGCACTGTTGCAAGCGCCATGATCACGGGAGAACTGTTGTATCTGCGGGTGGGTAGCTGTTAAGAGCAGACAAATCGATCTACCGTCCGTCGTAGTCTTTTATTACACACGACACTGGTACCATTGTTTGACAACTCACTATTTTTACACTTTTGTTCTCGACACACAACACTTACAGTATTTGATCGTGACACAGTATTTTTTGGTTTTCTTTGGTTACCGCAAATCCCTACCACTGGATTCCATACACTAGATAATTTAAAGACGTCTTCGCGATTGAAATTTTTGTATTTGGTAATTTCAATCGCTTCTCTGACCATTCTTGGTACATAGTCCCGAATTAAATAACTCTAGTGATAGTGATTATGAAAGTTTAAATCAGTATATTTAACAATTGGTTGAGATGAAAGAGCTTTATTATATTTTTAGATGTTCTTTGGGCAAATTAATACTAGTGTAAATTAAAAATGCTGTTTTCTTTTTTTTTAGGTCGAATAATCACTACATAGTATAAAACAAAGTCGCTTTTTCTTTCCCCATGTCCCTTTGTATGCCTAAATCTTTAAAACTACGCAACGGATTTTGATGCGGTTTTTTTTAATAGATAGAGTGATTCAAGAAAAAGGTTCATATGTATAATAACATCCAATAAATAGTGGAGAAATACTGTTATTTTTGAGGTTTCTAATATGATGTCGTAAATATTCACATTTTTTTCCGCTTACATTGCAAACGCAGGCTAAACCCTACGAAATTTATCAAAATAATGTACTAAGTATTGTACATATTGAAAAGGTCTACAGAAAACTCCGCGATGGTGTATGTCTATCTGTTATAGATATCCCACAATAACCTTTTTTTGTCATTTACTTTTTACGACAAATAATGGCTAATTTTCGAAGCGATTTTAACCAATACAGCATTAATCCTTATCCAATTAAATACTTTAAATACATTGTTGATTTAATATTGATCTATATGGCCCTTTACAGAATATGATTTAAATAAATATTTTCGAAGATATTACGGATTTAAAAATTACGGGACGTAGCGTTTGCGGCGGTAGGCCGGCCAGGGCGGCGGCGGCGCGGAATTTAGATATTCCGAAGACAGCAGGAGGGAAAGGGGAATTGTTTTACTCCAAATTTAACACGTGCGGGCCACGGGCAGTAATGAATAAATTAAAACTAATGGATCTATTTTAATCATTTTTTCAGTGACATATTTCATACCCGTGCGAAGCCGGAGCGGGCCCACTATGTTATTTTTATATGCAACGTTCACAGTTTTTTTGTAGTGTATTTAGTATCAGCATTGCACCCGTGCGAAGCCGGGGCGGGTCGCTAGTAAATAATAAATAATAATAAATAATAAATATTTTTAAGACATGCCTCACTGGGCCACACAGAGCCATCTAGTCCCAAATTAAGGTAGTATTAAGTACCCTGTCGTATGGGGTACTAGACAACCGATAATCTTACTTATATACTTTTTTTTTTTTTGTAAATACATACTTTAATACATAGAAAACACCTAGACCAGTACAAACAGACATGTTCATGCACACAAATATTTGTACTGTTCGGGGATCGAACCCGCGACCCATGGCTCAGAAGCAGCGTTAACTACCGCTGATCCAAATGGTCGTCAAAATAAACTATGGATAATATTCTGTTTACTGTATTTATGTCAGGTGCTTTATTTTGTCTTAAAGCAACCATTCATCACTGTATTCACACAACGTTATAATAAGTTACTAAAAGTCAAAACCTATTAATATTGTGACTCGGCAGTTTCGCTTCGAGCGAACAATACACCAAGGCCGCAAGGGTAAGAGTAACGGGAGGTAACTTCTAATGTGAAACAATATAGATTTATTAATTATATTCAATTACTAGCTGTTGCCTACGACTTCGTCCGCGTCAATTTCTGTTATTATGATCGTGATTAAGAAGTTTTTAAAAGAATATAGCCTAAAGCTTTTCTTGATAAATAGACAATAGCCTATCCAACACAAAAATATTTTTTCAATTCGAACCAGTAGTTCCAGAGATTAGCGCGTTCAAACAAACAAACTCTTCAGCTTTATAATATTAGTATAGATTAAACTGACAACGCCTCTTTGGTCTAATGGAGAACCGGACCGAGATCTCGTGGTCCTAAGTACAATTCCTGGGTCAGGCAACCAAATTTCAGAATGGTCGAGCATTGCCGGGTGTGATTATCCGTATTTGGCAGGCATGCACCCATCATTGCTGTGGCAGCTTGAATTCAATTCTTGTTTCATCTTTTTGTACCTTATTTACCGCAATAAAGACCAATTTTTCTTCTTCTTGCTGTGGTATTGTATGATGGATAAAGCAATATTTTTATTCGCACCCATTAAAATTTTATAGGCATAGTCATAGTAGCCGTGCCGTCACGTGCCGAGCGTAAACGGGAACTGAGGTCAACTATAATGAAAAGGAAAGTTGCCTTCTTTGGACATATGCAAAGAGTTTCCCAATATGAGTTTTTAAGGCGGATCTTCGAAGGCAAGATTTCTGGCAAGAGATGACCTGTCCCCTAATTCGCGTAACCAAATCGTATCACAAATCACAATCGTAATTGAATTGTAGGTTTTTGACAGTTCTAGTACGGGCTAAATGTCAAAATCGTCCAATTCAATCACGATCGAACTGCGATTGAAATAGCTGAATAAGGCCCCAGGCCGATCCAGAAGAGAATTAATAGATGACATCGAAGACTGGACCAAATTCCGTTATTGAGACCAGCTAAAAAGAGTGGCTCAAGACCGCATCAGTTTCTACATGTTGACCTCCAAACTTCAATTTGAAGATGGCAACCCCATGATGATTGTTGTTGTTCCTTATACAAATGTATGTTTACGTAGTTCGCCGGTAGATGGCGTTGATGGACGTTAGCTCGCAGTGTTATACCAGGTCGCCTTTTTTGTTAGGTCTCAATACTTATTAATTTTTAAATATACACACTTTAGTTCAAGCTACTTGGTGGTTTCATTTCGATTCCTCTCCAATAGTAGCAGTTCCAGGTTATGCTTAGGGCAGTGTAGTAAACATGGTCCTTCGAGCCGGATTTTTTGAGTCAGTGTGTCCAAGTGAGGACATCATAGGCGTACCCTGCAGTGGATCTCTGCACATACATAATGATGAAGATAAAAATTTCCAAAATCAGAGAGACGGACATGGCCTAGCTATAAGTAAGAAACTTTTAAATACGAGTAGTAATTGTAAATTGAAAATATTTATTGGAACTTTAAAAGTTAGGTATTTTCAAACTTCTTTGGGTGATGTTTTAGAATATTGTTTAATTTCCGAGTGCCGGTCCAAGCTCCCAACTCTGACTCGCAAATGTTCTCCTTCCGAAGCTTCGAAGGGATTCCAATATGGCGGCGCTTGGGTATAAATAACGAATATTGTGTTATAGGGACGAAGTGCGTGAGATTGTTTTACGGGATTCGTCTTACGATATGATTATTATTAAAACCTTTTACTAAAAATATAGTTTGTAATGGATGCGTTTCTTTAAATTTCAGTTTTTTTACGCATGATTTTTAAAAGGGTTGATTATGATGTTTTGTTATTTATAAAATGAAACCCATAGATTTAAAATATTTTATAGATGAATGCTTCTTTTGAAAGTTGAAGGTACTAACCAAAAACAATGAAAAAAACTTCACTGGCTTACAGCGTAAGCCTCTAATAAATTTTTCAACACAAAAAAGTCTGCGGTAACTCAATGGTTAGAGCAGTCCTGTAAGAGGATGGCTGAGGGTTCGACTCCCATCTCAGGCAGTCAAAAAATATTTATTGAAGTTTTATTTATTCTCAACTAGCGGAGCCCGCGAACTTCGTATCGCCTCAGCATACTATTTGATTTTGACGTCTTAAATGTCATTGTAGTCAAATATGGCGGGGTTGGTTTGTAGGAAAAAATACAGTTTATAAGTTAGTTATTTTACGTTAACTTTCCTACGTTATTAACACTTATTCTCTTATTCCTATTCCTGATCAAGACAAATCCAATAAAACCAAAATGATAAAAATCGGTCCAGCCGTTCTCGACTTATAAGTGGTGTGACTAACACGACTTTCTTTTAATATACGAGTATTATATCTAGAAGATTTGCACTAGTAATTATACACCTTGCATTTTTACTTTTGAGTCATGCTGTGATGTGATGCGCACGGACGTATTATTTATTTTGCTTCGGCCGGGTTCTGGATGAACTAAAATGCAGCTTAACCAATTTTTTTTTAAGTTTTTAAAAAAATTTGCCTATTTGTTAAACAAAGTGTTTAGATAACGAGGGCTTCGTTGTGCAGGTGGTTCAAAATGCACCTTGTATACTAATAGGTAGAACAGTTTTGAAAACACAACCAAAATAGTTTCGTCGGGGATCTCCCGAAACTAGCTTCGAAGTACCGTGCTGTTTATGTGTAAAAAAACTATAATAGTTCGTTTAATCCAATACATTTTACAAATTGTCGGACCAATCCGTATTCTTGACTTCGCCACCTCATGTGTACCACATCCTCCTCGACAAACAAATGGCCCTTTGAATCACAACAAAGGGAATGTAAGATTTGCTACCCATTTATTAAAACATTGTACTGAAACCACTTTGCTTATTGAATTATGATTGTGCTTGTTCGGCAACGAAAATTAACTTTAATTTTTTCAAAGAGAACACTACAGATCGTGCTATAACGCTATAGTTCATTAAAGAAAACGTAAGATTTTATTCACAACTAGCTGTTGCCCGCGACTTCGTCCGAGTCAATTTCTGTTATTATGATCGCGATTATTTTTGCAACATTTTTCACTGATGCTTCGCTCCTATTGGTCGTAGCGTGATGTTATATAGCGTAAAGCCTTCCTCGATTAATGGACTATCCAACACAATTTCAATCCAAACTAATTTTTCAATTCGAACCAGTACTTCCGGAGATTAGCGCGTTTAAACAGATAAACGAACAAAAAAACAAACAAACAAACTCTTCAAGCTTTATAATATTATTAAGTATAGATATTATATTATAATATTATAAGTTAAATAAGTATAGATTTAGCTTTTCGCATTACTTATAATTACGCACTTATAATATCAGTATATAAACTTGAAAAATTTTGTCTCAGGCGGGACTCGAACCCGCATCTCCTCGCATGCCGGCATGCGATTTTATTTTTAGATTATAAGTGCAATTAAGTTGCTAAAATATCAAATAAAGTATAGCAAAATATTGTATATGTCGACTTAAATTAAATTATGGATTGAGAAAATTATTTTTTCCGAAATATCTCCTCGCATGCCGGCATGCGAGGAGATGCGGGTTCGAGTCCCGCCTGAGACAAAATTTTTCAAGTTTATATACTAATATTTTGCTAGCTCAATCACATATTCGAACGTATTTCCCATTTAAAATTTATTTGAACTTTAAATACTATACGGATTCAACACTGCACGTGGCACACTAGAGGTAACTTCACATCGGAAGTGACGGCGAGCATCGCTGGCAAAACGTTTTGACGCGGTCGAGTTAACGTTAACCATAGTCTATTTTCCACGTTGATAGATACTGAAATTCCTATTTAGAATAATGAAAGCTTGAAGTAAAGTAGAGCCAAGTTTGAAGAGAGATTGAAATCAAGTTACGACAGCAATGACGTAAACGTCTATTGTTTGATTGAAGTGATGTCCATTTGAAGTTTTTTTGACGTGACAACGTCTTAAATTAGGTTGCGGCTGGGAGTCACTTATGAAAAAGTGTAACGCTCGGTAACGTTACGATGAGTCACCGAACGAGAGAGAGGCCCGCCGAATGCCTTGCGTCTCTCTCCCACTCAACTATGATCGGTCTGCCGCGCGCGCAGCACTAGAGAATTAGGCGCATTTTAAAATTTGTGCAATTCTTATTTTCATTCAATTTCTTGTTCCTATTGTGCAATTTAATTATATTCATATCAATAAATATTCTACCGAGAAAAAGACGTTGTCACGTAAAATCTTCGCCCGTAAAACCGACTTTACAGGCAACCATTTTTTTCAATGGCGTTCTACTTTACTTAGAAAATAGGCTAAATTATAAATCACTGTGACTCTTGTATGTTTTACATAAATATACTTTGATTGCGGTATCGTTAGATTTTATAGCACTGACCTGTTGCTTATCCGATAAGTTAAATTTTCTCACGGTATACCTTTTAAACTGTTCACGAAAACTAATTCTAGGTTACATTACATTATGTTGGTCTCCAAAGGAACAAAGTGGCCTAACAGTGCATATTGAAATTTCACCCAAATTGTAAATGAAGAGCATAACTTCCGCTACGAATACATTTTTTTTTTTTTTAAAGAGCCTATGCTGTGGCAGAAGGCCAGCCTGCAGACCTACTTCACCGGGCGGGACCGTTTGAAGTAGGTCTGCAAGCTATTCGTTTGAAAGTGGTTAGGCGTTGGAGACCCCCACCGTCTGTATCCTATGACACAAATCCGAGCAATTCGGAAATTCCCAGATCTCAGTCCAAAACTTAAACCATTAGACCAATAAGGTGTTAAATGAAAGATAAATTAACGTATTTAAACTCGCGTTCCTTAACATTGAGACAATATAAGACCTAGATACTCAATCAGTGTCAACAAGTGTGCTAACTAAAGGTGCACCCATGTGACATAAAGTTGTACTTTTTGGTAGAACCTATATCAGTCGAATCGAACATGACTTAAATATCCATACTTTTTTTTATATAAATAATGGGCTTGCTCTTGACTACATACTTTACTATAAGGTAAAGAAGAAGCCTAAGATGGAGCGAGCTTACCCAGAGGTACTGGTTCTCCCACACCAACGGAACACACAAAAACTGTTTGTCGCTGGACTCCGGCAGAAGGGTGGTAGCATCTAGGCGGCCTCTTACGAAGCCTACCACCGCAGAGGGATCTGTTAGCCGTCATTGTTGGAAAACCAAAGATGCCGTTGCCCAGGGTGGACCACTAGGAGGTAGATCCCACTACCCCAAAATGTTATAATGCAATACTATTGCATGTCGACATAATTTAGCCGGGTTATGAAGTTGACACTGAATAAAAATCAACGCCAATCATCCTAATTTGTGACACAGTTTTAATTTTGTAGCGGACTGAATATTTTGTTCTTATTATATCGGTGGATTTATTTATATTTCGGTTCATTCCAAACGTTTCCAAACTTCACAGAGTCCGAGGTGTCGACCCATGACCACTGAGTTTTGGAACGAAGTTTCTTATCGCGCGTTGCGATAGGGGCTAGACGGAAAAAAAATTAAGACACTCTTTGAACGACACTTTTTGCTATAGTTGAAAGCCGTGCGGGGAACGAGAGAGGGAGGGAAGGAGAGGAAGAGAGAGAGAGAGAATTAAAAATAAATTTAAAATAACATAAAATTTTATTACAATTCCTTCACTAAAAATGAACTTCGTTCTATCCGGGTGTCCCTTGACACCTCACCAGTTTTGTTTATAACATTCAACGATTATTTATTCACTGAGACAAGGTAGATACAGTTAAGTGGTGTTATAATAAATTGCACGCTTTTATGAGCAGTCAGAAGGTGTCCGAAAAGGCCCGCCTGGCTGTGCATGGAGGGGTGTTGGTTCCAACACTGATGTATGGGAGTGAAAGTTGGGTGTGGCAGAGAAAACATGAAAGCAGAGTAAATGCAGTGGAAATGAGAGCGTTAAGAAGTATGATTGGAGTCAATTTGAGTGACAGGATTAAATAATAGTGTGATAAGGGATCGATGTGGTGTAAAAGAGGATGTAGTGACCAGTATTGAAAAAGGAATGCTTAAATGGTTTGGACATGTTGAGAGGATGAATGAAAGCAGATTGACTAAAAAAAAGACATCAAAATTATTTGATGTCGCTTTACTTCGAAACAGTTATACAATTACTTGATTCTTAAGCGCGAAGACTTCAGCCCCTTTGAATTAAACAACAGCAATTAGCTGCAATGAGTGAGATTTATCTCTCAATTTAACTTTTGCTTTAACTCTCAAGTGACATTATTTTAACCGACGAAAAAATGTTTATTTTTAATTTATCTTTTTTTGTAGAGTTGACATGCTTAAATGATTCTTTTTGATTATTTAGGTAATCTGGAGACATTGTAGTGTAAGATCAAAACAGAAAAACACCAACTCTGCTCGTCCTATGAGGGAGATGGAGATGGGTATCAGTGTCTTCAAAACACCAACTCTTCACAACCTATCTGTGTCCTGAGCAAATAAAGTACTGCTTGAGGGACATGGGTAGCAGTGTCTTCAATTAAAAATAAAGTACTGCTAGAGGAAGAAACCATTCTTTGAGTAAAAATTTCGTCACAAGTCGCCGGTAAATGAATGGTTGTGGGTTCAATTCGCATCTAAGACAGTAAAATCTTTTATTAAAAGCATTACATATTTAATTACACTAGCATACCAAAAAAAAGTTGTGGTAACAGCCTACATAATCCCACTGCAGGCAAAGGCCTCCATCATTGAATTCAAGTTACCGCAGCAATGATGGGTGCTGGCATAATCACCACGCTTGCCAAATGCGGGTTGGTGATCACAAACCCGAGCAATGTTCGAAAATTCGAAACTTTTTTTATGTTCGACTCGGGGTTGGACCCGGCACCCCGAGATCTTGGTGTATTGAAACCATTAGACCAACGGGGCGGTTAAATACATATGTAAATAGTTTTTTTATTGTTTTTATTTCTCCCACAAACAAATTAGTACAGGTTATCAGGTATTCAACATAGTAATTTACATTTCGTTGCATTAAACCCCGTAAGTGTTAAGTTTATAATTAATGCAACAAGAAATTTTAAAATCCGGGGCGTTATATACTTAAATAAAACAATGTCAAAAACATAGGTTTTTCTTACATGAATTTCCAATACCCATATTAAAATGGATGAATTGTATTTATTCAGAAAATTTTTTGCTAGTATTATTTCGCATTAACATTAAAACGTAAGTACACCAGTTGAATAAATAAAGCTTAAACCTAATTGCTCGGCTAAACCGCGGTTTGCCCGGATAAAGGGGATTACCCGTTTTCGCCGGAGAAAGTGAAAAACTCAGATTACTTGGATTCTATTTTTATTACATACTAACGTCTTTTTTCAAATCCGTATGCGTGCAATTTAGTCATGAAAATAAATGGAATGTATATTTTAAACTAGCTGTTGCCCGCGACTTCGTCCGCGTCAATTTCTGTTATTATGATCGCAATTAATATCAAAAAATATTTTTTCCCGTTTTTGCAACATTTTTCACTGATGCTTCGCTCCTATTGGTCGCAGCGTGATGTTATATAGCCTAAAGCCTTCCTCAATAAATGGACTATCCAACACAAAAATAATTTTTCAATTCGAACCAGTACTTCCGGAGATTAGCGCGTTCAAACAAACAAACAAACAAACTCTTCAGCTTTATTATATTAGTATAGATTAGATTTTAGCAATAAGTTTAAGAAACCTTATTTCATAAAAACCGGCGAAATACGTTAAGTATGCCACAATGTATACAATATTTTGTCCTCATTCTCATTTTAATTTACAAAAATCAACCTTAAATAATAATTAATGATTAAAACACTGTACCGTAACTGGAAGCTTTATATTGAGATAGCATTTCCGTTTCCCGTCGTTTGCCTACCTTTTTTTAGTACGTAGTTTCCGGCTAAGTGGCGCCACCTGGCGGTCGTGCGCTTTTTATGTTTCTTAAAATTTGCGGCATACCATTTTGCTTATTGGCGTTTAGTTTATCGTCGTAACAACACGTTCACTGCAAGCCCTGTCTCTGTGATCGTTAAAATTCAGTGATATTATAATTCTCAGAGCAGAATTATTAACCAAGTGAGTTTTTATACAAACTACTACACAAATCTGGTAAGTCCTACCCTCATTATTTTTAAGTGAATAATGTATTTTATTTCAAGGAATTTTATTTTCAGTTTCCAATAGCAATTTTATTGCTTAAAACAACATGTTAATAAAACATGAAATATCATGCTTAAATATTCGTGTGACTTAATTAATGAATTTAACGGTTTTGCCGTTCGGATTAAAGTCATGATGTAATACGTAAAAGTGTATGGTGTCTTTTTCGTTTAGCATTGAGTGGTTTGTTTGGCTCGGCTAGCAGCTTCTCGAGCTCCTCTTTAGCCGGTTAACGAGGTGAACGGCACCTCGGGTTATAAGATAAATACGATTAATAAATGTATCTTTATTCTTATCATATTAAAGATAAATTGCTTGACGAAATGGGCAAATTGGCTTTGTTTACATTTAAATTATAAAACATTATATTATTTTATACTCCTAAGGTAAGTACTGCCAAAGCAAAAATTAAGGTGAATTCTATAGCCAGGACTCGAGGAAGTTCAAGCAATGACTTAAAATTAGGCTCTGCCATGCAAGCCTATGCCTCTAATTAACTACCCTCGCGGGGTGCCTTATTACTTATCAACTATCCTCCTAAGGTAAGTTATGCCAAGCAAAATTGCTAGAAGTTAATTATATAACCAGGGCTAGTGGCCCGATCAAAGAGGTTCAAGCAATGACTTAAAATCGGGCTCTGCCATGTAAGTCTATGCATTTTAATTATCCACCCTCGCAGGGTGCCTACTTTTTACGAGCTAGTGATAAATTTGCTATAGTAACATTGCTAGAGAGTCATTTTATAATCAGGGCTCGCGGCTAGATCAAAGAGGTTCAAGCAATGACTTGAAATTAGGCTTTTTCATGCAAGCGATACGCCTACCTCGGGGCGACCTCGCCTACCTTGTACCAAATACCCTCAAAAAGGGATAGACCTGCTTTTGCAACATCCCCAGATGTTCATTTAATAAAAAAGGGCTCGCGGCCCGATTAAAGTACCAGAGATCGTTTTAATACTCCAAGAGGTAATAAAGAAGTTGAGGCAACGACTTGAAAGAGGCAAAGTATCGCATTTCTTTGTGTCAAAAGTGTCAACTTGTGAAACAAAATGTAGTCATGCAGTTGGATTTTATCCTTGTATAAGGCCAAATCGAATATTTCATGTCAGAACCCTTCTTAGTGTATGTAGTTATGACTCTTACTGTTACATCTAAATGCTCGCGAGCATATCAAAGTTACGGTCCAAACATTACAGAAGTTGGGATGGCATGTGAATTTAGAAATATCGGTTCTTTGTCCCCAAAAAAGTATTAACTATATAATGAAAAATTGAATAATGTGAAAACATGAACGAATAGACAAACTGCAATAAAGAAACCAATTATATGAATGAATTTCGTCATTTTTGTCGTGCCGCATTGTCGCATAAATCATAGATATTTGTTTAGAATCCAGCCCCTAGTGGTGGTTATCGAACAACGGAAGTAGTAGATCGACAGATGCATCGCCCTACCCAGGGGCGTTTTTTGACTACGGATGCTTTAGACCAGCAGGTTTGCGCTTAAACCTAGACTTGATTTCAATATATTTCCAATTTTGAACTTACTAGTTCCATTAAATTCCACATACTCGGCAAATAGGCACTCCGGACCGATTAGCACATTGTACAGATCTCGTGATTATAAAACGGGAATGTCCAATAATAGACCTATTTGCCTCCAAAGCTGCTCACATTGCCAGCAATCACTTGACCCTGGATTGAACTTGGACCTGGATCAAGCCTATTCATCAAGCCAACCTGAATTCAATGATTGAGGCCTTTTCCTTGCAGTAGGATGATTATATAGGCCGTAACTAGAAATACAGTTTGAGACAATTTGAGCATTTTAGCGTGTCAAATACGTAAGGTTTAGAAATCGAGGGTCAAGAGTTAAACTGTTTAACTTTAAGTTAGGCATTGCGATAGCGGGAAATTAAATTCTTTAAGAAAAGGTTGTCATTGTATTCAGAAAGAAATGAATAGTCAATGCTCTGTAGAGCCACATTCACTACTACATCACAGTTCGATTCTTAGTGTGACAAAATAACAACAGGTACATCTTCGCAAAGGGAAAGTACGAAATCTTTATTTCAATTGTAAAAAACATACCAAATTTTGAACATGTTAGATCAGCATCGAATAAATTTCAGGATACATTGGTGATGCGTTCGGTTCTTCATGGTACGATCCCATTACTTGGGTCTTCCTACAAACGTTTCTAATGTCCAGGGTGCTCACTCAACTAAATCTTTAAACATGGTTGTTTTTGCCATGATGGGAGAAAGTGTTCTGGCGTGTCAGAGACCGAGCACTTGCAGCACCACTTACCTTGAGAAAACTCCAGATACATTTCCTCGAAACATTAACCGGACTACCGTATTCGAGAGATGGGAAAAAAATATATTTGGGGGTGTTCTGAGGCGGTGGAAGGCTGGACCTTTAAACAAAAGCTTTTACTTAAAAGCTCTTGGTGAGTCTATTTTATAAATCTGTCAAGTAGCTTAGAATTGTTGTTGTTCAAGGACAGGAATAAAGATATAAAGCCATACTTTTCTGCAATTGGCGCGATTCTTATCAGGCTTACATTAAATACATACATTATCACATAGTACAATACTTTTACATAAATTAGCTGTCTGCAAGTAATGCGATTCTGAACCATGAACAGTGAAGTACTCACGTTCTAGTAAAACATATTCTTAAATAACTAATTGCTTTTACAAAACCCCAAACCGTATGGGATATCAGTGTACTTATAAATGTATAACCAACACAAGATTTTGTTTTAATCATCACATCAAACAGCAATTTTAATACTTCTGTGTTCAGGCAGATGCATTCATGACCTGACCTCAGAATATACCCTACCTAAAGTACCTACCTAACCATAATACAAAAACTTTACCGTATGGCCTGAATTTGGTTCTACAACCGAAAGCAATACATAGGTACTGACAGACTGTCTACAGATCAATTTTGAATATAAATAATTAAAATTTATAGCCTCTATTCTGGGTGGTTAAAATGATAACATCGCTGAGTGATAGATGAAAAAAAATAATTCAAAATTATTTAATATTTTTATCAGTTTGAGTTGCAGTACCTTCGTCACGTAGGTTACCTTACTGTTACAGCAGAAACCATTTCTTTATTACACACCATATAGCTTCCAAGAACTGATTAGAAAATCACCCCATCGACGAAGTTCTAGCTCGTGGGAATTGGCAATCAGCTAAAACACCACAACAATCCTATATGTGTGAAATTAAATCAAGTATTGATAAACTCTTACACAAGTAATGCGATTGTGTAGAAGAATTTCCTAGAAAGTTTTTCAGTTTGAAATTTTACCTTTTCATTATATTACTTGTTCCATTTAATGACGATATGAAAAACAGAATTTTTGTTATTATTTCTGTGCAATACACGGAAAAGAATAATGTCATTCTTAAAATAAAAATTATTTAATTATCATAAATATTTTTTTATTTTTAAATCCGTCACATTGGCGTTACGCTAAGGCGTTATAATGTTAAGTGGCGTCACCAGGCGATAACAAACAGATCTCAATATAAAGCTTCCAGTTACGGTACAGTGTTTTAATAGCAGCGTTTTACCCTGAAATAAAACGCATATTAAAATACTTACCTCACTGGAAGCTTTAACTTTATTTCTGCCTGGTGAAATTGAGCCAATGAGTAAAATGGTATGCCGCAAATTTTAAGAAACATAAAAAGCGCACGACCGCCAGGTGGCGCCACTTAGCCGGAAACTACGTACTAAAAAAAGGTAGGCAAACGACGGGAAACGGAAATGCTATCTCAATATAAAGCTTCCAGTGAGGTAAGTATTTTAATATGCGTTTTATTTCAGGGTAAAACGCTGCTATTAAAAGTAGTTGGCAAGATCACGCAAAAAAATATAGATTAACAAATAGTTGAGCCAACGAAACGTGAGTAAAAGCCAATTTTCAGTAAGTGCCAAATAAATCACCGTCGGCCATCATGAACCAACTCAAAAAACCGATTTTGAGACTTATTTCACGTTTAATCAGTTCAGCTTTTTGTAAAAAATGTTTTATTATTATTATTGTACTGTTTTCTTGAGTTTTCGCGAAATTTGAAATGAAAGATAAGTTTACATATTTAGAACGCGTTTATTTTTGATTTTACCCGACGTTTCGGACGTTTGGGGTGGTGGGATCTACCTTCCAGTGGTCCACCCTGGGCAATGGCATCTCTGATTTTCTAACCAATGATGACGGATAACAGATCCCTCTGCGGTGGTACGCTTCGTAAGAGGCCGCCTAGATGCTACCACCCTCCTACCAGAGTCCAGCGCCAAACAGTTTTTCTGTGTTCGGCTGGTGTGTGGGATAACCAGTACCTCTGGGTAAGCTCGCTCCATCTTAGGCTTCTTCTTAACCGTATAGTTAAGTATGTAGTCAAGAGCAAGCTCATTATTAATAATAAAAAAAAACCTTTACAGTTTACCCGTGACCATAAACGCTGTAAAGGGTTCGAAACGTCGGGTTAAAAAATAAACGCGTTCTAAATCCGTAAACTCACCTTTCATTTCAATTTTAAGCTATTGCATAGCTTCTATCGCGGGCCTTGAGCGTGGAGACCGAATCCAGAAATTCCGTAACGAAAAAAACCTAACACCCGCCACTCCGACCGGCACAGCGGTGATACTTTTTAGTTTTATAATTGCATAAGTTGATAAAAAATGCTATGCAATAGCTTTACCGCGGCAGTCTCCGAGTGCCACACGTCTTTTTATTATTATTTTTGAAGTGAAAACTTCTTTAGCGGCGCTGAGCACTTTTTGTTGGATGGGTAAAAACTTCCAAACTCGCGTCAGGGTCACGTGATGCTGATCGAAAAAGCGTAAGATCGAGGGGAAGGGAGAGGAACTAGTATCTCCTACTCTTTGTACCGTGCCTGAGTGTGCTGTTTTCTATTATTTTTAAAGTGAAACTTCTTTATCGGCGTTGGAAAAAATTTACCGTCACGTTTTGCGTCAAATTTTCGTCACATTTTTCGGTTACGCGCCATCTTTTTCTTGCCCCTACCACGGTTGGTTCAGACGATAGCAAAAAGGTAAAGTGAAATAATATTTAACCAATTTAACCAATGTAACCAATTTAACCAATTTAACCAATTTAACCAATGTAACCAATTTAACCAATTTAACCAATTTAACCAATGTAACCAATTTAACCAATTTAACCAATTTAACCAATGTAACCAATTTAACCAATTTAACCAATTTAACCAATTTAACCAATTTAACCAATGTAACCAATTTAACCAATTTAACCAATTTAACCAATGTAAGAAATTTAACCAATTTAACCAATTTAACCAATGTAACCAATGTAACCAATTTAACCAATTTAACCAATTTAACCAATTTAACCAATTTAACCAATGTAACCAATGTAACCAATATAACCAATTTAACCAATGTAACCAATTTAAACAATTTAACCAATTTAACCAATGTAACCAATGTAACCAATTTAACCAATTTAACCAATTTAACTCATTTAACTAATGTAATTAATTTAACCAATTTAACCAATTTAACCAATTTAATCAATTTAACCAATTTAACCAATGTAACCAATGTAACCAATTTAACCAATTTAACCAATTTAACCAATTTAACCAATTTAACTAATTTAACCAATTTCTGGAAAGTTGCATGTAGATCATTTTTCGAAAAATAAGGCCTTATAGAAGTTTCACTTCTTACGTGTGTACACTAGTTTCTTTAAGTAGTAGGCTGCAAATCGCTCAGACTTTTGTATACAATAAAGAAAGCTGTAGGTTTTTACTCCGTCAATAAAAAAAAAGGTCGCTCCAGGCCTATTGCTTCGAAACAGCCCCTTAACGCCGCGAACAACCTCCAACTGGATTGAACAAGTTTATTCCAGTTTTATAGGAGGAATTTACGAATCCATACTTAATATTATAGTTTGTTTGTCCGTCTTTCACGACAAAACGGAGCGACGAATTGACGTGTTTTTTGGAAACCCGCCCCCAACACCTTAAAAGAGGGGGTGAAATTTTATTGTTACCACAAATTTAACGCGAGCGAAGCCGCGGGCAAAAGCTAGTTACCCATATAACGACCTGTTTTGGTCGAGTGGCTTAAATACCGGTCTCGGGATCCCGGTTTCGATCCTCGGTGAGTTTCGAATTTACGAACATTGCCCGGGTTTGTGATCACAAACCCGCATTTGGCAAGCGTGGTGATTATGCCTGCCCCATCATTGCTGTGGTAACTTGAATTCAATGATGGAGGCCTTTGCCCTGCAGTGGGATGATTACTTTTTCAATTTACTGTAACCCAACTCATTTCTTCATTCGCTTGCTGTTCCCAGGTCATCTGGGGTCGGCGCAGTATGTTTTCCTCTTCCATACAATCCTGATGACACAATCCATCCATCTTCTCTTAGGTCGCCCTCTACCTGTCCATCTATCTACAATCATATCTTCTTGTTACGTGCCTTTCGTCTTTTCAGATCATATAATATATTACAGGGAATTCAGCAATAGCCTGTGGTAATTTGTTAAAAATGCAATATAACTGGGATTTCAAATATTATCAACCGAACGGAGTCGTAAGCTAAACCCTAGTTTAAAATCATTTAAACAAAATCCAGGTCAGTATTTAAATTTAAAACATCTTTAAGGCAGGTAGGTACGTCCGTGTCAGAAGTGGTCGGCGGCCATTTTAATTGCCGCCCCGCGCCCGCAGCGCCACCTGTATTGAGAACTGAGGCAACTCGAACTGTGTGACTTGCAGTAATGACAAGATTAGTGAGGAGACAGAAATAACGGTAACGGTAACGAATAAAAATAAAAATAAAATAAAATAAAAACCAAATTATTAAAATAAAACAAAAACCGACTGATAGAAATAAGTACATAGAGAAAAACTGAAGCATTCTTCGTGTAGTGTTTTTAATAAGGAATCGATTGGTACCTCATTCACCAAAATTGGCTCAGTAGTTCAGCCGCAAATGTGGAACCCACATACATTTCCAAAGTCAAGTCGAGCAAAAAAGCGGCAAGACCGTACCATTCTATTCTCGAACCTTCAGTGAATAATCAGTAAGTAAGTGAAATTGCCAAGTCAATTTATTTATTAAATACGTAAGAGTTTTTAATATTGATATAGTTTTTAAAAGTTGTTGATAGGTTAACTAATTATGTTATAATTCAAGACAGAAGAGGACATAAGCCTATAAGTAAGGACTGATTAATGAACCCACTTGGTATTCATTCACATAGATCGCACAACTTTTTAGGGTAGAAGATGTGAGTTGCGCGACTTGGGTTTTTTAAAAGTTATTGTTTTGATTGCATATAAGTACTCGTACATTGACTGCTAAAATCCTAACTCTTCTAATCCTAATAATTTTGCTGGATAGCATCACACGGCTTTGTCGTAGTCGGATAAAAAATATAGTTATAATGGCTTTAATATATTCTTCTCAACAAACATTGAAACAAAAAGTTTGTGTGATTGCTAAAACCAACTACGTTATTTGAATATTATTCTATTGTAGTTAGTTATATTTTATGGGGTGCTTTTTTTATATATATCATTAATATTTTAGCTTACAAAGTGCAATTTGAAAAACCTCATAACTAGTAAGTTTTTTATTGTTGATATTGCGTTATTTTATTGTCCAATTTTGACATTTGTAACATTATTTAGTTATATCATTTATTATTTCTTATAGGTTTTAATTTTTTTTTGATGCGTTGTTGCATACAAAACTTAATACTAAATTACGATTATCAATGCACTGTTTTATTATTTAAAAGATAAATCCTACTTACCTTCCCGACGTTTCAATCCGATTGCACAAATCATGGTAAAGGGCAACCTCCGATATGATTTTACTTTTGAATGATAAAACAGTGCATTAAAAGTCCCGTTTTAGTTTTTGTTTATTAAATAACCGTTTCGACCAACGTTATTTCCTGTCCCCAAGATTATGAAATAACCGATTCAAATAACGTTATATCTTTTCCCTCCCTACAGTGAGGTCAAGAGGCGCTCGGAAATGTTGCGGAGATATTTGAATTTTTAAAGCAACGTTTACGCTCAAAGCCTCGGGCGACCACACGTCTCTTGACAACTCATTATGCTTTTACTTTGTGTACCTGCCACAGAAAATACCGCAGTCTCGTCTTCAATGTCTTGAAATTACAATTCTTGGAATAAACCTTAGGTAGGAACCCACAACTTCCACTTGCTCCGGGAACCTGCTTTATACGATTGAACTGCCAATTAAGGGGACTATTAGAGCTAAGTGCTGCACCCAATTGATTTAATTTTATTGCTTCTAAACAAAATCAATTCACCAGCCAATTTTCGATTATCAACCCACATTCGGAAAGCGTGGTGATTACGCCTGTACCCATCATTGCTGTGGTGACTTGAATTCAATGACGGAGGCCTTTGCCTGCAGTGGGATGATGATCTCGTTACTTTACCTTACTGAGCACAGACTCAAAATTATCAAATCTATCGATAATATCTTTACTGACATTTTGTTTTAACTAAAAACCTAAAACTAAAACTAATATATACTCCGAAGCGAATTAAAAATGAAACGGTTAAAACATTAATTAAACTTCTGTATAATGAGCCGAGGGCGGCGGCAATTAGCGACAATATTAATAAACTCGCTATGTGAGCGCGCGGGCGCTCGGGCGTTACGCTCTTTACAGACAGAGCGTTTAAGATACAGCCCATGCATTCTCTTAAATGATAATAATAAAAATAAATAAATACTATGTTATTATCATCATCATCATCATAAAGCCGAACGACGCCCACTGCTGGGCATAGGCCTCCTCCAAAGATCTCCACAACGATCGGTCCTGTGCTGTCCGCATCCAGCGGCTTCCCGCGACCTTGACCAGATCGTCGGTCCACCTTGTAGGGTCCTGCCCAAGGAACGTCGTCCGGTACGCGGTCGCCATTCGAGAACCTTTCCGCCCCAACGGCCATCGGTTCTCCGCTCTATGTGTCCCGCCCACTGCCACATCAACGATGCTATCCTTCGAGCAATGTCGGTTGTTTTAGTTCTCCTGCGGATCTCATCATTTCTGATTCGATCGAGTAGGGAAATACCAAGCATCGCTCTCTCCATTGCTCGCTGCATCTTGAGCCTTCTTATGGGACCCAAATAAACGACCACGTCTCACTCCCAAAGGTCATTACTGGAAATGTTATTATTATGTTTGTTTTTTGCTATTTTCAATGTAAATAAATATAGTTCCAAATAAAAATTACTATCTAACTATTGCAGTAAATGTGGACAACATCACATACATTGTTCTGATCCCAATTTGAATAACTATTTAAAGCACTCGTATTGTGGCAATCGGAATCAACGAAGGTATATAGCGCCGCACCTATTCATGGAGATGTGGGTTCGAGTCCCTCCTGCGACATAATTTTTCAAATTTGAATACTAATATTATTATTGCAATTAAATCGCTAAAATCTATACTAATATTATAAAGCTGAAGAGTTTGTTTGTTTGTTTGAACGCGCTAATCTCAGGGAGTACTGGTCCGATTTGAAAAATGTTTAGTGTTGGATAGTCCATTTATCGAGGAAGGCTTTAGGCTATATAACATCACGCTGCGACCAATAGGAGCGAAGCATGAGTGAAAAATGTTGCAAAAATAATCGCGATTATAATAACGGAAATTGACGCGAACGAAGTCGCGGGGAACAGCTAGTATCTTATAAAATAATTACACTAACAATGTCCGGGTCTTTCACGTTTTGAGTTTACAGTTTGAGTCGCAGTAAAGTAATACGTCCGTGCGCGTCACAACATAATTAAAAATCAATCTTGAAATTAAAGATGTGTTTACGGGTTTAGTACGCGTTTATTTTTTATTTAACCCGACGTTTCGAACATCGGGTTAAATAAAATAAATTATAGTTTAAAAAACTAAAAAACCACGCTTTTAAAACAGATTGAACTAAAAAATTAAAAATAAAACTGTAGTAATCAATTGAAAAATTCATATTATTGTACAAAAAGCGTGGGGTGCTTGTTATGATATCCACAGATATAGTAAATTATTGATAAAATATTTACAACAATCTAAATCAAGCCCCCCACGCTTTTTGTACAATAATATTAATTTTTCAATTGATTACTACAGTTTTATTTTTAATTTTTTAGTTCAATCTGTTTTAAAAGCGTGTTTTTTTAGTTTTTTAAACTATAATTTATTTTTTACTTTTTAGTTTAGTTTATAAGATTTGATTCCTTCTTTACCGACTGTAAGTCCAAACCTATGCAGGAAACATAATTGATACAGATCGCGCGCTAGCTCTATCTCTTTTACTCCCTCTTACAGAGGAAAACTGGGAAAACTGTTATTAAATTATTGCATTGTCATCGGTCCTTGATACGTGTGCAAAGTTTCAAATTAATCAAATTTCTGGAAATCGGTCAAATTTATGCTCAAAGATTCCATTACATACATAGATACATAGATAGATACAACCCAAGCTAATAAAAGCGTGGTAAAAAAGACGTGTGGCACTCGGAGACTGCCGCGGTAAAGCTATTGCATAGCATTTTTTATCAACTTATGCAATTATAAAACTAAAAAGTATCACCGCTGTGCCGGTCGGAGTGGGGGGTGTTAGGTTATTTTCGTTACGGAATTTCTGGATTCGGTCTCCACGCTCAAGGCCCGCGATAGAAGCTATGCAATAGCTTAATAAACGCGTACTACATCCGTAAACATATCATTCATTTTAATGTATAGTGTTCGCGTAAAGTCAAGAAGTCAAGAACAGTACAAAATCAATAGTTTTTTTTTACATATATCGAAACTATTTATATTAATAAAAAAAATACTCTCAAGATGTTATACATAACGGTTGCGTAACGTGGGCTTCGTTTGTCAAGTGGTCAAGAAGCGTTTAAAAAGCTCGCTTAACTGTTACTAAGCTCAAGCCCGCCTGCACGGTGCAGAAGCGTTCAAAAAGCTCGCTTAACTGTAAGCGCCCGCCCGCCCGTCTGTAGCGCCCGCTCAGCGCCCTCTACGCGTTAACTTCCGCGATTACGGTGCACCGGCTGCGATCACTTAAGACTTTTGGGCAATATTAATTATTAGAGTAAGTATTTTACAGTTAAAAGTTTACGAATTGTTTTTCATATTTGGTTTTAGTATTAGAACTTTTTTGCCTACAAACATAGGCAATCTACACATTCTGCTGAAAAAGACCATAAAATCCAACATAAAGGACAGACAAATTACGTCGACAGCTTTTAAAAAGTAAATACCTACTATTTGACAAAAACGTAAGCTACGAAATTAGTGAAATAAGACAATAATTTTGAGTAACAAGTAAACAAGAAATCACCAACAATTATCATTTTACGCTTTAGATATACGAGTATTTATCTAAACCTTTTAATACTTGCTGTTTTCCGCGATTTCCTTTGGGCACTATTCCATGAGAACCGTAAATTTTCCAAAATATTAAGTAGCCTAGGTATGTGGCGAACCGAACCTCCTTACATTTATATTTTATTTTTAACTTTTAGTTGTCATTGTTCTTGGTTTTCAACACGTGTGTAAAATTATAATTGTGAATATTTTATTTTATTAATTTATTTACTTCCTTCCCTTATCCCTCATTTCCTCACGTCGCGTATAGCCTATATTCGAGCCTATTTATCTCCGTGGCAAATTTTGTCCCGATCCGTTCAGCCGTTTGACCCAATTGGGTAATAAACATCCTTCCAAACTAAAACCAAACAATTTAAAAAATTAGTAAGATTTTACTTTTAAAGAGTTGGTTCAAGGTACAAAAACGAACAATCGAAACAAAAAGTGATTATTTATTGACTTAATCAACTGTTTTTCTATAGAACTGTCTGTATAATCAAACCTTTCCACTACATAAAGCAAAGACTACTTACAACAAAATCCATTATCAAACGATACAGTAATTAATTATACGAACAATAAATCATAATGAACGATTTAGTTCAAGCGCGCGCCGCCAGCCGGCGCCACTGTTTATACACTGGAGTATTGCATAAGTGATTTTATTAAATTACTAGCTTTTCGCCCGCGGCTCCACCCGCGTAAACTCCACGTCATATCGCTAGGTAGGAAACCTGTGCCTAGCGGTGGTATGTAGAAAGATAGATTAGGTAGGCTTAATACATTCGTGTCTGTGAAACCATGGAAATACACATACTAAATTATCGGTCGAGCCGTTTAGTAGTTGACATACCGACAGCAGCGCCACCTACCGGGTCCCGCGTTAAAAATTAGCTTATGTTCAACGGAGCTAATGTCGACTTCCAATTGTAAAAGATTTTATCAAATCAGTCCAGTAGTTTTGGAGCCTATTCAATACAAACAGACAGTCAAATCTTTCCTATTTATACAATAGTTCAGACTAGCTATTCACCCGCGGCTCTGCCCGCCTGAACTACCCGTTATATCGTCTGTGTCTCCCACTGTTGGGCTCGGGTTTCTACCAGGATACTAAGTAGTCTATGTCTGGTGGGGCGTGTAAATAGCTACACCGTGTACTTACTAGCGGGGCGGTAATCACAACCAAGAAATACGTTGCGAGGCGGACAGAAGAATTTAATAGGTTGCGTCCGAAAAATAAGATACAAACGAGGATATTTGTATTGACTTCCAAAATAAAACACTATCAATTAGGTACCTACCGGAACAGGAAAGCCCATCAACTTGCGGAACAGTCCGGATTCGCCTGTTTTCTGTATCTCTATTTTTTCGTCGTGTAACCTTTCTTGTATTCTTCTTAGAAATGCGGTATTTACGGTGAATTTGGAGATAAGGTATTTTCAACAATTATTATATCGCGCGGTTCATGAGCGGGTTTTTTGCGGTCTCCATGGCAACGAATATCAAACATGTTCGAGCGCGTGTGATTGGCTGTTAGCGCATCCGGTGCCATTTTCACGAGATTTTAGCCAATCACGGAGCTGAACAACAAGTACGGCGGGAATCAAAATGTTTCTAATTAACAATACTATCGCTTTGGAAGTAAATAGAACTACTATTTATATTAAAAAGAAAGTGGCGTAGAGCAACGCTCTACCAATGTCCTTTCTCAAGGTTCGAACCATTGAACTATCTTTCTACCAAGTTGGATCAGCAGTTCCTACGTGAACAAACTCACTTTCATATTATAGTGTTACTAGGAATTAAGTCGTGGCACATTATTTTAACAAAAAACTTTTTTGACAGAAATTGTGACCGTCAAAAAGTACCCTTTAAATTTTGAGCAAATAAATAGTTAACTTCAATTTGCCTTTGAGTAAATTGAAATCTTTTTACCCTTCGGTAAGATATTTTTTTCAAATTAAAATCCGAACCAAAATTATCTTAGAAATCGGCCAACCAGCTAAAAGGTCTATTAAAGCTCAGATAATCCCCTCTTTTTCGTCAGCTAATAAATAATTGCCGCTAAGAGCAGCCATTTATAGAAATGTTTGAAGCCCATTAATAGACTCTGGAAGAGACTTTTCCTGGCATCAGGAGTAATTGATGATTTCTGCACAGCGCGTGTAGAGGGAGAGCCAAGTTGTGCACGGGCACCCTGTTGCAAATAGGTAAGCGGCTTTATCCGAATATGAATAAAAATGTAACGTTTAAACTTTAGCAAAACTTATTCCTACAGACTTCTGTTTAATTTTGTTAGTCTCTGATGACGGTGCCTTGATCAATTGTTACTGACTTAATGTTGTTTTGTAAACTCCCTTGACTAATTATTTAAATGGTTTCTTTTTTTCATTAATGCTGTGTACGTACGCCTAAATAGGTTTGCATAATATAAGATGACAGCACTGACAATGTTATTTATAGTTAAGTGTGTACTCGTATAATACGTAAACTGTTGATGTACCTTTTTAAATAAATAAATAAATGCTTACTACTTTCACTTACTCCCCGGTACGAGTTGCGCGCCCGCCCTGTTGCGAGTAATTATTTATGAATAAGTATAGTGACGACCATTTGGATCAGCGGTAGTTAACGCTGCTTCTGAGCCATGGGTCGCGGGTTCGATCCCCGCACAGTACAAATATTTGTGTGCATGAACATGCCTGTTTGTACTGGTTTTCTATGTATTATAAGTATGTATTTACAAAAAAAAAGTATATAAGTAAGTTTATCGGTTGTCTAGTACCCCATACGACAGGGTACTTAATAGTACCTTAATTTGGGACTAGATGGCTCAGTGTGGCCCACTGAGGCATTTGTCTTAAATATTTATAGTGGTCAAAAGTTTAGAATTACCGAACATTGCTCGGGTTTGTGATCACCAGTTCAGCCCGCATTAATGCTGTGGGAACTTGAGCTCATCGATGATTATAGGCTGTTACTTTCCTTTCTTACTTTTTATGATGCTACTGCGACTACTTGTGTAGTATAGAAGCACAGATAAAAGTAAAAAAAAGTAAAGTAACAGCCTATAATCATCCCACAGCAGGGAATAGGCCTTCATCATTGAATTCAAGTTACCACAGCAATGATGGGTGTACTGGCATAATCACCACGCTTGCCAAATGCGGGTTGGTCATCGCAAACCCGAGCAACGTACGAAATTTCGAAACTTTTTGATGCCCGACCGGGGATTCGAACCTGGGACCCCGTGATCTTGGCCCAGTATTTAAAACACTAGACCAACGGGGACAAGCACAGATAATTTCCTTTAATACACAGTAGTGTGAACAGAAATTGGCCGCGCGCTCTTCTGTGCGACTCTAACTAAGATTAATACCGCAAAATAGTTGTTATATACGAATGCGACCACGATAAGGCTGACGCACCACTGCGAGACAACATTGAAGCGAGGCCTCGATCAGTGTGGTTTATGCTCTGCCTATTAAGGAATCGATTACAGTTCGATTAAATTTAGAAAACAATCTTTCCGAAACAAAATTTATTTGACCAAGATATGTTTTTGTAACTATCCGGTGCAAATCGTATATTTTTTTACTTATCAAACTTCTAACCCTGAAAAGAAAAAAACTGAAAAAGGTACGGGATTTTCCAGGATAAAGAATTCCAAATAGTAAAAAATATTCGAAGCACTCGTATTGTGGAAATCTAAAACAACGAAGGTACCACAAACACCCAGACCCGAGAACTACACTGACCCACCCGGAATCGAATCCAGAACCTTAAAGCATGCGACACCTTGAAAACCGGGGTGCACACTGTACGCTGTGCAGCCAAAATCTTATGAGGAAACGGAATCTATGCTGTACCGCTTTTCGTGATTATTGTATTAATTCATACATACACACACACACACACACATACACACACACACACACATACACACACACAACACACGCACAATACACACACATACACACGCATACACACGCAAACGCACACGCACGCAAGCACACATACAAATTTGTTCTTATATTTTATTACTGTATTTACTGTTTTTCATGTTTGTTTGCTTCTAAAATAAAACTAAAATGTATGCTTAGATAAGGAAAAGTGGTGTCGCTAAACACAGGCAATACTTGCTTAAATGGAGACCCCAATCAACTATGTTATCTAAACTTAAGATTGTTATTGAAAATAATATCTTATTTATTTACGCTCTTCCGCTACGGAGATCGCCGTAATTATAGTGTTGATGGAGTTGTCGTGTCGAATCAGGAGTCCCAACATTTACTCTCTTCTACTTTCGATTGTTTCTTATAATTTTGTCTTCTAGAAGAGAAGAGAAGAGAAATAAAGTAATATCAGTATTTAAACTTGAAAAATTTACGCAGTGGTGTTATGTCGTGGTAGCTTAAATGGACAAAGCACCGCGCCCGATATGCATTGAGTTGCGGGTCCGATTCCCATCTGAGACTTTTTAAGCTATTGCATAGCTTCTATCGCGGGCCTTGAGCGCGGAGACCGAATCCAGAAAATAACCTAACATCCCCCACTCCAACCGGCACAGCGGTGATACTTTTTAGTTTTATAATTGCATAAGTTGATAAAAAATGCTATGCAATAGCTTTACCGCGGCAGTCTCCGAGTGCCACACGTCTTTTTTTTCTAGTTTAAATAATGATATGTTTAAGGCAATAAATCGTTTAAATACCATATAATGATGAAGTGGTGGTGGGATCTACCTCCTAGTGGTCCACCCTGGGCAACGGCATCTTTGGTTTTCTAACCAATGACGACGGCTAACAGATCCCTCTGCGGTGGTAGGCTTCGTAAGAGGCCGCCTGGATGCTACCACCCTCCTCCCGGAGTCCAGCGACAAACAGTGCCTCTGTGTTCCGCTGTTGTGTGGGAGAACCAGTGCCTCTGGGTAAGCTCGCTCCATCTTAGGCTTCTTCTTAACCGTAGAGTTAAGTATGTAGTCAAGAGCAAGCTAGTAGTTATTTTGTGAATCAATTCTATTTATCGCTTCCAGTGTCCACAACCCTACAGCTGGAGTAAGTCTCGCTTCGACTTCGATTATTGTTTATTCGCTTGTTATGTCCGACTAATGGACTGAACTGAGCGTAGATCGCTTTACTGGCTCCGACGGAGACATATTACGCAGTATGAGGCAGTCATATTGGTAATAGTTAACAACTGAGCCGGCTATAAATAATTGCAGTGCATAAAAATAAAGTAACGATCTATGTATAATCATAACACTGCAGGGAAAAGGCCTCTATCATTGGATTCAAGTTACCACAGCAATGATGACCTACGACCTCCGCCTTGGCTGACGACCTCCGTGGCGGAGTTGCGTACACACCGGTTTTCAAGGTGTCGCCTACTCCGAGGCCCCGGGTTCGATTCCCGGACGGGTCAATGTAGGGAAAAAGTGTTTTTCTACATTTTCTCGGGTCTGGGTGTTTGTGATACCTGGGTTTCTGGTTTCCAAAATACGACTGCTTTTAATAGTTATTCAAATTGGGATCAGAACAATGTATGTGATGTTGTCCACATTTATTTATTTAATGGTATGTGACGCAAACAACACATAATTATTATTGCATCCCAGTAGGTACACAAAGTTACAGAAGCTTAAGCTACAATCCATTGAAGAGAGATGTCTCCCCGGGCCGCCAGAGAGCAGCACTTCCGCCTACAGAATTTGTGTCGGAATAAATTGTCTGTACACAGACAATGCTTATACAGTAAGTTACGTTCAAGTGTGTTACAAAAGAAATAGTTAATGAAATGAAAGGTATGTTTACGGAATTAGTACGCGCTTATATTTGATTTAACCCGACGTTTCGAACACTTTACTTTACTTTGGGTGGGTATTGCCCTTGCAATATTCACCTATTAATAAGTTTTTATTTTATTACTTTGTTATTGTAACGCCCTTACATGAGCTGCTTCTAGATTATGTATTTTGTTAAGATCTTCTGTACAAAGATGTGGCAATATTAATACTATGACTATTACTAGAATTAAGAATTAAAGTTGGAAAATTTGTATAAACAATGTGCAGTTTAATATTGGGGTCCATTATTGTTTCTTCTTGTTAGTAATAGGGGTTAAAGTATGAAATTGCCGATTATTTTCCCACTTTTTATTTTGTTTATAGCTCTTAAGTATAGTCATATTATTGCGTAATTCTATCAAATTATAAGTATAGTCATATTACATATATTGCGTATTGTATCAAAAACTAAATAAAGTAACTTATGACTAAAAAAAAAATGCAATACTAGTGCCTATTACTTCAAAGGAAGTCGTTGAAAAGACCCCTTACAATGTGTCAGCTGACCTTCTTGCTTCAATTAAGTATATTTGTATTATACTTAGATTTTCAGAAATTTAAATACTATAATGCGTAGCTTTATAACCATCTAATTTTCACCTTTAATTGCATCGAAAACGGTTCAGGTGTTTTTAAAAAAACTAAAAAATTGTTAGTATGGAAAAATGACTTTTCTCGATTTTGTCCATAAAATACGGCAATTTCATACTTTAACCCCTAATATTAACTTATTAAAAAGTTATTAATACTGTTTAGTGGACGGTTCTTTAAATTTAACTCTATCCTGTAAAATATCGTTGAACATTATATTTGAAATATTTTAGTTTTTATTGTTTTTTATTTTCGGTCTTTTTCATTCTCGTTAATTTCTGGTTTTCTTAATTCTTCTTCGTTCATTCTTAACAATAAATCAAACAACTAAATACGAATGCCACTATCTCGATTGTTTTATTTTATATTTGTTTTATTTTATTTTATTAAGAACACATACAGAGTACAATCAAACAAATTACATTTTTAGTTCACATTAGATTAGTTTCAAGCTAGATTGTATTCCAAATTAGTTGTCCCAGCATGATTATAAAAATGTTACAATTTGCGTATAAATAAATATTAATTAATGCATAATTCAAACACAAAAAAGAGAAAGAAAAAGGAAACGAGAAGATACAATAACAAAAACTAAAATTAACACAATACTTATGCTTAATTACTTGTCCAAGTAACATCAAAAAAGAGTTTTGAGACTCCTTTTAAAAACATTTGAATAAGCAGTAAAGATGTCAATTTTCTGCAATAATCATTGCATTGGCGACACATGCGAACTAAGGGATTATAGAAAGATGTATTATTACGATATATCTTTTTTGCTTATTAGCTTTTTTGTCCATAAGCCAAAGTTGACAACTCCAGCGCAAGCACCGAGTGTCTCCGACGCCTAACCACTTTCAAACGAAAATAGCGTGCAGTACAACTACAGTTAAAAATCGATTAAAATCAGTATATAAACTTGAAAAATTATGTCTCAGGCGGGACTCGAACCCGCATCTCCTCGCATGCCGGGCGGGCGCTATACCATTAAGCCACCGAGACACTGCGACTCAGCGCGAATTTTTCAAGCATATTCTTAACGCTGTAAGCCAGCGTTGCTTCATCAAATGTTAGGAGTTTGCACCCTTAACACCCGAAAGAAACATCTTTGCAGATGTTTGACAGTCAGTTAAGATGAAACAGCTATTTATATACTTTATTTGATATTTTAGCAATTAAATCGCAATTATAATATCAGTATATAAACTTGAAAAATTATGTCTCAGGCGAGACTCGAACCCGCATCTCCTCGCATGCCGGGCGTTAAGAATATGCTTGAAAAATTCGCGCTGAGTCGCAGTGTCTCGGTGGCGTAGCGCTTTGAGCCCCAAGCGACAACCGGTTGTTGCGATAACAATTGATTTTAATTGTGTCTGGAATATCCGAGCGTCAAAGGGTGGTATAGCGCCCGCCCGGCATGCGAGGAGATGCGGGTTCGAGTCCCGCCTGAGACATAATTTTTCAAGTTTATATACTGATATTATAATTGCAATTTAATTGCTAAAATATCAAATAAAGTATACAGTTAAAATCAGTTTTATTTCTGCAAATAGGCCCCAGGAGGTGCTTTTACACGTTTAAACCTACCACTGCTTCGGTACAAGTCTGGGCTAGTGCCGAGAAGAAGCAGCGAAAGAAACTCGGTCACTATTATCAGCCTCTTTTTAAATCATTTTTTTAC
The DNA here is from genome assembly GCA_949315895.1 of Anania crocealis. Classification (NCBI taxonomy): domain Eukaryota; kingdom Metazoa; phylum Arthropoda; class Insecta; order Lepidoptera; family Crambidae; genus Anania; species Anania crocealis. Next base: position 1,353,748 of record OX438876.1, read on the forward strand.
AAAAGGTTTAAGCAAGTACGATCTGGGACAATTTAATGCCATACATTTCATTAATTATTTAAATATTCATTAACAGTGTAATAGCCCTTTTTCATTAAAATTACTTTGACATACGATTTAAGTTTATGTACAGGGAGTTCAGCAATACCCTGTGGTAATTTGTGGAAATTACGAATACAATTTCCCATAAACGATTTTCCTACTTTTCGCAGTCTGAAGCCTGGAACGGGGAGTTATCTTTATTTCTCGTATTAAAATTTTGTACACAATAACGGACGTCACTTGTAACAATAGACTACGCGAGCTGCAAGCGATTTTGCTCTTAAAGGTGATCAGTACCTCTAGCACAAAAAACTATCGACTTCGAATCGTTTGCGTATCGAATGCAAACGACACAAAGTTCGTGCTTTGTTTTGTAGTTCTCGTTTTGACCGCGCGAGCGCTGTTTAAGTTTTCATACTAAAGATTTCGATGGCGATACGAACACGCAAACGATTCGAATTCGATATTTTTTTGTGCTAGAGGTACAGGCGACGGAGAAGCCGATAGTACAACGTGAGATTGACTTCTTCACATGTCTATTTTGTGATATATTACTGTTTTCGTATTGTACTGTGGCGTCGGTTCCTCCCGAGGCTAGATTTCAGTGCTAATTTCGTTCCTAGATTTATGGCTTCAGACAGATGTTCCTGATTGGAGAATAAAATGTTTTTGTACCCTCATTCAGCTACTAAAACATGTACTTATATAAGAATTACAGCAAATTGTAAGCAATGATAACCCAAGAAAAAGACAAGGCAGTTTTTGCTAAGTACCCATATAAACAAGAATTGCTCCTTTAATGGTATTATAATATTTAATATGTATGAGATTCCATCAATATTAATTTATTTATTACATAAACCCCTTGAAGAACAAGAGAAGAAGAAAGCAAAATCATGATGATCATGATTGTTAACCTTTTACATGACTCACCGGGCGGTGGGTTGAAACGTCTCTTCATGTACTCCAAGACCTTGTCTCGGAGGCCGCGCTTCTTGTCTTTGTCGTCTGCATTCTGCAAAGAAGACATTACTGTTATAATTCATATTCATATTCATTTATTCATTCATAACATAATTAGAACAGCAATAAACATTTAGATACAAAAGATGGTAAAAGTAATTGCATTATGACCTCGACGAGGTATTTGTTAATCATAAATCAAATAAAATAAATGTCAACTAGGTAATTAAATCACGTTAATATCACAATCAAATTAAAAATCATCTAAGTACGAAGTAAGTCACTATAATGTATTACAATAATATAATGTCAAATAAAATTAAAAGATGTCAAAAGAAAATTAATGATTTCAATTTATTCATGTGAGGTTACTGTTATTATCCAACAGTCAAAAGAAAATATTCTTTAATACAAAACGTTTAATTACGAGCTTATTGCACTGCACGCGTAAACTACTAAAGATTGTAGTGTTTGACGTATGTTGAGAGACTTACGGCTATTTCCAATAACCTATCTACGAGTATCTTCAGTTTTGGCATATCGGAGATAGAAAACAACTTCTGTCTTTGTTTCTCTGGACAGCAAAAACAGAGATAGAAACTGTTTCCTATCTCCGATATGCCAAAACTGATGATAGATAGGTTATTGAAACCGGCCGTTAAGGTTTATAACGGGGATTACCTGCAATACATTCGTCAACAGAGTAACATCTTTTATTCGCACTGCCTGGTCCCAACATTACATCGCGCTTTTCATTAGTTAAATATTTTGGGAAAAGTTTTATCCGACGTTTCTTTATTTCGGGCTAAGATAAAAATTCAAAGATAGGCAAAAGCTTGCCATGACCTCTACTGTTACAGGGAAGCATTTAATAAAAACCTCCATTTTTACTCCTATGTACTCCTCTAATATTTTAAAATTGGCTACAAGCCACTTTTACATTCACCAAAAACTTTTATTTACTTATTTTCGGTTTTCAATAATACCATATGCAGCACCTAGCAGTCTATTATTATTCCTAATTTTGGGATAAACGCCATCTATTTACAAGATACAAAACTGATTAAACCTTGCACATATGAAATAAATCACTTTTCTTTACTAGATGGCGCTATATTAATCTTGTCAGGTTCCTTGCTGTACCGAGCAAGCCTCATATATATTAAACTACTTTTCTGAAACTAGATGGCATTGTGTTTTTTCCAAAGCAAGTCTCGTACATGTACATGTTAAATCGTTTTTTCTATACTAGATGGCGTTGCCATTAACTTACAAGAATCCTTGCTGTTCCGAGCAAGCCTCGTACACAAAGAATCACTTTGACAAAACTAGATGGCATTGTAATCACCATACAAAGATTCTTGCTGTTACAAGCGTAGCATAAATAATAAATTACTCTTTCTTAACTAGATGGCGTTGTACCAAACTTTTTAGAGTCCCCATGGAAATTCATCTCCAAACTTGTAGAGGTGGTAAGATTGGGGTTAATATTAAAAGGGAAAGTTATGGCACAACAGAGATATTGCGGTTAGCGTGTGAGTGATCCTAAATATGAGATGAACTGTACATCAGTGACCGTATTTGTGAATTAAGTAGCCATTCTCCTGCCAGAATTTCAGTCGTCGATCCATATTCGATTTTTATTTTGTATATTTAAACTTTATAGCACAAACAGTAGAAAATCTACAAAAGGTTGAATTCATATCTTAAGATCATAAGGCATTCTCTACCAGTCAACCATTAGGCTAAACAGAAAGTTTTTGCGGGCGGTGCGAAATCATAACAAAACTAACAAAAAAACAGAAGTCTAAAGCAGCAGTTGTGAAAAAAGTAGACTATAAATACATAAAATAAACAACATATACACGACACTTTACTATGAAAACTGACACCAGATTTTTCTTGAAAGAGAATTATTGAAAAAAAGAGATAACACGAAATGAAGACACGCTAGCCTTATTCATAACGTAAATATGAATATTTTAATTCACCGTGAATTTCGTTCAACGAATGTGTTTCGTTATAGCTCGTAAGCGGTACATCTGCGCTAAAGAATGGCGGGTGCGTGATGAATATAGTCAGCTATAACTAGCTTATGCCTGCGTCTTTTGTCGGTTTTTAGGACAGAACACGGAATTCCATGTTCTGTAGTTCTTAGGGTTGCATACCTCAAAAGTCAAAATCCGAACACTATAGGATCAAAATGTAGACCCTTAAATAAAAATTAATTAAATTGAATTATAATTAATTAATTATTATTTTACCTTTCAACTAAGACAGTTGACATTTTTATTTAAGGAATTATTATTTACCTTATTTACAAAAAAATACAAGTATACAAGTAAGTTTATCGGTTTTCTAGTACCCCATACAACAGGCAACTCAATAGTAGCTTAATTTAGGACTAGATGGTTCTGTGTGGCCCAGTGAGGCATGTCCTAAATATTTATTTATTTAAAAATAAAAATAAAAATATTACCTAACAAAAACATTCTTTCATCAAACATGAGTTCTAATTAAGACCATAATTCACTAAGATTTAAAAAAATTGAGCTGTACAAACGGTTTGTACGGTGTTCATGCGGAAAAAACTTGTATTTCGATACTTTTATGGGAATTAAAATTTTAGTTAATAATTTCTCGTCGACCTAATAAAAATTCGCAAGTAATACCCTCTTACACTATAGTATAAGGCAAAACTTTGTAACTACACGCTTGCAATCATTAAAAACTCGAAAAAAAACGTGAGCCTCTTTTTGAGAGTGAGATTTATTTATTTGTACGAAACCCTCTCGGTGAGCTAGTCCGACTTGCACTTGCCTGTTTTTTTTGTTCCATTTAACTCAAATTTGGTCCATGTACAATCTAATAGGAATCTTCTGTTTTCTTCCTCGGTTGAATATGTCATTCGATTGAGCTTGGAAACTAAGAGCAGACACAAAGAATTATTTCTACATTAATATTAGTATGAATTTTACGTATGTGTCAAATAAATTTTAGTATACACTTGTTTAGTTCTAAAGTATTTTTTAACACAGATTATTTCTATTTTATTCATCTGTATAGATTGATTGTCGATTCATATAAATCCATATTTAATTGAAAACTTATAACTAAAACTGAAAGTATTGGTTATGTTTCGAAGTTTAAATTCATTTATTTATATTCTAAAATTCGATTCTTTGGATAAAAAATTCTGTGCTCTCGAAGGCAATAGAAACCTTGTTACCTTATAACCTAATTTAGGATTATAAAAATTTTTATCCAGACTCTTTCATGTTTATCAAAAAAGTTTATTTCCGGAAAATGCGGTTAATTGGAAATCCTATTGGCAGCCCTGAGACGTGGGCAGTTGGCAGCACTGCGCACATGCGATGCGGGACGCGGTCTGAATTTAGTTAAAGCCTGCAGGATACGCAAATGCGGCGAAAAGGCTTTTTTTTACATAAAAGCTTAAAAATTCCGCGAAACTATATTATGTAAATATTAAAATGAAAATGAAAATGATTTATTACTTTTCATGTAGGTGGAATAAACAAGTAATTGCAGATCCTTTTAAGCAGATAATTTGCCCGAGGAGATCCCGCTCTTACCTAACAAATAATATTGATACTTGATTGACGACCTCCATGGCGGAGTGGCGTACACACCGGTTTTCATGGTGTCGCCTGCTCCGAGGTCCCGGGTTCGATTCCCGGACAGATTAATGTAGAAAAAGGTGTTTTTTTAACTAAGTGAATATTTTTAATAGAATAGAATATATGTTTATTTGGCACTTCGAAAAAAGATTAAATTTACATAAATAATAACAAAGAATGTGCCAAAAAGGCCCCCCCTCAGCATTAGTCGCAACAGCCGAAGGCGTACTGCGACGCTGATTTTCAGTGCTTATAAAAAATACTTTCAATGAAAATTAGTTTGAATGAGATCAAACCGGTAGTTTTTGAGAAATAGCACGATTTTAACGCAAATATAACTTTGTCCTTCATACAAACACTATGAAAAACAAAGTTATTTTTGCAGTTAATCAAATGGTATTTTGGCTAAGTGGAAGTAAGTGGAGCCCTAATTCAGTTAAAGTTGGTACGGAACCCTCAGTGCGCGAATCCTTATTTACTAAACTCATAGTCAGTCTCGTAGCGGACTACGACAGCTATACTACGAGAGATGCTACGGTTTCGCTACGAACATTAGGCGCTAACTATTAGCCGCTACGAGCGTAGCTAGTTTACTACGACGCGTAGCATTGTAAAGCTAATTTGAACCGAACCGACACACCTTACGAACAATGTTGAACCGACGATAACAACGGAGGTGATCAATTTGTCGCGTATATTATATGTTCAGGGCAGTATATAAAATAAAATAAAATAAATAAAAAATAAAATAAAAAAAATAAAAATAAAAAAGCCTGTATTTCTTGCAAACAATTGAATATTACATATTTTGTTAGTAGTTAATGCTTAAAGTATGTACTTATTTCTATATTAATATTTACCCTAACCCTATTTATATAGTGTTAGTATTATTTAATTCTTATTATTATATTTTAATGAGATTAGTCTGCAAGAACCCTTTTGCAGGTAAAGGCCTCCTCCAAATTTTGCCAATTCTCTCTCGAGTTTGCAGTTTGCTTCCAATTTAGTCCAGCCGTGTTTATAATTTCGTCCTCCCATCTCTTACGAGGTCTTCCTTTTTTCCTTTTGCCCGCCGGACCTCTCCATGCTGTAATACTTTTAGTCCATCTCTGGTCTTGAAGGCGCGCCACGTGTCCAGCCCACTTCCATTTCAGTGATAGAGCTTTTTCTAGACCGTCTGTTGCTTTTGTAATATTTCTAATTTTCGTATGTCGTATTTTTTGTTTTTTTTTGATACTTAACATACTTCGCTCCATCCCACGTTGGCATGTTATAATTTTATTTTTGACATTTTGGTTAAATTTCCATGTCTGGCAAGCATAGGTCAGGCATGGCACAAGGCAAGAGTTCATCACTTTGGTTTTCAGCTTAATAGGCATTGTGCTCTTAAAAATCTCTTTTAGTCCCCAGTATTTGTTCCATGTTAGTTGAGCCCTGCGCTCTACTTCTTGGTAGTTGCTTGAACCATCGAAGCTTATTTGTTTACCGAGGTAGATGTACTGGTCGGTGTACTTAAGAGGTTCACCGTCTACATGTATTGATACCGGGACGCTGTTGGTCATTAGCATGGTTTTTGAGAGGTTCATTTCTAACCCTGCGAGCTTACTGGCGTTATTTAGAGACTCTACCATGTACTCTAGCTCTGTACCTTTTTCCGACATCAGGACCAAGTCGTCAGCGAAACGGAGGTGATTCAGGTATCTATTTTTGATCTTTATGCCGCGTTCTTTCCAGTCAAGTTTACTAATTATAGATTCTAGGACCGCTATAAATAGTAGGGGCGAGAGGGGATCACCCTGTTTTACACCTCTCTCAACAGGGAACCATGGGCCGGCCGTTTCCAGTTTGACTCTACTTAAGCTATTGCTATATAAGCTTTTTATGACTCGGATATGTTCGGTTTCTACATTTTGTGATGTTAAAGTTTCCCAAATGTAGTTGTGTGAAACGGAATCGAATGCCTTTTTATAATCGATATAAGCCAAGTAGAGCGGTCTTCTTTTCTCTTGATATTTTTCTATAAGAAGCTCTAGCGTGTGGATATGATCTATTGTGGAGAATCCCTTTCTGAATCCTGCTTGTTCTACAGGTTGCCTCTTATCTAAGGTTGAGCTCATATTTTTGTTCAGTATTGTGGAAAAAAGCTTATATATCGTCGGCAGTAGGCTTATAGGTCTATAATTGCTTATATCTTTAGGATCACCTTTTTTGTATAATAAAATAATGTTGGATTCGGTCCATTGGGTAGGTATTTCTCCAGTATCAAGGATGTAATTAAATAATTTTGTTAAAAATGTGACTAAGAGGGGGGTAGCTAATTGCAGAATTTCGTTTGTTATAGTGTCCGAGCCCAGACTCTTATCTGGTTTAAGTTTTTTCAATGCTTCTATGACTTCAATTTCTCTAATTTGAGTTCTATTAAAATTTCTATCCAAGCTGGTGGTACTTTGGATATTATTACTGGTGTTGATTGGTTCCTTGGCACTGTATAGCTCCTTGTAAAATTCGGTTGCAACAGAAATGACATCGCTGCGCTTGTTTCCGGTCGTTTCGCCTCGTTTTAGCCCTTCAATCCACGATTTGTGCGGGGTAAGCTCTTTGTACGCCTTCTTCGTACTTCCAGTTTGGCTGAGGTGTTTTTCAATAGTTTTATATCTATAAGTAGCATAGTCATATTTTACATATTTGCTGACAAGCTTGTAGAGAGCTGAGATTTCGTTTTTTATTGCTCTAGATTTGTTTTTACTTTTTTGTAAAACTTGTCTTCTCTTCATAAGATGTAATGTACGTGCTGACAAGATTTTATGATCTTCCTTCGAGTTCTCAGTTTTTCGGGCGTTTTGTCTGCTTGTGGTGATGATTTCAATTAAGTTATCGTAATATTTTTGAACTGAGGTAATATTCTGATTGTCAATTTCGTTATTTAAGATGATGGATCTTAAGCTTTCGTTAAACTTCGAAATTTCTTCAGGGCAGTATGAAGTGTAAATTTGAACGAGATTGATTTCAAATTTGAATTTAAAGTTGATCACATGTTATTTTAATTTGAAAAATAATGACAGATAACATTTGACAGGATTATTTCTTTTTTGATATTTTTTTTTGTAGAGTAAAATAAAATATGCCTTCTTTACTTTCAGTCAGTTAATAACATTCAATATTTTTAAATAGGTAAGTTACCATAAATTTAAAATAATATTCCTAGAATAATAACTGCAACTACCTTAGTTGGGACTCGAACCCCCAAAACGGTCGGTTGTAAAACAATCGAAAAACTTAAGGGTAGCAGGAAATATAATTAATAGGGGGGGCTGGCTTTACTTAAACTTTTTTGCTACTTTTTAACACGGTTAAAAATCAAAGCCAATCTAATAGATAAATTATTAACACTGCATTGATATCGGAAGCCATTTTTAGTCAAAAGCGTTCGAGCGAAGTGATAAATGGTCCGCAGTGCGTTTAAGGCTGAATGGAGAGGCTTGGGGACTAGGAGCTTTTTTAAAAAGAACTTTTTCTTTTTTGAAAACTGTTTTTTAAGCAAAAAAATTAAAAGCTAGTGTGAATTTAAAAAACAATAACCTTTCGACTGTAACATCAGTATTTAAACTTAAAAAAATATGTCTCAGGCGGGACTCGAACCCGCATCTCTATGCATTCGAGGCGCGGCGCTTTACCGATTTTGCCACTGAGATACTACATCACAGGCAAGGCGTCAATTTTTCAAGCATATTCTTTTTGCTGTAAGCCAGCGTAGTTTCATCAAATGTTAGGAGTTTTGCGCTCTTAACACCCGAGAAAAACATATTTTTAAACAGCTATTTAAATACTTTATTATATCAGTATTTTCAACTGGAAAAACTATGTCTCAGGCGGGACACGAACCCGCATCTCTATGCATACCGGGCCCGGCGCTATACCATTAAACCGCATGAGACATAATTTTTCTAGCTTAAATATTGATATTATAATTGCAATTAAATTGATAAAATATCGTATAAAGTATTGATATTTATAGTTGCAATTAAGTTGCTGAAATATAAAATAAAGTACCTTTATTTACTACCTTAGCTTGGACTCGAACAACAATCTTCCGGTTACCGAGCATCTCTTTTAACCATTAAGCTACTCAGACATTTTTTGGTTGGGTCGGTTAATTTATAAGGCTTTACGCTGTAAGCCAAAGTGTCATCTTTTGTAGCCTATTATATTAGTGATTCGAAGCCATGTCTGTTGTAAACGGCCTATAAGCACCCCACTACAGGGCAAAGGCCTCCATCAATAAATTCAAGTTACCACAGCAATGATGGGTACTGGCGTAATCACCACGCTTGCCGAATGCGAGTTGGTGATCACAAACCCGAGCAATGTTCGAAAATTCGAAACTTGTTGCCCATGGATCAAATACAGGAGCCTGAAACTTTTCCCGACCTCAAACAAATTGAACCTTGGCCTTCTAGTTATCATAGACAAAAGAGTAACTATCGCCAGGTCTAGACCCTCGCTCGACAGGGTAAAGGCGGGTTTGCGAATAATAACTTAAACTAATTGCCATTTATTGGGGCGAAAACTCGTTCACTTACCCAACTATTTAATTTTACCACGTTCTAGTAATGGAGCAGTATGTTTGAATTCCACAAAGCTACTTTTGAACAAGGCTATAATTAACTTCATTTAAGTATCTGGATGACTAAACTTCGCTCGGTATATTTTGTAGATTCGTTTTCTAAAAATTTAACATAATATCAATCAATCAATCAATCAATAATTTATTTGCGTCAAATATAATAAAATAATCACATATTTGGGCTACAATAATTAGCATGCAAATGTCAGGTTACAATAAAAGATATAGTCGTTAAAATGTCAAACAAATCTGCTTAAGTCCGAATTCCAAATTAACAATATTAAAAGGCGAATTATATTATATTATAAATTATACAAAATTACTGAGTCAGTGTTGAAATGCCTTAACCTAAATTCCTTTTTTAAATTTGAAAAAGTCCTCTAGACTATAGAAATTCTGGTGGTTCAGCCAGCGGAACAAATGTTTTTTAAATACTGGTAAATTATAATTTTTTATGTCATTAGGTATTTGATTGTAAATTTTTACGCACATTGATAGGCAACTTTTATTAAATTTAGAAGACTTAGGATTTTCTTTTAGATTAAGCCGATGGGGATCTCTGCGTCTTCTTGTATTTTTTAGATCATAAGTCTTTCCAAATAAATTCTTGTGTCTGGTCACAAAATTACATACCTCATATATATACTGGCAGTGATAGTAGGGCAAGATTTTTAAAGTGAGGTTTACATGAGATTCTTGGTGAAATCCCATTGATTGCCCGTATGCATTTTTTTGTGAAATAAACTCTTTATTTTTATCTGCACAGTTTCCCCATATGACGATAGCATAACGAATTATGGACTCAATATAGGCTTGATACGATAAAATGGCAGTCCTTAGATCAGTGACGTTTTTGATTTGGTAAATTGCATAAACAAATTTATTAATCCTTTTTCAGAGATCCTTTTGCATAGCTAGATCGATTTACTGTTTCAGAGATTCAGATATACAAGAATTGTATGTTAGAAGGTATTAGATAGACTACTAGATACTTGTAACGCCCCATTGGTCTATCCCGGGTTCGATCCCGTGGTCGGGCAGCTAAAGTTTCGAATTTTCGAACATTGTTCGAATTTATGATCTCAAGTTATTATGTATGTTTGTAGAACTGTATTGTCAACCGGTATTAACTCAGGCAAGACTTCTGCGCTTAAAAATGAGCATCATAGCCACTTGGTAGTAAGTATTTGATTATTTTACAAATTCCCAGCTGCGTCTGCAGGTGACCACAGAGTGGAGTAACCGCAGTGGGACAAGGATGACGAGAAGTGACGTTCGTTCTAATAAAAAATACTAACCAAGTTTTCTGGGTTTCTTTAGCATCGGATAACCATCTAGTAGTTTAGGTACCGCGGAAAAAATTCCCGGATTGAGCAGCAAGACTTTCAATATTTTCCGTGACAAATAAATCTACAACCATCGCTTTTTAATTACTATATCGTCTTCTTTATATTTTTTTAAACCAAATATTACTTTACAAGCTTGACTCATTAATATTTAAACTTTTGTACTTTTGCATGCTTATCCTGAATTAGGCTAAACATGTCTAAGAACTTAATCTATACTAATATATAAAGCTGAAGAGTTTGTTTGTTTGTTTGTTTGAACTCGCTAATCTCAGGAAGTACTGATCCGAATTGAAAAATTATTTTTGTGTTGGATAGTCCATTTATCGAGGAAGGCTTTAGGCTATAGAACATCACGCTGCGACCAATATGAGCGAAGCATGAGTGAAAAATGTTGCAAAAATAGTCGCGATCATAATAACAGTAATTGACGCGAACGAAGTCGCGGGCAACAGCTATTTATAATAACATCCGTAATACCACGATTTTGTGGAAATAAAATATTGAATTAAATTTATCCGTCTATTATTTAATCAATAATGAAATAATAGACGGAACGATGAAACACGAGTATATTTTAGTTAGATCACAGTGATAGCTGGGAGCGTAACAGAATGTCAGACAGCATAGACAGATAAAAAAACACTATAGCCAACATAGATAATACAATACATATGGATGCGTTCACATTTCAACAAAATTTCATAACAGCAAGTTCTCTAACCGCTTTCTACTTAAACTGTGTCAACACATCCCAGAAGCGCGATACAAAGTTTAATTCCAAACAACACAATGCGACGAGGTGCGTCGGGCCACGCCTAGTGTTGTTGCACTACCGATACTTGTGCAGTCTGCTTTATCGTATGATCCATCAAGGATAAAAGTAACGGCCTATAATCATCCCACTGCAAAAAGGCCCCCATCATAGAATTCAAGTTGCAAGCAATGATGGGTGCAGGCATAATGACCACGCTTGCTGAATGCGGTTTCTTTTTAACATGCCTGGGCCACACAGAGACATCTAGACCCAATGGAGTACTAGACAACCGATACACTTACTTAATTCCTTTATTTTGGGGAAACAAATACGAGTAAATAAATAAAAGTATTTATGCACACAAATATTTGTACCGAGACTCATGGCTCATAAGCAGCGTTTATCACGATCTGCGATTAGTAATCACAAACATTACCAGAAGTTATAAATAATCTTTACCAATATTATAAAGCTAAAGAGTTTGTTTGTTGTAACGCGCTAATCTCAGAAAGTACTGGTTCGAATTGAAAAAAACTTTTTGTGTTGGATAGTCCATTTATTGAGGAAAGTTTTAGGCTATATAACATCACACTGCGACTAATAGGAGTGAAGCAACAGTAAAAATTTTGCAAAAATAATCGCTCAAACAAACAAACTCTTCAGCTTTATAATATTAGTATAGATTAGTAGATGTATAGATTATAACTCTCAAGTGAAATTATAGAGTCTGCTCTGTCGATCACCAAGCAGATATCTAATTTCTAGCGTGTTTTATTATAAAATAACGATAACTTCGAACTTCGGCTGTCTCGCATCACTAGTCGAGCTGCGTCGAGAGACGTTTGACGCAATTATAAGCCATGTTTCGTTGGTGTAGCAACTTTTTGTATAACATTGATGCGGAATTGAGAATAAATGTTTTTGCAAATTACCGACAAATTTAAGTGACGAAAGAATTAGTTTTATTTATTTAAGCTTAGCATGATTGTTAAAAAGACAGTAAAACATTTACTTTATAAAATATGGTGTTTAAGCAATTTAATTGCAATTATAAAATCAGTATTTAAACTTGAATTAGAATAGGTAAAAAAACTTTTTAAGTTAAACGGTTTTATGTTAAACATACATTGCAATGTTTAAGATAAATGTACTAAAAACCAAAAAATAATAAAATAGATACAGTCGTCGGAATTATAAACATATGCATAGACTAGACTAAATTAAAACCGTGGGGCACGTCACAAGTCGGCACAAGAAAATAGTAAGTAATTTCCTCACCATCTGCGGGCCAACTGCCTATTTTAACGACGAATTAAACGATTCTTCTATCGCACATTAAGTCGATTATTTGTAGACAATTGACGTGCCCCACGGTTTTATTTTAGTCTAGTCTATGCATATGTTTATAATTCCCACGACTGTATCTATTTTATTATTTTTTGGTTTTTAGTACATTTATCTTAAACATTGCAATGTATGTTTAACATAAAACCGTTTAACTTAAAAAGTTTTTTTACCTATTTTTATTTTCTAGTTTTTAGTTTTTATTTCGCATTCTGTTTAATTCATTTTGTAGAGGCCGCCATCTTGGATTTTAATTTTATATAGTACATTGTATTATACTGGTTGAGCACTTTCATTTGATACCCATATTGATAGGATCGATAAAACCTACGTTATCCGCCATTTTGTAGCGGCCGCCATCTTGGATTTTAATTTTTAATAGTATATTGTATTCTGCTTGTTGAGCCCTTTCATTTGATACCCATATTGATGGGATTAATAAAACATAAATTATCCGCCATTTTGTAGCGGCGGCCATCTTGAATTTATAATGATAATGAATAAACGTAATTATATTGTCACCAAAATCCAAAGTGTATACAAAATTTCAGATTAATCGGTTGACAGGAAGAGGGTGAAATTTGAATTACTAAATTTGACCCAAGAATAAAACAAACGGGGTGAGCTAAATAAAACCGTTTAAAAATGATGTCTCAGGCGGGACTCGAAACCGCATCTCCTCGCATTTTCTAACAAAAGAAGTACTATAAATAATTGAATAATGAATGTGGTGTAGTTTTGAGTAGATATCAAACAAAAACCACCAATTGGCATCATCCACCAATTTCAAATTAAACAATGCAGCTAGCATAAACACCCAGGCCCGAGATATATTTAAAAAAAAGACGTGTGGCACTCAAGGACTACCGCGGTAAAGCTATTGCATAGCATTTTGTATCAACTTATGCAATTATAATTATTTATTTCTTTTATTTATGCAGTATTTCTTTTTCTTTGATATTAATTCAAGTTACACTTTTTGAGCGTGGTGACCGATAAGAAAACATTTTTTTCTTTTATTAAATAAATAAAAAGTTAATATTATTTAAAATATTTTTATTATTTTACAATACATGTGGGTTTTATTATCGTACAGTAGCTGTTGGTTATTCAGGAATATTTATCATTAAAACTATAGGTTTATGATAACTGAAATAAGAAACATAAGTTTGCGACTTAATATCCTCTAAATACCTAGAAAATACCGCGTCAATGGTGGTCCCATATTTTGTTGTGGACTCTTGTGGATCATTATTCATTTTCAAATTCAATGTTTTTGATAGAAAAGTTGTCAACCGCTCTGATTTTTTATCAGCGAAGTTAATGTTGAAATCGCCAGCCAAGATAAGTGGAAAGGAGTTGTCCCAAATTGTGTGAAGGCTAGGCCCAGAACCTGTACACATTGCCAAAAGTTAGGGCAATATACCTACAACACTTTGTTTTTATCCAAATTCTTTAAAATGGCTTCGTTTAATGGCTCAAACAAAAATAAACTTATTAGAATAGCAATACTAAACAACAAAAACTATCATGGCGGAAGATGACACTTTGATGACATCTGTCAGTATTGACAATTTCAAAATCGCTTATCTCGATCCGAACAAGAGATATTGTTTGCTTACTTGTGCTTGTTGTATTAATAACAAACAACAAAACAAAGAGTTTTAACTTATTTAATGCCTAAAGGATATATATTTGCGAAAGATATAATATTAGCTTTTCACGTGAGATTATGACGAGTGCGAGAGACAAAAACTTGAAAAGAACAGTTATGTCAAATATTGACGAAGGAAATCTGACCCCTACTGACATTTAAGAGTTTATGGTTTATCTTTTTTTTCCGTCAAACGCCATCTTGTATGCTTAATTGAGAGGGATATTTATTAGATTGTATTTATTTTTGAGCCGCTAAATTATACGTTATATACAGTTATTTGTATTTTTCCCAAAGTCAGTAGATTTTTCTTGATTTTTTAGAATACTGTACAATGTCTGGGCCTGTTACGGGACATCTCTTTTATTATCATTTGTACCAAGTATTTTCGACCCTTCTTCAGTGTACTCCAGTAAAGTGCGATTAATAAATGCACTTTGTTCATTCATATTCAAAACACTTTATACACAAATTTTACAAGTACAGCTATTCACTGTTGTACATAAATACCTATACACCTATATACTTTCTCATAAACAGCTGCTTATGTATTCGTCCGATTTCGGAGCAGCTCGTCTCGATTCGTGCGAGTTTCGTAGAGTCGTACAATACGTCTAATCGCACGCACACAACGCCGTGTCGAAGACTGCCGAACTGAAACGAAGTTAGACGATGCACGGCCTTCAAGCCACACCTCCGTGCCCGTCGGAGTGGGGAGCGTGAGGTTTTATCGTTACGGAATTTCTGGATTCGGTCCCCGCGCTCAAGGCCCGCGATAGAAGCTATGCAATAGCTTAAAAACTACATCGACCTATCCGGGACTCGAACTCGGTTCCTCGCCACTCCACCAAGGGAGGCCGTCTTTTGTTCTTTCTGAGTAAAGAAAACAATATCAAACCTAGATTTCCGTTACCCAAGTTCTCTTTGTTCGAGTTCTCAAATGCTTATGGAGGGGGGGGGGAGGTGCTTAAAGTGGGGATTTAGTTTTCCGCGTTTGCAGTAACCAGTTAAGTGTTCGCTAAAGTTTTGTCAGACTGTATACTACGAACAAAAGATATTGATACTTTTGTTTGCAATTTAGTTATTTAAGCCAACAAAATAAACACTAGTGCGATTCTGAGCAAATATTATAACAGCTTTGGTTACAGATACTGTAACAGCAATGAACGCACGATCGCTAAGTATTCTCTTTTGACGCATATCGACACTAGCGCCACATTTTTGGTTGGTATCAAGAGGTTATCGGTTAGAGGCGTATATAGTTGTGTGGTGCCATAATTTAAAAAGAATAGCGCCCTTCTATTTCTATGGGTGTCGTAAAAGTGTACAGCCAGATGAAAACGGAACAGCATCTTCTTTTAACCATTGGCCGAAATGCTATATCTATCTTTTTTACAAACATACATCCTAACTAATAATATAAATGTGAATTTAAGTTTGTTAGTTACCTACGCTTTCACTCAAAAACTTCTTAACCGATCATCATGAAAATTTGTACAAAATTCTTAGGGAGGTATTAGAAGTAACATAGGCTATTTGGTATCCTACTGTTAGGCACAAGTTTTCGCACGGCAAAGTGTAGTTCACGTGGGCAGTGCCTCGGGCGAAAGCTAGTACAAGATACGAGTGAAAAGCATCCACTCCTTTTTTTATAAATAAATGGCTTGCTCTTGACTACATACTTAACTATACGGTTAAGAAAAAGCCTAAGATGGAGCGAGCTTACCTAGAGGTACTGGTTCTCCCATACACCAGCAGAACACAGAAAAACTGTTTGGCGGTGGACTACGGCAGGAGGGTGGTAGCATCCAGGCAGCTCCTTACATAGCCTACCACCGCAGAGGTATCTGTTAGCCGTCATTAATGGATAGAAAACCAAAGATGCCGTTGCCCAGGGTGGACCACTAGGAGGTTGATCCCACCACCCCAAACTCCCACCCCTTGGCAGTTGGGTAAAAAAAGCGCTAGTAATCTCTTCTTCTTCTCTTCTCACCTGCTCCCGATGCGGCGCGGCGCGGCGTCCCCGCGCCTGCCTCGGTGTTGCCACCACTCCGTACATGGGCACTGGCTGATCACTGTCGCACTTACACTTACTAACACTCAGTACTGTGTCTTTACTATGTACTGGCTTTTGCCTGCAAATTTGTTCGGGTCGAAAAACTATTCGAAACTGTACCTACTTTTAAAATTTAGTAATAAAGTAACCTATATCATAGAACTGATATGATAATACTAAAGTATACAGCGGACCCGACAGACGTTGTCTTGTCTGAACTATGAATAATGATTTCAAATTGGTATAATTAATAAAAAAAAATATTTTAGACACATTTTTTTTATTATTCTAGTTTATTTGTATAATAACGGCAACAGAAGCATTTCTTTTAAACGATAACTAGTATTTTCACCCACCGTCGCAATATTTTATCACACACGATACTGGTACCACTGTTTGCAAATGTATAAGACGATAGGTAGTACAAGTCTGCGAACAACTATTAATAAAAAATTCGGAAATTAATAAAAAACAAGGGACAATAAACCCCGAATTTATTTACTATTCTGCAATCTGTACTAAGCAGAGTTAAAAACTTAAATAAATAGTTATCTCAACAGATGCAATGATAAAAGTATCAATACTGTTCGCTCGCCGCGCCTACCTCTTAGCTGCGGATATTTTTAAAAAACGGCGGACGGGTAACCGTTCTAAATAACGATTAACGAGTCGGAATAACGTTGAAAGATTTCTCCTTACATTCTGAAAAGAGCAATAAACATGTTTTGAAAACTGCATTTTTCTTTTCAGAAGGGTTTTTTATTACTTCGGTAAACAGTATTAAGAGGAAACACTACGGGTGAGAGAATTGAAAAATGTGTTCGTATGTTTTCCTTTTTTTCTAAAATTTACACACAGCTGAAAATCTGGCGAATTTTTACGATTTTTGAGGGCTCATATCTTTTTTATTAATTACTATTATGAAAAAAATAGAAAACATAGAAACATGCTAATAGTGGGCATAGATTTTTATAATAAAAATTATTGCTCTGCTGACATTTTCCAGGGAGGAAACAGGGGACTACGTTTGTATGGAAAAACGGCCGTTGTATTTCCTCTTAAGAGTCGGACAAAAAAAAAACGAATTTTCAAACATTATTCGAGTTTGTGATCACCAACCCGCATTTGGCAAGCGTGGTGATTATGCCTGTACCCAACATTGCTGTGGTGACTTCGTTCAATGATAGAGGCCTTTACCCTGCAGTGGGATGGTTATAGGCTGTTACTTTACTTTATTTTTTCTTATGTGTTCATTTATTTGTAATGTTTTTTTTATTTTACTTGAAATTGATAATTTTTATCACCATCCAAATTTTAAAACAACACTCTCCGATACAAAGAACGAATGACGTATTTTTTCTTTAGGTATAGCCAGTATAAAAATATCAAGATAAGCACCTAGAAAATTTCCGCAAAAATGTATAATTTTGGATACAGCCTTCTCGCAACACACTTTTTATACTTAAGTTGTTTAAATATTCTCGTCATAGGTACTTTCACAGGACCGTAAATTGAAAACTACTTATGTTACGAAATATATTCTTGGGTGAAAACTTGATCTACATTTGTTATTTCCTAAATAGTCTAAGATCCCACCATACAACGACCTTCACCGAGCTGTTTATTGGATGAAAAGTTTTTTATATACAAATAAATATGCCAAAAAATATATTGCAAATGGGTTGTCTAAAAAAATTCAGTCCAGAGTATGATTCATTAATTATTTTTTTTATATTTTAATTTAATTTTTTTTTCTGGTTTGGTTAATTGACAAATTTCATACCATTCGAAAATATGAAGCCCAAATAATATGCAAACGATAGGTTGACTATTTTTTTCCCGTCACAACTCTTGAGTAGGCAGATATAAACAGGTAAATCGAACTAGTAACTTGCACCGGTCTGGTTAATTAAATAAAGTTAAATACAAATAAATATTAGTCATTTATGAACACGTTGGTATACGGTTGAATGCAAAAAAAAAAGTCATGAATTTCGGTTGTCAAATTTTAAAAATTCTACTCTGGACTGAAATTTTTTAGGCAACCCATTTGCAATATATTTTTTGGCATATTTAATTGTATATAAAAAACTTTTCATCCAATAAACAGCTCGGTGAAGGTCGTTGTATGGTGGGATCTTATACTAAAATAGGATACTTAACGCCTATAAAAACTTCTAACGGTGATGAAAAAGGTACTTTGTATAAAAGAAACAAATCGATCTAGCTAGATTAAAGTGGGAAACGTCATTATACTTATCCGTGTTTTCAGGCCACGATAAACTGCTACAATATCATTAGAATATGAAGGTAATTTTCGCTACCATCTACAAAATTATAATAGCTCAGGAAATAAATCGGACAGCCCCGAAACCAAGGCCGTTCAGGTCCAGATGATTTTATTTTCCTCCTTTTTTAGGGTTAAAACGTTACCCAAAGGGTAAAAACGGGACCCCATTACTAAGACTTCGCTGTCTGTCCGTCTGTCCTGCTGTCCGTCTGTCCGTCGCTCTGTCACCAGGCTGTATCTCAAGAGCCGCGATAACTAGACAGTTGAAATTTTTACAAATTATGTATTTCTGTTACCGCAATAACAACAAATACTAAAACAAAATAAAAAAAATATTTAAGGGGCCTCCCATACAACAAACTCGTTTTGGCCTTTTTGGTACGGAACCCTTCGTGCGCGAGTCCGACTCGCACTTGGCCGATTTTATTAAAGTTATATTTCAGCTTTATAATATTAGTATAGATATGTATAGTTTGACGTGTGACTGTACCTGATTTAAGATGTTTTTTGTGATAAAAGAAGAGTAAGTTACAGCTGAAAGTTATCCCTATTTAATTATTAATGTAATAAAAATTAATTACCGATAATTATGCTTGAAATACGTTACCAATTTATTTTGGGTTTTTTATAAACAAGAGATCATTGTAGTACAAAGCAGACTCAAACTAAATGGTATACCTACTCTTATTGACGCTTTCATTTTTGGTTTTATTTTCTGGGTTTTTTTTTATAAGTTGTACAAAAGTAAATTAGTAGAATTTTTTTTCATGAAGCATGTACAAACTTACAGAAAATACAAAATGGCTTTTTATGTGTTTTGTTATATTTTTGATTAACTCAATTCAAACTAATTAGGTAGGTACATACATTTATAGTTCATTTATCTATTATCTAAGCCCTTATCTTAAATAATTCTAAGCAAACAAATCTTAATTTATTTGAAGTTCATTTTTTTGCCTTAGTATTTTTTATCATTTCGTATATATTTTTTGTTAAAATGTTATTATGTTACATTCGCCATGGTCAGCCAAAGACTATATTATCATAATAACCTGAATGTTAACTAGTAGAAAGTGTCCGAAGCCTTAAGTTCAAAGTTACTAACTTTGTCATAAAATATATAATTTACTGCACCAAAAAATATTTCTGTAGCAATAAAACTTTTTAGTTTTTAACTTCTTGCCATCGACGTAGCTACTTTTCACTTTACTTTAAAAAAAACAACTGTCAGTCCACTTCCCGCGTTTTTCACATGCACACGCGTAGACTACACTATTTACACTGCTCGGAAATACTGCAGACTCCTTCGGGACAAACTTTATTTTGCGTTTTGCGTACACCTTATATTTAGAACTATAAAGGCTAGAATTGTAAGTGAAATTTGTTAGGTTAACTTTGTGATATCCTTAGAGAGAATTCGTTTTAAAAAAGACTGAAGCGACCATAGGATGTGTTCAGTAAGGATACATTTCGTTTGGCAAAGTGTGATTGTGTTGTCCTTAACAATAATCTAGGTTTGCTGTTGATGTCGACCTTATTGTAAAGACATAAGAATAAAATTTGTTTTATAGCACAACCTACATTTACTTTGTTCAATGTAACGTTCATTTTGCATCAGTTTTGAAACAAAATAGGATCGAAGCTCTTAATTCTTCTAAAATAGGAGTCAAAATAAAGTTGGAATTACTGGACAACGTTTAAAACCGGCCAAGTGCAAGTCGGACTCGCGCAATAAGGGTTCCGTACCAACTTCAACTGAATTAAGGGTCCACTTACTCCCACTTAGCCAAAATACAACAAAATTTAATTGACTGCAAAAAAAACTTTGTTTTTCATAATGATTTTAAGAAGGACAAAGTTATATTTGCGGATGTTAAAAATGTGCTATTTCTCAAAATCTACTGGTTCGATCTCGTTCAAACTAATTTTCTTTAAAAGTATTTGTTTAAGATCTATATTATGTCTTTTTTTCAAACTTTTTACTTGCTTATTTTAAAAGTTAGAGAAGGACACCCATTTTACCACTTTGGAAGCGTCTATCTTCCAAATGTAAGACTTTTGGAAAAAATGGTTCTAGAAACCTCTATGTCATTTTAAAAGACCTATCCATAAATATCTCATAAGCATAGGTTTGAGTAAAAGAAAATTTGGTTTTAGTTCTATGTATGGGAAGCCGGGGGGGCTTAAATATATTATTTTTAATTTTTTGTATGAGATTCGTAAAGCGGTCAACAGGATACGCCTACCTTCCAAGTTTCGACTGTGTTATGCTAATACTTTCAGAATAAAGTGGCTGTGACATACGGACGGACAGACAGACAGACTTGACGAAACTATAAGCGTTCGTAAAACGTTTTAAGCTATTGCATAGCTTCTGTCGCGGGCCTTGAGCGTGGAGACCGAATCCAGAAATTCCGTAACGAAAATAACCTAGCACCCCCCACTCCGACCGGCACAGCGGTGATACTTTTTAGTTTTATAATTGCATAAGTTGATAAAAAATGCTATGCAATAGCTGTACCGCGGCAGTTTCCGAGTGCCACACGTCTTTTTTTTGCCATTCGGCTACGAAACCCTAAAAAACTAGACACATGGTCCTAAACAAAAATTACTTCGAACTGTTCAGGTTTAAGTATTTATAAGCAGCTATTGTCTTGATTCATAATTTCCATAATGCAAGCTCAAAGATGAATGCAGCTACGTTAAACAATATAGGTCCGTAAGAACCTAGAGTTATTTGTCAAAAATAGTGTACACAATTTCAATACCCGAATTAAAGATAACCTTGCCGTTCCAGGATTCAGACTGCGAAAAGTGGGTAATTCGTTCATGAGAAATTGTATTCGTATTTTCAATAAATTACCATTGTCAATTGCTGAACTCTTAGTACATAAACTCAAATCATATATCAAAGTAATTTTAATGAAAAAGAGCTATTATACTATTAATGATTATATAAATGATAGAAACGTGTGGCTTTAAATTGTCCCAGCTCGCACTGGCATATATCTTAGGTAAACATATTTATTTAAAAAGAGGCAGACGATAGTGACCGAGTTTCTTGCGCTGCTTCTTCTCGGCACTAGCGCACATTTGTCCCGAAGCAGTGGTAGGTTTAAATATTGGGACGTGTAAAAGCGCCTCCTGGGGCCTATTTGCAGAAATAAAACTGATTTGAACTGATTTTTTACTGATTTTAAAAGCACCTAAATATTCCGTGCTTATTTGGTTTTTGTGGCACTGTATGTATCTCTAATAGGTCGTGAGAGTCGCATACGGTGCCGAAACTGTAGTGGCCATCCTGATGCTTCATGCAGTTTCGGCGCTGTGTCCGACCATGTTACAGTGTACCACAGAATGTACCGTGTTGTAGTTGTAGTTTTTTTTGTTGCTCAATCATTTTTAGCCCTTTTTACATGTGGTGTTTACCTATAATTAGTTATAACACTTATGCATAAAACTTATTGTACAATTTCTTTGTAAGTACTAGTGTGTTTCGGCGTTGGTGAACCTAATAAATAAAATAAAATAAAAAATAAATCACCTTCGGTGTCAGGTCTATGTATTTTTAACGTATTTTTAACTACCTGTTGGCCGCGACTGCAGTGTGCGTTTTTTAATTTAATCATACGCCCCATTGGTCCAGTGGTTTAAATATGGCCAAAATCTCGGGGTCCCAGATTCAAACCCCGGGTCGGACAACCAAAAGTTTAGAATTTTCGAAAATTGCTCAGGTTTGTGATCACCAACCCGCATTCGGCAAGCGTGGTGATTATGCCTGTACCTATTATTGCTGTGGTAGCTTGAATTCAATGGAGATTGGAGGCCTTTTAACAGCAGTGGAATGATTATAGGCTGTTACTTTACTTTTTTTTTAATATCCCTCAAGAAACACAATAATATTTACTACACTTTACTATTCCTGCGTTTATTCTATCTCTGTGCCCAATTTTATAAAATTACATTTTGAATAACACTCATTTTTATTGTTCATTACATCCAGATCCGTTCAGCCGTTCTGGCGTGATTGGGTTACAAACATCTGTTCAAACTTTGTTTATATTATTAATAAAATTATATGGCAATACCTTTGCTTGGTAGCCTAAAAACTTACTAAAAAAAACTCCAATCGAACTTGATAAGCAAACCTCTTTTCGTAAAATGCCACAAAGAAGAAACAATACAATCACATCACTGTAATACCTTGTAAAGCATCACACACAGATATACAATAATGGCTGCCGCCAACAAGCCAATCAGAACGCAGATAATTCGGCTGAAATTCCGTCCGAAGCACGTGTTTTCTCCCGCCAGAGGGCCGCGCGTTGTGTAGGCCGCACGCCTTGACGCCTTTGCCTATAACAAACGCTGCTGTGAAACTCGGATGAATGGGGACTACCGTTTCTTTGCTCACCAGTTGGCGCACTGTAGGCCGTAGGCTATCGCTAGTGAAATTGCCACTAGAGGCGCTAGTGTCGCGTGAGGTCCAATATCATTCACTTTGTACTGGTTTTAGCGGAATTTGTTGCATAAATTATAATTTCTTTAATTTACCTGCTGGAAAGTGATCTCCTTCGTAAAATATCGCAAATATGGATTATTTGGCGATTAATGTGAACGCTTTAAAAGCGGAATTAAGAAAAAGCGCAAAAATAGGCGGCCTCAAGAGCAACTATTTCAGAAGTTAGTTTGTTGATATCAAGATAGTTATTTATAAACAATATAACCTTAATTAGATTCAAGATATAACACTTTGTTTCGGCGCCAATCGCCTTTGATAGCTATACCTCCGGACCTCAGTCTACAGTGGCGCCAACTGGTGAGCAAAGAAACGGTAGTCCCCATTGATATACCTAGTTTTTAGGGTTCCGTAGGTATCCAAAGGGTAAAAACGGGACCCTATACTAAGACTTCGCTGTCTGTCCGTCTGCCTGTCACCAAGCTGTACCTATCTCAAGAGCCGCGATAGCTAGACAGTTGAAATATTCACACATTATGTATTTCTGTTGCCGCAATAACAACAAATATAATATAAAAATAAAATAAATATTTAAGGGGGGCTCCCATACAACAAACACGATTGTTTTGGCCTTTTTTGCTCGATATCAATAATGGCAACAGGTAGGCAGTTGAATTATTCACAAAACACTTAGTTGTATTTTTACTTTAATAATAAGTACCTGATAAAATTAAAATAAAATACAAAAAAAAGCCATTTGTAGCCTATTTTTACTCAGCTAGGCACTAAATGTATGTACCTACTGTTGTTTACCTAGTGAATGGTACGGAACCCTTCGTGTCTTCTACATCAATGTCTAGTATCGAAATGAAAAATGTCGTTAAATTCAAATAATTTATTGTCAACCGATTTCAAGTCAGAAACACAATCAAACAGACCACTGCTATTAAGATAAACACAGTGCACATAGCGTATATGAAGAGTCTCGCCTTTCGAACGAGCCACGGGCTTTCCCCGCCTCCCCCGCGGCTGTACGGCGACCCCTGAAAAGGGGGAGGTCTGTCAAAAGCGAGGAACCTTTAAGAAAAAGGAATTAACGTAGCTCGACTCACCTGCATATGAGGACTTGTCTTCTCCATATTGGCACCGATTCTGAAGGCCTACTCTCTAAGCACGAAGTTAGTGGTTTCGTCTCGTATAACGGACATTTGGTACTCCGTACCACTTACGAACCTTTTTTCGTTCGGAGTTTGGACGAAGAACGAATGATAAGAAAAACGAACGCTTAAACTTACTCTCTAAGCGTTTTAGCCCGTCCGTAATGTTGAATTTGACACTTCTTTCATCGTAACTTTATGTCAGTTGAAACGACAACTAAATAGCTATCGTTCTGGCTTACGAATGAAAATTCAAAAACTTTATTTGTGATTATACTGCCATTTTCATATGTGGAAATTGTAGAGCAAGTTAGTAAAGAAGAGGCGCAAACGACGCAAATAGTGTCACATTAAAATAATAAATATAGCCTCTTCTTTTCCTATGGATGTCGTAAGAGGCAACTACAGAGAGGCCGCATTTTCTTTCTACTATTGGCTAAACTTTAATCTCTAATCCACCTGCCAAGCGTGGCGAAAAGGCAAAATCAACTTCTTAAAGAGATAGAGACTACGTCCTGCAGTGGACTAATCTATGCTGGTTATGATGATGATAAAGTGTTCCCAGTAGTGATTTCATTGTTTAGTAGAATTTAAGTGCAATAAGAAATAAATATAACAATTCCGTCATTTTTCTCCCGTGTTTTACACAATTTGTGTATTAGAGAAAAGAAACCTCTACAAATAACAGTAAAATATCATAATACATTTAGCAGTTATTATATTGTATTCTCAAATAAAACATCATACTATAATCAACAAATAATATGTTATATTTGAATAAGTAATGTAAATAGTAAAAAAGATTAATTCACAGGATACTTTTATTTAAACTACATGAGATTACCTTTTATATTAATTTTAGAACTTATTGTTTATCAAGATTGCCAATTTGGTCTGGTCAATCACCAATTATCTTGCCAAGCGTGGTGATAAAGTTTAATTCATCTTTTCAAAGAGGTGTTCGTCCTGCAGTGGACTTATCTATGCTGGTGATGATGATGAAGTATTTTCAGTACTTAGTGGTTTTATTGTTCAGTCGATATGAGTGCAATAAGAAAAAATTAGAACAATCAAGCTCTTTGTTACCTGTGTTTTATGTAACTTATGTTTTAGAATGAGGGACTAAAATCATTAGCCTCCATTTACAATATACAATAATACTGATTTTGAAATATTTATAATACTTCTTGTATTTATTTAAATCATGCAATTATTATATAGCATTCTTAAATAAAACATCATACTCGTCAAATATGTTATATTTTATTTAAAATATATTCACAGAACAGTATAACTCAAAATAAATGAGGTAACCATGTGTATTAATTTTAAGTAATAAACATAACTACGGACCTCAATAAAGACATTTATTAAAACAAACACGTTAATTTCTAACCTCCAATATTTGCATGAAACAATGTATTACATAGACACATTTTCCTCACTTTCTAATTAAATTTGAAATGAGAGTCTCTAATATATGAATCCAGTCTCAATAACATTAGTCTTAATATAAATTTACACACAAGTTACACTATAACAATGCACATTTTAATCAATCTTAAAATTGCCAAATACTTTTTTCAGTGTAAGCCTAATTATAACGAAATCTTTAAAAAGTCTAAATAAGACAAACATCTTAATTAAATTTCATTTTCAATATTTTAATTAGCTTCTATATTGCTAGAAGCATACATATTATTAGTATTTTATATCGATGACCGGCTTCAAATAATCTTGAAAAATTTGATTATCAATTTACATAATGATGAATACTTGAAACAATGCAAGATACAAACAGTTTGTCTTATTTTGTTTTATTTCAGAATGAACATTTAATTTAAACTACTAAAATGAACACTTTAATCTGTCTCAAAATAACATACCGGTTGTCTTACTAAGTAAAATATAAATATAATGTACAACTCCATCTCCTGAAGCTTGACTTGCATAGTCAAGCGTTTTTATTTGGTGGTTATGAAGCTTGAAAATAAAGCAGGCGTATCAAGCAGCTAGGCCCACTGTAGAAATTGAGATCTGTAAATAAATCAAGATGGTTAAATAATAAATAATACAATTTTGAGCAAGACATATACCTAAATTATTTCTGGAGGTTATATTAATTATATTATGGCGACTATTTAATTAGAAAAAAGTAGCAGGTGCCGGGTTGGGTAACCCTTAAATCACCTCCCATAATCCCTATTTGCTACTCCGATTGAAAGTGGATATCTTACGTACAATGGTATATTACAATGTTGATGGTAAATTGCTTGAATTACCCCGGCTAAAGAAGTATTTTGAAATGAAAATAAGCTTACCTTTTGCAAATACTTGCAGATTTTGTTGAAGTACGTCTACAAAGTATTCATCGAGTTTTATTTAATGAGTGTCTTCACTCATCGACACTTTAAATAATCCATGGACCAAGTTACGTATTCCCTCCATAAAATTGTAGGCTTTTCTTTTCTTAATGTTAAATTAATAGTTTATTTTGAAATAAACTCTCACGTAAGAAACTTCAAATTTTGTTTAGCAATTTGATAGCATAGATTATACAATGACGTTTCATTTGACAATTTTCTACAGATAAAAAATAGCATTGCTGCTATTGAGAAATTTAGAAAAAATGGTTAGAATACTTATTTTGAGGTATGGTTCATATTTATTGGGATGTATTTGATATAAAAATAATGTTATAATAACTAATTTGGTTAAATTAAACCAAAAAACTTCAAAACTAGAAAACCGGTAATAATCCTTTGAATTTCACGACACTATCGTCAAGCATTGTTCATTCACGAATATTGTCTATGGTTCCGTTCGATACTCGTTAGTCCGAAAACAATAGAGGGTAAGGTTTACACCTTTCGTTCGGGGTACTGTCGTTCGGGTTCATAACTTCGTTGACGGGCTTAGAGAGTAGGCCTCCTGCACAGTCTTGACACGAGACTGAAAAAAACAACTCGCCATTTTGATTTCTAGCTAGGCTTCTTTCAAACATACGCTAAACGCGCCGTTCTGGTGCACTCAAACGGTCAATCTGAACCGTTTTTTATTATTCGTCTCGATTTGCGGACAACGCGAAATGAATTTGAATGGAAAATTGTTAAAGGTTTCATCTCCTAATGCGAATTTTGTTGATATTACCTGCGTTATTCATATTACCTGTACGCACTGTGTCACTCTAAAACACTAACTGCTAGCAGAAGAGCTTGGACGATAATATAAACGTCATTCAAGTGTAAAGCAGCGTTTTATAAAGAAAAAACGGTTCTAGGAATAGTTTTTGCATAGTGTTAGTTTTGAATTTTTTTTTTTTTTGTTGGCTGGCAATAACTAGCTTGTATTGTAAACGTGAAAAATTATATGGATGATTGTTACTCAATCACATAAAAACGGATGTTTTGCCCTGAATGAATATGGGCAAAGCGATAGGTCATAGTCTACAGTCTACACATAGGCCGCTACGTTTTATCCCAGAAAACCCTTTAGTTCCCGTTTGACACCATTAAACATCTGCCACAAAATAAAAGCGCCACAACAACTACCACAAAATAAAAGCCCAAAACTTCCTCAACCCACTTTATTACTTACAATCACTTCTTAACAAACGCCCCGCTGGTCTAGTGGTTTAAATACCGGGCCAAGATCTCGGGGTCCCAGGTTCGAATCCCTGGTCAGGCAACAAAAAGTTTCGAATTTTCGAACGTTGCTCGAGTTTGTGATCACCAACCCGCATTTGGCAAGCGTGGTGATTCTGCCAGTACACCCATCATTGCTGTGGTAACTTGAATTCAATGATGGAGGCCTTTTCCCTGCAGTGGGATGGTTATAGGCTGTTACTTACTTCTAAACAAAAACTAGTATCATAATTATGATTATTAGCGCTGTCCCGGCTACCCCGACGACTGCCATCAGCCACAGCATGTTGTGCCTGTGGGCGCCGGGCGGGTGGTGGACTACCTTACCAATATTTTAAATGTGAAATTTTGGATGGATGTTTCTCTCTCTAAAATGGCTGCTCAAATCTTTTTGGAATTTGACATAGTACTGGGTAATAAACACAAATAGCACATAGGCTACATTTTATTCCAAAAAACCCTTTAGTTCCCGTTTTATACCATCAAACATCTCCACAAAATGAAAGCCCAAAACTTCCTCAACCCACTTTATTACTCACAATCACTTCTTAACGAAAACTAGTATCAAAATTATGATTATTAGCGCAGTCCCGGCCACCCCGACCACGGCCATCAGCCACAGCATGTTGTGGCTGTGGGCGCCGGGCGGGTGGTTGGTGCCGATGCTGCTGGCGCGGTGGAACGGCCGGCGGGAGGGTGACCTACGATCGACATCTGAAAACGCACATGAAATTTTAATCACCATCCAATATTTAATACAAAGGGGATTTGACTGGTCATACGCATATTGTCACATATGCTAAATTTTGATAAATACGCGTACCTTGTAACCTGTACTTTATTAAATAACATACCTTTTTTTTAATGAGCGCTATGTACGCCGTTCTGTGATATGCATCAGAAATGTAAAAAGTTTATTGGGATTCAATAAATACTAGAGGTATTGCTAAAATGATAAGTACTGTTCTAGTTTTTTGAGAATTGATTTTGTTTAGAAGTAATAAAATTAGATCAATGGGGGCTATCGCTAGTGAATTTGCCACTAGAGGGGCTAGTGTCGCGTGAGGTCCAATATCATTCACTTTGTACTGGTTTTAGCGGAATTTGTTGCATAAATTATAATTTCTTTAATTTACCTGCTAAAAAGTGATCTCCTTCGTAAAATATCGCAAATATGTATTATTTGGCGATTAATGCGAACACTTTAAAAGCAGAATTAAGAAAAAGCGCAAAAATAGGCGGCCTCAAGAGCAACTATTTCAGAAGTTAGTTTGTTGATATCAAGACAATTATTTATAAACAATATAACCTTAATTAGATTCAAGATATAACACTTTGTTTCGGCGCCGATCGCCTTTGGCAGCTATACCTTCGGACCTCAGTCTACAGTGGCGCCAACTGGTGAGCAATGAAACGGTAGTCCCCATTGGGGGCAGCACTTAGCTCTAGTATATTCAATGTACTCTGTGGCTCTAGTAGCCCTCATAAAGTGATCCATAATTTATTGCAAACAGTTATGACAGAAGATGCCTACTTTTCTTGAATTTACGCGAATATTATACATTCTCGTTGGTCTGGTGATCGGGGTGCTGTGTTCGAACACGGAGTCAAGTTTCCGAATTTTCGATTGATGCTCGGGTTCGTGATCACCGACCCGCATTCGGCAACTATTCGTCTATTCGTCTACTTCTACACTAATAATAGAAAGAGGAAAGATTTGTGTTTTTGTGTGTGTTTATGCTTGTAATGAATAAACTCAAAAACTACTGTGCCAAATTAAAAAAATCTTTCACTATTGAAAACCTACATTCACCCTGAGTGACATAGGCTATATTTATTGCCAGAAAAGATAGATTAAAATAAAAGATAGATAGATAAGAAATCCTTACTAAAACTTAACGGGTCCACCCGTGCGAAGCCGGGACGGGCCGCTAGTATATTATATTTAAATAGCTTTTCAGATTTCTACCCGTGACCAGCAGTGAGATGCAAAATGGCCTATGTCTTTACTCAGGGCTTAGTCTTTCTTTGTACCAAATTTAATTAAAATCAGTTCAATAGTTTCTGCGTGAAAGCGTTGTAAATAATCTCTTATTCACATTTATTATATTACTAAGAAGTAGGATGTAAAAGAGGATGTAGTGACCCGTATTAAAAAAGAAATGCTTAAATGGTTTGGACATGTTGAGAGAATGAATGAAAGCAGGTTGACTAAAAAGATATAACGTAAAGGCTCCTATTAAGGACCCCCTAAAATTGGTGTCCTAATAACGTCCTTTTTTTTTCAATCATTCCTAATAGACTTTATATAGGTTCCAGTAAAGTGATTTCTTAAAAATTAGTTAGGTGTTGTAGTTGGTCGTTAAAAATATTTTAATTTGTGTGTCTAAATAGTCAGTGAATAAAATAAATTGACAGTAAGTGAGATGCGCCCGAAATGAATGCACATTTCATAGTGTTGCGCCTCCAGCCTCATAAGAACCACTTAACTTTACTTAAGAAAAATAAGATACTAAAAGTGGATTTGTCTTCTTGCTATCACTTAAAAACTGTAATGTATAGATTGTTTTATTAAGCTAACCCTTAATATAACCAATTTTATTGATTTTTATGGTATAAAATCATATTTTACTTAAAGGCGGTAATAGAGTCTAAATCTCATAACTTGATGCTTATAACGACCCATGGCGTTGAGGGAAATTCAAGAATATTTATTATTTTGTAATAAATGTCTATAATTAACTAATTACTTTAATTTGATTTTGTTTTGTTCGCTCAATAAGATTATTTTACTTAGTTGGATCAATTAACGACAAACGTTTTTCCTAGAGATTTTGGGTAAAGTTCGTTTGAACGCTAATCATTATATCTATTAATTTATGACAATATATTTTAAACAACCTAGTTTTTCTTAATAATTGAGTAATTGATATTAAAAGAAAATTAATAGTAATGACATCAAATGGAACAGTTTTCAATAAAGTAGATATTGTAGCTGTTGATTAGGTATTTTATTGGTCGCTAATAGAATATTTTAGGTAATCTTCACAATTCATTCTATTCCCGACTCATATATATTAAAATACATTTTTGGATTTTCCCTATGAAATGTCCGATAAAGATTACATTCCTATTAAATTTCAAGACTCTAGAATCACTAGATACACCATCTAGGTTTTGATTCCCTAACATTTATCTGTTCTTTTTTGTTTTTTCTAAATGACTTACCTAAAGCCCTTTTCTTTCCTTAATTGAAAACAAAATCTAATAAAAAATACCAGAAAAAACACAAAAACAAGAAAAACAAAAACGTGGCAAAAAACAGAAAAAAAATAAAAAAGGAAAAAAGAAACATGCAAATATTAAAAAGGCAAAATAAATAAGCGAGTTGGTTAATAACTTTTTGAAAACTGTATGGCAGATACAGTTTTCAAAAAGTAAATTATTTGTGTTACTTATTTATATTTACTGTCTTATTAGTATGAAGATAATTAAAAGTAAACATATAATAGTTTGAAGACTGATTGCGGGTGGCAGTAATAGTTTTTCTGAATTAATTAGAATAGTAAAAAATATAAGTGCATAACAGTTTTGAAATTATCATTGTTATGTTACATATTACGATCATAATAATTTATTATTTGTAAAAAAATAAACCTAACAATATTATTTCAAAACTGTTATTAACACTTAATGAATACCTCTTACTACTGTTTTTTATTTAATTTAATTGTAAAGGGAAAGTGACAATTTCTTAGGGGTCGGTAATGGAAGCGGAAAAAACGGTAATAGAATTTAATAACATCCAAGGGTCGGTAATAGAAGAAACTGCTCTTTTGGATTAAAATAATATTTACTAATATTTGTGCGATATAATACTGAATTTAAGTACTGAATTTCATAGAACATTTCATCAGGATTGAATATAAATTACATCATCATTCCTAACATACTAGCTTATATCAATTTTTTCATAGTGAGCACAAAGACTGCTTAAACTGGCGGTAATAGGAGCATTTACGTTATATGGCGAGTATGAATGGAAATGTTGGAAGGGGAAGGCCTCGACGAACTTATCTTGATCAAATCGGGGAAGTTCTAAAGAAAGGTCAGGTCAAGAGTACCCTAAACCGGCGAACGTGTATGAAAATATTAATGAATGTGGATGAAGCGAAAGTAGTCTGTAAGGATCGTAGCAAGTGGAAAGATGTGGTCTCTGCCTACCCCTCCGGGAAAAAGGCGTGAGTGTATGTATGTATGTATGTATTATATTACTAACTTTTTCTAACATTCTGTCTGGGAATCGAACCCGGAAATTTAGGGCAGACCTAGAAAACCGGTTTGTACGCCTCTGCCACGGAGGTCGTGCAATGTAAGTAAAGTAACCTATAATCATCCCACTGCAGGCAAAGGCCTCCATGATTGAATTCCAGTTACCACAGCAATGATGGGTACAGGCGTAATCACCACGCTTGCCGAATGCGGGTTGGTGATCACAAACCCGAGTGATGTTCGGAAATTCGAAACTTATTGACCGACCCGGGAATCGAACCTAGGATTTTGGCTCGGTACTTAAACTTATACGAATGGGGTGTTAAATTAAAATATTGCTTTGATGTACTTACCGTTTTCTGGTGGATTTTCCGTGGGCTCGTAACTAAAAAATAAAAAAATAACTTGGTCGACATCAAAACACACACAGATTCAATAAAATAATATCTTTAATTTTATTTTTGTTATAATATTTAATAACGCACGTAAAATATTTAAACGTTAAACTTTTTTAAGCAATGGGGACTACCGTTTCTTTGCTCACCAGTTGGCGCCACTGTAGACTGAGGTCCGGAGGTTTAGCTGTCAAAGCCGATTGGCACCGAAACAAAGTGTTATATCTTGAATCTAATTAAGGTTATATTGTTTATAAATAACTATCTTGATATCAACAAACTAACTTCTGAAATAGTTGCTCTTGAGGCCGCCTATTTTTGCGCTTTTTCTTAATTCCGCTTTTAAAGCGTTCACATTAATCGCCAAATAATCCATATTTGCGATATTTTACGAAGGAGATCACTTTCCAGCAGGTAAATTAAAGAAATTATAATTTATGCAACAAATTCCGCTAAAACCAGTACAAAGTGAATGATATTGGACCTCACGCGACACTAGCGCCTCTAGTGGCAAATTCACTAGCGATAGCCCCCATTACACTGATAAGATGGTTATTGAAGTTAGACTACGTTTTCACAGAACTAAGTGTAGCTGGGCGCAGTGGAGAAAAGCGTGTCATGAATTTACCAATCACAGCGCTCAAAATACACAGATTTGGAGTTTTGTGATTGGTCAATTTACGTAACCTATTGAGCCTAAGATTATCGTTAAAAATTTAATGGTATGTTTTAAAAATATTTCTTTCGGGTGTTAAGAGTACTGGTAGTACGCAGTAGTGCATAGCCGGAAACATAGATGAAACACCACTGGCTCACAGCTAGGGTTGCCACCCGTACTTTATAATAAAGCATTGTACGTTATTTCAGGTAATTGTACTCTATACTTTACGAGAACAATAAAGTATACGAAAATACTGTATTTAGCATGATTTGATATCTTTGTGATTTGTAAAATTCAGGCGTAAGTATCTTTTCGTTTAACGACATTGGTGCTGAACCGATGTCGCCTTGAGCATGTTCAATGCAATGTTTTTTCTGTGATGACTAGCAAACGAAAAAAACAGAGTCTCTAAATTTGATAAAAACTTATTTACTTATTTACTTTAATATCAAATATAGAATAAATTTACTATGCAATTGTATAATAGAGATACTAATTTGATACATAAATAGCATAAATACAAAAATAAATCGTACTTTATTTTGATTTCATGTACTTTAATTTTCTTACATATACTGACCGATGTACATAAACGGCTTTAAAAAAAGGTGGCAACCCTACTCACAGCGTGCAGCCTTGAATAAGTTTGGAAAGCAACATGGTTTAATAAAACCTGGCACCCAAGACCGAGGCAGATATTTAAAAAAAAGTTTATTTTAAGATAATTTTAATATCAATTATGAACAAGCACCATGATGACTGATTTCTTTTTAAGTTTTTGTTTTTGGTTATATAATACTGCCTAAATAACTACCTTGCTTTTTATTTTATTATTTGTGGCACCAACTTTGTAATAAATGACTTATCGAACCAAAAAAATCGTTGAAATGAGTCAGATGAGGAAGACTTTCCTGGTGAAAAAAAGACACAAAAATGGAGTAAAAAAAAATCGTTTTTTTTTATTTCTTCAGTAGTAACTTAATATGATGGCACATCAGGGTGAAATAACTATTATTTTACTTGGTCTTAAACGCTAGCCTCTGTACTAACCCGCAGTTTTTTAATTTGTTAAAATTATAAATGATGAATACTCACACCGCTGGAGTAGAAACTCTGTCACTGACTATCATGGAAGTATATTTTATTGTGTGTATGCAATCACATAGCTTGTTTATCAGAACACTACTTATTTACTTCAGTTTTTAATATAATTTACACAAAAACTTCGAGATCTTGGAATACAAATTTGATGTAACTCCCTGACTGCTGGCAGAAGTTGACAAAAGGGGAGAGAGAAAATAGTTTTCTTTAAAGAAGTTTCTATTCTCTAATTAAGTAATCTCATCGTAATTAGTACCATGCTTTAAATGGGAAGCTCTAAAAGTGGGATGCGTCCAATTAAAAGTCAGTGGCAAACAAACGATCAACACAACTCACAGTATTTCATATTAGTTTAAAACCCTTGAAGAGTTTTTTACACAAAATAAAGAATACCAAATCAAAAAATAAAATACAAATATAGTATAAGGTCAACTAGTGTGTACCTACAATAAATAAGTTCACTGTATAAATTAAAAATTATAATATTAAGTTATCTTTAGTTTTTATCCTTTAAGATTGCAACACCTGAATAAGGTAATTAAGTAGTTAAGCTCCATTGTCTAGTTTCTAAGATCTCTGTAAGATATACACTTAATTAGCAGTACATATATTTGAATTTGAATTTGGATTTGAACATCGTTCATACTCATCGAAAAACACACGGCAGGATTGGCAGTATAGCAACTTATATTCAACAATATCTTTGCTGGCATGTTCTAGTAAGTAACTATTAAAAAGTAAACTGCCAAAACAATTTTTGACATTTTCATGATCAAATCATCAGAAAAGTTTTAAAATTATTTAAAATTGGTATTTAAATGGATCGGATTTCAGTAAAATGTCCTTTCCAAAGATAGAAGGATATGTTGTCACTGAAAAACTGGGGTCTGGAAGCTACTCCACCGTATATAAAGCATATACAAAGGTAACAAAAAATTCAAATTGAAATCATTAATTAAACACATCTTTATCAGTTTGTTTAAGATAAATCCCGTCTGGTTTGTGATTTAATAAGCACTTCAAACCTTATCGCTTCAATTTGCGACAGTAGCTGTGAGCTAAATGATCATTTTCACTATGAAATCAACTTTCTCTGTTTACTTAGCGAAATCTATTAAATATTTCTTTGTTGTCATTTGAACCAGCTAAAAAAGCTACATTTGTAATAATTTATTCAATAAGCGGATTTATTAGTTTTTTTTTTGTTTTTTAACCCAAACCTAGATTAGTTAGTGTTACTTTTTTCAGCTTTAGCTAGCATAGTCTCTCAATTTTAACGTCTGCATCTTGAAAGAAGCATTTTTCTAACTGAAAATTGAACTGTAAAATTAGTTTTATTTCAGTTAATAGGCTCCAGAAGGCGGTTTTACTATAAGCCACACATTTGACAGTACCCAGGTGGTGACCTACAAAAACCATTAAATTTATTAGTTATTCAAGAATACAAGAAATTTTTTCTTATATTGCTGTTTTACAGCTTAAAAAACTGCTTTAAAACCCAGTGTAAAATATATGTATAAATATTTCTCTCAGATCTTAATCCCTCGATCGTGAGTTTTTCTAGACACAATTGAAATCAATTGTTATCGTTGTACCCGAGTGCCTCCTGGGGGTTGAGGGATTAAAGGTAAAAACGTAATACAGTGATGAGACTCCGCTGACTTACAGCCTGAAGCTTCAAATAAATTTGTGGACACAAACAACGTCATAGTAGCTCGATGATAAGAGTGGTTGCTCAGTCCGAAGGCAACTGAAGTATAATTGAAATTTATAGTAGTGGGATCACTGACTGGGCAAACTAAATAAACAAAACATCTCTTCACTATGAATGCCATAAACAGCCCCCTATGTAGAGGCTGCCTGGAACAGGCAGAATCAACTGCCCTTGTGATTTTGGAATGCACAGGGGTATCTATCGGGCATCTATGCTTGGCACACCGAGTTCCCTGCAAGCCTGCATACGTCCTAAAAGACTTCTGTGCTTCTGGAAGGAGTTGGGATGGTTGGACTAACCACCCTAGGGCCTTATCCCCCCTACACATAATGGGCCAAGTGGAGCCTAAATGCCAAAAATGGAGCTACCAATACCAGTGATTTATCTAAAAAAACAGTTGAAAAACCATATTATTACATTTTACAGGTAGGAGCCCGTTTGATAGTAGCCATAAAATGCGTGGACAAGTCTCGAATAAAGAACTCCGGTGCAGCGGTGGACAACTTGATCTCCGAGATACGTCTGCTGAAGACCCTGACGCATCCACACATCGTACATATGAAGCATTTCACGTGGGATGACAAGTGAGCATTTTAACATTGCCATCATAATCATTTCAAATGAAGACCACTGCTGTAAATAAGCCTTCCATAATATGCATGTAAATGAGGATTTTAATAAACTTAAACACTACACTTTTTATTAGAGTTCCGTACCCAAAGGGTAAAAACGGGACCCTATTACTGAGACTTCGCTGTCTGTCTGTCTGTCCGTCTGTCCGTCTGTCCGTGTGTCCGTCGCTCTGTCACCAGGCTGTATCTCAAGAGCCGCAATAGCCTGACAGTTGAAATTTCCACAAATTGTGTATTTCTGTTGTCGCAATAACAACAAATACTAAAAACATAATAAAATAAATATTTAAGGTGGGCTCCCATACAACAAACCCGTTTTTTTTTACCTTTTTGGTACGGAACCCTTCGTGCGCGAGTCCGACTTGCACTTGGCCGGTTATTTGTCTAAAGAACAGTTTTAAAATCACTATCCCATTTTTCCAGGAATATCTACATCATAATGGAATACTGCTGCGGGGGAGACCTCTCGAAGTACATACACAGATACGGAAGGGTTCCAGAGAGTCAGGTAATGAGAAATCTTGCTAATATTATAACTGTGAATGTTTGAATGTTTGTTATTTATACTTAATCACGCTAAAACAACTAAGAATTGAAAGAAATTTAGCAGGGAGATATTATTTAGTCAGGAAATGCATAAAGGCTACTTGAAATCCCGGTAAATTCTACGGTTCCCGTGGGATTACTGTTTGTTTTTCATATTGAAAGAGATGGGTGGAAATCCTAGGGAGGAGCAGAACATGCTTCCTGGGTTGTTCGGGCCACAAAAGAATAGTAAACTATGGTTAACGAAACAAATTTTTAATTTATTTTTATGGACATAGTTTTTTGCATGGTGGCTGTTTACAAGCCAGGATATAGCTTAGGCTAAATTTTATCAGCGAACGAATTAGTAATCTATATTTAATATTATAAAGCTGAAGAGTTTGTTTGTATGTTTGATCGCGCTAATCTCGGAAAGTACTGGTTCGAATTGAAAAATTCTTTTATCGAGGAAGGCGTTAGGCTATAACATCACGCTGCGACCAATAGGAGCGAACCATCAGTGAAAAATAATCGCGATCATAATAACAGAAATTGACGCGTACGAAGTCGCGGGCAACAGCTAGTATTATAACAAACCGTCCGTCCGTCCATCAGTCTATCAAAACCTTAGAGTATTTACTTATACTCTAAGATCAAAACCGTTAACCACGAGAATGTGTTGAGTTATCGAGCTAAAATTTAAATTTTAAAAAGCTGTAGAAAATCAAACTTATGAATAAGTTTATAAAAATAAAATATGGTGATGACGACGATGAAATGGTGTCTTGTTGTGTTCCGTCTTATTATAATTGTTAATACTAATAATCGTTCAATGTTTTTTTTTTATTATTATTCACTTATTTATTAGTATACCTTAGCCTGGGTTTTTACAATCTTCATATATAAAAATTACGTGACACGTTGTTTATCCGCGATGGACTCCTAAATTACTTAACTGATTTTAATCAAATTTGCACACGATGTGCAGTTTGATCCAACTCGAAAGATAAGATAGCTTACATGAACATCTCAATTATTTACAGTCGCAATATTATTTTATTGCAAATTTTCTTTGTAACTTGGTAAGGTAAACGCCATATTTGGTGACAATGACATTGTGTGACGTCTGAAGTCAGAATTCCAATTATATTATTCTGAGGCGATACGAAGTTCGCGGGCTCCGCTAGTATTATTATAAAAAAAAACATTATAAAAACCTAACCTAGTGCGCCGTCGGTAGCGGAGCACTAGGTTAGGGTTAATTATTATTATTATTTTATTCCGTGTTGTGTGGTGTAATCTTAGAATAATAACACCTAGTCGCGCCAAGTCAAACACAGCTCGCGAAAAATAATTTAAAATGATTTTTGAACTATGAAGAAGTGTTCTAGCATATCAGAGAAACAAAAAGAAAGTGATAAAGTTTCATTTCGCAGGTAAGTACTTACATTTTATACATTTTCTGTACGTAAATCGAATTTGAAACACAAAACCTATCGACATCAGTGTTGCTAGTTGTGGGAAAAAAAATTGCACACAGTTTGTTTAGTTGGTTTTTAATATTAAGAAAAATATTAATTTGCCATAAAAGCTATAAAATACTGTTTAGGCTAAATGTTGGTGTTATTAATTCTATGAAAATAATTTCTTAATTAGTTAAAATCAGTTTTATTTCTGCAAATAGGCCCCAGGAGGCGCTTTTACACGTCCCAATATAAACCTACCACTGCTTCGGGACAAGTCTGGGCTAGTGCCGAGAAGAAGCAGCGCAAGAAACTCGATCACTATTGTCAGCCTCTTTTTAAATAAATTTTTACAAGGTAAGGTGATTTTTACAATGTTTAAGCAAGTACGAGCTGGGACAATTTAATGCCATACATTTCTATCATTTAAATAATCATTGACAGTGTAATAGCCCTTTTTCATTAAAATTACTTTGACATACGATTTAAGTTTATGTACAGGGAGTTCAGCAATACCCTGTGGTAATTTGTTGAAAATACGGATACAATTTCCCATAAACGATTTTCCTGTTAATGTAAATGTTAATTTATACAATCATACAGGCATTTAAATTTAAACACATTGAACGGTGAAAATTCATCATTAGATTAATAAATATGTAATATACTTATGAATGTAATCATATTTTCTTATGTATTTGAAGATCATACAAAACACATGGCAAATCGTCGTATAATAAAACAACACGTTTTCCCATTTTTTGTGGGTAAACGCCCGATGATGGTAACACTGAAGCCATA
The DNA here is from genome assembly GCA_949315895.1 of Anania crocealis. NCBI lineage: Eukaryota > Metazoa > Arthropoda > Insecta > Lepidoptera > Crambidae > Anania > Anania crocealis. Next base: position 1,393,286 of record OX438876.1, read on the forward strand.
TTTGTGTGCGTTAGAAGAGCGTAGATTTATTCAGCTTACACACACAAGGATAATTAAATGGCTCGCGTTTACGCTTACGTTTTGGTTCAGACGCAGCTTCTAGGTGTTATTATTCTAAGGTTGTAATGTTATAATATGTGAAAATTTATTGTATAAGGGCATCACTCCTTATACATTTTTTTTTTAAATCTTAAATAGCTCAATTACGCCGCAAAAAACGTATATGTCTACATTCTCAAGAGAATCAAAATTTATAGGGTATTTCCCGTGAGACCTAAATGAAAACTATAAATTTTGTCAAGTTATATCGTCTTATAATACAAGCATAGGAGAAAAATCTGAAAACTACACATTTGTTCTTAAGAAACGGCTTATAACTGCAGAGCAAAGGCCTCCATTAAATTCAAGTTACCACAGCAATGATGGGTACAGGTATAATCACCGAGCTTGCCGAATGATCGTTTGTAATTAAGTCATTAAAAAATTTGGGAAATCTATACTAATATTATAAAGCTGAAGAGTTTGTTTGTTTGTTTGTTTGTTTGAACGCGCTAATCTCTGGAAGTACTGGTTCGAATTGAAAAATTATTTTTGTGTTGGATAGTCCATGTATCGAGGAAGGCTTTAGGCTATATAACATCACGCTGCGACTAATAGGAGCGAAGCATCAATGAAAAATGTGCAAATATAAAAACAGAAATTGACGCGTACGAAGTCGCGGGAACAGCTAGTACTCTGATAAAATGTACGGTGAAGATCTCCGACTAACCACCACTTTAAAACGAAAATAGCTTGCAGACCTACTTCACAAAAACGGACATCACTTCAAACAATAGACGCGAGCTGCAAGCGATTTTGCTCTTAAAGGTGGTCAGGCGACGAAGAAGGCGATAGTACATTAACCAACACTATCTACCTATAAATCTATTTTCAACTTTAACAACATCACATGAAGTTCAGTTTCATTTGAGGCATTTTAAGATTTGTGGTAGGCGGAATTGTCGTGTGTACCTACGAATTCGTACAGAACCCTTTTGTAGGCGAATCTGACTCGCGCTTGTCGGTATTTTAATCATACTCTTTTTCTTCTAGGTTTTATATTTTCTTCAACAACTGGCTTCCGCACTCAAGTTCCTAAGAGAGAAAGGTATATAAAATGTTTATACATATTTATACAAATCTTTATGCTTTCCTTAGGTAACGATCTCCGTGGCGGAGTGGCATAAACACCAGTTTTTGAGGTTCCGCTTCCGGTCCCGGGTTCGATTCCCGGACGGGTCAATGTAGAAAAAAAGTGTTTTTCTAAATTTTCTCGGGTCTGGGTGTTTGTGGTACCTTCGTTACTTCTGATTTCCAAAATACGAGTGCTTTAAATAGTTTTTCAAATTGGGATCAGTACAATGTATCTGATGTCGTCCACATAAATTATCTTTAGAGGAAGCCTAGATGTCCAGCAGGGGTCATCAAATGACTGAAATGATGATGGACTATTATGTATATTCTACAGGAGTAGTCCACATGGATCTCAAGCCCCACAACTTGCTGCTTCACAAAGGCTCTGACGGGAAGTATATACTAAAAGTGGCCGATTTCGGGTATGTACAAGTTTGTATATAATAAATAACTAGTTGTATCCCGCGAATTCATGTGTCATTTTACATGCTAAAATATAAGTCGTCCGTGGCTGGGTGGCGTACATACCGGGGTTGAAGGTTTCGCCTGCTCTAAGGAGTTAGATTTGGGAGGGTTGATTTTCTTAATCCCCTCACTGGATCAGCTACTGAATTAGATTTGGGGGGTTGAGTCCCTTTATCCCCTCTCTGAATCCGCTACTGAGCTATATTAGGGGAGTTGAGTTTCTTAATCCCCTCTCTGTTTCCGCTACTGAGTTAGATTTGGGGATTTGAGTTTCTTAATCCCCTCTCTGTTTCCGCTACTGAGTTAGATTTGGGGAGTTGAGTTTCTTTATCCCCTCTCTGGATCCGCTTTTACGTTAGATTTGGGGTGAGCTTCTTGAGATCTTTGACCTATTACTGGTGGTTAAGTAAGTTATTAGAATTCGATTTGTCATGGAAGAATTCTTTGGGGAGTGGCTTGATCTCCTTAGTCTTCCTCCCCCCCTGATCGGCTAAAGAGACAGGATTGGTTAGATCTCCTTAGACTTAGACTTACTTATGATCTTTAATATCTACCCTAGATCCGCTACTAGGTATCATAGGGCGGAGTTTGAGCTCCTCACCTACCCCTCGCTCCAACACCTTCAGATCTATTATTTAGTAAGATGTTTCTCGTATAGTTTCGCGGCTCAGATGCCTGATATATGGCTAAATGGCACCCGAGATGATGGGCGGCGACTGCTGAGTGTTTTTGATTTTATAAAATACATTTAGAATACTTGTTGAGGTCGTCGAGCTCCTTAAGGCCTGCTACTGCAGATTCAAAATTTTATTGAAACCTTACTCGATAGAGAGGCTTAAGATCTTTATCCTCCTGGATTTGCATCAAAATAAGTAGGGTGGAAAATTGAGCTTCTTAGCCCCCTACGCCCCCTAGATATGCTACTAAGTAAAATTTGAGAGGGAATTGAGCCCCTTAGCCTTTCCATCGTGAAATCAAACATATGCTCTTTAATACCAACCTTGGGACCTTCTTTGTTTGTTCTATGTCCCTTCTTCTGTGTTTTGCTTCTATGTAATATCTGGGGAGTGGCCTAATCTCCTTAGCCCTCCTCTCCCCTACTGAGTAAAACTTGGAGAGGATTCAGATTCTTTACTTTCACCTTGGTTAAGCTAAGTTAGATTTGGGAAGTGGCACGATCTCTTTAGCCCCTGGATCATTTAGGGGGGTGGGCTATGTGCGATAAGTGGCACAAAACCCACTACTTAGTAACGAAATCCTCGTTATTTCTCTAACAGTTTCGCGGCTCACAAGTTTGATTCATGGTGGCTGTACATGGCGCCTGAGATTAGGAAGGCGATGTAGGCGGGGCACTCGCGCCACAGAAGCTATGAGTAAATGCTTATACTTCTGCCCAAACGTGAGCGGTGTGATTTGTTTCTTTTAAGATCGATTCTTTTGACGTCGCGCGACCCTATTCGCCGCGACGTCAAAAGAATTCGCTTGATTGTCGTTCTTTGAACTCGATTATGTGTGTGTGTAGTGGGGCGCGAGCGGCGACCTCGGTTCTCATACAAATGGCGCATGAAAGTTCTAACCTTTTCCCATGTTCTGTGTTTGGGAGGATAGGTCTTTAGCCCTTTAACCTCCCCACTATAGCTACTTATAGTCCTTAAAATATAGCTTGATTAGAATGACAGTTCTCATTGCAAGAGACGACGTAACTTTGCACCAGCGTCACACAAGTGAAACACATTTGCACACGAAAAAATATTGGTATCTCGCATGTTATGAATATTTTTTTATACATTGTTGCACATATTAATTAAATATTTATATAAAATAGACATTAGAAGTCAAAAACATTAAAATAATTCAGTCACAAAAATTTGTCTTAACTTTAAAAGACGTCTTTACAAAGTTATGTCATTTTTCAAAATCGCTATTGTTAACGTAAAATGGACAAATTGAAATCGACAGATTTTAATGATAATTCATAATCGAAGAAATGAAACAAATGTTACTAATGATTTCATAAGCATTGGTTGTTGCTAAGAACATTAAATTGCAATTGTTATTAGTTTACGAAAAACTAATTTATCTTAGTGGTTGTTCCAATGATTCTGATGATGATCACGATACTGACTTACTGTTAAATGTTAAATCTTAATATACCTGATTCTCGTTTTATTTTATTCGCCGCAACTGAATATTTTTCCTATGATCAGTCGAGTCAGTCCCGACACTAGTCGCCTCAGTTTGACAGGTGTCATTCTAATCAAGCTATATCGTAAGGAGTATAGTTGGATCTTTGGCGTTATTTCTCAAACAGGGAGTATAGTTGGAGCTTTGTCGTTATTTCTCAAACAGTTTCGCGGCTCACATGTCTGACTCGTGGCGGCTGGGCGTGCGCGGCTCGCCGCTGTACATGGCGCCCGAGATGATCAGCGGAGACTACGACGCACGCGTCGACCTGTGGAGCGTGGGTGAGGGAGATAGATAGAGATATGAATAAATAGCTTAGATGGATAGAGAAATAGTGATATAAATAAATCTTCTTCTCTACAGGATGACATTTTAACCACCTTCCATATTTTAATATAGCAATCTACGAGACAAAAAACATATGACATATTTTTTCTTTTTGTATAGCCCAGTACAAAAATGATTGATACGGCCTCCTTACAACACTTTTTGACGCGTTACGCACGCATCTCATTCATTCATTACGATACTTTTCGTAAGATTTTAATTTTCCCTTCATACCTTCACAGGCTTAGTTCCGTAAAAATTGAAAACTATGTTGCGAAAAATATTTTCTAGTTAAAACTTGATTTAATTTTTTTACTTCATAAATGGGTTTTAATTACGATACTTAAAGCATATACATATTTTTGACGGTGGTAAAATTCATTCAATTCATTTATTTACAAGACTAGCGGACCCGACAGACGTTGTTCTGTCTTAACTATTAATATTGATTTAAAATTGGTATAATTAATTTAAAAAAATATTTGAGATTTAATTTTATTTATCGACATTGCAAATGCTACCCGCACTGGAAATTCTAACCGATTGCAGCACGCATTCCGTCAATGTTATGTCAAACGCCATAATGTTACATTAAAAAAGTTTAAATTGTCAAAAGCGCTAAGTATACATTACGAATAATTGAGTATGGTGTTTTAAGTTATCTTAAATTTTCTTATTTACAGTGCAATTTTCAATTTTTTTTTTCATAAGAACATTCTCCTGACAATAACAAACAAAATAAATCCTGTATGTTTCCTTGCAGGTGTGATAATGTACGAGTGTCTGTTCGGCCGCGCCCCGTACTCGTCGCGCACGCTCGCTGAGCTCGTCGCGAAGATACGTGCGCAGGCGCCCATAGAGGTACGTCTTACAAAAAAAATACCGACTTATCATAATAAAAAGTAAAAAAACTATTTTTTTAAACTGATTAGATCGAAAAGTCTCACAATTTAAGAAAAAAACAAATCTCTATAATTTTGATAATTCGGGTAACATATATAGGTTATACTAGCTTTTGCCCGCGGCTTTACTCGCATTAAATTCGGGGTAACAATAAAATTACACCCTTTTTTTTAAAGGGGCTCGGGGCGGATTTTCGAAAATAAAGGATGCACGATTTTTTGTTAGTCACAAATAGTCCGCATACCAATTTTCAGCTATCTACCTTGAAAGTTGCGGAATGCTCCATACAAACTTCCACCCCCCATTTGAGGGAAGTGGGGTGTTAGAAAGAGACAAAAGTAGCCTATGCCACTCTCCTTCCCTTCAACAATCACCACTTAAGAAATCACGTCAATTCGTCGCTACGTTATGCCGTGAAAGACGGACGAACAAACAGACACAAACTTTTCCATTTATAAATTTAGATAGACCTTTTTCTACACGACATCTATCGATCACCTTGGTGCCACTGAGTCATCGAACCACTCATCATTCTCGGACGATGAGTCGCTCGACGGCGCAGTGACACCAGGCAGGGTTGCGGGAAGGCTTACGCATGCTACCGCGTCCCCACCAGTGGCTGTTCGCCCTCGGCGAACCGAAACGTCTTCCCCGGGGAACCGGAGAACCAGGGAACGTCCTGGGATGCGAGGGACGCTCCGAGTCTGCAGAGACCTCTGCATCGCAGGGGCCGGGCCTCCCAAACCCGTTCCCTGCTGGTCTCTTCGGGATGAGGTGGGACTATACCTTCCTCCTAAACCAATCACACCTCCTCCACTATCAAGAGGTAGAAGGCGGTCATTGTTTGGTTGTCACTTTTATATTATGTTAGGTATGTCAGCCATATTCTGGCATCATCCTTTACTATAATCTCATAAATAGGATCTCCTTGCATCAGCTCATAAGTCAATATCTCCCATCTTATTCAAGATACCCCCGAACTCTTCGATATCCTCCGGATGCCTCGATCTCCTCACGCGTCTCCTGCAGCATCAGCCTGACGATAGGATCACGTATGAAGACTTCTTCAACCACGAATACTTGGATCTGGAGAACATGCCGAGCAAGGAGAATTATGAGCTAGTAAGTGCCTTCTGTCAAACAGAATTTTATCTATACTAATATTATAAAGCTGAAGAGGCACTAGCTGTTGCCCGCGACTTCGTCCGCGTCAATTTCTGTTATTATAATCGCGATTATTTTTGCATCATTTTTCACTCATGCTTCGCTCCTATTGGTCGCAGCTTGAATTTATATAGCCTAAAGCCTTCCTCGATAAATGGACTATCCAACACAAAAATATTTTTTCAACTCGAACCAGCATTTCCTGAGATTAGCGCATTTAACCAAACAAACAAACAAACAAACAAACAAAAAAAACTCTTCAGCTTTATAATATTAGCAGTCTATGAATCCATACAGTCGTTCGACGCCTTTGATCTCATGGAAAATGCCGACAACGTCTAGACAGTATCGTGATGGCCAGGGTTGTCAAAAGTAAACAATATATAAAAATATTTATTTATTGCAGATAAACACTCGTAATCAGCACCCCAATGGACCTCAAAAGTGACACACAATATCAAATTATAAAAAAAATACTTCCGCCATCTTAAATTTTAAAAAGGGTGGCATAATGGTAATCAGCGCCCCAATGAACCTTAACATTGACACCCATGTCAAGTTATAAAAAATTACGTCCGCCATCTTGGATTTAAAATAGGATAGCATTTTTCTAATCAGTACCCTAATGAATCTCAAAATTGAAACCCATATCAAATTATAAAACAATACGTCCGCCATCTTGGATTTTAAAAATGATGGCATTTTCGTGATCGGCACCCCAATGAACCTCAAAATTGACACCCATATCAAATTATAAAAAAATACGGCCGCCATCTTAGATTTTAAAAAGGATGGCATATCCGTAATAAGCACCCACCCTACTGAACCTTAAAATTGACACTCATATCAAATTAAAAAAAAATACGTCCGCATCTTGAATTTAAAAAAGGATAACATTTTCGTAATCAGCAGCTCAATTAACCTCGAAATTGACAACTATTTATCTTATTAAAAAATATATGTTCACCATCTCGAAATTCACCCTTAGTAAATAATAAAAAAGTCCGCCATCTTAAATAAATTATTATGAAGATGTTATTTTCATTATCAGCATTCCAATAAATTCCAACAAACATATATAAAATAATTTAAAACACAAACATTTGTTAGCCCTGAATGCTGTGTCCCAAACTACTAACATCGTTTTGTTCGCAGTTCGGGCTCGGCCTTCCCGCGTCTCGCCCCTCACACCCCGCACAATTGTGTCTAGACGTCTTCGTTGGACGACTGTATGGATTCATAGACTGTGATATTACAATGACAATAGTGACCGAGTTTCTTGCGCTGCTTCTTCTCGGCACTAGCCCAGACTTGTCCCGAAGCAGTGGTAGGTTTAAATATTGGGACGCGTAAAAACGCCTCCTGGGGCCTATTTGCAGAAATAAAACTGATTTTAACTGATGATTTTAACTGTATAGATTTAGAATACGCGAAACTTAAATTTATACTCTTATTAAAGCCTCAAGATTTAAATTTTCTTATTGACCATCAACGTCCGATCCAGGCGGTGAGTCTAATAAAGCAAGCGATAGACCGCGACGCCCGCGGCGACCTAGAAGCGGCGCTGACGCTGTACTCGGCCGCGTTACGACGTCTCGTGCCGCACGCGCGCGTCGAGCCGCCGCCGCGGAGACACGCGCTGCAGGCCAAGCTGACGAGGTAGGCGTTCATACACAGCTTATACAGGATGAAACTTTAACCACCTTCCAAATCTAAATATATAAAAGTGAAAACTGATTTAATGACTGACTGACTGACTGACTGACTGACTGACAGACATATCAACGTACAGCCCAAACTACTGGGATTTAAAATCTGAAAATTTTCACCACGCTTCCTTTTATAGTGTAGGTGAGCACTAAGAAAGGGATTTTGGAAATTCCGCCTCTAAGGGGGTAAAAAGGGTACAAGTTTGTATGAAACTCCGTCAGTTTTAAAGCTAAATCGATGAAAATTGGTATCCAGCTACCTGATTAGAAATTATGAATGACGTCTTTCAGGATTTTTGAGAATTTAGTCTTTAAAGAGATAAAAAATGGAGGCAAAGTTTGTTCGGATCCGTTTCATATCCATACTCTTTACATATTTGTACTCTCTGATGTCACTTAGTTTGTTATGACATTCAATGTGTCAATCAGAAAATAAATATTATCATTGCTTGCAAATAGAAGGGTATTATTTTAGAATTTAATAAGAATTGGTGCCGAAATGGATGAATTAACTAAGTTAAAACGTACACGAACTTCAATTAAAGGCTGCATTAAACAATTCGGTGGCCAGATACAAACCCTAAGAGAAATTTCTGATTATGAATTAAAATTATTAAGTGACCAGCTGCTGGTGACCAGTCACAAATGTACAAGATTACCAAGGATAATTCGGAAGAGATACGACTACAAATAACGGTATTACTAATGAGATGACCCACACTTGGAAAATTTGAAGAAAAAAAAACCTTCAGGGAACTACAACACGGCTTTATTTAAAACTGCAGAATTTGAATTCAATAGCACGAAACAATTCCATGTATGCAGAAGGGACCGAGGAGCAAAGGTCAGTCACAGCACAAACAAACCTTAGCACATCTAAATTGAACTCAAGTACTATTAGACAAGGACGAAACATTCAAAAACATCATTAAATGGTTGGATACTTACTTAAAACTGAATAAATGTGATGATATCTATACAAGGAAATACACGTTTCTAACATCTTTGAGCCCAGAATTACATCAGAAAACATATTATAATATATTTATGTGCTCCACGGGATCCTTCTGAGTCAGAATTTGAGGAGTTAGTTAAAATTCAGTTCGTAAGTTATCAACAACTCAAAATTGGATCGATTACCAGAAGATTTATCAATAGTGTTTGACGAAACTCTTGTTTGCATATCAAACTAAAAAGGTCAATAAGAGCTGCAAGAAAATGTGACGTACGCCATGAACGACAAAATAGGAGGCTATGTAACGAAAACTTTTGATAAAACTTGAAAATTCCTATTGGCTGTCTTATCTATATTTAGGTCCATATTTAGAAAATAAATATCAGTACTTACAAATAGAATGGTATTATTTAGAATTAACTCATTTCTAGGGTTCCGTACCCAAACGGTAAAAACGGAACCCTATTACTAAGACTTTGCTGTGTCCGTCTGTCCGTCGGCCTGTCATCAGGCCATCTCAAAAACCGCGATAGCTAGACAACTGAAATTTTCACAAATTATGTATTTTTGTTACCGCAATAACAAAAAATACCAAAAAAAAAATTAATATTAAAGGGGGCTCCCATACATCAAACGCGATTTTGGTCCTTTTTTGCTCCACGTTAAAAGACTATGCTGTGTCCGCCTGTCCGTCATCCTGTCACCAGGCTGTATCTCAAGAACCGCGATAGCTAGACAGCTGAAATTTTCACAAATTATGTATTTTTGTTAGCGCAATAACAAAAAATACCAAAAACAAAATAAAATGAATATTAAAGGGGGCTCCCATACATCAAACGCGATTTTTTGTCCTTTTTTTGCTCGATATTAATAATGCCAACAGGTAGGAACTTGAAATATTCACAAAACACTCAGTTATATTTCTTACTTTAACAACAAATAACAGAATAAAAATAAAATGAATATTTGATCCCATACAAAAAATGCCATTATTTTGCCTATTTTTGCTCGATATTAATAAATGGTAACAGGTAAGCACTATATTAACTAAATAAATGTAGGTACCAACTGTTGTTTACGTAATCAATGGTACGGAAACCTTCGTGCGCGAGTCCGACTCGCACTTGGCCGATTTTTGTATACGGTAGAGAAAAATGTTGGGAAATCGAATAAAATTGGTGAGTGAATTATTTATTTGTACAACCAAGACTACATATACGCCTAATTCCATTACATGCAATATGCATGCAAAACTTAAGGTAGGTTAAAATGGAATAAGTAGGTAAATGAAATATCGAATCTTATAAACTACACTTACAACAGTGTACCTTATGACATTATTAACTATATTAAGCAGTACAAAAATACTTCCTAAACTGGGCATAGACCCGTATCTCAGGCAGAATGAGGTAACAGGTGTGTTGCAACAACACGAAGCAGCTGACTGGTGAATTAAATCAATATAGACTGGTAAACCCTTTGACAAGCTTCCATTTAGTAGGTAATTTGATAAACTTCCATTTAGATTTTTTTCTCTAGGACGCACCGCATTTTAGGGCCTGGCAAAGTTTGTTTAGTGAAACTGCCTATCTAACGCATCCAAATTATCTTTTTATTAAATTTTCTCCATATTTTAAAAAATACAATTTTAAAACATGACAATAAAACGAAACTTTGTCTATCGATCATGAAGGGAGAATGACATAGGACTGTCTTTTATAGAGCTCTACACCGATGCTGGTACTACACCGTCTAGGTCCGTCGTCCACCGTACGATCTAGGTCTTTTATTCAAACGTAGTATGCAAGCAAATTATCTTTGTGAAATCGCATTTACAACGCTTATAGATCGAGAAATGGATTTACCTACTTAGTTGGAAATTAAGAATGGGTTTTTTCACACAGGACCACTTCTTCCAGGGCTCTAGGCAGTGTTGATCATATTCGAATAAAGCCTTGCAAGCTGCTTTGAATGTAATGTGTGTTGTAATACAGCATTGACAGTTTTAAATCTTCAAATTATATTAGACTTCAAATTTCATGTAAATGCTAACAGATGTGGTGCGAGCTCGCTTGGACCACGGTACGCTGAAAGAACCAACACCGGATCCCTTCAAACAATAGCATAATTCAGCCCCTTTCATCCAACTATTGTATCAGCGTTACGAACCCCGGTATGCCGACAACGACGTACAGGCTCCCACTAAGTACCCAACATCACCTCGCCCGTGATGGGCACCCCCGGCACTGTAGGCAAAGAAAGTGTAGGAAATGGGTTTTAGTCATGACGAAAACTTTGTAACAGATCAAATTCTACGCGCGCGAAGCCGCGGGTATCAGCTAGTTTTTATATATCAATCTACGAGACAAAAAACGAATGACGTATTTTTTCTTTTGGTATAGCCCAGTACAAAAATGTCAAGATAAAGCACTTAGAAAATGTCCGCCATACATCTATAATTTTTGATACGCCCGCCCGCCTAGCAACACTTTTTTTACGATATTCACATCTCATTCATTCATTACGATACTGTTCATACGTTTTTGATTTTCCCTTTATACCTTATCAGGCCTAGGACCGTAAAAATTGAAAACTATATTGCGAAAAATATTTTCGGGTGAAAGCTTGATTTACATTTTTTACTTCATAAATGGGCTCTAAATACGATACCAATCGCCTATAAAAATTTTGGAAAGTGGTTAAAACTTCACCCTGTATATACCTTACCTACCTACCTAACCCCCCCCCCCTCAGCCATACACAGCTCTAGTTAGACGCACAGCGAACCCAGCCTGTTAGCAGCTGGTTATATTGTCAGGTAGGCCTTTATAACCAGCTCTAGTTAGACACACAGCTAGCCCCCCTTGACAACCTCCCAGACAGCTTCGCCCCAAGTATCGCCTTCACAGAACCCCCCCCCCTCCCCCTCCCCAGCTATACATCACACCAAACCCTACCCACGCACAGCTGAAGGTTAACCAACGCCATGACACGCGCTACAGGCTAAACTACGCAGGAAACTAATAAAACCCCCAGATAAACCCCCAACCAACCCACCCAGCTAGACACTCTGCCAGCACCCCCCAGGTAGCTCCACCTCGGTAGACGCCTAGTCAGCTTCACTGCAGAAATAGCTGAGAAGGTAGATCTTTATCGACCGCGACGCCATGTGTACAGGTAAAGCTACACAGGCCACCACCCAGCTAAGACACTTGGTAGGTTCCCCGTCGCCCCGCGCTGCAGGTCAACAACACTGGTTACATCATCTAGTCTACTCCACGCGAGGCTGGAACCACCTCCCCGAAGACAAGCGCTACAGGATATGTTAAGAATGTAGGCCTTCACAACTAGCCCTAGTTAGATACACATGCCGTGCTGTGAGAGATGTGCATAGCGTAAAAAAAGTGTTGCTAGGAGGCCGTATCAAAAATTTTAGGTTTTTGACGGACATTTTCTGAGTGCTTTATCTTGACATTTTTAAGCTATTGCATAGCTTCTATCGCGGGCCTTGAGCGTGGAGACCGAATCCAGAAATTCCGTAACGAAAATAACCTAACCTAACACTCGGCGAGGCACGATCGAACAATTATGAATTTCCAAAATTTAAAAGAATTAATAAGGTAATAAGAATTTTGACAGTATGGTTGCCTATGGTAACCATATCTGCCAAAATAACAGAAAAATTTAATTACAAAAGTCAAAATTAGAAAATACATAAAATTATAAAATTAACCTATTGCATAGCTTCTATCGCGGGCCTTGAGCGTGGAGACCGAAGCCAGAAATTCCGTAACGAAAATAACCTAACTCCCCCACTCCGACCGGCACAGCGGTAATACTTTTTAGTTTTATAATAATTGCATAAGTTGATAAAAAATGCTATGCAATAGCTTTACCGCGGCAGTCTCCGAGTGCCACACGTCTTTTTTTGTACTTGGCTATACCAAAAGAAAAATACGTCATTTGTTTTTTGTCTCGTAGATTGATATATTAAAATTTGGAAGGTGGTTAAAATTTCATACTGTATATTCCAGTAGATTAAAGCTATGGTATTGTAGGTACATGGAGCGTGCAGAGGAGATCAAAGAGTATCTACGAGGGCCCTCGGCGAGCGACGATGGTGAGTTACACAAATATCGATAGTATTTACAGACAACAGCACGTCAACCTACCACAAAACGTCAAATTTTCTCAATTGATATTGATCTCTACCTGTTGGACTTAAAGTTGAAAATCAATTCAATGACCTTGATCTTTTTGGGAAGGTTGACCTGCCGTTCTGAACTTCAAAAAAATAATCGATTATTATTTATCGGCGATATTTGTAATCTCGACATATCGATAAATCGATATTTTTTATGAGTTCTAGTGCGGTCTTAGTTCTTGATTAGAAAGGAAGAAATGACTAAGTAAATACGATATATGGAGTCAGTACCCACAGACATACGTGACTTAAAATATTTGTATATAAACTTGAAAAATTATTATCGGTACTTTTGAAAAATATCGATAAATTTCTTTTATTTGATCATTCCTAACCCGCAGCGGTAAAAAACTGATGCACTAGGCAAAATAGTTCGTTCATGATTAAAATTGCTTCACACTCTCATTGATAACAACCGAATGAAGTAGTCGGACATTTTTATTCAAAAGATTTTCAGTAAATCAGTAAAATAAGTTTTATTTCTGCAAATAGGCCCTAGGTGGCGCTTTTACACGTCCTTTTACACGATTGTATTTGAAACTTGTCCAGGGCGGGCGGCCGGCGGCTCCACTGTCGCGATTGAGAAGGAACCAGAACCAGTGGTGAGTACATTGCATCGCCATGAATTAGAGTTGCAGAACTATCGATAGTTTCACCATCGATAGTTGACCTCGAAAACTATTAACAATATCGATATTATCGATAATATTGTTCCAAAGTAATATATTGGTCTTCAAAAGTATCGATACTATCGCTTATATCGATAGGCTATCGATACTAACGAAATGACGTCAACTATTGAGCGGCAAATCTACATGAATACTAGTTAAGGTACCTATCTATCACTTACATCATAGCGTACATCTTAGGCTTCTTCTTAACCGTAGAGTTATATGTCTTCAAGAGCTGGGCCATTGTTTATCTCTTTCTATTTACTCACAGATCGGCCGCGCAGGGATTGCGTTTCTGACAGATCGTGATCACATGAGACAATCGTGACAGGAGAAATGATTATCGATTGTTTCAGGAGTAAATAATAAGTAAATACAAAGCAAATTCATTAAATAAAGCTTGCTGCGGAAGATATTGTCCATAGATTTGAATTCACTGCTCCTAAAACAATATTTATTCGTTTTTTACAAAAGTTACGCACCCAAAAACGCACACACACACACACAAACACGCGCGCGCACACACACAAGAGTGCTTTAAGTTTATTGTTATTTTTAATTTGTTTTTTGTTAATGCACTGTAAAAGCAATGTCCATTAAGCCAGTTGTAGAGGGCACCTTTAAATCTACTAAACGGTAAATCTTAGACTGCAGTATTTTATTGCATATGACCATACACATCCAGTAGCAATTCTTTTCGTAACGAGCACTCTTTGGTATGATTTCGGAAACTAATCTATTGCCATTTCTGGTATTACGTGTGTACACCTCTTTGGCCCGCTTGAAGTAATGCATATTTTGTTTAACAAACTAAGAAATTTCAAATATGTATAAACATGGGAGGGGTACAATTTTCATAGAACTGAATAGATTACAGATTTTGTTTACTTGTTAATTAAGCCTTTTTTTTGGTAACCATAATTTCATTCTATCCTACATGATTTAAAATATTATACTGTTCTTTAGGTAGGTGTATGTATTTTAAGTAGGTATATTATTTTGTATTATGTGTATTCTATATTAGGTATTGGTATGTAGGTATATGTGTATTGTATTTTAGTAACATGTATGTTATTGTATCTGTTATACATCGCTTGTCTTGCACAGTGCTACCCCTACTCTACTAAAACTAAATTTCCTCTACCCAAAGGTTGTCTGGTAGAGATCGCTTAAAGCGATAAGGCCGCCTATTTGTACATTTTCTCTTCTTTGTAATTTATTTGTTTTCTTTTATTTTGTGCATAAAGTGTTATCTATCTATCTACGAGTATCTATCATGATGGTTAATAAAAATATTATTTATATCGCAGCCCGCCCCCGCCCCGGAGATCGCGAGCGAGCATTCGGAGCCGAAGGCGAGCATCCGGCCGCGAGCGCCGCCTCGGTTCGGGCTCAAGCGGCTGTTCGTGCGACAGAACTCGATGCCTTATCTCAACAACTGTGATTCTAGTATTGTGAGTTACTTGTGTTAATTAGTCCTTTTTGGCATTGTATGAATATGAGTGTGGGATTGTGAGTGAGTGTGAAGGAATGTAAGACGATAAATTGTTGAAGACGAAATGAGATGAAATAATCAGAAGATCAGTATATAAACTTGAAAAAAAAACTTGAAAAAATACTCCTAACATTTGATGAAGCAACGCTGGCTTACAGCATTAAGAATATGCTTGAAAAAATCGCGCTGAGTCGCAGTGTCTCGGTGGCTTAATGGTATAGCGCCCGCCCGGCATGCGAGGAGATGCGGGTTCGAGTCCCGCGTGAGACATGATTTTTCAAGTTTATATACCGATATTATTATTACAATTTGATTGCTAAAATATCAAATAAAGTATAATGATGAAGAACTGAAAAAAAGTCCTACATGATTATATGGACAACATTTACATAATATGACGACCTCCGTGGCGGAGTGGCGTACACGCCGGTTTTCAAGGTGTCGCCTGCTCCGAGGGTCCGGGTTCGATTCCCGGACGGGTCAATGTAGAAAACTAGTGTCTTTCTACATTTTCTCGGGTCTGGGTGTTTCTGATTTCCACAATACAAGTGCTTTGTTATTTAAATTGGGATCAAAACAATGTATGTGATGTTGTCCACATTTAAATTTATTTATTTATTTAAATTAATTTGCCTTGAAAACCGTTTTAAAAATGTCTTTTTTTGTTTTATTCCAGACTGACAACTCAGAGAAACCCCAAAAGACTTCCGAAGAGCAATCAAATGATGTATGTCGCATCACCTGAACCACAATATACTTAATCAACGTTGAAGTACAGAGCCATTGTTATACGCCGTAGTTATTTATAAATATTAATTTTAATTAGATTCAAGATTTAAAACTTTGTTTTCTTATAAAGTCGCCTTTGACATCTATACCTCCGGACCTCAGTCAACAGTGGTGCCAACTGGTGAGCAAAGAAACGGTGGTCCCTATTGAATGCAGTGTATCGCTAGTGAATTTGCCACTAGAGGCGCTAGTGTCGCGTGAGGTCCAATATCATTCACTTTGTACTGGTTTTAGCGGAATTTGTTGCATAAATTATAATTTCTTTAATTTACCTGCTGGAAAGTGATCTCCTTCGTAAAATATCGCAAATATGGATAATTTGGCGAATGGATAATATGGATAATATGGCGACGATAATTTGAACGCTTTAAAAGCGGAATTAAGAAAAAGCGCAAAAATAGGCGGCCTCAAGATCAACTATTTCAGAAGTTAGTTTGTTGATATCAAGATAGTTATTTATAAACAATATAACCTTAATTAGATTCAAGATATAACACTTTGTTTCGGCGCCAATCGCCTTTGACATCTATAACTCCAGACCTCAGTCTACAGTGGCGCCAACTGGTGAGCAAAGAAACGGTAGTCCCCATTGAATTGATGACCAGGGTAGGTACCTCACTACGATCTGCCCCTTTTTTTTTTTAGTAAATTTAACGGCCTCGGATACTTGTCCATACAGCCAATTCTTTAGTAATATTGTCTTTATTTCTGCATTAAAACGTTGATGTTAGACGTTTTAATGCTTCGATGGAGTTTTTGGAGACAGTCGAAAGATTGAAGGAATGTAGAGAAGTCCCCAAGAAAGAGGTGAACTGTTCGCGTTCCCGCGCAAAATTCACGGTCCACTTTTCTTGGTTACGACCCATACACCATGTTATTTCACCGAACTGTATATTGTTCAATCGCACGACACTTTGTTTCCCAAAATAACACCACTTTTACGACCCAAAAATCACTATAAACAAAAAAAAATCGATAAAATAAACGGACTCCAAACGTATCTCACGAACTCCCGCCAAAAACTCCGATCTGCCCTTTCGTTTGACTTTGACGTTTAGTTTTCGCGCGCAAACGGCGCTGTCTAAATATAGTGCGAAAGCCTATTAATTAGTGAGTAAAAGTTTTTTATTAAGGTTAATGTTTAATAATACAGATGCTAACTCTCTCCGAGCTAAACTGCGGATGAAAAGACTGAAATAACGAAGCTAGAAAGGTTCCTTGTGGTCTGCGGAACCTTATAAGAATAATAAATGTGACTTGAACTATGTACTTGACCACTATTTACTTAATTTCAAAGAAAGTTAATGTAAGTCAAAGATAGTGTATTGAAAAAAAAGGTAGACCTGGTGTCTTGCTGATAAAAATTTGATGAACTTACTCTTACTTCTAAAGGTGTGCGAAATGTGAATGGTGTATAATTCGTTTTTGCACTTACGTTACGGAACACAATTTAGGCAGTTTGATTTATTATGGTGCCCAACTCACTGACCGCTAATGTTTATTGATATGCGATTAAGTTGCATTGTTTCTTTTGATCCATATATGGGTATCTAGGTACTTACCTCTTTTTTAAACACTGTCTTTGATCTAAGTCTCTTTAAACATTTGCATGGCTTGCCTTCTGAAGCTTGTTCAGCTTAGCTTGTAAGTTCCCAAAGGTAGGATAAATTGTGATATTTGTGAATATAAAAAATGTCATAATAAGAATATACATAAGATAATTTTGTTACTTTATAATTGGTTTTTATTTACATAAAATACACATCCGAAAACCCGTATTAAACTAACGGCTAGACAGTTTTTAAGGCCCGTATACAATTGAAGTCGCCATCGCAAAAAACACTTTGTATTTGTAAAGTCAGTTTTTTATTCCAGTTTGGCCAGTAGCGAATCAGTTAAATCACTTGTTTTGTACACGTCCCAATTATTCTACCACTGCTTCAAAACAAGTGTGCGCTAATGCCGAGAAGAAGCTTTTGCCCGCCTTCTTCTGACAGTACTCCTTTAGTCGCCTCTTACGACAACCAGTCTATAAAAGATTTACCATTCAGTAGATTTAAAGGTGCCCCCTACAAGTGGCTTAATAGGCATTGCTTTTACAGTGTGAATTAATACCTAAACCTTATGTGACAGTGTAGTACTTTTTGTTGTTTTAATTGCATTGACCTATTGTTTTAATGTTACATTGTGTCGTAGAGTTTTATTATTTTAAATTCCGACATTTAATCTTTAATTAATCTTATAATGTAATAGTTTGACAATTATAATTTGTATTTGCTATTTGTAAAACGTGTTCCTTTTGATATCCCATAACTCTAAGGTTATGTTTTATAGGTAAAAATAATATAAAACGCCCTAGAACATGTGGTTCAAAAATCAGAAGTTTCGAATGTAACAACAATAAAAATTTAGCTAAATTTGTTAAAAAAAATGTAACCATTATGGCGAATCCTTAGTTTTGCGAAACGTCAAACTTACACTCAAGTGTAGTAGTAAAGTAGCGGGAGAGCGTAACTTGTAAAAAACATTGACGCGTGTGGGTGTTTCATTGATAAGTACGTACGAGTTAATCGTTTTCATTTAAAAGTTCATTCATAACAAGGTAAGGGTGTTTTACATAAACAGTTGTGACTTTCTAGAATTATTTTGTATGTAAAAATTAAACAAAAAAAAATTAATAATTGAAAAATAATCTATATACAATTTGATTCTTTACCATGGTCTGTTTAATACCCTAGAGTTATGGGATATCAAAATGAACATGTTGTACATGGCTGAGAAAGCTGAACCATGCTATTATATTGACCACCACAATGTACCCTTTTTCAAAAGCAAATAAATAAATAAATAAACCTTGGAAAAAGAACAGTACTAACTGCTGGTACTACAAAATAAAAGCTTGTGAAAAGAAAAACAAAGGTATTCTGACTTCAATTTAATTTCATACATGTAGCTTATAAATATAACTATCGGTACATGTTACCGAACAGACATCATGACTGACGACAATTTAATATTCTTAAAATATTGTTTTTAAAACGCATATTATGTGTTGACAGCTATACAGCTATTTAATGATGTATCATCCTTACTAATATACAGGGTGCATTTTCAACCACCTGTAAAACGAAGCGTTATGTATCCATAATGTACAACATCTTGGCAGTGTTATTTTAATATTTTTATCAAATTCTTTTTTTTATAAAAATATAAAATATTGTCAGTATATAAACTTGAAAAATTATGTCTCAGGCGGGACTCGAACCCGCATCTCCTCGCATGCCGGGCGGGCGCTTTTTCAAGTTTATATACTTATATATATATTATAACTATATATTAATATATATTATAATTGCAATTAAGTTGCTAAAGTATCAAATAAACTATATAAATAGCCGTTTCATCTTAACTGACTGTCAAACATCTGCAAAGATGTTTCTTTCGGGTGTTAAGGGTGCAAACTCCTAACATTTGATGAAACAACGCTGGCTTACAGCGACAAGAATATGCTTGAAAAATTCGCGCTGAGTCGCAGTGTCTCAGTGGCTTAATTGTATAGCGCCCGGCATGCGAGGAGATGCGGCTGAGACAAAATTTTTCAAGTTTATATACTGACAATATTTTATAATTTTATAAAAAAACAAATATTAAAATAACACTGCCATGATGTTATACACAATGGTCACATAACGTGTGTTTTACAGGTGGTTGAAAATGCACCGTGGATTAAATTCGAAAGTAGCTCTGTTACACTAGACTGCATCTCGTGAACTTTCTCTTTTATACTAAAAACTTAACACTACACAGGGTTTACCGCAACCTAATGAAATATTTAAAGGTAAAATATAATACTTTACCATTCGTTTGCAGTAAACCCCGTGTAGTGTTAAGTGTTAAAAAATGCAACAAGATAGTTTAAAATCCTATATTTCTCTTTTATAATTTAGTAATAAATAATATAATCAAGAAATAACTTTATAACTGTCAAAAACTTCGTAATATGCATCTTGAACCATGTAAATTTTCTCGGCAACCACTTATGTTTTGTGCCTGACTTTCTTATGCTGCGTTTGCGCAGAAGCGGAGTCCCGGGCGAAGCGGAGAGCGGACTGAGAATTGACTAGTCATAGTTATACAGTTGACAAAGAAAAGCTTTATATTTGTATTCAACATTACATTTTCATAAAAATGGAAATATTTTGTTTACGAATGTAGATTTTTTGCAAAAATTGAAGTAACAGCCTATAATCATCCCACTGCAGGCAAAGGCGTCCATCATTGAATTCAAGTTACCACAGCAATGATGGGTACTGGCATAATCACCACGCATCACAAAACCGAGCAATGTTCGACAATTCGAAACTTTTTGTTGCCCGACCCGGGGATCGAACCCGAGATCTTGGCCCGGTATATAAACCACAAGACCAACGGGGTCTAGTAGTGGTTTAAATATAAATTATTGAGTGTGTACGGACAATACGTAATAATGTTGATTTTTTAAAATTGTGCTAGAACAAAAATTGATTTTTGTTTGTTGCAAGAGATTTTTATTTGTTACTCTCCGCTCACCCGGTCCCTCTGATACGATACTAAAACGTAGTAGGGTTTTGGCGCATAATGTCAAAAACGCAAAATGATTGACGTTAATAGATTGTCGCAAATTGTCAATAACGCGAAAAGCCAGATTCGCAGAATGCCAGAGTCACAGAATGCCAGATTCGCAAAAGGACAGATTTTCAAAATAAACACTTGCTTCGCCATAATATAAAAGAAGAAGATTTTCAAAATTATGTTAACTACGATTTATTAGAACAATATTGACATCACTTTTAAAATGATTTACGCAAGATTAATACATAATTAGTATATACCTGTGGTCAATAAATGCTAATTGATTCTATTTTCATATTATTGATATATTTCATATAATTTATACTGAAGATGATTTTTTCTCGTTGACTATATGAAACTCTGTTTTTTTTATTAAGTATCTCTTGCTAGTGACTTAATGTGATAATGTTTTTTGTTGATTATACTATTGATTTTCTCTAAACAAGTTCATTGTAAGTTCATTTACAATTGTAAATAAATAGGAAACGACTAATTTTAGGTCTTTTATTGTAATGAGTCTTTCCTTAAGCTGAATATCTATCAGTTTGTAAATCTGACATTTTGTGAATTTGTCATTTTGCGAATCTGACATTTTGTCAATCTGGCATTTTGCGAATCTGGCATTTTACGCCATCAGACATTTTGTCAATCTGTCATTTCTCGTTTCTGACATTATGCGCCTAAACCGCGTAGTAGTGGAGTAGTGGCGTGGCGGGAGTAGTGTCTCAGTAGGCGTAGTGGTCGGGCTCGTCGTGGTCTCCGTTGGCGTCGGGGTTGTACTTCTCGTCGTCGCGCGGCTCCTGCTTGATGGCCACGTCCAGCGGCGGCAGGCTAAACGACGGGTAATCTGTTGAGGGGGGGGAATTAAATCATTACTTACAGTGTTACACACCATCATTATAGCCATCACTCGTCCCGTCTTTCATCTAAGATCACGATCTAAGATTTCATCTAAGATCA
Source organism: Anania crocealis (assembly GCA_949315895.1). Taxonomy (NCBI): domain Eukaryota; kingdom Metazoa; phylum Arthropoda; class Insecta; order Lepidoptera; family Crambidae; genus Anania; species Anania crocealis. The sequence continues at coordinate 1,414,896 of OX438876.1, forward strand.
TAGCGTCTAACTTCTTAGATTTTTTTTCTTTTTATTTTGCCACGGAACAGTCATTACAGTAAATTAATAATAATAAGTAAAAAAGGGTACTTTATAGACAATGTGTGCCTAAGAATTACTAATATACAGTTTTACATACAAAAATTAAAAAAAAAAAAAATATGAAATAACTAATTGTAGTGGCAAAATGAGATTAACAATTTAACATTTTTTGGACAATTTTCGACTTAAAGCTATGTAGCGAATTTTGCAATAAATCTATCTCAGAAAATTCATTATTTTACAGAGCAAGACAGCGAGTGAAATAATTATTCTTCACTCAAAGATCGTTTATCATCTAAGATCATTGAAATAGATCTATATCAAAAAATTCATTTTTATAGAGGGCAAGACAACGAGTGAAATAATTGTTCTTCACTCATCACTGATCAAAGATCGTCTATCATCTATCATATAGGAACACTCATCTATCATCTAAGGTACTCATCTATCATATAAGAACACTCATCTATCATCTCATCTTTTGACGACCATTTGGATCAGCGGTAGTTAACGCTGCTTCTGGGCCATGGGTCGCGGGTTTGATCCCCGCACAGTACAAATATTTGTGTGCATGAACATGTCTGTTTGTACTGGTCTGGGTGTTTTCTATGTATTATAAGTATGTATTTACAAAAAAAAAAAGTATATAAGTAAGTTTATCGGTTGTCTAGTACCCCATACGACAGGGTACTTAATAGTACCTTAATTTGGGACTAGATGGCTCTGTGTGGCCCAGTGAGGCATGTCTTAAATATTTATTTATTTATTTATATTTATCTAAGATCACTCATCTATCATCTAAGAACACTCATCTATCATTTAAGAACACTCATCTATCATCTAAGGTCACCCATCTATCATAGGCTTCGTTTTTCAGGCGGTTGAAAATGCACCGTGTACACAGGATGACTTTTTCATCGTCTTCGAAATTTTTTATAGGCGTTCAGTATCGTATTTGTAGCCCATTTATGTACTATTAAAAATGTTAATCCAGTTTTCGCCCAAAAAATAGTTTTTAGCACCATACTTTATAAATTTTTACGACCCTATGCCTGTGAAGGGGATGAAGGGAGAATCAAAAACTTATGAATAGTATCGAAACGAATAAATGACATCGCGTAAAAAAAGTGTTGCTAGGAGGCCGTATGCTTTATTTTGTCATTTTTGTACTGGGCTATACCAAAAGAAAAAATACGTCATCTGTTTTTTGTCTCGTAGATTGCTATATCAAAATTTGGAAGGTGGTTAATATTAGCGCTATTCAATATCATTAGCACTGTAGCGGTGCCTTTACGTGACGACACCGCACTCGAGTTTAATATGTTAACTCATCAATTTTATATTTAACTTTGATCAATAAATCAATACACTCGCAGCATTCAATCAGAGTGGTTTGTTTTATCATCCTTAAAGCCCTCTCATCATTATCATCCCCAAAGTGTGGGATTATCCCTCACACATTTTGACATTGTCATTTGTTGTGTACCAAAAGTATAAAAAAAAGTACTAGGTATATCTGCGTGCTAAAAAGACAAGTACTACTTATATCTGCGGGCTATAAAAACAAGTACTATATCTGCGGGCGAAAAAAACATGTACTATATCTGCGTGCTATAAAGACAAGTACTATATCCGTGCACTCACCATCTGCGGGCTCCTGCTTGACTTTAACCGGCTCCGGCTTGACCTTCGTCTCCTTGCGTTCTCGGTCCCGTCTAGCTCGCTTCCTGTCGCGTCGAGCGTCTCTATCCCCTCGGTCTGATCGATCGCGATCCGAACGATCGCGTTCCGGCTTGTCGGACTGAAACGAATTATATTGAATGTAAGCGATGTGCAATTCGAATATGAAGAGAATTTGGCTTTGAACAAAACGTGGCTGTCCAATACTGTTTTCTTGAGTTTACGCGAAACACTATACATTGAATTGAAAGATATGTCTACCCGTGACCATGAACGCTGTAAAGTGTTCGCAAAACGTCGGGTTAAATCAAAAATAAACGCGTTCTAAATTCGTAAACATATCTTTCATTTCAGTGGGTGTCCCTTTTTAGGGTTCCGTAGCCAAAGGGTAAAAACGGGACCCCATTACTAAAACCCGTATTTATAAAATAAGTAAAACTTATTTCTTAAGAATGTCATAACTTAAGGTGTTACTACCTAGTGCTTAGTGATGGAATTGGATCACCATTAATAGTCATATAATTTGGCAGAGAGTACTAACTTTTGATAATTAGTAATGTTAATTTCCTCTGGTATTTTTGTTGAATCACAGTAAACTTTTCATTTAGTTGTTTATAAAGTCGAATTTGTCGCTAACGCCAAAAGCGGCCGCTTTTAGCAATAATGTACAATACGAAAGAATGCCAGAATCGATTCGGGGCAACACATAGCTCTAGTAGTCAACTTAAATAATTAAATCGGTTGCATTAAACCAAATGTTTGAGTGTTACAAGTGAATATTGTTACCTTCTCAGATTTCTCCCCGCGTCGCTCGGAGCGTGAACGCGAGCGTCGGCGGCGGCGGCTGCCGCTGGAAACATACACACATAGTTGATGCTATGTTGCTAGATATAGTCAAACGATACACTCGTTTGACTATATCTAGCAACATATAAATGCTGAAAGAAGATATTGTCACACGGATTGAGAAAGGGATGCTTAGATGGTTTGGGCATGTTGAGAGGATGAATGAGAGAAGAATGACTAGACAGATCTATAAGACGAGTGTGAAAGGGAACGTTGGAAGAGGAAGGCCTAGACGAACTTACCACGATCAAATCGGGGATGTTCTGAAGAAAGGTCAGGTCAAGAGTACTCTAAACCGACGAGCATGCATGAAAAGATTGATGAATGTGGAAGAAGCGAAAGATGTATGCCAGGATCGTAGTAAGTGGAAGGCCTTGGTCTCTGCCTACCCCGTTGGGAAGGAGGCGTGATAATATGTATGTATGTACGAGGGCGGGTCAATAAGTCCGTGACTTTTGGAATAAAACACAGATTTTTTGATAAACAAATCATTTTATTTTTCTACGTAGTCTCCCTTGAGCTCTATACACTTTGTCCAACGCTTCTCCAATTTTTTTATCCCTTCCAAAAAATATGATTTGTCGAGGTCCTCAAAATAGGCCTTTGTTTGCGAGATGACTTCATCATTGGAGTCAAATCTTTTTCCACCAAGCCATTTCTTCAGGTTTGGGAACAAAAAGTAGTCACTCGGAGCCAAATCTGGAGAATAGGGTGGATGAGGGAGCAATTCATAGCCCAATTCATGGATTTTTGCCATGGCAACTGCACATGTGTGCACCCTTGCATTGTCTTGGTGGAAAAGAACTTTTTTCTTGGCCAAATGAGGTCAGTTTTTTTTCAAATCGTCATTGAAGCGGTCCAATAAGTTGGGCTAATATTCCCCATTGATTGTTCTTCCCTTTTGAAGGTAGTCAATGTGGATTATTCCACGTGCATCCCAAAAAACAGTCGCCATAACTTTATTGGCTGACAAACCCACCTTGGCCTTCTTTGGCGCCGATTCACCCTTAGAAACCCACTGTTTTGACTGTTGTTTGGTCTCTGGTGTGTTGTGATGGATCCATGTTTTGTCCACGGTTACAAAACGGCGCAAAAACTCCTCCATATTGCAATTAAACAACGCCAAACTTTCCTGTGAAGTTGTTACACGATTGCGTTTGTGGTCGACTGTGAGCAAACGCGGCACCCATCTTGCGGAAAGCTTTCTCATGCCCAATTGATCTTTTAAAATTGAAACCACTGAGCCATGCGAGATCCCTACGGCTTCCACAATCTCTTGCACTTTCAATCTTCGGTCGGCCAACACCATATCGTGAATTTTTTCGATTGTTTCGGGTGTAGAGACCTCAACTGGGCGTCCAGGACGTTCGGCATCTTCAGTGCTTTTACGGCCACAACGAAATTCAGTAAACCACTTTTTTACCATTGAAATCGATGGTGCAGAGTCCCCATAGTATTTATCAATTACTTGTGTTTTTACTTAAACAAATTCAAAGTTTTCTTTCACTGTGACAGTTATCACTTGACATTCACAGAACATAAATAAAATAATATACTACGTCAGAGAACACTTTACGTAGTCCACTGGAGTTTTGCGCGGGAAACGAGAAGAAAAAGATGGACTTTGTTGCGAAATTTTGTGAAATTATCTTAAGCGGCATTTATTGTGATAAAGTGGTGGCATTGTTATAATAATGTGTCAGTGAGTAGGACAAATCTAATAAAACTGAGAAACAAGAAAAGGCGCTCCTATTTGACTTTGATCCACGTTTTCGCGTAAAACTCCTGTAATCATTGAAATGTATATACCACCCATACATTTCAATGAGTTAGGTTAGTTTAGGTTTAGGTTAGGTTAGGCTATTATGTTTATGTAAGTTTAAATGATATTGTATGTATAAAAAAATTGACATTATAACTAAAAAGACTAGGCTGTATGGACTCGTCCGAAGCCGTAAAACTTTTAGGGGAAAAAAACGTAGTCCACTAACGCCACCTATTGTCGAGTAGCAGGAAACTCGTATTTCATTCGTTCTTTGCGTTTGGTTATTTCAATTGCAAAGGCAAATTTTTAGTTTAAATTCAATGTTTTTATGAATAAAAGTTTGTTTTTGGGTTGAAATCGTAAAATTTGATTAAAAACCTGCATTTATATTTGAATACAATTTAATATTATGTTAAAAAAAAATGAGTTTTACCAAATGTTTTGCGATAATAAAACGCATATCCATGAAACGTTTTTATACCACCGGTCACTTTTCGGTCTTCATGGAATGGACAAAATTACACAATTAGAATTTACATTATACGATCGATGATCAATTGTATTCATTGTCCATCCATGAACAACCTTACACATCGCACTACTGAATCTAAAAAATTTTGATGAGAAATAAAATTATATCAAAAGTCTGACTTAATTATACAAATTATATGCATTATCTTGACATAGACTAGTTTTCGCTTATACTATTTATTTACCTTACATCCTGTATAATTACGATGTTAGCAATATTGTTAGTCAGTCAGCAATGTTCAGTAATGTTGCTATTAAGTTGCAATGTTTTTTGTGGGTCAGCAATATTGATAGTTAGTCAGCAGTGTTGTATGTTGGTCAGAAACGTTTCTAGTCGGTCAATTGTGTTTAGTCAGCAATGTTGTTAGTCGGTCAGCATCAATGTCAGTCGGTCGGCAACGATGTCATTCGGTCAGCAACCATGTCAGTCGGTCAGCAACAGCAGCCCTGGGCGAACAGTCATAATGTGACTGCTCATCAAAAATCAACCTTGCATTGCCGTAATATTATGACGTATAAAGTTTTCAATGCCATCAGTTCAGTTACAAATGGCTCAATTTGTAAATTAGCGGAATGGTGTGTAGCGTAGTGTTCTGTCGTGTCGGTACGGACCTGTCGGCGGGCTCGTCTTCGCGGCGGCGGCTGCCCTGGTAGTGGCATGTAGTGTAGTGTTTGTATACCTGTCGGCGGGCTCGTCGTCGTGAAGGCGGCTGCCCTGGTAGTGGCGTGTAGTGTAGTGTAGTGTGTGTATACCTGTCGGCGGGCTCGTCGTCGCGAAGGCGGCTGCCCTGGTAGTGGCGTGTAGTGTGTGTGTGTGTGTGTGTGGGTACAGACCTGTCGGCGGGCTCGTCGTCGCGGCGGCGGCGCGGGCGCGAGGCGGAGCGCCGGCGCGAGCGGCTGCGGCTGCGGCGGCGGCCTGCGTCCGGAAACATTAATATAAATAATCCTATTATATTATTATATAATACACTCTCATTCTCTCTCACTCATTCTCTCTCACTCACGCTCTCTCCCTCACTCTCTCACACACACCCCCTCTCACTGCGTGTGTGTATACTCACGGTCCCGGTCGCGGTCGCGGTCGCGGTGCTGGTCGCGGTGCTGCTCTAGCCGGTATCGCTCTCTCTCTCGCTCGTTGTCCTCGCGGCCCGAGTGCTTGATGTTCACGTCGGCGCCGCCGCGACGTGTGCCTCCCAGGCCGCCGCCTGGTTAGCGAAAAGACGATCTTATTGCAATAGGCGGTAAAGGTCGATATTGATAAGCAAAGCAGTGATCGGAGTAGATTGAGTGATTTGGGTCAATGATCTCGAACATCGATTTTAATGTGTGATCTAAGATACAGGCAGAAACCACATACATTTGTCATGTCTTTATCAATTTAGCCATAATCAGGAGTACCTATACAATATTGTTTTAAATTTAAAGTAATAATTATTACTTACCACTACTCCATAAAAAGGAGAGAGACCCTTGCTCAACAGTGAGCGAAAGTGGGTTGAAACTTTTACTTATAAAAAATTTAAAACAATATTGTGACACAAATTTAAAAGCTGGGGATCGACCTAAGTGGCGTGCAACTGGAGAGGCCTATGTCCAGCAGTGGACTGCAATAGGCTGATGATGATGATGATGATAAATTTTAAAATGCAATTAAAAGCTTTTAAATATTGGAAACCGGTAGTTTCGGATAATTAATATCGTAAACTGTAATACCAAAAATACTATAAGTATTCCTGATGTAAATATCTTTTTAATTTTAAACGAGACAAGATTTAGTAATACATAATTACAAAAATCACATTAAATTGACAACTTACCATTATTTTCAGTCGTTAAAAATCAAGTCAACTCCACACTACTTAAATAATTAATTAACATATTTCAATGACAATGCAAAAAAAAAACAGATAAGATGCTAGATAAATGATGATAAATAAATAAATAAATGCGGAAAACATCACATAATAGTGCTCTAATCCAAAAGTGAGTAATTATTTAAAGCACTCGTTTTGATATAATTAGAAACAATGAAGTTACCACTAATACGCAGACCTGAGAAAATTATGAAAATCAGCTTTTCTACATTGACCCGTCCGGGAATCGAACCCTGGACCACGGAGCAGGCGACACCTTGAAAACCGGTTCCTACGCCGCTCCGCCACGGAGGTCGTCGATGATGGTTTGAAGAAGAAAATAATATCATATTTAAATAAATATTTTCAGACAAATCGGAATATCAAAATTTTGTTATGTATAAAAATAAAAATAAAAAAATGATGGTATCCAATTTCTGACTTCACTATACTATTTGCATATGTTAACATATGCAAATCTCACTCACCCAGTCTCCTAGGAAGCCATCCCTTGACGGTCCTCGCTCGCTCCACGTCGACCAAAACTCGCTTGCCATCGATTTTCTTTCCGTCAGCGTGTTTGTACGCGGCTGCAACGTTATAACCGAGTTAAACTGGGGTCAACGGCATCTCTGTGCGCGTCTGTATGCGTTAATACTATTCGCGGGTAGTTTTAGAGGAAATTCACAATTATTACCACTTACACACAGTTTGTAGGCTTATGATAATAACTTGTTGACCGACTAACAATATTGCTGACATAATAACAACAACGCTGACGTTTACCTTTGCTTACCGTGCAAGACTACTTTGTTGTAAAGCTTACCTGGTATCGAGAAATTGGCAATTTTATTACATTTTAAATCTCGCCATTTACTTTTCTGAAATCCCAGTAGTTAATTACGTAGTGTCTTATAAAATTGTTAATTTATAAGTGCTGATATTACCCTGTTTTACCTTTTAGTGCAGTAACACGCTCATATTCAGTAAATCTGTACGCACTGTTGTTGATTTGCTGACCAACTATCAATATTGCTGACCAAACAAATCACTTGTTTTTTGGTGATATTAGATTTTTTTTAATACAATCATTTTTTTGGCTTCTTTTTCTATTGAAAATCTCCTCAAAAATTACTCACGCAATATAAATTACAAGACTTATAGAAAACAAATACTCGTTTTGTTGAGTAATCAAGGTATTAAACTATTTAAATGTACAACAGATATCCAAATTTACCAAACAGACACGCACAAGATATACATTTTAAAATTAACACTTTCATACAATTTGTATGGTATTATAAATCCATACAAATTGTATTGTACGAATGTGCGTTGAGAATTGCCTTTAACGTCCATTCGAATGAAAGATGCTTCAAAATATTATTTATTTGATAATAAATCAGTCATAGATCAAATATTGCCACTTTACTCATGTTAGGAGATCTGTTATGATGGCATACGCCTTTTTACCCGACAGCGTCAGAAAGAGGGTTTTATTTTTTAGCTATACTAATGTGATAAAGAGGTTGAGTTTGTCAGTTTGTAGGGGGGTAATCTCTGGATGTACAGAATCAATTTTGAAAATTCTTTTACCAATAGAAAACGTTATTTGTGAATTTCAGAGGCACATTACCACAGAGGCTAGTACAATTAATAATCAAATAGTTTAATAAAATCCGTGTATTTACGAGTTTAAGGGACAGCCCTGTAAGGGATTTTTAGTTCATGAATTATAAAATTACATTTATAATGTATCTTTTGTGATTAACTGCAATGATTTGAGCATTCCGCGGAACGCTTACTTGAAAAACAGTGTTTATATTCTTTATTATACATATATATATATATATTAATTTGAATAGATACATAATAAACCATACTTAATCTTACAATTTTGTAGTGTAGCCTTCCAACCATTTTTCTCTCTTCGTAAAGAAACTTTAAAATTTAATTCTTCATTTTATTATTATTTATATATTATTTAATAATGAATCGTGTCGAACAAAACTTCAGACAAAAACTTTTTTTTTTTAATAAATAAATACGCTGACATCGCAACAGTCTTAACCAGAAATATAGCTACAATATTTTAACCATCAACTTACGTTTTTTTTTTATTAATATTTTGAAACAAACACATCTAGAACAACAAACAGAACCTGTAAGACATTGGGATACCTACCGACCGAGCCGAGTGACGTCATTAACTGGTAACACATTTAATTGGCACAAAAAAACAAATTTATACCCACCGTTTGAATACCTACCGTACGTTTTTTTTATATTTTTTACTTACTTTTTTTTAACTATCCACATCCGGTTTTTTTTTAAACCACGTCGTTAAACCTTTACCTGGGCGCTACATTACCTGAGCGCAAGACTAAAATACGAAACTACATTTTTTTTCAACCAAAAAAATTTCTTTTTTTTCAATTACATTTAAATTATAATTATTGTATGTTGGCCTCTTACCACATACAAACCTATTTAAACGCTTGGCCGGTTTACAGATGTTGGGTAGGTCATTACGGCTGGGTCTGTGGTTGAATAGAAAAAAAAATTAATCGTTAATCATACGTCGGCGGCAGGCTGAGTCGGCGGCGGCGCCCGGGCCCGACCTTGGTGGAGGCGGATGTTGTGGCTTGTTCGTTAACTTTTACTACATTTTATACGCTCAGAATATATATTTTTTAAATTGCGAATATTCAAAAAAAAAAGGAAAAATAGTTTTTTAAACACGGCCTATTTATGTTACATTCGAAAGGCTTATTCAATTCTTTCTTCACGCAAAAGAAAAAAAAGGATTCAAACCTGCTTTTTTCTTGTAAAATAAGTTTACAAGAAAAAAGCAATAAAAAACATTTTTAGCTTTCTTATCATATTCGTCGTGTGTGGAATGGTTCAAATACTCCAAATCTTAAAAATAAAAATTAAATCGTTACCGGCAAATTTATAAAAACCTATGCCGGGTTAAATATTAATTTATAAAAGTTACTGACAATAGCAGAAAAATAAAAAAAATACGTCCTGTTTAAAATTCACTGGTTTATTTTTTTGCATAATAACCACCTAAATAAACCAAGAAAAAATCCTAAATCCAAATTGGATGTAACGGTAACATATTCACTATAAAAAAAAAAAAAATATTTCGTTCAAACTCTATAAGCCACTAGTAAAAACTATTGTATCATTCACTCCAACAAGTTCTGACCTAAGTCGGGGCATTAATGACTTGTTTTGTCATGTATACGTAAACTTATATTATAAAGAGAACTACCCTCCATATAAAAAAGATGTATTTAGAGATGACAGCAGTTGTAATGTCAAGTTTAAATATTACTTGGTCTATGCACTGTGAAAATAAACAAGTAAAGAAAATTTTCTTGTAGCATTTTTTACAATTAAAATTCAAAATATAGTGGGATTTATGTTACTCAATTGATTAGGGGTCATCCATAAATTATGTCACACGATTTTTAAGATTTTTCAGTCCCCCCCTCCCCCCCCACCCTTGTCACACATTTTTTACGAAAACTCCCATACTATTTTTCCCAATGTCACAATAAGTTAGACCCCCCCCCTCCCCCTTAATGTGTGACGTAATATGTGGACGACCCCTAAGAGGTAAATAGTATTTTACTTTCCCGACGTTTCGACCAGATTGCACAAATTGATTCATCCTAGCAAATGTTACAAAAAATATACGAAACTTTCTGTATGCATTTTTTTTGACGTGATAACGTCTTTAAAATCGTTTTAGTCGGGTGACATGTTCAGAAACTTGTGTCACACCAAAACCTCACGAGCGCGATCGCAGGTATAACGAGAGAGAGACGGACCGATCTCCCGTCTCATCTCGAGCGCTGCCAGTCATTCCATGAAACTTGTCACGCGGAATCCTCACGAGCGGAGGCTGGCATAGCGTTCGAGTGAGTGGACCGATCTTCCGTCTCTCTCACTCTAGCGGCATACAAACGAATGGAGATTTTCTCGTTATCACGTAAACATCTCGATCGTAAACCTACTTTTTTACACTTAAATTACTTTTTGCCTTGAAATAACTAATTCCGTTGCAGTAAATTAAGTTACAAAAAAAAACTAAATAAGGCATTCCCAAGATTCTACCAATTGACATTTCATAATAACTAAATAATAAGAGGTGCAAATGAATTTTATATAGCAACACTGAATTCAAGTTAAATTTTTTCACTATCAAACAATTTGTTTTACCATTAAAATGTCCATCAAATTGGGAATTCATTATTTATACTAGAAAAATTACAAGTTTACTATCACAGTACATACATTGTGTTCATGACAAAGGCACATGAATGCTTCATGACAACAAAGGCATTGTAGGTAGTATTGGGTCACACACACACACACAAACACATGTGATGGTCTTTATAACTATCGGCAGCTTTCTAACCGCCTAATTTATACTAATAAATAAATAAATAAATAATAATAAATGTGGACAACATCACATACATTGTTCTGATCCCAATTTGAATAACTATTTAAAGCATTCATATTTTGGAAATCAGAAACAACGAAGGTACCACAAACAGCCAGACCCGAGAAAATGTAGAAAAACACATTTTTTCTACGTTGACCCGTCCGGGAATCGAACCCGGGACCTCGGAGCAGGCGACACCTTGAAAACCGGTGTGTACGCCACTCCGCCATGGAGGTCGTCGAACTGTCATTACATATACTTTCTCCTGGATTTGTTATATCCTGTTATTTTGTAATTAGTGCAATAAAAGTGTTTATCTACCTATCTAGGTCCCTTTGACTTAGTAATTAGTGATGTATCGGATGTCAGATATCCGTATCCGTGTGTCAGTGGAGAAAACAGATTCGTGCCTATATGCGTATTTAAGTGGCAGCGATCATTTAAATGATAGGAACGTATGACATTAAATTGTCCTAGCTCGTACTTGCTTAAACCTTTTGTAAACATTTATCTGACAATAATGACAGTTTCTAGCAATGCTTCTCGGCACTAGCGCACACTTGTCCCGAAGCAGTGGTAGGTTTAAATATTGGGGACGTGTAAATGCGCCTCCTGGGGCCCATTGGCAGAAATAAAGCTGATTTTACTGTTGATTTGTAAGAGAGAAATTCGAATACCCACAGTATTATTGTATGACTAGATAAATTATATCCACATTACAAAAACAGACATAAAACATGTGTTTTATTTCTATTAACATCAAATACCCGTTACAGATGCCTTAGTCTGCAACACGAAGCTCGTATTTACGGATATATCTGTCTCTCAGATATTTTAAGACATCGGTATGAGTGATAGGGAATAATGGAGGCCTTTGCTCTTTAGTGGCATGATCATAGGCTGTTACTTTACTGTTAAAATGCCTCAACAATACCCAAAAGGTCTGATTTTTATCCAATTTCTCCTGTCACTTTCACATTATAACGATTCCGACCAGCGGCCTTAGATATGTTGCTTACTACTATTGTATGCATTTTATGAATGGATAGCAAATGTATTAAAAATGACTTTAGTTTACGAAATGATCAATCATAAGCTAATGGCATTTTCATACATGTGGGATTGTGAGTGTGAATGAATAATTAAGAGACTTAATGAAGAGGATGCTAAGATGGAAGATTTAAGGGACTTGGAGGATTGTGAAAGTGTGTCAGACGTATGTGGGTTTTATATTTAAATATTTGAAGATGTAGAAGACGGAATAAGGTGAAGAACTAGAGAAGTGTCTATTAAATTTCCTCAATCCTACAGTTATGGGGGCCTGTCCAAAGAAAATTTAAAAAAAAATTATGTACAAGACACAATAATGCAGAAATTTTTTCAACCTATTCGTCTAGCGTATACAATATAAGAAAGCAACTTGTTTAAGGCCGCAATATAACAGAGTGCTGTGGCGGTGTGTGTGTGTGTGTGACCTCCTACCTTTCTTAGTGTACGTGTGTGAGTGTGTGCGAGTAACTTACAGTGCATGTCGCGCTCGTGTTCGTACTCGATGAAGGCGTAGCCGCGAGGCTTGTCGTTCTCCTTGTTGTATACCATGTGGATCTGTGGAGGGAAATAAATGGTTTATGAAAAATTCAACATTGCATAAGCAACATAAAAGTCTAAAATGAACTTGAATACTAGAGTTCCAATCTTCATAGTAAAGATAGTCCTTCTGAAAAAAGCTAAATTTCCTTATTAAGCATAGATGGCATTACTGTGCGTTCGTGTTAAATCGAAAGAGACAGAAAATCTTTCTCTGCTGTGTCTATTTGTAATGAAAACACAAATAACACACATTTTTTAAGGGTTTTCAACGTGTCGCCTGCTCCGAGGTCGCGGGTGCTCTCAATTATATCGAAATCTCAATCAGATGATGAATGATACACCCACCTTAGATATACGAAAATGTCGAAAAGTATAGAAATGAAAAATAAACCAACCTTTTTAATCGTCCCATATCCTTCAAACTCTCTTCTGAGTTTCGATTCTGAAGTGTCATAATTCTGAAATAAAAATATTAGAATACATTTTAACAAACACACCTCACCTTTGCATAAGTTCATTAGAAATTTCATTAAAAAAAAATGTGGATAGCACTGCTGGTTGGTACGAATCATGTTTTTATTTCATCAATGTGTAATTGCTTGTTTTATTAGATAATATAAAAATTATAGTTTAAAAAACTAAAAAACCACGCTTTTAAAACAGATTGAACTAAAAAATTAAAAATAAAACTGTAGTAATCAATTGAAAAATTCATATTATTGTACAAAAAGCGTGGGGTGCTTGTTATGATATCCACAGATATAGTAAATTATTGATAAAATATTTACAACAATCTAAATCAAGCCCCCACGCTTTTTGTACAATAATATGAATTTTTCAATTGATAACTACAGTTTTATTTTTAATTTTTTAGTTCAATCTGTTTTAAAAGCGTGGTTTTTTAGTTTTTTAAACTATAATTTATTTTTTACTTTTTAGTTTAGTTTATAAGATTTGATTCCTTCTTTACCGACTGTAAGTCCAAACCTATGCAGGAAACATAATTGATACAGATCGCGCGCTAGCTCTATCTCTTTTACTCCCTCTTACAGAGGAAAACTGGGAAAACTGTTATTAAATTATTGCATTGTCATCGGCCCTTGATACGTGTGCAAAGTTTCAAATTAATCAAACTTCTGGAAATCGGTCAAATTTATGCTCAAAGATTCCATTACATAGATACAACCCAAGCTAATAAAAGCGTGGTAAAAAAAAGTAATGTAACAGCCTATTATCTTCTCACTGCTGGGCAAAGACCTCCAATCTCCATCATTGAATTCAAGTTACCACAGCAATGATGGGTGTACTGGCATGATAACCACACTTGCCAAATAAATTACACACAGGAATAACACATTACTTTAGTGAAATAATTTCAAATTCAATATTCTATACAACCAACCAAACAAAGTAGTGGGCAACAGGTAGTATATTTGACGATCATTTGGATCAGTGGTAGTAAACGCTGCTTCTGAGCCATGGGTCGCGGGTTCGATCCCCGCACGTTACAAATATTTGTGTGCATGAACATGTCTCTTTGTACTAGTCTGGGTGTTTTCTATGTATTATAAGTATATATTTACAAAAATATATAATATAAGTAAGTTTATCGGTTGTCTAGTATCTGATATGACAAGCTTCTTAGTAATCGCTTAGTTTGGGACTAGATGGCTCTGTGTGACCCAGTGTGGCACGTCTGAAAATATTTATTTATTATTTACTTACAATCCTAGCAACAAACAGTGTCTTGAAGGGGTCAGTGGTGGCCCTGGCGTTGGCCGCAGGGTCCCACAGCGCGATCTCCTGCTCCAACTTGTAAGCCGTCTGCTCGGCGCGCTCGCGTCGTCGTCTCTCGAGCCGTTCCTCGCGCGTCTCCACCCTGGTGGGCGGAGGGGTCTCCGATGGGTGCTGCAAAGAAAGGTGTGCAATTGTTAAACTTTATAACATCCTGACAAACCAGGAACAAATTCATTACGCATACCTACTGCTTCAGGGGCAGCAGTAGTTTATGTGGGTCTCTCTTGTCAGTGCCCGACAAGCATACCCACTAAAAAGACCTGCAGTGTACCTTGCACATATAACGTATGCTGGCGGTGTATGGGTTTCCCTTAGGATACGGCCTATGCCAGGCCTCAAGCATTAAGTATGGGATGGGTGATACTGTACACCAGGAATCACCAGTCTGGCAAGCTGTGCAACATCCTGACAAAGCAAGCCCAAGTTTATGTAACCTCAATATGTAACTGCATGTCATATCTGTGTAAGGTTCATTCATTCAGGATCTGGCCAAAACAAAATATTACGTCCTTGCATGTCACAGCACAATTCAAAATGAATTTCTAAGGCTAATTTAATTAATAATAAAAATAACTCTGCCAAGATGTTATACATAATGGGTACATAACGTGGGCTTCGTTTGTCAGGTAGTCAAAAATTCATGTGTATGTTCTGTAAATGTTAGAGTAGGGTGATATTTTACTATAATCCTGTATGCTGTTTTTAAAATATTGCTCTACTTCTCCACTTAAAATAAACAAGGAGCAAACAAAATATGATTCATACAAAACAGTGTTGCAGTTTTATTTCCCAGCAATTATGTTTGATCTTTCCTTTAAAATTGGGTATCACAACCCAAATAACAGACTCAGGACGTTGGTTGCCTATGCTTGAAAAACACATACACTCATAATATTTAACATAATAAAAAACTGTCCAAGTGTGAGTCTAACTTGTGCACGAAGAGTACTGTACTATTGACTAGGTAAAGAACAGTTTATTTTAAATTTATTATTTATTATTAAATTAAATATATAATTATGTACTTTGTGAATATTTAAAGTGGCTACCTGTTACCATTTATTGATATCGAGCAAAAATTTACAAAAAATGGCTTTTTGTATGGCCACCCTTAAATATTCATTTTATTTTGTTTATTTATAGTATTTGTTGTTATAGCGGCAACAGAAATTTAAAATTTGTGAAAATTTTAACTGTCTAGCTATCGCGGTTCGTGAGTAGCCTGGTGATAGGCAGACAGGCAGACAGACAGACAGACGGACAGACGGACAGACAGACAGACAGACAGACAGACAGACAGACGGACAGACGGACGGACAGAGAGCGAACTCTTAGCAATAAGGGTCCTGTTTTTACCCTTTGCGTACAGAACCCTAAAAACTACCAATAGCATTTGCAATATCAAAACACAAAATAGAAAATCATAACAACCACTAACATACCCTGAAGCAGTTCTAATACAAAGCCTTATACGCCTAAGATAAATTGTTACATTATATTAGATTGTAAGACTAAGCCAATGGTTAAAAATACCATTATTTCAAAATGGTACTAACCTCAAAAACATTTAGGAACGCGCTGACTCCATCGTAGCCTTTCTGCTTCTTTTCATGAGGTAGCTTCGCCGCAGGAGGCAGGTATGGAACCGGGTCTCTTGCTGCGAAGAGCGCAAGCAAGTTTGGTGGTAGAAACTGAGTCATTTTTCACCACGCCACTAATCACTTGAGTCAAAATCTCGAAATCATACACATTGTTTATCTTATGACGAACATAAATTATAGGACTAGCTTATACATAGGTTAATTTCACGTAGTTAATTCTATTTGTTTAAAACTATTAGCTAAGTTATCGTTGTAAGATATTTCGCGAACAAAAGACAGAAATCCACAATCCACATTTACAAATCGCCATCCACCATTTTGCAACGCGTTAATGTTGTACCTACTGAGTACTGAGACTGACTAAACTAACTAACTACTAACCCTGTGAATCGAATAGATCACGTTTCTCCATTCGATTAGTAATTGATATTTCAATTAATTAATAATGTTCAAACTCAAAAGTAATTATTTCGCAAATTAGATCCCATTTTGGACCTCAATTGTTATAATCGAGTTTTATATGGTTTAATACTTTTTTAATATAAAATAACAAACGTAAAATATTATCATTCACTGCTTTATAAAATATACGAATAAATAAAAATAGACGAATATTTGGCTACAATATTACTATTTGGACTCAGACCTCAAAAGAAATATGCCGCATAAAAGTTTAAATTAAAACAGATTGAACCAAAAAAATTAAAAATAAAACAGTAGTAATCAATTGAAAAATTCATATTATTGTACAAAAAGCGTGGGGTGCTTGTTATGATATCCACAGATATAGTAAATTATTGATAAAATATTTACAACAATCTAAATCAAGCCCCCCACGCTTTTTGTACAATAATATGAATTTTTCAATTGATTACTACAGTTTTATTTTTAATTTTTTAGTTCAATCTGTTTTAAAATCGTGGTTTTTTAGTTTTTTAAACTATAATTTATTTTTTACTTTTTAGTTTAGTTTATATGATTTGATTCCTTCTTTACCGACTGTAAGTCCAAACCTATGCAGGAAACATAATTGATACAGATCGCGCGCTAGCTCTATCTCTTTTACTCCCTCTTACAGAGGAAAAATGGGAAAACTGTTATTAAATTATTGCATTGTCATCGGCCCTTGATACGTGTGCAAAGTTTCAAATTAATCAAACTTCTGGAAATCGGTCAAATTTATGCTCAAAGATTCCATTACATACATAGATACATAGATAGATACAACCCAAGCTAATAAAAGCGTGGTAAAAACAGTCCATTTCTTTTGAGGTCTGAGTTTATGCAGTAGTTTTATTTATCCTTTTCTGTACAAAATGGCAACCTGCAGTGTTATTTACTAACTTTTATTCTATTTTTTTTAGCTTTGGATTTCTTCACATTAGTAAGTAGGTACCTAAGTAATTTCAATCAATTCAGAACTAAATATAATTATTTAAACTTGAGACGTTATCACGTCAAAAAAGGAGTTTTGGCGCGGGAAATGAATGATGATCACGATAATTTTTGCTACATTTTTTACAGATGCTTCGCTCCTATTTGTCGCAGCGTGATGTTATATAGCCTAAAACCTTTCTCAATAAATGGACTATTCAAAACAAAAAGAATCTTTCAATTCGAACCAGTACTTCCAGAGATTAGCGCGTTCAAACAAACAAACAAACAAAAAAACAAACAAACTCTTCAGCTTTATAATATTAGTATAGAAATAGATATGTCGGAGAAGGGTCAGACATCAGAAGTAAAACACAGTCAGGATTCCAATGGGGACTACCGTTTCTTTGCTCACCAGTTGGCGCCACTGTAGACTGAGGTCCGGAGTTAAAGCTGTAAAAGGCGATCGGCGCCGAAACAAAGTGTAAATCTTGAATCTAATTAAAGTTTATTATTTATAAATAACTTCTTGATATCAACAAACTAACTTCTAAAATAATTGCTCTTTGAGGCCGCCTATTTTTGCGCTTTTTCTTAATTCCGCTTTCAAAGCGTTCACATTAATCGCCAAATAATCCATATTTGCGATAATTTTACGAAAAGATCACTTTCCAGCAGGTAAATTAAAGAAATTATAATTTATGCGACAAATTCCGCAAAAACCAGTACAAAGTGAATGATATTGGACCTCACGCTACACTAGCGCCTCTAGTGGCAAATTCACTAGTGATAGCCCCCATTCCAGAGTTTTATTAATCAAATGGCGTGACAATATTATTTAAAAATTAATTAAATTATAATTATGCCGACAATCAAACAACCTATATAGTATAGGTATCTGGCGGCAGAGTGGCAGAGAGGGGAGGGAGGGCAGTGCTAGTTCACAGAGACAGTGATCCGTGCACCGAGACGCAACCGAAGTGAATGCGTGCCGGACTGTTTTTTTTTTTTTTTTTTTTTTGCACACGGACGACCGGTCGTTTCCTATTGAAACGATCGCTCGACCGGCAACCCTCCCACGGGGGAAGGAGGTGGTGAATCCTCATGGATACCTCACAGCCGGCTGTGAGGTTATGTGAGACTCCTACTCACTAAACACCACCTATAATCGCTATCACCAAAGGGTGTTATAGCATATCTGAGCGACAATGCCGGACTGAGGCAACAGCCGCTCATAAAGCCAACTCCGACCGTAGCACGGATGGGGAGTAGTGGGGTGACTCGATGAGGTCCGTCCGGTGCACGTTTCACTAGCGCCATCCAGTGCCGTCTCTTTAAACTGCTTCCGTTTCCGTCAGATATGAAATGAAATGAAATGAAACGAAAATGAAATAAAATAAATGAAATGAAATAAGTTTATTGCTTTCAAATACAATTACATACACAAGTTACGAACATTATTTTAGCCTAACTACCAGGAAAGCAATTGGAGATGACTCAGCTTGTGCTGTTATGGATAAGCAATCCCACTCAGCGCTGATTTTCAGCCACCTCCACTTCTCTAAAGGAGTGACGCGAGAATCTATGTAATGAGGACTTAAAAATTATGCTAAACAACCATTACCCGAAAGCTAACAAAAAATACATTCATTGAAGATAACAATAAACTAAAAGCACGTGTGTATGTGTGTGTGTGTGTGTGTGTGTGTGTGTGTGTGTGTGTGTGTGTGTGTGTGTGTGTGTGTGTAGGTATACGTGTGTGTTCGTGAATGTGTGCATGTGTGCGTTTTTGGGTGCGTAACTTTAAAAAAACATAGGTACATCAAAGCTTGTCCCCCATACAAGATGGATCTATAACGAGTAATCACTACTTGTTCAGTGATGGAGACTAGAAGAAAGGAGGGAAGGGAAAAAGTCCCAACTAGAGCACTCGCAGGGGAATGTACAGCCGCCATAAGATTTTTCCATAAGATTAATATGTATTATCTATGCATAAGATAAAGCTGTATGAACTCGTCAAATGCCGTTAAACTTTAATGAAATAAAAAAAAATCTTGGATTTGTTTGTTGTTTGTTGCGAATTATTGAGAATTGTTTTCAAAGCGAAGTTAGTAAAAATAGTAAATTGTAATAAACATAGATTGGTAATATAAAGACTTGGTCAGACGCTGCAAATCCTATTATCAGCAAAAATGCCTTCGCAAGCTGCCATTGAAATTGTGTCAATTTTTGACGATGTTATATCAAAAAATTTAAAATACTGTTGTGTTTGCCTTCGCACCGAAGAAGAGAGAAAATTAGTGGATCCTGATCATTTTTTAAGGTGTCTGAAAATTATGAATGCACAGGTTCCTGTTGTAAGTGTATTTGAAACTAAGATCATCTTCCTATGTGCCAGGAAACTTTCAACTTTAATTCCTAAAATTCTGTATATATGCCCGGAATACCTGCTGCTATTCCGGGCAGGAGAACATACATAGCCGTTTCTGCTGATTCAACCTTTTTTGCCATTCATATTATCAGTCTACAAATCTATGAGATAAATCGCCCAGGGTTGCTCAATGCAAAACAAGAAAAGGGCTTGAAGAATTTTGCATTCTTTTCTAAATTCATACTTTATTTTCTCATTGTGTGATTCAAGTTTTAATTCTCCTTTATCAAGCCTCGGGTGTGACTCGGTTGGAGATTAAAGCACAACTAAAATCTCCAACCCCTCCAGACCCAAGTAAATTGAGTAAAGGTTGTTGCCTAAATTTACATCATTATCACTTGATTATTGTGTACGATTTGTGCTTTGTTTAATTTCTTCTTCAGCTCCTACAGGATCATAAGAATGATGGTGGTCGTGATAACAATAGATTTTAAAATTGTGTCTAGATTATCATACAATCGAGGGGTTATCGCTTCGAACCCCAAGCGACAGCCGGCTGTCGATTTTAATGGTCTAGCTAGAATAACCCACACTTTTTTTGAAATTTTTTTACTTAATTTGATTTTTTATCTTAAATATTCAATGGTTAGAAATTGTGCAACGTTTACATCCATAAATATTTTCATTCAATATTGAATAGTTTCCAATGACAAAAATTTGCATGCCTGCCGGCAGGTTAAATACAGTAACACAAGAAATATTCATAAGATCTCTGTAATATGTATTTATGCAAATAAATTATTTGATTGATTGATTGATCATCACCGGCTTGCAGTTGTGCCAATGACGGAGAGAATGCAGCAGCCTGTCTTCTGGTGCTACTCCTCAAGTCCCATCTTACGGCTTCCATACCTAGGTAGCGAAGGGGTGGTTTTATTATTTTTATGTGACTGCACCACAAAAACTCCAAATGTACTGATTGAAACTTCCATTTTTTTTCCATGGTCACTATCACTACAGTTAATTGATTGGGGGTTTATACCATTTACTTGAAAACTTGTTCTGCCATGATCACGGCTTGCAACGGTGCCGAAATATCAGAAACTCATAAAAACTAATGTACAGACAGCGGCAGGTCAACCTACCCAAAAAGTTAAAGGTCATTGAATTGATTTTCAACTTTTATTCCAACGAGTGGAGATCAATATCAATTGAGAAAATTTGACGTTTTGTGGTAGGTTGACGTGCTGTTGTCTGTACATGGTATAAACTTCAAATAGCTTGATATTCTTTATATTGCCCAGATGACCACAATATGCTACGTCTGCGAGTCAGAATCCACCCGGGCCTTTGCTTTGTTCCAAGCGATCAACTTTGCAACGATCATAAACAAATGGTTTAAGGACATGTCGAGCAAACTTAAATACAAGGATGAGATGCCAGCGTGTTTGGACCGCCATATTTCTGTAAGTAATTATGATTCCATTAACAATTAGAAACAAAGTACAATGCAATCAAATTAAATAGTACCTACAATGCAATTAAAGGATGTAAAGAAAAGTGATTTTGAAATAAAAGATACGGACTTTGAATACGTGTTTATTTTGGCTTATGTTGATGTCTCGAACACTCGCTTCAGACCAGACCATGAACGCTGTTCTACGCCCATGCGTACATACAGCATTTGATTTATTTTTTAATCGTTAATAATTACTGTGGTAAAATAAAGTAAATAATGCAAGATAGTTACGATTTACTAAAGTGCGAGATGCGCAGGCGGCAATTATTATATTCTCCATTGGTTAAGATGAAAATATCTAACAGCAATCGAGCATTTCGTCCATGCGCTAGGTTTTTGTAAAGACCCAAGAGTTTAAATATTAGACTAGCTATTGCCCGCGACTCCGTACGCGTTGAATTTTGAATTTAAAACTATGTAAGTATTAAAATTATCCCACGGGTACCGTACCTTATCCCGGGATAAAAGTAGCCTATATGTTATTCCAGCTAATAAACTATAACATTCAGATCCGTTGGATCGTTTTAGCATGAAAGGGTATCAAAAATATCCATACATCCTCACAAACTTTCACGTTAATAAAATAATAGTAGGATTTCTTCACTGTCAAACTTCAACACATTGCATCGCTGTATGAATTCATCTTCTTATATATAAAAATGAATCCCTATTTCCCTTGGTCATCGCATCACGCGTGAACGGCTGGACCAATTTCGCTAATTCTTTTTTTGTTTTATTTGTTATTATCAGGAGAATGTTCTTATGAAAGAAAAAATAAGAAAATTGCGCGGAAAATTAGAGAATTTAAGAAAACTTTATCACCATACTAAATTATTTGTAATGTAACATTAGCGTTTCTGAAAATTTAAATTTATTTAATGTAACATTATGGAGTATGACATAACATTGACAGAATGCGTGCAGCAAACGGTTACAATTTTGCGGTTAGCATTTGCAATGTCGATAAATAAATTTGTATCTAAAATATTTTTTCAATTAATTATACCAATTTGAAATCAATATTCATAGTAAAGACAGGACAACGTCTGTCGGGTCCGCTAGTAATAAATAAATTAAAAAAATTGCTGTTTGTTTCCAAGCCGGTTAAAAATGCATAAGTACTTACTTATCGTTGGGTAAAGCCTACATTTATGGAAGGTATACTACCCTCCATACCTCCAGTGCTATGTGTAAAGGTTGCTACACATAATGCCGGCGGCAAAGCCGGCGGTAAATGTGAACTTTCCGTTGATGCGGCAAAATACCCTGGGAAAGACAGCCGCCGGGCTACGCGGCATGTTGCCTTACGAACCGGCGGCATGTCCGGCGGGCCATGCTGTTGGCATTGTGTGTAGTAGCCTTAACTGTACAGAAACAAAAGCGCTGCGTCGGTAAATGGCCGCTGCCGGAGTGGTGGAGGCGGGTGCGCGCGCGCAGCGACCTCGTTCAGACCGAGGTGCTCGTCGTGAGCGGGGACGAGGATCGCCACGGTCGCCACGATCACAACGATCACCAAGTTCCAGATGACGAGCCGGTGAGACTACTTTTTTTATTTTATTTTTTACACTAGCTGTTTCCCGTGACTTCGTACGAGTCAATTTCTGTTATTATGATAGCGATTATTTTTTGCATTTTTCACTGATGCTTCGCTCCTATTGGTCGCAGCGTGATGTTATATAGCGTAAAGCCGTCCTCGATAAACGGACTATTTTTAATGCGAACCAGTACTTCCTGAGATTAGCGGGTTCAAACAAACAAACAAACAAAAAAACTCTTCAGCTTTATAATATTAGTATAGATTATCAGGTAACTTAGTTTGGTAAAATTAATTTTTATGGTACTTTCACTCCAGTGTGTCAGACCCATCATACCCTAAAAACTAATAAAAGTTACAAATTAACATAAACATCACATATCAATCCAGCTCCTCCGGATGTAGCTTTAGCAAAAAAAAAAGACGTGTGGCACTCGGAGACTGCCGCGGTAAAGCTATTGCATAGCATTTTTTATCAACTTATGCAAATGCCACCTAAAGGCGGGTTGCTGAACTAAAGAGACAAGCGTGATATTTCAAAAAGTCATTAAAAGTTCTGCTATTTATCGATAGATGGAAAAACTAAAATGGGCCTTGGCCCTTGGAGCAGGCGATACCTTGAAAGCCACTTCGCCACTGAGGTCGTTATCAAAGAGGTAAGTTCGTAGTAAGTAAGTAACAGCCTATAATCATCCCACTGCAGGAAAAAGGTCTCCATCATTGAATTCAAGTTACCACAGCGATGATGGGTGTACTGGCTTAAAAACCACGCTTGCCGAATGCGGGTTGGTGATCACAAACCCGAGCAGTGTACGAAAATTTGAAACTATTTGTTGCCCGACCCGGGGATCGTACCTGGGACCCCGAGATCTTGGTTCAAAATTTAAACCACTAGACCAACGGGGCGTTAAAGGAGGTAACCAAATCTATACTAATATTATAAATCTAAAGAGTTTTTTTGTTTGTTTGAACGCGCTAATCTCCGGAAGTACTGGTCCGATTTGAAAAATTCTTTTTGTGTTGGATAGTCCATGTATCGAGAAAGGCTTTAGGCTATATAACATCACGCTGCGACCATTAGGAGCGAAGCATCAGTGAAAAATGTTACAAAAATAATCGCGATCATAAAAACAGAAATTGACGAGTACGAAGTCGAGGGGAACAGCTAGTTATAAATATTAGTCATGCTATAAAAATAGCTAAATAGGTTACAAGTGCTTACCAAGAATGTATGAACACCCACAAAATGTGGAAATTACCCTATTTAAAGCAAATAAACGATTGATTGGTTGATTGATTAAAAAGAGATTTCATCACCAATGCTTTCTATTGCAGGATGCATCCGATGGCGTGAATCCGCCCTCCCCAGAACATATTACGTTCGCGAAAAAGTAAGTCTTGTTATATTGCTAACTACCTAGTAAGCCCGGCGAACTTCGTATTCCCGACTCGTCCTGCCTGCCCCGTTTCCATCTTTATATATATAATTCTTCTGTGAGTGTGTATGTCACTGAACTTCTCTCAAACGACTGGACCGATTTTGATGAAATTTTTTGTGTGTGTTCAAGGGGATCTGGGAATGGTTTAGATTCACAATTTTGTCGGGGATAATGTAGGGTAGGGGTAGGGAAGGGTTTAGGGTAGGGGTGGGGGTAGGGTAGGGGTAGGGTATGTGTAGGGTAGGGTAGGGGTAGGGTAGTAAAATATTAAAATTTTATAAAATATATACAACCCTAAATTTTTACCCTTTTACCACCAACCCCTATTTTTTGTTAGCCATTTTAGTAATTTAATCATTTTTATGGCAAAACAACGTTTGCCGGGTCAGCTAGTAATAATATATATTTTTTAAGTTATAGGTATTCCGGACGAAGACAAATTCGAAAACGCAAATGTCATAAAATATTGTCAGCCGTTAGTTACACCACTTAACTAGAATAAAGCTAGACCGATTTAAAAAAAACGATCCCATAATTTGATACTATAATATCTCTTGCGTCCTTTTAAAAGGTTTCCTAGAAACAGAAAGCGTAGAGATGACTGGATTTTAGTTATTCGAAACTGCAGAGGAGAAAACAGTTGGGTTGGAACCCATCATCTGCCAGTACCGTGTGCAGTGCACATTTTGATGACATAGATTTTATGACTACAGCTAAGGGGCTACGTTGTTTGGTTCCGTATGACATTCGAAAAAGAGTAAGATTTATTGTATTTGAATTAGGGTCATGTCGCCTGTTCGCGTTCATTTAGTGTAGTTGGCAAGTTAAAGCGCCTTATCACTAATAATGTGATGTGTAAAAATACATTTTTTTACACGTGACATGTGTCTTATTTTCTATCACAGTGGTCATAAAAATTATGTTAGGTAGGTCGACATAGTATTAGGTCAACCGTTTAAATTTCTGATAAAAATATATGTATATTACATAAGTTAACTGGGACCTTGGATTGGTTCCACCTCGCGATTGAAGTAGGGTAATTGATGATTTATATGGCAACCCTTAAATCACACACACAACATAAACGGGGGGCCATTATCATGCTTCACTCATGATTAGACGAGGTTACGTCCGTATGTTTTTTACGTCCGTGGTGTGGCACTCGGAGACTGCCGCGGTAAAGCTATTGCATAGCATTTTTTATCAACTTATGCAATTATAAAACTAAAAAGTATCACCGCTGTGCCGGTCGGAGTGGGGGGTGTTAAAGATAAAGATAAAGATAAAGATAAATTTATTTACAGAAACATGTGTGAGATAAATTTCATTGTAGAAACATATTCTTGGTGTCCATATTAGGTTATTAATAATAATGTGAACTCGTGTCTCCGTATTATTTATGTGTGCAACTCAACTACAATAACACTGTTGTAAGCATAAGGATCACACTAAATCAATTTACAACGCTCATTGGTGCGCACACAAACATGGACCCAATCACAGCGGCTACCACTTACTCGCTTACACAATGCGTCATTTGGTGAGTGCAAATTTATGCAGCGACAATGATTGGTCGCGAACGCACACCTCGGGCAGCGAACGCTTCGCTTAAACCTTGATACATTGCGCAGTCGCATAGTACTCATAACACAGCTAGTTAGTATCAAACCTTCAATGTATATTGTGCCGATACAATTATCGTTACATGGATTTTTTTGTGGATGAAGTGTAATAGTTCTGTATGCCCATATCGGCATCGCACGCGCCACGCCCCCATTTCATATCTATTCCTTTATATGATCTGAGGTGAGATCTGTCAGTTTACAAAACAACGCGTGAGATTATGAACTAACGGTGGGTTAGGTTAGGTTAGATTGTAATCCATCGACGTTCAATTATGAACTGACCAAGTTCATCATCACATCCATATCCATACTATACTATACAGGGTGTAAAAAAACTGAACGCAGACCCTGAAGCTACGCAATCTGAAAAGCAAACTGGGCCGCTGCCGCTGGAGATGGCTGCTACTAAGTTTAAAACTCGTACGCGCTGAGCCGTACATTGCGTATTATAATTAAATTATTATGAACGAAATAATTAAAAAAAAACTATGTTTGTAAGAAGAAAAGTTTTTAAGTAACCTTTGGCAACAGTTTCTGTAATAAAATGGAAAACAAAATTGTGACTTTGACCCTCAATGTCTTCGGAACCAGCTGTTTCCTAGGTATGGTTCTAAAGAAAAAACTTATCTTACTGATGGGGACAGTACGTCGTTTCAGGATCTGCGTTTGGTTTTTTTACACCCGTTATGGGAAAGTGTGTGTGTCTGTTTGTTTGTCCGTCTTTCACGGCAAAACGGAGCGACACATTGACGTGATTTTTTAAATGGAGATAGTTGAAGGAATGGAGAGTGAAACAGGCTACTTTTTGTCTCTTTCTAACCCCCCACTCCCCTAAAATGGGGGGGGGTAGCAGTTTATATGGAGCATTCCCCTTTTTAAGGTAAAAAAGTTAAAAATTGGTATGCCTTCTGTTTGTGAGTAACAAAAAATTTTGTATTCTTTTTTTTTGGAAATCTGGCCCCCAACCACTTAAAAGAGGGGTGAAATTTTATTGTTACCCCGTATTTAACGAGCGAAGCAAAAGCAAGTATAATAAGTATAACAAAAATTTGATTCCCAGCATACCAACAATGGACAACATAGTGATAATAGACGACGACGAGGACCCCCTCGCCCCCCCACCACCCTCCACCCCCACCATAGTACCGATCCAACGGCTAGACACGGACATAGCCGTACTATCAAACGATACACTTCTAATACAAAAAAACATGAACTACTACATCCAACCTTTAGTGATGAGCTTCGACGGCAATTATCATTTGGTAACGAATAACGATCAAGTTGTAGTATCGAATAATATAATCGATAACGATTGTAAAGTGTTGGAAGTGAGTCCGTTGGCATCATTCGACGGTAATGTCCAAGTGACGGATGTGCATACGGTCACAGATGATGTAGTCGTGACTGGTGGAGGGGAGAAAGAAGGGGTGGAGAAGGAGGGGGCGGCACAGGAGGGGGTGGCGAAGCGGGCGGTGATGAGCGGGAGGATAGATTGGGAGGACAAGATTCCTATGGATGTTATATCGTTTGTGGTAAGTGGGTTTTGTTTATTAGGTATATATTAAATTCAGAAAAAAACTAATTGAATAAACATAAAATTGAAAAAATAACCAGACAAGTGATTGTTATGAAAAAAATAAAGTAATAGGCTATTACTTATCTAATCTATTAAAATACTAATCATCCCACTGCCTGCAAATGCCTCTATCATTGAATTCAAGCTACCACAGCAATGATGGGTACAGGCATAATAACGCTTGACGTATGCTGGTGGGTGATCACAAACCCGAGCAATGTTCGAAAATTCGAAACTTTTGGTATCGACTTGGGGATCGAACCTGGGACCCCGGTGTCTTGGCCTGATACTTAAAACCACTAGACCAACGGGGCGTTATTTGCGACTATGCTATAACTATTACGTACTTTTAAATAATATTTTTTCTGATTTTTCATTACACTTACTAATATAAGCCGGTCTTATTTGCCAAATTGATAGTCCTAGGTCAACGAAAAATACCCCATGGTACCCAACGTACTAAATCTTCCTTCTTACTTTGGTATCAGAAAAATGTTTATAATTTTGTGTTGTTCACATTGTTTTTTGGTACTTGCCATGTTTGATAAATATATCGACAAAATCTTTTCCAGGACGCTTCGGACCCGACGATCCAGCCGCAGCCGCGGGGCTCGCACAGGAAGAAGCACAAGAGTGACACGATAGACTTGTGCTGAACTCTGATAACGGACTGTGAAGCGAAGTGGCAGTGTCGTGAAGCGAAGTGGCAGTGACGTGAAGTGTAGTGGCAGTGGCGTGAAGCGAAGTGACAGTGACGTGGCGCGAAGTGACAGTTACGTGAAACGAAGTGAGTAATGTTGTATAGTAAGCTGAGTATTAGAGCGGGTTTAAGTTTTAGTTAGATATTTTTAACAGAAAGGTTCTTAATTGGGGTATTATCTTTTTAATGTGATTTTAAAGTTTACCCAAACAGCCTCCTTGTATGCGTATGATTATTGTATAGAAGTTAATATGTTAGTGATGTAATTAATCAGAAGTGTGAGAGAGGCCATTTTAAAATGACAAAAAATAGGAGGTCGTCCGTTTTACAGTTATTTTTATGTACACTCGACAGCACATCAAGTTAAACAGTTGAACTGCGATAACAGCTTTTATTACGTAAGGCATAAAGGCGGTCTCAAGGTCAACATGTATAGTCTGATGTGCCGCCGTGTGTACTACAGGAACTCAAGATTTTTTGTTAAATGTTGCAAACCTGTTCAATTTCAGTGGCATTTTATATTGCAAAAAAATCCGCAAATAGCAATAATAGGTTTCCAACAAAAAAATATAAATTCATATTTCTCTCTTCATAACCTGTTATACGGTTATAAATATAAAGATGTACGCCTGAGAACCCGTTCTGTTTTTATTGGGTCATAGCATATTTATGTGATAGCTCTACAAAGTTACTAGTGGTGACCAATTATCGTTCATATTGGTATCGATAAATGTTCGCAAACGAATTGGTTAATCGACTAATTATCGGTAATTAGTCGATTTAACAATTGAATATATATATAATTGTGATACGAATAAGATAACCACTATACATATATACAATACGTAACAACATTTCTGGCGGCAGTATCTTAGAAATTATATGTTAAAAAAACGACTATAGTGATCAGTTTTATACTGTGTAAAGAGTTTGTTATTTAAGTTAAAATGCTAATATTTATCAAAGACATTATCCTTGAAAATATATTTCTTTCGGAACGTTAACAAAAACATACAAGTAACTGCACTGGCATATTAGTAGTAAGCGCGAAAGTAAGTCTCGTCTGTCTATTTGTTACGCATTCACGCATAAATAAACTACAAAATCGATATTTTAACAAAGATAAATATCAAGATCTAATCTTGATAATGGACACTGGTTTATTCGTGTCCTTCCTATTGCATAGCACAGGTTTCCGTTCGTGTCATATAACATATTTTTTTCCTATATTCATTTGTTTTTAATTTCGATATTTTTTTGTTGTTATACTAAATTGTTTTTTCTTTATTTCCTGTTTAAACTCATTTGATTTTAGCAAACTGTTGATTTTAATGAAAGTGAAATTTTATTCCGCTATCTAAATTGTAATCGGGTGTAATCAATTGAACTACACCAACTTTCTTCGTAAAAATTTAAAGGTTCCGTTATTTAATCTTGTCAAGAATATTATGACTCGTACTTTGATTTGTTTTTTTTTTACATGACATATTTTAATTAATAAAATTATTTAAAAGCGGACTAAAAATCTGAAACAGTAGAATAACTGTTTCTTCATGGATAATATCTTTATTTTTATTTCATTATTATCAGGTACAAAGTGTAGTACCAAAATTATTCTCATTGCATTTAATTGATGTATTGTTTGTTGCAATAAAATTAAAGTTTTTTTGTTGATACATTCGTACTGTTTTATTAACCGCCGACGCATGCGTCCATCTGCCTGTGTCTACGTAACTAATAAGCCGAATCGCTGAAACCTAAGTACGAACTCGAAGGGGTTGATCATCATCATCATCATCAGCCTACGGCAGTCCACTGCTGGACATAGGCCTCTCCCAAGGCACGCTACTTTTTTCGATCTTGAGCTTTGAGCATCCAGTTGCTTCCAGCCACCTTGCGCAGATCGTCGCTCCATCTAGCAGGGGGGCGTCCAACACTACGTTTGCCCATGCGCGGTCTCCACTGCAGAACTCGATTACTCCATCGTTCGTCAGTTCTATAGCCTATAATCGACCCACTGCAGAGCAAAGGCCTCCATCATTGAATTCAAGTTACCATACCAACCGATGGGGGGTTACAGGCGTAATCACCACGCTTGCCAAATGTGGGTTTGTGAACACAAACCCGAGCAACGTTCGAAAATTTTAAACTCTTGTGATCTTAGCCCGATACTAACAAGTATACCAAAGGGCGTTTCATTGGTGTTGCAATTTTTAGCAGCATTAGTATCGATACAGTGTATTCGATATTATAGTTTAATACTATCGATAATATTAATAGTGGAAGACTTTGACAACACTAGCTGTGTATTATTACCAGTGATCGGATTAGGTAGTGCAATTATGGGTGAACGACCTCATACATTATATTAGTACGGATACGCGCGCAGGATTGTGGGATTTCGGAAATATTTTTTTTCTTTTTTTCATATACAAAATAATTTTACTCTTAACCATTTCTTTGATAACAAAACATTTGTGTTTCAGTAGTTGCTTTTATTATGCAAAAATAATACATTTTCTAAGAATTTTATTTGAATTACTTTATATGATATTTTAGCAACTTAATTGCAACTATAATATGGGATCTCCTCGCATGCGCCCGGTATGCGAGGAGATGCGGGTTCCATTCCGCCTGAGACACAATTTTTCAAGACTAATTTTATTTGAGTTTAAAATTATAAAAATATGGCGGTCAATACAGCCGCGTAAAAATAGCATAACAATGTTCAATAACATTTTAAACGATATTAATCTTTAGAGTGACTAGCTTTTGTCGAAACTTTAATCCCGCCCAATAAGCATGTCCATGTTCAAATTTCGTCAAGAAATACCGCAAAATTGCACTACTGATCCGATCATTGATTATTACCAATAATCTTTATTACCTTTCTCTGCTTCAGTGGGAATGCAGCCTTAGCCTCCGGCCTCCTCCGGCTTTATTTGTCAGTGGGCTGATCTATTGATATAATACAAATAAACCTAGATACAGAATCAAATGACGGACACACATAGGACATAAGGGTGCGCATAATATAGTACAACTAATATGAATCGAATAGACACAACATGACATCAATATCCATACTAACCGGAAGCTCCGCAAGTAGTAAAATAAGAGAGGTTTTCTCTGCCGCAGACGGTAGCAAATACCGCTGAAGTCTGAATTAAATAGGCCTTGAATATGAATAACGAACTTTTCCAATAACGAACAAAGTGATTCGTTCGAGAACTAGGGCCCAGTCGCTCGCGGTTAAGGAAATAAATAAATAAATTACAATTAATTAATTAATTATTATCCATAATAAATTACGAGATATTTCTCATTAACAGACATGCAGACATGCATGCTTTAGAATCCCACCATCCATACCAATAGGTATATTTAATATTATAAATGGGAAAGTGTGTGTGTCTGTTTGTTTGTCCGTTTTTCACGGCAAAACGGAGCGACGAATTGACGTGATTTTTTAAGTGGAAATAGTTAAAGGGATGGAGAGTGATATAGGTTACTTTTTGTTACTTTTTGTCTCTTTTTAACCCCCACTACCCTAAAATGGGGGGTGAAAGTTTGTATGGAGTATTCCGCAATTTTCAACGTAGTAAGCTAAAAATATCATATTGGTATTTGTGACTAACAAAAAAATCGTGCATATTTTTTTTTGGAAATCCGCCTTTGGAAACCCTTTAAAACAGGGGGTAAAATTTTACTGTTACTCCGAATTCAACGCGAGCGAAGCCGCGGGCAAAAGCTTGTTAGAAATAAAACACACAAAATTTAAATGTTAATCTTTACAATTAAAAACCGTATATTTGAGACCGATTTCGTAAGTTTTATCTATGATATCGCACGCGTCATTGAACTCTTCCTTCGTCCTATACTTGCGGAGAACCTTCTCCGATTTGTACTTGCTACTGAAGCGGGCGTCGCAGAAGAAGGGTTCCGATGTTTGTATGTCGAGAGGTTCCGACTGCAGAGGCAGGACCAGCCTGGGGAATATAAAGATGGTTAAAAAAGGTAGGTGCATTTTAAACCACGTGAAAAACGAAGCCCACGTTATGTGACCATTAATAAATAAATAAATGTGGACAACATCACATACATTGTTCTGATCCCAATTTGAATAACTACTTAAAGCATCCGTATTTTCGAAACCAGAAACAACCAAGGTACCACAAACACCCAGACCCGAGAAAATGTAGAAAAACACTTTTTTTCTACATTGACCCCGTTCCCGTCCGGGAATCGAACCTGGGACCTCGGAGCAGGCGACACCTTGAAAACCGGTGTGTACGCAACTCCGCCACTGAGGTCGTCATATTAATTATATTTGTATATATTTTTTTAATAATATGAGATTCAAGTTGACTGGATTTGTAAAATATCAGGTTAACTTTCTGAAACTTGTAATTAAGTGATATTTCTGATCGCAGCTATGACACAGATATAGAACAGTCTCACCTGGCGGCGTGCAGGAACATGCGGTGTGGCGTCGCGTCGTTCGCGTACGTACAGTCGCCCAACAGCGCGCGGCCCGCACCCGCGCAGTGCACGCGCAGCTGATGCCGACGCCCTACCCCACGCCCGACACCAAATACTAATCATTTCAGTATTTAAACTTGAAAAATTATGTCTCAGGCGGGACTCGACCTCTCCTCGCATACCGGGCGCGGCGCTTTACCATTTAGCCACCGAGAAATTAAGTTATAGGCGTTTATTCAAGCATATTATTATGTATTGAATGTGTTATCTCTCTGTGAGCCAGCGTTGTTTCATCAAATGTTAGGAGTTTTGCACCCTGAACACCAAAAAGAAACAAGTTTAAATATTGATATTATAATTGAAATTAAATTGCTAAAATCCTATTAATATTATAAACGCGAAAATTTGTAAGAATGTATAGATGTTTGTTACTCTTTCACGCTACAAAACGATCCAACGGATCTGAAGTAAATTTGGCACGGTGCTGTTAGTTTATTGACTGGTATGAGAAGGATTAAAAAGCTTGGTGCATAAGATTTAGGCTGCGCGCCCACGTCCGATAGTCGGTAACCGAATTTTTGTAGGGGAAATATGGAACGTACCGATTGCAATAGTGAAACACACACCAAAAAATCGGTCTAAGTATAGTCTACTATAGAAAAATCAGTCGGACTATCGTTCCTACAAAAAGTCCCACTTGGGCGGGCAGCCTTAGCATTGTTCCTTACCAGTGATAGGTTTTAGAAGCACCACAGTTACGGGGTTTCCTTCGTAATAACCCGCTTCGAGCGTGAGCAGTCTTGTATGCGCTGAACGAGCGGGCCCGGGCACACTGGCGCTCGTGCGGGCCAGCATGCGGTGGCTGGAATCCGCTGTTAGTGGGTCCTCACCTGCGTTAGTGATGTGTCTTATATCGATATTTAATCAATTGAATAATCGTAAAGTGTTAGGTGCAGATACGAAAATAGATCGCCTATGGAGCATGACGCAATATTTAATTTTTGGAGACATTTATCCATCAGTAGACTGCTGATGAAGAAAAGGAGATTTGAAGTTTAAGAAACTGGTTGTGGACAATTCTTTGCAAAGGAAGCTCGAAATTAGCCCGATAGGCTATGTTCTCCTAAGTTCCTAAAGCCGTCGGCCGCGTATAGCGTCACGCCGTACTTACTACACGACACTTACTCTATAAATGTACTGTCGACTACTACGACTATTGTGAACTAGACATCGTCGTTCGCCTAAGAGATGTGTTGACCGCTGACGTGCTGCGCCGCATATTATAGCATTTAATTAATAGGACACCAAGGCCTTAGAAAAATTCTGTCCAATTCTATTTTGTAGCAAGTTACGCTTTTACTACCATTTTTGAATTAACAATGTAATTTTTTTAACAAATCATTTAACATCCTCTTTAGTTTTAGTGGGACCTACTTTTTCGGCAACACTAGTTCTATCAATCAATACTTGCCGACATCATACTCGATATCAGCCACGTCGTACTCGATATGCCCCCTCACTACGGCCAAGTAGTACTTCTTCGTCAGCCGTCGCTCGAACAGGCGCCCCGCACGTCCCGCAGCGCTCTTCGTCTTGGCTATGCACAGGACGCCACTATAAAAATTAAAATCTTGTACCATTTACGTCTATTTTTTGGTTAAGAATTCCTAAAAGAATAGTTCTTTTTGGCTTTTCAAAAAAAAGCGTTTTCATATTAATGAATAGCGTTCATTAGAAAAAAAGTTACCTTTTTTTCTAAGCAATAGAAATGGTGTTACAGTGACGTCCGAACTTGCATCACAGGACACTTTTTTTTAAAACACCTTACAAAATGAGTCTCGCTTTTAAAAGCGTCAAAACAAAAACTGTTGAGTTTACATTAACCAACGGAATGTAGAGCTAAGTGCCATTTAATATATAAACATTTGGACCATATTTTAAAGTTAAACTAAAGCAGATGTCGGGAAAATTAAGTTTTTACAACACCTGTTCAATTGGATTGAAATCCGTTCGGTCTTACCACAACATACCTTACCTGGTGGAATAATCCAGTCGTTGCACGAAATGAAGCGGGTTCGCCGACGTCAAGAGGTGGGAGTCCGGAGATGCGATGTGCTGCGTCACTGTGTTCTGTTAAAAAAACGAAATAATTTATTTACTGTCGATCTTCTTGGTGGAGTGGCGTACACACCAGTTCTAAACCCGGACGGGTCAATGTTGAAGAAAGTGTTTTTCAACATTTTCTCGGGTTTGGATGTTTGTGGTTCCTTCGTTGTTTCTGATTATTTAATTAAATAGTTAGGTTACCTACTATTTCACTTTTGGATCAAAACAATGTATGTGATGTTGTCCAAAATTTTTTGCCCTGCAAAAATGCTAAATTTTTACTTTCCCGACGTTTTGACCCGATTGCAATTTAATCATGGTTGCAGCAAAACCCCGTAAAGTGTTAAGTTCTGAGTGTAAAAGATGCAACAAGTTTAAAATATAAATAAAAATCGTGAATAATTGAATACATAAAGTAAAGAGACATGAATGGATGGAGATAATATTTCGATAAATTTATATTTCGTAAGATTTGAGTTCAGATTTTCTATAATCATCATGTGATAAGTCAAAATGCATTATGCTTAAGTTAAAACATATGTATGGATTTAATCTGAAACAAATGTTACTAACTAGTATTAAGAGTATTGAGCCAAAATAAGGGGTTAACTAGCGTGAACAACTTAATAAAATTAAAAGGGTTTCAAATTAAATTTATGCAGTTGAAACCCTCATCCATAGAACAGAGAAAAATCCAAAATACGACATATCACCTTGATCCACTCTTGTCTACAACTATAACAAACTAAAATGTTTATTTTCCGGCAAATTGATTACAAACGAAGCGATTTCGATTAAAGTATTCGTATCGACAGTACCCCAACACTAATGTTTTGTTTTGGTGAGAAAACATAACCTAAAAATATTTACCAAAATAAATTATAAGTAATAAGGCTTGAACTACTAGCTCACCTTCTCGTTTTCATCATCGGAGTTGATGTACATATCATAAGGCTTATTTACAACCAGATAACTATCACTTTCATACAATTTTTCAACACTCATTTTGTTTGGTTGAGTTTTATGGCATGTTTATAGTTTATTTAAATAAATTATTAGGGAATTTAAAAGAATAAGACTGCTTAAAACTGCATTACAATAATTTCGAAATTGAAGTGATTTGAAATGTGAAAAACAAAGCAATGTTAAGAGTAATGGGAACAAAAATAATAAATAATTTACTCTGTGGATCTCAACTTTCTCAACTGCATTTCTTTACAGACTTGAGACTACTTACTAACTCACTCATAGAAAATTAACATAGGAACGCAGCCAGTTTTTGTCAAAAAAAAGTCTATTTCGAACTTGATATATTAAAGGCTTACCCGTTGATAGTATGTACCTATAACCAAAACGGACTTGCTTCCAATTTTCAAATAAATGAATGCAATAAGGTATGCTTTAGAAACTTAGAATTCTGAAATAGTTCAAACATTAGATGAACGCACCCATTAGCTGTCAAAATCATGAATTTTTATAAATATTAA
Organism: Anania crocealis; assembly: GCA_949315895.1. Lineage (NCBI taxonomy): Eukaryota > Metazoa > Arthropoda > Insecta > Lepidoptera > Crambidae > Anania > Anania crocealis. Next base: position 1,451,279 of record OX438876.1, read on the forward strand.
ATAATCCTACTAAAATCGGTAGAAACCTTCTTTAATAAGCCGCTTTGAGTTTGTGTGTAACACTTTAATTTGGTTAGGTTAGTAGTTGTGTCAAAAACAAATTCGCGACTCGCGTTAATTTTGTTGCTGATAACCATAATTTATTTATGAAATCAGCAAAATGAGGCGTTTCAGAAAGCATAAAGTGAAAGAAGAGAAATCCGAAGCGTCCACTTCCCACAGCTGGCAAGTTAACGAGTACGATTTAACGTATTACATTCACGACCGAGTTGAGTTGATGCACCAAGTTTTTTCCGTTCTGAAAGACAAGGATCTAAAAGCAATGGCTCCTGAATGCGTAAGGCATATCTCTATAGACGATTTGCAAGAACTCTGCACCGAAGAGGTGAGTGTAATATAGGTTTTTACCAGCCTTATCATATATTTAGTTTCATTGAGGTTATTACCAAAAAGTGAGTAAGTCTCTCAGAGAAACTGCGTTTTATATCGTATACTAGGTGTCCCAACAAAAATATCTTGTACTTGATTCGATTGGATGGATGATATGATATAGTACTCAGTTGCGTCCGAGGCATACGAAAAGGCGAAGAGTGGTAGGCTGGAATCTTCATGTCAGTGAAGCACACAGAGAAGCTCGGCGATGTTTTGATTTATGGTTGCTTTATGGTAAACCAGTAACGGGACAAATTTATGAATTGATGAGTGAATCTCGTAAAATGTTCAAGTCTAAATTAAAATGGTGTATTAAAAATGAAAATCTAATTAAAATGAATATTCTAGCCACCCAACATAAAGATAAAGATTTTAAAAGGTTCTGGAAAAGCACGCAACAACTAAATGCAAAGCCTAGCTTACCTGTAAGTGTGGATAATGTTAGCGGTCACAAAGCTATAGCCAATCGTTTTAAGAATCACTTTAGAGTCAAAGCTAATATTACTGCCGATAAGTCTGAGCCTGAAAAGGGAATGCTCGATGCTGGCCAGCAAAAACAACAAAAGCTTGTGTATTTTTCAAGTCGAGAGGTACGCAATATCATTAAACATAGTACCCGTGGGAAATCCCCTGGTCATGACGGGCTCAGTATCGAGCATTTTCAGCATGCTGGTGTCCACCTACCACGTGTACTTAGTATGTTTTACAACCTTTGTATTAGACACGCCTATTTGCCACCAGACCTGTTGAAAACGGCTGTGATTCCAATTGTAAAAAATAAGACGGGTGATGTATCCGATATTAGTAACTATAGACCCATATCATTGGCCACTATAACTGCCAAGGTGCTTGACGGGCTTCTTGACCGACAGCTGGATAGATTCTTGCAGCTACATGACGCTCAGTTCGGCTTCAGAGCCGGGCTCTCAACGGAAAGTGCCATTTTCGCCCTCAGGGAAACCGTCAGGTACTACACGAAAAGAAAAACATCCGTGTATGGCTGTTTCCTCGACCTATCGAAGGCCTTTGATATGGTGTCTTATCCAGTCCTATGGAATAAGTTAGGAGCAACTGGAATGCCAAAGGAGCTTGTTAATATTTTTAGTTATTGGTACCAAAAACAAGAAAATTTTGTAAAATGGGCAGGAGAAACGTCTGACACGTATAGGTTGGAATGTGGAGTTAGGCAGGGGGGGTTAACCTCTCCTAAGCTTTTTTGCTTATACATCAACGAGCTGATCGTCGAGCTCAGCAGCATGCATGCGGGATGTTCGATAGATGGTCAAATGATCAATAACATCAGTTACGCGGACGATATGGCGTTGCTGAGCCCGTCGATTGGTGGGTTGAGGAAGATGCTCCTCGTGTGCGAACAGTACGCTAGAGCTCACGGACTTATAACTGTAAGAAAAGCGAAGTCGTGGTGTTCGCAACGCGCGGAGTAAGCAATAAGCATGTGCCGCCCATTCGACTGAACGGTGATGAGTTGAACATAGTACCTACATTCAAATACTTAGGTCATGTAGTCACCGCCGACCTCAATGATGATTGTGACATAGGGAGGGAGCGCAGAGCGTTGGCAGTACGCGGTAATATGCTTGCCCGACGGTTTGCGCGTTGCTCATTGGAGGTTAAAATAGCCTTATTTAAATCATACTGCCAATCGTTTTACACAAGTGGCCTGTGGGTAAGCTATACGCGAAAAACTTACAACGCTCTGCGCGTACTTTATAATAATATGTTCCGGGTGCTGGTGGGACTGCCGAGGTTTTGCAGCGCGTCTGGCATGTTTGCCGACGCTCACGTAGACTGCTTTCATGCTTTAATGCGGAAAAAGATTATTTCTATCCAAAAAAGAATGCTTGGTAGTCCCAACAGTATTTTAAAGGTTTTGGCGGGGAGATGGGATAGTGCCCTAATTAAGCACTGGATCACTGCCCTAATTAACCCAAAATCGGAGCAAATATATTATACAAATTAATTAATTTTAAATTGAATTGAATTGGTTTATTTATTATTATTATGTAATTATTCGAATCGCAATTTCACTAATACTAGACGTAAGAACTATGTTACTAACACTATGGATCTAAAGTTATCCGAAATAAATAAATAAATAAATAAAATAAATAGTTGTATGGCACCCATTTTATGACAAGTATGATAAACAACTTGTATCTGTGCACTTTGTTGTGAATATGTTGAGCCACACAGATTACTATATAAAGATCTTTGAGAGTTTTTTACTGTATTAATCCCTCAACCCCCAGGAGGCACGCGCATGCCGCGATAACAATTGATTTCAATTGTGTCTGGAATAACTCACGATCGAGGGATTAATTAACAATTGTTTTTTTATTAAAATATAATTAAAAAACCAATATTTCTCTTACAGCTTTTAGGTATAAGTTCCAAGCGCCTCTGCGCTATCCTCGATGGAGCCGATCCGCCATCGGACACAGACTCGTCCAGCGAATCTCCAGAGCGCTTCGAAACAATATCTCTTGATAGCATATCATCTGATGAAGAGATACTAAGTGAGACAAGCAAGAAGAGTAAAAAGGTAATTTAAAAGCTTAAAAAAAAAACTTTTCTTTAAAAAAATATTATTCAGTAAAACCACAAATTTTGAGAAAATGCAAGATAGTTGTCAATGGGGGCTATCGCTAGTGAATTTGCCACTAGAGGCGCTAGTGTCGCGTGAGGTCCAATATCATTCACTTTGTACTGGTTTTAGCGGAATTTGTTGCATAAATTATAATTTCTTTAATTTACCTGCTGGAAAGTGATCTCCTTCGTAAAATATCGCAAATATGGATTATTTGGCGATTAATGTGAACGCTTTAAAAGCGGAATTAAGAAAAAGCGCAAAAATAGGCAGCCTCAAGAGCAACTATTTCAGAAGTTAGTTTGTTGATATCAAGATAGTTATTTATAAACAATATAACCTTAGTTAGATTCAAGATATAACACTTTGTTTCGGCGCCAATCGCCTTTGACAGCTATAACTCCGGACCTCAGTCTACAGTGGCGCCAACTGGTGAGCAAAGAAACGGTAGTCCCCATTGTACCAATTTTCTGTTTTCATATTATTATTTTTCTTTGTATCTTGTTTTTGTGCAATAATGCTTCAAGCCCCAAGAGACTTGATTTTAATTGTGTCTGGAATATCCGATCGTCAAAGGGTTAAAAGTTTACTGTATTGTATTGTATTGTTGTCCTCAATTTCTTGATTGTGTCATGGTTTTAACTTAAAAAGAAGGATTATTGTTAACCGTTCTCTGCGTGAAGGTATCTTTCCACACATATGGAAGTCTGCTCTCATAGTCCCAGTACACAAGAAGGCGTCGCGTACGGATATAAAAAATTATAGAGGCATTTCTATTTTAAACATTGCTGCTAAAATCTTGGAACGAGTAGTATTAGATTACTCCACGCTTGCACGCTCCATCCCCGAGCAGCAACATGGTTTTTTGCGAAAGCGATCCACTACTTCTAACTTGGCAAGTTTTTCCACTTTTGTTCTCGAGAATTTGGATCATGGTGGGCAGGTTGATGTGATCTACACCGATTTCGAAAGAGCTTTTGATCGTGTGTATATTTCGACCATAAAATGACGTTATCCAAACACATTGGCTGTATAACAACTAAAACGTATAAAAATTTTGGTTTTGTTCTCCGCATTTGTAAACCTTTTTCGAATATCGATGCAATTAAAATGGTATACTTTGCGTATGTCAGAAGTGTTTTGGAATATGCTTGCTCTATTATGGTCTCCACAGTACAAAGTTTACAAAAACCGTGTTGAGAGAATCCAAAAAATATTTTCTAAACACCTTAATTATCGGCGTCATAATAACTTCGTTACTTGCACAGACAGTGGTACTGAGGACAGTCTCTTATCCTTGGAAAAGAGGCGTGTTGTGTTAGACATGGCTTTGTTGTACGATATCATAAATAGCAATATTGACTGCCAAATCTAGTCTCAAAAGTCATCTTTCGTACTCCAAAGTATCGCACCCGCAACACGACCTTGTTATATACTCCTCGACATCACACAAGGTACCACAGAAACTCAGTTCTTTCACGCCTTGCTTTGACGTATAACAAGCATTTTGGACACATCGACATCTTTGGAAAATCTAAAATTACATTTAAAAAGGATATCACTAAAGCAATTAAGAATGTAACAACATAACTTCAATATGTCTCTATTTTATTCTTTCAGTAGTATATGTCGTTCTATTATTTATTTATTATATATACACGTGCTTATTTAATATGTACTTAAAGTTATCTATTTAATTTGAGTATTTTAACTTGTTGTTACACGTCATGCCTTGCTTGAACAATTATTATGCACAAGATTTGGATGTTTTAGGGCTTGTGGCTAAATATCACTTTAACATCTTCTTAAAATTTAACCTTGAGTTGCTTGTTAAGCTATTGCATAGATTCTATCGCGGGCCTTGAGCGCGGGGACTGAATCCAGAAATTCCGTAACGCAAAAAACCTCACGCTCCCCACTTCGACCGGCACTTCGAGGCGTTTGCCATTCGACGAAGTGGGTGCCGTTCAACTAAGTGGGTGCCGTTCGACGAAGTGGGTGCCGTTCGACGAGGCAGGTGCCGTTCGACAAGTTGGGTGCTGTTTGACGAGTGGGGTGCTGTTTGATGAGGTGGGTGCTGTTCGACGAGGTGTGTGCCGTTTGATGAGGTGGGTGCCGTTCGACGAGGTGGATGCCGTTTGACGAGTGGGGTGCTGTTTAACGAGGTGGGTGCTGTTTGACGAGAGGGGTGCTGTTTTTCGAGGTGGGTGCTGTTTGACGAGAGGGATGCTGTTTTTTATTTATTTATTTATTTATTTATTCATTCATTCATTCATTCATTCATTCATTCATTCATTGATTCATTCATTCATTCATTCATTCATTCATTCATTCATTCATTCATTCATTCATTTATTTATTTACTTATTTATTTATTTATGAATTACGCAATAATATGACTATACTTAGGAGCTATGAACAAAATAAAAAGTGGGAAAATAATCGGCAATTTCATACTTTAACCCCTATTATAATTGCATAAGTTGATAAAAAATGCTATGCAATAGCTTTACCGCGGCAGTCTCCGAGTGTTTTTTTTTTGTTATATGGTTATATTTTACTCATACTGTGGGTACTTACTTCCAACAACATTTGTACTTTTAGTAATTTTGGGAAACCTGTTATTGGCCATACCATTTGCATTCTACATGTTTATTTAAAATTTACTGTATACGCTGTTGGTTTTTTCAATAAATAAAAATAAAAAAATAAAAATAAAATTGATGGATCTGCCTCTATTTTTCTACCTTGGATCGAATACCTCATCGAGGTCATACCATAACTATTAACTATCTTGCGTATTCTGATTAAATGAATATGAGTGTTTTTTCCAGCATAAACGCCACCGTCGCGATTCAAGAACGAAGTCCAAGAAGAAGAAGAACAAAGTCGTAGAAGAAGTGAGTCCGGTGGACGCTGAGAAGACTAAGGCCTCCCGCGCTGGTCTCACGGTCCTCGAGCTGCTGGAGCTGCAGGCGCGGGCCAGAGCTATCAGGGCTCAGCTTCAGCAGGAGCAAGCCGCCAGTGAGTATAAGTAGACAGACAAACGGACAGACCAGTTTGGTTCAGTAAATAAATAAATAAATGTAGGCACCACATACATTTCATATTTTGGAAATCAGAAACAACGAAGGTACCACAAACACTCAGACCCGTGAAAATGTAGAAAAACACTTTTTTTCCTACATTGACCCGACCCGTCCGGGAATCGAACCCGAGACCTCGGAGCGGGCGACACCTTGAAAACCGGTGTATACGCCGCTCTGCCTCGGAGGTTGTCAAAAATATAAGAAAACCTTATCGCGTCGCACGTACCTTGCGTTGGGGTCCCGCTGAAAATCTGCGTCGTGATGTCTACGCCTGTCCCTGTCACGACTAATGCTGAGCGGGAACCTTTTTGACACTTTTATTTAAGCTTAGTTTTTAAACAATGTCCTGTGTTCCGTTCTTGTATTATCTGTGTCAAATAAATAATTCTTTCTTTCTTTCTTTAAAAAACCTCAACGAGTTTCACCACCTCACATGGCATCTCATGTTGTCGCTTTCGCTTCGCTCCTAGTGCTTGCTCACTCAGTGTCGGTGCGTGTAGTGTGGTGTTGGTGCCTAGACTGTAGTCAACGAAAGGAAATTATTCGCATAATAATTTTTAAAATTCATATTTTTCGCAAAGAAACGCCTGATTAATTTTATTTAGAGATCTTATCTTATTTTCTTAACCATACCGGCGCGCATCTTGAAAAGTGTTTAAAATGACATATAATTTACAACGACCCTTGTATTTTTCAATAAAATAGAAAAGCTTTCCTTGTTCTTTCCTTAGCCATTTTCAACGCTAATCTTAAAATAATAGTTAGTTAGACTCTGAAACAAAAGAAAACCATGCATGGTGAAAATTAATATACCCGCCGAATTGAGCACTTCCTCATTTTCTCGTTGGATAAAAACAGTTTTTAACTAAAAAATATTTTTCTCTATTCTTCCCAAAGAGCAGGCAGCTGCACCTGCGAGGGTGTCCGGCACCCACTCTTCAGACAACGAAGTGGAGATAAAGGAGGAACCAGCCGAGGTGGTGGAAATCAGCAGTGAGGATGAGAAGCCCAAGATTGAAGACCTGAGGGGTGAGAGGAAACACTTTATAATGTATACACAAACAGAACGAATTTATACAAAAATATATAAATGGCTGTGTCTACTTGTAAATTCAATTTAACAGCTTTTCCTTGGAGGTTATACCCGAAAAAGTTGATGATTCTTTGCTGGCTTACAGCATAAAAACTCTTTGTATGTCAATCGTTTAGACCACTTGTGGTCTTAAGTCCCATGTAAGGTTGTCGAAATTATTATTTGAGGAATTGTATTTTCAGTAAACACCAGCATTTTTTTCTGACTTCGCTGTCTGTCCGTCTGTCCGTCTTCCTGTCACCAGGCTGTATCTCAAGGGCCACGATAGCTAGACAGTTGAAATTTTCACAAATTATGTATTTCTGTTGCCGCAATAACAACAAATACTAAAAACAAAATAAAATAAATATTTAAGGGGGGGCTCCCATACAATAAACCCGTTTTTTTGGCCTTTATGGTATGGAACCCTTCGTGCGTGAGTCCGACTCGCACTTGGCTGATTTGTTTAAATTATAGCTTTGTTTTTAAAAACTCAAAAAAAGGTACCTTATGAATAATTGACGTTTATGCTTCCAGAAAAAACTACGAGCAAACCAGCAGAGCCTCAAAAACCCCCGGATGACGCTCCAGAGACGCAGGCCGTCGCCAAAAGAATTAACGACCTTGTCATCACTGTGCCTCAAGTCAAAAAGTCGAGAAAGATCAAATTAAACCGCTCCAAGATAACTGTTTCCGTTGATAACAATGAAACTACGGGAAACCATGTCGTAGCAGCAAATGTAACTAAAAATGTAGTAGAAACAAAAAAACAATCTAAAAGTACAGAAGCGAATGAGAAAAGTAAAGACAAAGAAGCTAAACTTAAAGAGAAAGTGAGCAAAACTAAAGATAAGAAGAAAAAGTCAAAGAAAGTTGATCAAAACCAAGATAGTGATCACGATGAGATAACATTGCAGTTGTCAGATACAGAGAAAATGGATTTGTTAGAAGATCTAGATAGAAAGAACTTTGAAAAGCTATCTAGTTCCGATTCAGAAGATTCTGAAAGTAGCAGCTCAGACAGTGATTCTCATAAAAGCAATTTGCCTATGAAAAGTCAGTTAAAACAAAATAAAGACATTATTAATGATAAGGAAATAACTGAAGTATCTAATAAAGTCGAAGTTATTAATGAAAACCATACAACAAGTAGCAATGATGTGGAAATGATAGTTGAAGAATCAATGGAAAAGAAATCTCCAACCAAACCAACTGAGCAAGAATGTTTAAATACTCCACATAACGTAAGTGAACAGACGCATAAAAATGATAATAAATTAGTAGAAACTCATTGCAGTAAAAAAATATGTGACGAAAATTCAATAACAAATGATAATTTAGAAATAACTTCAATAAATGACATTCCTATTGTAGAGGACAAACAGAAAGATGATTCTGCAAGCGTAACTAGATCTCCAGTCTCTCAAGAAACCGATTTAATACATAATTCTGTAGAAACAAATACTGGCAATAAGAAAGATTCTCCAAAAAATGATTCTAAAAGTAATGCTGGCTCTCCCACTGAAGATGCACAGCCTACACAAGATATTTTAGTTGATAATGTAGAAAAACAAAATTCAATAGTCTCAATAAATTCAAGTTCTGCAGACCAAACTGTAATAATAAATCAAACTGTTCAAGTTGAAACTATTGACAATAGTAGTCAAGAAAGTGCCAATGAAAAAGATAACGACAAAGAATTGTCAGACGGTGAATTATCTGACAAAGAAAGTTCTGAAATCGAAGCGGTAGAAGTTAAGGCAGAAATCGTCTGTATATCAGACGATGAAACGGATAAGAAATCCCAAAAAAAGAAAAAGAAAAAAGAAAAAAAGAGTAAAACCAAAAAGTCAAAGAAATCGAAGCAGGATTTTCGGGAGGGCGATGATCAAAACTTTTATAAAGAAACAGATACGAATTGTTTGAAAAATACAGACGCTGTAAAAGTTGATGAATCAATATCTTTAGAGGATAATGACTACGATGATGTGTATGAAATCTTAGAACTGTCAGATGATTCATCATGTTACGAAGTCGAAGGAACAGTATTATCTAAGGAACCAACGGCGAAAGAGATAGAAGATCTGTCAGCTAAAATTGACGAGATAGAAAGAGAAGACGTAGTTACTGAAGAAGAGATCAGAGAACACGAACGACGTAATGAACAATTAGAGAATTTAGAAGAACTGGAAAATATATCTTGGAAAGACAGATATTTGGACAGTAAGAAAGTTAAGAAAGTGCTGAGCACTTCTAGCATATTTAACGCATTGAGAAAGAAAAACAGGGAGTTGAAAAAGAAGATAGAAGAATCTAAGAAGATTGAAGAAATTGCAGTTAAAAAAATAGTTGTAGAGAAGACAGTACGCATCGAAGAAGGTTCAATAGAACAGTATAATACACTCGAAGGGTTGACGAGATACGTCGATCCAGTCCTTGAAGCAACAAAAACTACTGACGGTGATGTAGGAAAAGAGAAAAACAATGAAGAAGTCGCGAAAAATGGAGAAAACGCTCAAAATGAAGAAATTACCAATAATGGAGAAAGTATTCAAACCGATACGCCTCCAGTGACAAAAGAAATAAGGAAAGATGCTAAACAGCTGCTGAAAATGTATAAAAGGTTGATGAAATATAACGATATGAATAGACAAAAAGATCCAAATAAACGGAAAGATCCAAATAAAAAGAAGAAAAGTAAAAAGAAAAATAATAATGACGGAAATGTAACGACTTAGGTTAGGTTTCAGTAATCTTAAACTCTTGTATTATATGATACCATGGTAAAATAAGTTTATACATCGACATTTATATTGTATTATCTTGTACTTTTACTTCATAGAGTCAAACCTAATAACATAACCTTCGAATAATATATTTCTGACACTTAAGTTAAACCATAGACTAAGGGCCTGTTTCACAATCGCTGAGTAAAGTTCTGGGTAAAGTTCGACCCTATCTGCTCAGTAAACTATTTTTCACGTTTCACAATCCCTGAGTAGGGTTAATCACAACTTTATCTGCTCGTTAAGTTAATCACCGGATGCACTGCCAAGTAGCCTTTTACTTGACAAGTAAATTTAAAAAGATAACCTCAAATACGTCATTTCCAAATTTTCATCAACAACAAGTTATTTTATTATCTAAATGGACAGTTTTACAGTCATTGTAAAATGTAATTATATCGTTGAGTAACTACTTAAGCTTTTACTTAATGATTGTGAAACAGACCCAATGTAAATATTTAACCACATGAGTAGTGGGAATATTTATTCATGTGATTTAACTATTGTATACAGGATGAAATTTTAACCACTTTCCAAAATTTTTATATGTGTTCAGTATCGTATTAAGAGCCTATTTATAATGTAAAAAATGTAAATCAAGTTGTCACCCGAAAATATTTTGCGCGATATAGTTATCAATTTTTACGGTCCTAGACCTGTTAAGGTATAAAGGGAAAATCAAAAACTAAATAGTATTGTAATGAATGAATAAGATGCAAATCGCGTAAAAAAGGGTTACTAGGATGCCGTATCAAAAATTTTAGATTTTTGGTGGACATTTTCTAAGTTCTTTAAATTTTTGTACTGGGCTATACCAAAAGAAAAAATACGTCATTTGATTTTTGCCTCGTAGATTGTTATATTAAAACTTGGAAAGTGGTTAAAATTTCACCCTGTATAGTTAAAACAATAAGAGGAAGGTACGGTTGTATTAGGTACGGTACGTTCGCAAATTCGATTTCTGGACACAAGAGTTACGCAAACTAACAATGAACTAGCTCATTTATTTATAGTATTTTCTAAATCTATGGTCATACTTCATAACTAGCCTACTTGCAGATAGAAATATAAGACAAAAGAGTTTACACACAGTTTATTTTGCAAATTGTGGCTAGTAGGTACGGCTTAATCATCCTCTTGAAATAAAAAGCCCCATGACCAACAATAGACTGATGCATGTACCTTTGATGATGAAGTAATTTCCCGGGTCACATATGGTTGGCTTACACATTATTATGGCCCCCCACATGGTATTTTGAGTATTAAAGCACAATGCTTTGTGGAAATCAGAAACAACGAAGGTACCACAAACACCCAGACCCAAGAAAATATGGACAAATACTCCCTTTTTCGTTTTTTCCGTCCCATGACCATCCAAGTCGAAACCGGTACAAGGCATTGTGAGCAGGTGGGTGGATACGCCACTCAATCAGGGAGACAAATTGTGAAAATGATGTTTTGTTCAATCATGCTGTATGGCGTGGTATGGCTTTGCTCCATGCCATTTTCTTAAATTAAAAACATTGAATAATGGATACAACCAACAACGTCTGTTTTTTTTTGCTCGGGTTGCGAGTGTGGTTACTACACGTGCTATTGAATACATTTTCTCAAATTTTGTGTTGTGCAGTGCTTTGTTTCCGCTTTTTTTTTTTGTAAAATATCTGAGCCTAATTTCCACTTAAACAAGGGTCATAGTGTACTACTTAACTCCTGGTAAGTTTAGTAATTATGGATCCTATACCTCCTGACCCTCCGGATCCTCCGGATCCTCCGGATCGCACCCCATCCCCTATGGAGCTGTCCTTGCCCGTGTTCTCCCAATCGGCGACTAAACGCCGTCTTGAGACTGACGTCTCCTCCGAACCAGCTAAAAGGTCTGTTTCCGATCACCCGACATCTCCGGGTGCTACTATTGGTAGCAACAACAGCCAACCAATGTACACTCACCCATCTATTGTGATTGCTCCCAAATCATACAGCGACATGGATAAAGGCCCCTTTATAGTTCATGTGTCACGCATTGAATCGGATCCCTCTGCTCCTACATATATTCAACCCATTAGATTTGGCAGGTTCCTGGTGACCAATAAAATCCCAAATGTTGTCCTGGATGGAGTTAAGAAAATTGGCAGGAATAGAATCTCCGTTGAATTTAGTTCCTCTGAAGCAGCTAATAAATTCATTAACAACGAACTCCTACCAACGTATAAATATGTGGCTACGATCCCAACATACAATGTGACCCGTATTGGTTTAATCAAAGGTATCCCTACAGACTGGACGATGGAGGAATTAGCAGATTCACTAACAGCTCCTGCTGGCTGTGGAATTATTTTAAAGGCTAGACGCCTAAACAGAAAACAAATAACGGACAACAAAACATCCTGGGTCCCTACTCAATCAGTTGTGGTTACATTTAAAGGTCAGGTCCTTCCTGAAAGAGTATTTGTTTATCACACATCCATCCCTGTTGAGACATACCAACTCCCAACCATACAGTGTATGAACTGCTGTAGATTTGGACATGTAAAAGCTCAATGCCGTTCCAAACCTAGATGCTTCCGTTGTGCCCAACCCCACTCTGCAGATAGCTGTAAAGTCGAAGAGGACAAGTCGACTTGTCTCCATTGCTCGGGCCATCACTATGCCCTGAATAGGTCATGCCCTGAGCACTCGAGACAAAAATCTATTAAATTGATGATGTCCCAGGATAATGTCTCATATGAGAAAGCATCCTCATTTTATCCAGCAGTGCGCAGATCCTACGCTGACATAACGAAATCCCCCTCTTCTCAACCATCTATCTCATCTCTCCTCTCTTAAACCCCAACTCAACATTCTCAGTCCTCAATTTCCTATAGGAAAACAATCTCCCGCACTCCTACTCGTTCTTCTACTCCATTGGGAAAGAGTTATGACCGACAGGCTCTCCAGGCCATAGTTGGTGATTGTCGCTCCTCTCTCCCAAATGGTTGTGCTTTAAACCCCACTCCCTCCACTCCTGTCCCCTCTGAGGATAGTAATTATCTTATGGAACTTATCCTGTCCCTTGTCCTTCGTATTGTCTCCGGTCAAAATGACCGCATACCGTCCAACGTTGCAGAGAAACTTGCCCAGATCTCTAATCTTGCTTTATCAAAATCTTATAATGACATCAACGGTAGTTCAGTGGAACTGCCAAAGCATTAGATCTAAAAAACACGAACTAATTTCTATTATTAATAAATATTCCCCATTTCTCTTAGCTGTCTCGGAGACGTGGTTAGTTCCTGATTCACTTTTTCGTGTCTCGGGCTACTCATGCCTCCGAGATGATAGAATCGATGGTTACGGTGGTAGTGCCCTTCTTGTAAGGCGTTCCCTCCGTTATTCTCAGATCCCTCTTCCTCGTCACAGTCAAGACATTCATGTCGTGGCAGTGCGTGTGTTTGATATCTCTATAGTTTCTGTATATATCCCCTATCCTAATGCATCTTCACTCAATGAATTGAAATCCGCCATTTCTTCTCTACCTTCTCCAATCCTCGTGTTAGGTGACTTCAACTCACATCATACTTTTTGGGGCTCTTACAGGATAGACCCTCCTGGATTACTGCTTATGGATCTTTTGGATGACCTTAACCTTTGTATCCTAAACGATGGCCGTCCAACGAGAAGGTGTGCTCCAACTCAAAACTCAGCTTCCGCAGTGGACTTATCTTTTTGCACCCCAAATTTATCCTCTCTTTTTACTTGGAATGTCCTTGACTCTACTTTTGGCAGCCATCATTTCCCCATTATTATAAATTTACCTGATAAAACACCCTCACTTTCTCGTCCCCCTCCTCTTTTAAAATACAGACTGTGTAACGCTGACTGGACTTCCTTTGCCTCTTCAATCGAAGATAAACTAAACTCATTTCCAGATATTAATGACCTAAATCCCTTTATTGCTTATTCTGTTTTGATTGAAACCTTAAAATCATCAGCGGATTCTCATATTCCCATTAAAAAGAAACATCATAAGATTTCCTCTCCCTGGTGGGATGCTGAGTGTACCGCCAGGGTTCAGAAACGCAAGGAGGCCGAAAAAAAATACAACCAAGCAATGACCATGGAGAACTACATCAACTATAAAAGGACTGCTGCTCAGGCGAGGAAGTTCTTATTAAAAAAGAAAAAAATCAGTTGGATGAAATTTTGTGAGAACATATCCCCAAGAACTTCCTCTTCAAAGGTTTGGAAGCAGATCAAAAGATACCGCCAGTCTCTCGTTCCCTTAAATGCCCCGGCAAATGACCCTTCAACCTGGCTAAATAATTTTATTGATAAATTAGCTCCCCCATTTGTCCCTTCTACTGATTGCTTTCCTTCCTCTTCTCTTGCTTTACCTTCATCTAATAGTTTAGATAATCCCTTCTCTTATGAAGAACTTGAATTGGCACTAAATGGTTTGGTTGACTCATCCCCTGGTGCTGATGGCATTCCCTATTCGTTCATCATAAAATCACAGAAAAAAGCTAAGTTGCTCTATCTAAACCTGTTAAATGCCTTTTTTGATCAAGGAATCCTTCCAGACCCCTGGAAACAACAGTTGGTAATTCCCCTTCTGAAACCGGGAAAAGATCCTTCAGATCATAACTCGTACCGCCCCATAGCCCTTTCTTCTGTCCTCCTTAAAATACTGGAGCATATTATTAAAAACCGACTTGAATTTTTTATGGAGTCAAAATCAATTTTGAGCGATTCACAATTTGGTTTCCGCAAGGGTCTGAGCACGTTGGATAGTTTGAGCATCCTGACGACAGATATTCGGCTGGCGTTCAAAAAACAAGAATTCCTTGTAGGACTATTCTTAGACATATCCTCTGCTTATGACAATGTCCTTCTTCCAGTGCTCAGGTATAAATTGCTTCATCTGAGTGTCTCCGAGAAGTTGGTACATTTCATCTGCAACATGCTGATGTGTAGATCCATATCTGTAAAAAATCAGGATTCTGTTATCCCTCCCCGTTTGATTTGGAAAGGATTACCTCAGGGCTCAGTTCTAAGCCCTCTACTCTACAACATCTACACTCACGACCTTGATAAAACTGTTAACTCTTTTTGTAATATCCTTCAATACGCTGATGATATAGCTCTTTACTTTTCTTCTAAATCCCTTTCAGATTGTTCTTCTCGTCTAAATTCTGCCCTACAATACCTTGGCGACTGGTTGTCAGATCACGGTTTCTCTATATCCGTCGCAAAATGTAACTGTGTCACCTTCACTCGCAAACGAATCGTCCCAGATCCACAAATCTCATTCAACGGAGATTCTATCCCATGTAGGAAGGATTTTTGGGACTAACGTTGGACTCGAAATTGACGGGGATTCCGCATTTTAACATCATTCTTGGCAAAACTGAAAAAGGGTTGAATATTCTACGTGCTCTCTCAGGTACTTGGTGGGGAGCCCATCCTTATTCCCAAAAGTTATTATATAATGCTATAATACGAAGCCACTTTGACTATGCATCTTTCCTTTTAGACCCAGGTAGTAAAGCTGTTCTAGATAAACTTACTAAAACCCAGTCTAAATGCTTACGTATCATATTGGGAGCAATGAAATCCTCGCCTATTAACGCTCTTCAAATCGACGGTGTGGATCTTCCCCTCTATCTGCGTAGGCAATATCTCAGCGATCGGTATTTTGTGAAGGTTGCTCAAAATTCTCATCACCCCTTATTGCGAAAACTAGACCTCCTTTCATCACTAAGTAGTTCCTCTGATTCTCAAAATAATCCATGCATCCTCCATAGTTTCCATAAATTTAATCGCCTTCCTTCTCCTATTGCTATATTCCCTCGAAACCCCCTTTACTCAAACAGCTTTGAATCACTAATTTTCTTGATTTTGGCATCTCTAAAAATTCCTGCTCAGCCCCTCAAGAATTTAGAAATATCATCTCTGAACACTGGCAAGACTGGCTATGCATATATACAGATGCTTCCAAATTGGCTGAGGATAGTTGCGCCGGTTCCGCGGTTTGGATCCCTAAATATAGAATCTCTCTGAGCTTTAAATGTCCCCCAGGAACATCCATCTTCACAGGAGAATCAATTGCTATTTTAGAAGCTATTCTCTACGCCACTTCTCACTGTTTAAATAACTCTTTAATTCTCACTGATTCTCTAAGCTGTCTTCAATCCATTTTAGCCAATCCTTTTAAGACAAAAATTAAATTCCCTACTATTCTTAAAATCAGAGAAGCTATGTTTACTTGCAAACAGAAGGGTCTCAACATAGTTCTTGCGTGGGTTCCCAGTCATATGGGAATTCCCGGTAATGAATCAGTTGACTCATGTGCGAAAAATGCGATTTCTACTGGTTCCTGATCATTACAAACTATTCTCCCATGACGTTTCTTGCCTTTCGCGGACTCATCTATACACATCGTGGAATAGTCATTGGGAGAATTCGAAAGTAAAGTAAAGTAAAGTAAAAATTATTTATTTGCAAGAATACAGTTCAATACATCAGATCATAATGATGTTAATATCCTAAGTCCTGTGCATCCAGCCAAACAATAGCGTGCAAATATATAGTAAATCTTAACAACTCACAACAACAATTTAATAATTTTAAAAACGAAAAACTCGAAACAATTACAGTAATATATTTGAGAAATTGTCACATTTTATTTTTATATTCAAGAAATTCTTTGACATTATAAAAGCAGTGATACAGTAACCATTTTGTCAATTTATTTCTGAATATATTTAAGTCATGGATTAATTTCAAGTCATCTGGTAATTTATTAAACAACACAATACACATATTAAAAATATTTTTATTGTATATTTGTTTATGACAAGGAGGATGGTACAATCTGTTCATAACTCTTGCCCTAGTTGGCCTCGAATTTACTTCTGATCGCTTTTTCCAATATTTTGGATGGGAGAATACAAACAAACAAACGTTTCTGATATACAACGATGGCAAAGGCAAAATACCAAGTTTATTGAACAAAGGTTTACAGCTGTCATCAAATTTAGCACTGCAAATTGCTCGTATACACTTTTTCTGTAGTACAAAAGCCCGGTCAACGTCCACTGAGTTTCCCCATAGTATCAAGCCGTAACTAAGAACAGCTGATACATAGCCGTGATACGCTGTTAGAGCTGCCTCGACAGAAACTGTTTGTCTCAGTTTACGCAACGCAAAAACAAATCGGTTTAACTTATTGCACACTTGCTCTATATGCTCCTTCCAATTTAAATGCTTATCAATAGTGATTCCAAGGAATTTATGATGGTTTACTAGATCTACTGTATTATTTTCAAATTCTATTTGAAGCGGTCGGGGCCGAGAGTTGTATGAATGAAATTGAATTTGTTTACATTTATTAATATTAATTTGCAAGTTGTTATTTTTCATCCATTTTATTATATCCCTAAGAGCTTCATTCACATCTTTTTCAAAGTTATCCTTATCGTCACATTTAATTATTAAAGTGGTATCATCTGCGAAAAGAACTGTTTCGTGCCTGATGGCTTTAGGAAGGTCATTAATATACAGTAAAAACAGAAGGGGACCAAGTACGCTCCCTTGAGGAACACCGTTTTTATAAGGTTTTAGTTCAGACTAAAAAGTATGTTTTGTGAGAGTATTACGCGTCTTAACAATTTTTGATATTTCTAAATATTGTTTTCGGTTTTCCCAATGATATTTAAAAAGTAATAGATATGTTACATGCACTCTCAATATGCGTCCCTAAAACGTCACAATTGTGACGTCTTTTCAAATCCATGAAAGAGAAAGTAATTGTTCTTTTCACGAGTACGACAAGGACAAAATAAGAATTACGCATGTGTGCAGTTGTTCGCAAGCGGCACAGATATTTCGATAGTTTTGTAAGGGCATAACCTATCTATACTTTTTAAATATCATTGGGTTTTCCAGAAAACTTTCCACCCAGTCCAGAGCCGTTCCCCCTAATGCCATATACACGTAGTTTATTTAAAAGTTGAGAATGATGAACAAAATCAAAGGCCTTAGTCATGTCCAGAAATATGGACACCAGAGGCACTCTCCTATTCAAGCTGTCAGTAACAATTCGCAAAAAGTCAAAGCATGCAAGAGTCGTTGAGCTACCTTTTCGAAAACCATATTGTTGTGGGTGAAGAATATTGTATTTGAATAAAAAGTCAGTGACCCGACTTAGATATGCCTTTTCAAAGATTTTAGAAAGGACTGGGACCAATGTTATTGGCCTATAATTATTAGGACCAAGTTTATTCCCTTTTTTATAGAGTGGTTTAACTATCGAAACTTTTAGTCTCTCTGGAAAAATACCTTCTACAAAAGAAAGGTTAATTACGTGAGCTAACACATGGCTTACTTGTGAAGCAACATTCTTTAAAATCCTTGTCTTAATACTGTCATAGCCACAAGATTTGCAGTTTTTTAGTGACATTATGACATTGAATATTTCTCTTTCATTTACAGGTCTTAAGAATATCGTATGTGCATTACAATTGTCAATTAAAGATGTCATATTATTAGGTATACAAGGGTTAGGAAACTCAAGGGTATTGGTAGATACTATGCAGACATTCAGCATACCATCCCTCCTAAACCATGGTTTTTTAAACACCCCAATCTGCATAAGAAGATAGTATCCATCATATGTCGGCTTCGTATAGGCCATTCATGCACCCCAGTCCATTTAGCGAAAATCCGAATCAGGGACAGTTCCATATGTGAGTGTGGTCTCGATGAAGGTACAACCAATCATATCCTATTTAATTGTCCTAAAATCGGTTCTTCTTTGTTTGATTTTCTTCCTAAAAATTTCCCTCTCCCAACTAATATTAAATGTATTCTTTACTCTATTAACTCTACTCTTTTGAAATCACTATCAAAATTTATTAAAGCTAACAATATTAAACTGTAATATATCTTTCATAGTGACAAATAAAAATGGAATACCCTTCATTTTGATTTGCCACGGTTTCAAAATCTTTGTTTTAAGTGGATAAGTCTGTTTATTTATTGTTCATTTTAGAATATTATTATTTTCCGTGTAAAAGCTGCACACGTGATACTGGCGGAACAGTGCAATCAACACAAGTTCATCGCCATTAAATAAAAAGAAGAAGAAGAAGAAGAACATTAAATAATGTCATCAACTGTCAGACAAGTAGAGTGAGTTTTTGGCGGGAGTTCGTGAGATACGTTTGGAGTCTATTTATTTTATCGAATTTTTATTGTTTATAGTGATTTTTGGGTCGTAAAAGTGGTGTTATTTTGCGCAACAAAGTGTCGTGCGAGTGAACAATATACAGTTCGGTGAAATAACATGGTGTATGGCATGGGTCGTAACCAAGAAACAAGTAATCACTGACGGGACTTTGTTTCTTAGTTTTTTTACTGTGATAAAGTGGTGGCATTGTTATAATCATGTGTTAGTAAGCAGGATAAATCAAATAAAAGTGTGAAACAAGGAAAGGCGGTTCTATTTTATTCGGATCCACTTTCTTGCGTAAAACTCCTGTAACCATTGAAATGTTAAAACCAAAGTTATTATGTGTTAGTTGGTATGTACTCGTATTTATGATATTTTATTTTTAAATTTGGAATTCACACTAAGTTAATCTTCACATGGCAGCATGGTCTCTTATCTGGTTCCGAAAGGAACAAAAAAAGTCAGTCAACTGTCGACTTGACAATGTCAAGTCAAGTTTAGCTAAAAAAGCGACGCTTTTCGTTCTGTGTTTCACGAGAAAGAAAATTATTATAATCAATAAATTTGTTTAAAGTTATTTAATTATTGTTTTAATTAAGGTTGTGCTTGCTAATTGGAAGCTGTGATAATTCAATATGGACGACTTGTGCACTGCGTGCCTATGCACGGGCCGAAATTTATATTTCATCGGTGAGACGGGGTCTTACCATTTGTATTCACAAATATTGAATGAAATACCTGTAAGTACCACAATTAGTATATTTGAAAATGTTCCTGAACTAATTAACGCTTGTTACCAGTCGAAGGATTTAATTATAAATAGCAATGAAGTCGGATTTATGGTCGCTTTATACGACTTTTTCTACCAAGATTTCTTTGTTTCCTTTTTTTCTCGTCTTCTTATTGTTCTTCTCTGAAGTTTCTATTTGATTCCAATCTGCTACTTTGTCCACTTAAAAAAAACTTAAGCTATCATTTAAAATTATCTATTTGTAAAGATTGAAATAGCTTTCCAATGTCTTTCATGTTTTGTAAAGATGGTTAAGGCATCAGGCTGTTATTTTTTTAGCCTCAGGAAAATTATCACAAAAAGTAGCATGGGTATTCTAGTAAACAAAACTAAAACAGGATGTTACTCAAATATTACATAAACATAAGATTATTGGTTTTAATTTCGAATCTTTTTAGACGGTCACAAGGTAAAGTGCTGAGGTAGTTAACTACCTTGCTAACCCATTAAAATAGCAT
Source organism: Anania crocealis (assembly GCA_949315895.1). Taxonomy (NCBI): domain Eukaryota; kingdom Metazoa; phylum Arthropoda; class Insecta; order Lepidoptera; family Crambidae; genus Anania; species Anania crocealis. The sequence goes on from OX438876.1 coordinate 1,471,725, forward strand.
CGGCATTGGAGTAGGGATGGATAGATAAAATCTTTATTTGCATGGCAACAGGAAAATAAAAGCACACAAGTAGTTCATAAATAAAATTATGTTCCTATTGGAGGTCAAGTAAAGCTGATTTCGCACGCTACGGCTAGGTAGTAGTCGCTCTAAGCTCCATGTGGTAAGGGGAGGCATAAAATCAGTCATCATCTCAGACAACAACATCCTTGTCTATCAAACAATGTGTTGAGTAAAGCATGTTGTTGTATTATCTTGCTGGCCAAATAATAATGTTGTGGCGTGATTTTTGGCAGATACACAATAAGACAAGTTGCTTATGTTTTCATTACTGAATACTTTCATCATTGTTCACATTACAAGAATTTTAGCCTTATTTATATTACTAACAAAGTCTTTGTGTGCTGGCCAATTGATATAAATGCTGTGTTTTTTTAAATGGATTGAAATAAAAGTGAATTTTCTTATTTATTTACTAAACTAGCTGTTGCCCGCGACTTCGTACGCGTTAATTTCTGTTATTATGATCGCGACTTTTTTTGAAACATTTTCCACTGATGCTTCGCTCCTATTGGTTGCAGTGTGATGTTTAATAGCCTAAAGCCTTCCTCAATAAATGGACTATCCAACACAAAAAGAATTTTTCAAATCGGACCAGTACTTCCTGAGATTAGCGCGTTCAAACAAACAAACAAACAAACTCTTCAGCTTTATAATATTAGTATAGATAAATGAACTGCTGCATTGGCTGTGACATCCTTAAATCTTGAATTTGAAACTTTCCCACGCGAATATATAGCAGTTAACCTATTCAAATGCGATATTACAGAGTATTGACTATCTATGAGTCAAGTTTCATTTAAATTTGATCAATTCTAGTGTGATTGAGTGACTTTTGCATTTACGTAACACCTTGACACGATCAATTCTTGTATATTGTATTATGAATCTTGGAAATGGCTTCAACTTTTTGGATTTCTACAAGACACATGCTTTAAATCAGTGTTTCCCAAACATTGTTCTGCCATGGTCTGGTAATTTTCACACTGCCCCTTTGTGACTCACTTTTTAAACCAAACTGGTTCCACTAAGTAAAGTAATACACATTTATTAATGTCAAAAATACTTTATTAATACTATTATTTAATAACTAAACGCTGCCTATGTTTTACTACAGAATTCAAGTTCCCATAAATGACGAAAGTTTAAGAAGAATATTTATGCGTGTGTATGTGGTGTATATGCCGTGTGGTGTATATGCCGTGTAGTGCCGGCACATAAAAAGAATAGCACTACCCCCTCTCTTCCCGTGGGTGTCGTAAGAGCCGACAGAGGGAAAACTGCCATCAGGAGATGGGCAGCAGCGTCTCCTAGAAGCAGCAGGCCATACTGCGATCGCCAACCCGCCTGCCAAGCGTGGCGATTATGGCAAACCCCCCCAAATATGAATACACCGCAAAAAATTCGGCCCCCAGTCCCTGGCGGCCCCGCTAGTCCTAGCTATGGCAGCGGCTATGGTAACGGCGGGGCAGGGGGTGCTAAGAATCCCCGGGTAAGATCCGGCTGCCAACAACGACGACTCGACCTGGCAACATATAACACGCGCACACTGAGGCTTGACGCGAAGCTCGTAGAGTTGGAAGAAGCAATTGGTAAGTTACATTGGGATATCATTGGGCTATCTGAAGTCCGAAGAGAGGGAGAGGACTCGATAACCCTGCAATCCGGTAACTTACTATATTACCGGGAGGGCGACCAACAGTCCCTAGGTGGTGTCGGGTTCATCGTCCACAAGTCCCTTGTCAACAACGTGATTACTATCGAAAGTGTTTCGAGCAGGGAAGCGTACCTGATACTCAGAATATCGAAACGATAATCGCTGAATGTCATTCAGGTTTACGCTCCGACCTCGAAACACGACGATGTCGAAGTGGAGGCTATGTATGAGGAGATCTCTAAAGCCATGCATAGCTTTAAAACCCACTACACGGTTGTGATGGGGGATTTCAATGCGAAGTTGGGGCAACGTTGCGGTAATGAGTTGAGAATAGGGAAATTTGGATTTGGCAACGGAACAAAAGTGGTCAGATGCTGGCAGACTTCATGGAGAGGGAGAACCTCTTTATGATGAACTCCTTCTTCAAGAAGCCCGTAAGCCGCAAATGGACCTGGATCAGCCCGGACGGTAAAGTCAAAAATGAGATCGATTTTATCATGTCAACGAAGAAGCACATATTCGATGATGTCGCTGTGATCAACGCTGTTAAGACAGGAAGCGACCACCGCATGGTCAGAGGCACATTGAATATCGACGTAAAGCTTGAAAGAGCGCGACTGATAAAATCCACGCTCCGACCAATACCGGCTCAAATTCAAAACCCCGAGTGTTTTCAGCTCGAGCTTCAAAACCGTTTCGAAGCCCTTGAGACCAGCATCGATGTGGACGATCTATACAACATGGTGGTGGATACTGTCCGTACGGTAGGGTCTAAGTACTTTAAAACCCGCCGTCCCAAATCAAAGAAACTCTCCAGTCAGACTCTCCTACTCATGGATCAGAGAAACGAAATGAGGCTACAGAACTCAGCGGATGTCCATCGCTATCGGCAACTCAATAGACAGATATCGAAGTCTTTGAAGAGCGACCTTCGTCAATTTAATACCCGACGTATTAAAGAGGCCATTGAGCGGAACAAAGGCTCCAAAGTGTTCGCCAGAGATCTGTCTATTGGGCAAAGCCAATTGACGAGGCTGAAAACTGAGACAGGTAGCATCATTACGTCAACACCTGAAATCCTGAGGGAGATTGAGAGTTTCTATAGACAGTTATACTCCACGAAAACACCTGTTGAAAGCAAGGCTAAAGACCCTAGAGCCAAGCTTACCCGACACTATTCTGAAGATATCCCGGACATCAGCCTGTGCGAGATTAGAATGGCTCTCAAGCAGCTTAAAAACAACAAGGCGGCGGGTGATGACGGAATCACAACAGAGCTTCTTAGAGCGGGCGGTAAGCCGGTACTTAAGGTCCTCCAGAAGCTCTTTAATTCTGTCATACTCGAGGGCAAAACGCCAATGGCATGGGGCAGAGGCGATGTGATGCTGTTCTTCAAGAAGGGTGACAAAACTCTCTTGAAGAACTACAGACCCATCTCGCTTCTGAGCCATATCTATAAGTTGTTTTCGAGAGTCGTTACTAATCGTCTCACTCGCAGGTTCGACGACTTCCAACCTCCCGAACAAGCCGGGTTCCGAAAAGGCTATAGTACCATAGACCACATTCATACGCTGCGGCAAGTTATACAGAAGACCGAAGAGTATAACTTGCCACTTTGCTTAGCGTTCGTGGACTATGAGAAAGCCTTATTATATATATATATATATATATATATTAATATATATATTAATATATATATTATACCAAAACGCCACCATGTCGGTCCGATTACAGAACCAGAGCTCTAATCCGATCCAACTACAGCGAGGTGTGAGACAGGGAGACGTTATTTCTCCGAAACTGTTTACAGCTGCGTTGGAGGATATTTTCAAGCTTCTGGACTGGAAAGGACGCGGCATCAACATTAATGGCGAATACCTAACACACCTGCGATTTGCCGATGATGTAGTTCTTATGGCTGAGACCTTGGAAGACCTGAACATTATGCTCGAAGATCTCGGTAATGCTTCTCAAAGAGTGGGTCTTAGGATGAACATGGACAAGACGAAAATCATGTTAAATGCCCATGTTGCACCCGCTCCAGTTAACGTTGGGAACATTGCACTCGAAGTTGTTGACCACTATGTTTACCTGGGACAGATAGTCCAGTTAGGTAAGTCCAACTTCGAGAAAGAGATTTCTCGTCGAATCCAGCTCGGATGGGCAGCGTTCGGGAAGCTCCGGCATATATTCGCGTCCGAAATACCTCAGTGTCTCAAGACGAAAGTCTTTGACCAGTGTGTGTTGCCAGTAATGACCTATGGGAGTGAGACGTGGTCGTTTACTATGGGTCTCATAAGAAGGCTCAAGATCACCCAGCGAGCAATGGAGAGAGCGATGCTTGGTATTTCCCTACTCGATCGAATCAGAAATGATGAGATCCGCAGGAGAACTAAAACAACCGACATCGCTCGAAGGATTGCATCGTTGAAGTGGCAGTGGGCGGGACACATAGCGCGGAGAACCGATGGCCGTTGGGGCGGAAAGGTTCTCGAATGGCGACCGCGTACCGGACGACGTTCCGTGGGCAGGCCCCCTACAAGATGGACCGACGATCTGATCAAGGTCGCGGGAAGCCGCTGGATGCGGACAGCACAGGACCGATCGTTGTGGAGATCCTTGGGGGAGGCCTATGCCCAGAAGTGGGCGTCGTTCGGCTGATATGATGATGATGATGATGATGTGGTGGGAATGTTGCGACCCAGTATGTATTTTATTTTGATGGCCCTGTACCGGGTTGCGACCCGGCAAATGCGAAACGCTGCTTTAAATTGTTAGGTACTCACTTTGGGATCAGATCACTTTATGCGATGTTGTCCACATTAATTTATTTACTAGCTGTTGCCCGCGACTTTTTCTGTTATTATGGTCGCGATTAATATCAATATTTTTTCCCGTTTTCGCAACATTTTTCACTAATGCTTCGCTCCTATTGGTCGCAGCGTGGTGTTATATAGTCTAAAGCCTTCCTCATTAAATGGACTGTCCAACGCAAAAATAATTTTTCAATTCGAACCAGTACTTCCGGAGATAAGCGCGTTCAAAGAAACAAACAAACAAACAAACAAACAAACTCTTCAGCTTTATAATATTAGTATAGATTGTGTTTGTCCCCAGGTGTACGACTTCTCAGATGTGTGCGTGCGAGTGTGCTGGGAGTGCCGCGAGCTCCTGCGCCGCTTCAGGGAGTTCAAGGCTCTCGTCAAACGTTCCTACAGCGAGCTTTTGCAGCAGCTACATCATGTATGTATCCATACTTACTTAATATTATAAATGGGAATGTGTGTGTGTCTGTTTGTTTGTCCGTCTTTCACGGCAAAGCGGAGCGACGAATTGACGTTATTTTTTAAGTGGAGATAATTGAAGGGATGGAGAGTGACATGGCTACTTTTTGTCTCTTTCTAACCCCCCACTTCCCTATAATGGGGGGTGGAAGTTTGTATGGAGCATTCCGAAATATTCAAGGAAGAAAGCTAAAAAGTCGTATGCGGACTATTTGTGGCTAACAAAAAAAATCGTGCATCATTTTTGACGTGATAACGTCTTTAAAATCGTTTTAGTCGGGTGACATGTTCAGAAACTTGTGTCACACCAAAACCTCACGAGCGCGATCGCAGGTATAACGAGAGAGAGACGGACCGATCTCCCGTCTCATCTCGAGCGCTGCCAGTCATTCCGTGAAACTTGTCACGCGGAATCCTCACGAGCGGAGGCTGGCATAGCGTTCGAGTGAGTGGACCGATCTTCCGTCTCTCTCACTCTAGCGGCATACAAACGAATGGAGATTTTCTCGTGCGGTTAAGTTTTCGTTGAATGTTTAAGATGTAATTTAAAATTTGAAAAAATTGTTATCTTCATTAATTCCTTACTTCCCAAAAACTTATATCACCAATAAGACGTTATCACGTAAACATCTCGATCGTAAACCTACTTTACAAACAACCAATTTTTTTTTTTGGAAATTCGCCCCCAACCCCTTAAAAGAGGGGGTGAAATTTTATTGTTACCCTGAATTTAACGCGAGCGAAGCTGCGGGCAAAATCTAGTTAGTTATACCGTTCAAAACATGGGTGGCTCATCGTGAGCGAATTTCTTGCGCTGCTTCTTCTCGGCACTAGCCTAGACTTGTCCCGAAGCAGTGGTAGGTTTAAATATTGGGACGTGTAAAAGCGCCTCCTGGGGTTTATTTGCAGAAATAATACTGATTTTACCCCCCTTCAGAACATCCCCCCGTGCCGTCTCTCGCTAGCGCGCGCCCCGCGGCTGCTCTCGACGCCGGCTCAAGCGTTCGGCTGGCCGGAGATACGGGTCAAAGAAGAGGTGGAGGACGACTTGCATGTCGAGGTAAGAATCTATACTAATATTATAAAGCTGAAGAGTTTGTTTGTTTGAACGCGCTAATCTCAGGAAGTACTGGTTCGAATTGAAAAATTCTTTTTGCGTTGGATAGTCCATTTATAGAGGAAGGCTTTAGGCTATATAACATCACTAATCCGGACTGTTCTGGAATACGGTGCAGTTATTTGGTCTCAGTTTTATGCCGTACATACTGACCGTATTGAGGACATCCAAAAAAGATTCTTAAGATGTCTCTCTTTTCGTCATGGTCACCATCGTAAATTGGCTTCCTACGAAGATAGGCTGGAAAAATTTAACATGGTTAGCCTAGAAATGAGACGCAAACGATTCGAACTAATTTACCTGCATAAAATATTACACTCAGCGATTGATTCTCCGTCTTTACTCGCATCGATAAGTATAAACACGCATTACAGAGCCCGTGATCGCAAGCCTAAGCTGTTCTCACTCCAAGTGTATCGCAACAACACCTCGTACTACAACCCGATAGTACGGGTGTGTCGCCTCTACAATGATTTTTCGCAGGACTATCCGGGTATCGATATCATGGGTTCTAATCCGAATGTCTTTTCTAGATTTGTACGTAATGTTCTAAAATAAGTTAGTTTTTAGTTTTTGGTTTTTACTGTTAAATTGCCCCTGTTGGTATCGAATCTCACATAAAATGTATAAGCTACAATATTGTAAAGTCTATCTAATTTGTAAAAATAATATCAAAGTAAGTAGTAGTTTTAATAATAGTAACAAGCATCCATTCTCTAAAACTCTCGTGTGTAATAAAATAAAAATAAATTAGAATAAAATATTATAACAGTAAGAGTTAAATTTGCGAAACGATGTAACTCATTCTTATGTAAATTTCTCAAGCACATGTCTTGGCTTACAGTTTAGGATATTAATCATATTATGTATAAAATTTGTACTATCTCAACTGTAAACTGTTTTGTGTTTAAATAAAATAAAATAAAATAAAATCACGCTGCGACCAATAGGAGCGAAGCATCAGTAAAAATTTTGCAAAAACGGGGAAAATTATTCATATTAATCGGGATCATAATAACAGAAATTGGCGTGGACGAAGTCCCGGGCAAGAGCTAGTAAATTAATAACACTCCTCATAGCATTTAAAATTTGCTTTCCTCAGGAGGAAGACATAAAGCCTCTAAAAGAGGAGGAACCAGAGCTTCTGCCCGAACTTCCCGCTCACGATGACACTCCAAAGAAGACGAGAAATAAGAAAACTAGTAAAAAGGTATGTTCCATCACTTCCATCCATAGATATATTCCGTATAAGAAAACTACTAAACAGGGTATGTTCCATCACTTCCATCCGAAGATATATTCCATATAAGAAAACTACTAAAAAGGTGTGTTCTATCACTTTCATCCATAGATATATTCCGTATAAGAAAACCACTAAACAGGGTATGTTCCATCACTTCCATCCATAGATATATTCCGTATAAGAAAACTACTTAACAGGGTATGTTCCATCACTTCCATCCATAAATATATTCCGTATCAGAAAACTACTAAAAAGGTGTGTTCCATCACTTCTATCCATAGATATATTCCGTATAAGAAAACTACTAAACAGGGTATGTTCCATCACTTCCATCCGAAGATATATTCCATATAAGAAAACTACTAAAAAGGTGTGTTCTATCACTTTCATCCATAGATATATTCCGTATAAGAAAACTACTAAACAGGGTATGTTCCATCACTTCCATCCATAGATATATTCCGTATAAGAAAACTACTTAACAGGGTATGTTCCATCACTTCCATCCATAGATATATTCCGTATCAGAAAACTACTAAAAAGGTATGTTCCATCACTTCGATCCATAGATATATTCCGTATAAGAAAACTACTAAACAGGGTATGTTCCATCACTTCCATCCGAAGATATATTCCATATAAGAAAACTACTAAAACGGTGTGTTCTATCACTTTCATCCATAGATATATTCCGTATAAGAAAACTACTAAACAGGGTATGTTCCATCACTTCCATCCGAAAATATATTCCATATAAGAAAACTACTAAAAAGGTGTGTTCTATCACTTTCATCCATAGATATATTCCGTATAAGAAAACTACTAAACAGGGTATCTTCCATCACTTCCATCCATAGATATATTCCGTATAAGAAAACTACTTAACAGGGTATGTTCCATCACTTCCATCCATAGATATATTCCGTATCAGAAAACTACTAAAAAGGTGTGTTCCATCACTTCTATCCATAGATATATACCGTATAGGAAAACTACTAAACATGGTATGTTCCATCACTTCAATCCTTAGATATACACGGTGCATTTAAGACTACTGACATACGAAGCCCACTTTATGAAACCATTATGTATGACATCTTGGCATTGTTATTTTTTTTATTAATTAGGAAATGTAAAAAAATAAGACTATTCATAACGAATTGTGCTGTGACGCGCACGAACGTATTATTTTGCTTCGGCCGGGTCCTGGATGAATTAACCTTACTAAGATACGTCCGTGTGCAACACAGCGTGTTTCAAAATGAATAAAGGAATCAATATTTCATTTTATCTAAGATATTTCTTGATAACAAATTTAAAAAATAACACTGCCAAGGTGTTATACATAGTGGTAACATAACGTGGGCTTCGATTGTCAGGAGGTTCAAAGGAAAAAAAAGTGTTTTCCACATAATCTACTTCTATTACTCTTTTGTTCTGACAGCTGTACGACTTTTTTTTTTTTTTAAATGAACTGCCTTCCAAAATTAGAATAAGAATAAGTAACATTTATTGCTTATGGACATCACAACGACACAATAATACAACACCAATTAACGTTTAAATAAAAACAAAATTAACAGTCTAACAAAAAAAAAACAAATTAGATAATCTTCTTCCTAACTTTCTTTTAAGAAGACTTTGCGAAGTCACTTTAAGGAATAATTTCTTTTTTTTTGCTCATAATGATCTCACTGATACGAGTTCTGTGTGCAATCATATTACGTATATAGGATTTTAAAACTTTCTTGTTGCATTTTTACACTTAACACATTACGGGGGGTTTCATGCAACGAACCGTTATTTAAAGGTAAATAGTAATTTACCTTCCCGACGTTTCGATCCGGTTGCACGAATCATGGTCGCGGGCAGTCAACCCGTAAACCCCGTAATGTGTTAAGTGTTAAATATTACGTATATGTATTCATGTATGTTTATATATTTATTATATATGTGTAAGTAGTTATAATTTACTTGCATGATTGTTATCTTTTTTTTTCGCTTTTAGCACCGCCTGTATCATTTCTGTTTGGCCCTATGGTTGACTGGTAGAGAATGCTTTTAGCATTAAGTCCGCCTATTGTACTTTATTTTGTTATTATGCAATAAAGTGTAAATAAATAAAAATAAATTATCTCGAGTCTGTGTGTTCGTGGTGCCTTCGTTGTTTTCGATTTCCACATTACGAGTGCTATAAATAGTTATTTAAATTGGGATCAGAACAATGTATGTGATGTTGTCCACGTTCATTTTTAACTAGCTTTTGGCCGAGGCTTCGCTCTCGTTAAATTCGGGGCAACAATAAAATTTCAACCCCTCTTTAAAGGTATGGGGGGCGGATTTCCAGAAAAAAATGATGCACGATTGTTTTGTTACTCACAAATAGTCCGCATATTAATAAACTTCCACCCCCCATTTTAGGGAAGTGGGGGGGTTAGAAAGAGACGAAAAGTAGCCTATGTCAAATACTCTCTATCCCTTCAACTATCTCCACTTGAAAAATTACGTCAATTCGTCGCTCCGTTTTGCGGACGGACGGACAAACAAACAGACACACACACTTTCCCATTTATAATATTAGTATGGATTTACTCAACAGACATCCAAAGAGAAGAAAAAGAAGGTGAAATCTAAAAAGAAGTTGGTAGGAAAGAAGATAAACAGTAAGAAGAAAACTGAAGATGCTCGTTCTGTGTCGTCGGGGGACTCGAGGCTGTTCATTTGTGAAGATGAAATGGACGCTCACGATACAGGTAAGAAAATTAAAACATAACTAACGTTAATAGATTATACCTTAAAATATAGGATGAAATTTTAACCACCTTCCAAATTTTAATACAGCAATCTACGAGAAAATAAACAATAGACGTATTTTTTCATTTGGTATAGCCCAGTACAAAAATGTCAAGATAAAGCACTTAGAAAATGTCCGCCAGAAATCTAAAATTTTTGATACATTCATTTGCATCTTATTCATTCATTACGATACGATTCATAAGTTTTTGATTTACCCTTCATATACTCTATTTGATATTTTAGCAATTAAATTGCAATTATAATATCAGTATATAAACTTGAAAAATTATGTCTCAGGCGGGACTCGAACCCGCATCTCCTCGCATGCCGGGCGGGCGCTATACCATTAAGCTACCGAGACCCTGCGACTCAGCGCGAATTTTTCAAGCATATTCTTAACGCTGTAAGCCAGCGTTGCTTCATCAAATGTTAGGAGTTTGCACCCTTAACACCCGAAAGAAATTGCTAAGTATATAAATAGCTGTTTCATCTTAACTGACTGTCAAACATCTGCAAAGATGTTTCTTTCGGGTGTTAAGGGTGCAAACTCCTAACATTTGATGAAGCAACGCTGGCTTACAGCGTTAAGAATATGCTTGAAAAATTCGCGCTAAATCGCAGGGTCTCGGTGACTTAATGGTATAGCGTCCGCCCGGCATGCGAGGAGATGCGGGTTCGAGTCCCGCCTGAGACATAATTTTTCAAGTTTATATACTGATATTACCCTTCATACCTTAACAGGCTTAGGACCGTAAAAATTGAAAACAATGCTGCGAAAATATTTTCGGGTCATAACTTGATTTATAATTGTTTATTATGTATAATAAGAATATGTACATACAAAAAAAATATGGTGCAAAAATATATCATGCAAAGCCGCGGATCGAAACCTAGTTTATAATATAAGTAAGTTACAGATGACGACGTACTTAAGACTGAAGATGTGAAGCACGAAGAAGAATGCAAAGAGAAGGAAACAGAAACGTCAAGAAGTAAAGAGAGCGAAGTACTACCCAGTGAAGAAGTGGCAGTGGAATGTCCAATCAAAGAACCGAAGAGAAAGGTATGTAGTATACTTTATATGATATTTTAGCAATTTAATTGCAATTATAATATTTATACTAATATTATAAAGCTGAAGAGTTTCTTTGTTTGTTTGTTTGTTTGAACGTGCTAATCTCAGGACAGTACTGGTTCGATTTGAATTTTTTTTTGTAGGTAGTCCATTTATCGAGGAAGGCTTTAGGCTATATAACATCACGCTGCGACCAATAGGAGCGAAGTATCAGTGAAAAATGGGGCAAAAATAATCGCGATCATAATACAGAAATTGACGCGTACGAAGTCGCGGGCAACAGCTAGTCAGTATATAAACTTGAAAGATTATGTGTCAGGCGGGACTGGAGGAGATGCGGGTTCGTTGACATAATTTTTCAAGTTTATATACTGAAGGTATGTAGTATAATAATAAATAATATAAATATTTAAGACATGCCTCACTGGGCCACACAGAGCCATCTAGTCCCAAATTAAGCTACTATTAAGTACCCTGTCGTATGGGGTACTAGACAACCGATAAACTTACTTATATACTTCATTTTTGTAAATACATACTTATAATACGAGGGCTAACCTGAAAATTTCGGGAATCAAGGAAGTGACACAACATAACTATTTAAAAATGTATTTATTGCTTTTCAAAGTATTCTCCGCGAAATTTGACACATTTTTCCATACGACGGAACCAATCATTAAAGCAACCATTCCATTCGGAAGTATGGGTCTCCAAAATGGCCGTTTTGTAGGCGTCCACAGCTTCTTCAGGTGATGAAAATCTCTGGCCACGCAATTTATTCTTTATTTTAGGGAAAGTATAGAAATCATTAGGGCTTAGGTCGGGGCTGTACGACGGATGGTCTAATAATTCTATGTTTTCTTGCTCTAAAAACTCTTTTGTTCTGTGCGCGGTGTGAGAACTCGCATTGTCGTGATGGAGGCTGATGCGGCGGTTGCAGTTCTCTTTACAGAGTTCAGAAACGACCTGTGGCAAACAGATGCTAGCATACCATTCTGCATTAACCGTTCTTTGTCCCTCGAGAGGAATAGTCGCAACATGGCCGGTTTTGGAGACAAACGTGGCCACCATTTTTTTTGCAACACTCCGTGATGGCTTTAACTCATTTTCGAACACCCAAACTCGTGACTGGTTTTTTGTTTCGGGTTCGTACGCGTATATCCAGGATTCGTCACCTGATACGATGTTGTATACAGCATTTGAGTCAATTCCATTTTCTCAACGACTAAACAAGTTTGACAAGACCTTGTGATAAGACCGAGAATCTTTTTGAATAAATGGTATTCGATTTTTAAAATGAAAAAAATTTTAATATGACAGGAACAGTGAAAATATTCCATTCCCGATATTTTTAGTGTAGCCTATGTACATAGAAAACACCCAGACCAGTACAAACAGACATGTTCATGCATACAAATATTTGTACTGTGCGGGGATCGAACCCGCGACCCATGGCTCAGAGCAGCGTTTACTACCGCTGATCCAAATTGTCGTCAGTATGCATTAGTAGTGACGTAAAAGTATAATAAAGAAGTGGATAAAATTCAAAGTGCAAAAAATGTACAAACAATACAGCAGATATACAGGGTGACTTTGAAATAGTTGGCATTTTCGTGGTCGGGTAACAGTTTTTAGGGTTCCGTTTTCAAAGGGTAAAAACGGTACCCTATTACTAAGACTTAACAACGCAATAACAACAAATACTAAAAACAAAATAAAATAAATATTTAAGGAGGGCTCCCAAACAAAAAACGCTTTTTTTGCCTATTTTTGCTCGATATCAATAAATGATAATAGGTAGGCACTATTTTAACAAAATTTATGTACACCCGTGTCTTGTCAATCAACTTTTAAGTGTATCATTCATCATCATTTATTATAACTTATCCATTATCTTCTTAGTTATATTATCCAACATTTTATCAGATTTTTTTTATTTTGATAATTCTTTACTCGTTTTTTAATGGTGGTCCAAAAGACTGCAAGTTCGTTTTCTATAGTAGGACAGATTGTCCCCGTGCAACGGAGCACCGTAAAACTTTGTATCACGATAAAATACTGTTGAGAAAATGATATTCAAATACATTCTTCTGTTTTTTATGGATAAGTATCATCAGTAAAATTAGCGATATTTTTTATTTGCATTAAATACTCGTAGTGTATGATTTTCTTGCGTTTTATCTTAGTCCTTTTAATTATCCACGCCGTGTAAGTTCACCGGACAACCACAAATTAGTTATGAAATCTAAATATATGTAGATGGCGTAGTTAGATAATTGAAAACATATTGAAATCAAGCTTAAATTTGTACAAAACAGTAAGAGCTAGTCGCCATTTTGTTAACACGAAGTTCTTGACGCCAATTGGTCGAGATACTGTTGAAGAGCGCCTGTGGTTTTATTGCCTGTCCATCGGACAACTGACACAAATTCGTAAGTACTTAACGTATTACAATAAATTATATTTCTCAGATACTGTTTTACGTTTATTTTACTGTAAGGGTAAAATAAAACACAAAAAAGTCTTTTATATTTATTATATGGTTAAAAGTTTTAGATAAATGCCTAGGACAACCAGTCACTTGGACAACGGAAATGGTTGTCCGTAGGACATTTTGGTTGTCCCTTGGACAAAAACAACCTGATACCATTTTTAATATGGTAAATATAAACATTCCAAAGCTTTTATTCTAACAGGCCCGGTTTTACGTGGTTATTAATTAAATTCAATTAAAAACCACGTAAACCACGTAGCGTTTATTGCCATAAAACTGTGTACAAATTTTGCAGGTTACATTGCAGATAAAAAAGTTACAATAGTATTCCCATAACGGGCATGCAATACTTATCTTAAAAACTAGACCACATAAAGGACAATACAGGATGAAATTTTAACCACCTTCCAAATTTTAATATATCAATCTACGAGACAAAAAAACAAATGACGAATTTTTTCTTTTGGTATAACCCAGCACAAAAATGTCAAGATAAAGTACTTGGAAAATGTCCGCCAAAAATCTAAAATTTTTGATACGGCCGCCTAGCAACACTTTTTTACGCGTTGCGCATCTCATACATTCATTACGATACTATTCATAAGTTTTTGATTTTCCCTTTATACCTTAACAGGTCTAGGACCGTAAAAATTGAAAACTATATCGTGAAAAATATTTTCGGGTGACAACTTGATTTACACTTTTTACTGCATAAATAGGCTCTAAATACGATACTGAACGCGTATAAAAATTTTAGAAAGTGGTTAAAATTTCATCCTGTATAATAGTACTAAGTAAGTTTAAGTAATAAGGTCGTACTATGTATAGATTTTGAACGTATTCTTGCGGATTCTAACGGATTCCGGCTGCACGAAGACCGAACCTTAGACCTTTTGCTTTAAAATAGGTTTGTATCAAAAATTGGAATAATTTGAAATATTTTTACTATTTATCGTTATTTCGTTTTAGGTAATGAGATTGACGGAGAAGGAAAAATCGAGGTGCTATAGAGACAGTTTGAAAGCAGACCCAGTAAAAATGGCTGAACGGAAACGAAAAAAAAGAGAAAGTTATCATAGAAACAAGAATTTGATATCAAATATGCAGCCAGAGGAACAAGTGAGCAGCAAAATAATATGGAAATTGCGTAAAAGAGAACAAAGAGAGCGATCAAAAGCAGTTCGTTAAACTGCAATACACAACTCCAAGTTCTCCGTGTATTTTCCAGGAAATTAATATACGTCAAGATCAACTCCTGCTGCATCTTTAGAATCAATCAACAATTACTAGCGATGAGGTAAAATGGAGAAATCTAAATTGACCGACAATTATGATAATTCAGAATCG
Organism: Anania crocealis; assembly: GCA_949315895.1. Taxonomy (NCBI): domain Eukaryota; kingdom Metazoa; phylum Arthropoda; class Insecta; order Lepidoptera; family Crambidae; genus Anania; species Anania crocealis. The sequence goes on from OX438876.1 coordinate 1,486,798, forward strand.
AAGTAATGTAATATACATGTTACAAATGTATTAATAAGTTTTAGTAAATGCCAAGACCATCAAATTTTTAATAAATATTTATTCACAAAAAATTATCAGATTTATTCGAATCCATATGCGATGACGAATTTACAGTTCAGGTTCATGATTGTTCCAGTCATTCTGATAATAATCACGATACTTACTCACTATTGAATCTTTATCTACCTATTTTTTGTTTTATTTTATTTGCCATAACTGTTTTTTTTTTTCGTTTGATCAGTCGGGTCAGTCCCAGCACTAGTCTCCTCGGTTTGACAGGTGTCATTCCAATCAAGCTATATTTTAAGGACTATAATAAAGAAAATAATAAGTTTTTTCCTAAGAGATAATGTATCAAGAAACAATGCCGGAAAAAAAGAAACCGCCACTAAAGGCAAAGAAAAAGTTAAAAAACTGCTCCTTTTAGACTCAATGTAAAACGTATTTAAAACATTTAAGCTGGAAAATCCAGGCACACGATGTTCCTATTTCTGTTTTACTAAAAATCGACCCTTCTACATACTCAGACTAACAGCAGCAAATGCTGCAGCTAAGATGAAGGCTCTAAAGCAGAAACGAGTACTTTATGCGGAGGATACAAGTGCATTGATTCTAGAAACAGTCTGTGACAGTAATGGATTGTATGTTTAGTGCTTGTGTTCAATGTCAAAATAAAGAAATTAAAATAAACGAAAATAATATTACGTGCAAAATGCAATGGATTGAATGGGTGAGAAAAGACGAAATCTTTGTGAAAGGTGGTCGCAAGATTAAATCTATTAAGAACGTAAAAAGAATGAAGGAAGATTTGGTAAAAAATAGGATAGATACTTTTAAAAAAGTACTGAAAAATATTAAGGGCCTGTTTCACAATCGCTGAGTAAAGTTCTGGGTAAGCTACTTCGACCCTATCTGCTCAGTAAACTATTTTTCACGTTTCACAATCCCTGAGTAGGGTTAATAACCACTTTATCTGCTCGTTAAGTTAATCACCAAATGCACTGCCAAGTAGCCTTTTACTTGACAAGTAAATTTAAAAAGATAACCTCAAATACGTCATTTCCAAATTTTTATCAACAACAAGTTATTTTATTATTTCAATGGACAGTTTTGCAGACATTGTAAAATTACACAATGTTCGTAATGGTAAATTCAATGCAATCAAAATCACAAAAAGTACCAAACGTCGGCAAATTTGACATTTGTCATTTACTGACTAACTGACGTTGACTCGACATAGACTTTTTGTTGAAACCTCGTTGTGTTCCATTCTTACAGAAACATTGATTTTAGAAAAGGTGAAATGACTCATTTACATTACAGTGTAAACATTTTTTGTACGAATTTATTGTTTTTATTACTTATAATCATAACAAAAAATATTTTTAATGATAATTCGTTAATTACTATACTTTATAGAAACACATAAATTATTCTTACCTTGAAACGAAACGTAACTTGTAAGTAAGTATTAATTATATAATCTTCACTTAAATTTACTGATTGGATGATTGTGAATGCAAAGAAAGTTAACGAAAGGATTTAACCTCTATGTAATTAACTCGTTGAGTAACTACTTAAGCCTTTACTTAATTATTGTGAAACAGACCCTTAGGGTCTAAATATAAGTAATAAAAACAATAAATTCGTACAAAAAATGTTTACACTGTAATGTAAATGAGTCATTTCACCTATTCTAAAATCAATGTTTCTGTAAGAATGGAACGCAACGAGGTTTCAACAAAAAGTCTATGTCGAGTCAACGTCAGTTAGTCAGTAAATGACAAATGTCAAATTTGCCGACGTTTGGTACTTTTTGTGTGGTGATTTTGTTTGCATTGAATTTACCATTACGAACATTGTGTTATTTTACAATGACTGCAAAACTGTCCATTTAAATAATAAAATAACTTGTTGTTGATGAAAATTTGGAAATGACGTATTTGAGGTTATCTTTTTAAATTTACTTGTCAAGTAAAAGGCTACTTGGCAGTGCATCCGGTGATTAACTTAACGAGCAGATAAAGTGGTGATTAACCCTACTCAGGGATTGTGAAACGTGAAAAATAGTTTACTGAGCAGATAGGGTCGAAGTAGCTTACCCAGAACTTTACTCAGCGATTGTGAAACAGGCCCTAAGAAACATATTCATTTATTTATTTATTGCAAGAATATACTTAGAACTATGTACAGTCGACCAAATTGAATCATGACCCATTTCGCCGATCATTCCTTTAAACTCTTAAATGTAGTAAGGTTTGTCAGTGACTGTCAGTGTCTAATAAAATGATAACTAGTTAGTTCGTTACTAGGAAACGTATGTTCAAGCGAATTTCAACCTACTTGTATAGAGTGACAGAAGAAAAATGACCTTATGGTGTGTCATGATTCAATTTGGTCGATTGTACATACACAGAGCTACAGTACAAACCCTATTAGGGTACCCTAGCAATGTAAGAATATCATAGAAATAATATGAAAACCCAGTATATGAATTTTCGGGACAGTGTTGATGAATTCGAATCGAACGAAGCCGTTATTTTAGTTGGTTTCAGTGAAAATTACAGTGCTAAATGCAATGAAGAAATTCAAGCACACAATTTTGATGGATCCCGCAATCAAATAACCTAACACACCTTTGTCGTATACAGGATGAAATTTTAACCATTTTCCAAATTTTTTAAAGGCGTTCAGTATCGTATTTAGAGCCCATTTATGAAGTAAAAAAATGTAAATGCTTTCACCCGAAAATATCTTTCGCAATATAATTTTCAATTTTTAGGGTCCTAGGCCTGATAAGGTATACAGGGATAAAAAACTAAAAAACCACGCTTTTAAAACAGATTGAACTAAAAAATTAAAAATAAAACTGTAGTAATCAATTGAAAAATTCATATTATTGTACAAAAAGCGTGGGGTGCTTGTTATGATATCCACAGATATAGTAAATTATTGATAAAATATTTACAACAATCTAAATCAAGCCCCCACGCTTTTTGTACAATAATATGAATTTTTCAATTGATTACTACAGTTTTATTTTTAATTTTTTAGTTCAATCTGTTTTAAAAGCGTGGTTTTTTAGTTTTTTAAACTATAATTTATTTTTTACTTTTTAGTTTAGTTTATAAGATTTGATTCCTTCTTTACCGACTGTAAGTCCAAACCTATGCAGGAAACATAATTGATACAGCTCGCGCGCTAGCTCTATCTCTTTTACTCCCTCTTACAGAGGAAAACTGGGAAAACTGTTATTAAATTATTGCATTGTCATCGGCCCTTGATACGTGTGCAAAGTTTCAAATTAATCAAACTTCTGGAAATCGGTCAAATTTATGCTCAAAGATTCCATTACATAGATACAACCCAAGCTAATAAAAGCGTGGTAAAAATCAAAAGCTTATGAATAGTATCGTAATGAATGACTGAGATGTGAGACGTGTAAAAAAAGTTTTGCTAGGCGGCCGTATCAAAAATTTTAGAATTTTTGCGGACATTTTCTAAGAGCTTTATCTTGACATTTTTGTACTGGGCTATACCAAAAGAAAAAATACGTCATTTGTTTTTTGTCTCTTAGATTGATATATTAAAATTGGAAATTGGTTTAAATTTACCCTGTATGTACCCTGTTTAAACATTTATAAGGTTTCTTCTTTTTGCACTGTTTCACCATACAATATCTATCAACCTGCAGCAATATAGGCGCACTTACACCGGATTCTAACTAACATTATTGAAAATTACCCTGAATAATAAGTAATGAATGGTCGATACCATTCATTACTTTTCTGATGGACCGTTCTCTCAATATCGCCAGAAAGGAAACTTTTTTAGCTTGTACTGAAACATCTGTCTACGGGTTTAAAGCATTTAGCTGGTCATTCTTCGAAGCAGGTCATGGGAAGGGAGAGGCTGATGGAATTGGGGGTTATCAGTTAAAATCAGTTTTATTTCTGCAAATAGGCTCCTGGAGGCGCTTTCACACGTCCCAATATTTAACCTACAACTGCTTCTGGACAAATGTGGGCTAGTGCCGAGAAGAAGCAGCTCAAGAACTCGGTCACTATTGTCGGCCTCTTTTTAAATAAACATGTTTACATAAGATATAAGCCAGTGCGAGCTGGTACAATTTAAAGCCAAACGTTCCTATCATTTCTATAATCATTAATACTAGTAGTATAATAGCCCTTTTTCATTAAAACAACTTTTGATATATGATTTGAGTTTATGCACAGGAAGGTCAGCAATTGACAGTGGTAATTTGTTGAAAATACGAATACAATTTCCCATGAACGAATTACCCACTTTTCGCAGTCTGGTCCTGGAACGGCAAGTTTATCTTTATTTCGGGTATTGAAATTGTGTACGTCACTATTTTTGACAAAAAAAGTTGTGCGTGTAGTAGTGTACACACGTAAGAAGTGAAACTTCTTTATGGCCTTATTTTTCGAAAAATTAGTTAAATTGGTTAAATTGGTTAAATTGGTTAAATTAGTTAAATTAGTTAAATTGGTTAAATTGGTTAAATATTATTTCACTTTACCTTTTTGCTATCGTCTGAACCAACCGTGGTAGGGGCAAGAAAAAGATGGCGCGTAACCGAAAAATGTGACGAAAATTTGACGCAAAACGTGACGGTAAATTTTTTCCAACGCCGATAAAGAAGTTTCACTTCAAAAATAATAGAAAACAGCACACTCAGGCACGGTAGAAAGAGTGGGAGATACTAGTTCCTCTCCCTTCCCCTCGATCTTACGCTTTTTCGATCAGCATCACGTGACCCTGACGCGAGTTTGGAAGTTTTTACCCATCCAACAAAAAGTGCTCAGCGCCGCTAAAGAAGTTTTCACTTCAAAAATTCTAGGTTTTTACGGACGTACATAATGTTTTCGAAAATGTATTGAGATGCAACTGTAAGTATGTTGATCTCTTTGAATAGCTCTCTTAGAGTCACGGGGTCGAAGGCAGTAAATATCTTAAAAGTAGTAGTTTGAGTTTTTGAGTTTTACCAAGCCCTCCAGGAATCGAGTAAAGCTAAACTGTTTTATATAACCAAAACAAAAATTTACAATGTTCAAAGTTTTATTACAAAGGATCTTGTACCTCTGCTTGGAACCAAAGAGGTGCACCAAATCTTTTCAAAGACTCGGGGCCAACTAATGTACAGAAACTTGAGTTGGGGTGGTGGGATCTACATCCTAGTGGTCTACCCTGGGCAACGGCATCTTTGGTTTTCTAACCAATGATGACGGCTAACAGATCCCTCTGCGGTGGTAGGCTTCGTAAGAGGCCGCCTGGATGCTACCACCCTCCTGCCGGAGTCCAGCGCCAAACAGTTTTTCTGTGTTCCGCTGGTGTGTGGGAGAACCAGTACCTCTGGGTAAGCTCGCTTCATCTTGGGCTTCTTCTTAAGCGTTAAGTATGTAGTGAAGAGCAAGCCCATTTATTATAAAAATAAGTTTTTTCTGCTCAAGAGGATTGTGTGACTGTTTGCATCCAAAATTTTACTCACCTACTCCAGCTTTAAGAATAACTCCATCACCTCTGGACATGTATGAGAAGGTACTTGGTGGTGATGACTTAGTAATTATTTGCTTCCTACATCGACAAACTTTTGTGACGATATAAGTTGAGATGATAATGATTTAAAGTGTAACGGGATTTGTCGCGAACATACCTTATTTTATTTGCCTGACGTTTCAACCGAGTTGCATCGGCCGTGGTCACAGGCTGACCAGCGATACACTATCTCCGTGTGGAAGGTAGATTCGTATAAAACTACAACGTAAATAATTATGCAACGCGATAGTTTAAAAGAAGATAATAATGATGTTGATTTGCCTTTGAGTGTCTTCGCATCTTCAAAACAGGATGACATTTTATTTACTGGTGTACATAAGGCTAGCAACAAAAGTATTTACCACATTGTATATGGCTCTTCTGATGAAAATAATATTTCACAACCACAACCATCTGTATCAAGGCAAAGCCAGGTATTACCTGGAATGGATGATTATCTACTCGTCAAAGTTCATTGTATCAAAGGTAAAACATACCATACTTACGCATGCATTGCTCAAACCATCGACACAGATGGAGAAATTAAATTCACATTTCTGAAATATGTCAAAGGAGGTAAACTATAAATAGTTTACCTCCTTGATGAGAAAGATGTATCCCATATTGCATACGAAGTCATCATTCAAAAACTTCCTAATCCAGAAATCCAATTAAAAAGAGGTGTTAATTATTTTAATTTTTCATTGGACACCAACGTTTTTTAAGCAGTAGTCAGGGTGCATAACAAACCACAATTATTAATGTTATTGTTATTTTTAGATTGATTTCAGTTACAATATTCTATGGATAGTTTATACTGTATTTTAATTAAAAAATGAGACTGTTAAAGGCTGCACAAAATGTTAACTTGTTGATTATTAATATTTGTTTATTATTTTGTAAGGTTGTTTATGATTACAAACGTTGATAACGTTTTTATTGTTGTTTCGAGTAAGTTTTTTATTTATATATTACGCTAGTTAATAAAACTGCTTTCTTAATCTTTATTAAATTTGTTTCATTTAGTACCCTCTTTAGAATTTTTGGTTGTAGTATGTCCATTGGAAAACCAGATATGTCCATGGGACAACTAAGTTGTCCCTAAATGTAAAAACACATCATTTTTTATCAATTTTACGATCAATTTATAATTTTTTTATGATAAAGTAATACAATACAATACAATGTTGCTGGAGAAATTTTATAGCCCTACTATGACCCTATTTATTTATTTATTTTTATTTATGTTTAAGTAGCACTTTAGATGTGGTTTTGTTTAAATGTGATTATTTTCACATCAAGTACTCTACTTCACCTTCCCCTTCCTCTGTGTAGTATCCAATGCCCAACGGTTGTCTGGAAGAAATCGCTGTTGGCGATAAGACCGCCGAAGTTGTACAACCTTTTGTTTTAAATTTTACTGTAATTTTTATTTTTATTTCTGGTGTGCAATAAAGAGTACTCTATGACTATATTGTATTTTAATTAAAAAGTTGTAATTCTAAAAAATTTCAGTTGTCCTGGGGACCTGATTATGGGTACTATGACTATCGTGAAATTTCGTAAGATATATGTCATTTATAAAGATTAAAATTGAATCTATATGGTTTAAACCATTAAGCAAACATAATTATTCCTTTAACAATATTTTTTGTCTAGTTTGCTTAAAATAACTTCTGTATGGTTGTCCAAGGGACATGGCAGATTCGGGCTGGTGTATTATTTTTAGTCAAATTCTTGAAAAAATAGCTCTGCTTCACACATAATCATAAAAAAGAGGAAATTATGACAGTTAAATTATTTATTTAGATGTAACTGATTAGATAAAAAAATAAAAATCCAAAATATCACCAAGTGGACATTTAGAAAGAAAGAAAGAAAGAAAGAAAGAAATATTTATTTGACACAAAAACAAACACTTAGTACAAAAATATGTAGAACAAAAAAAAGGAAATTAGTGTTAAATAGGTTCCCGCTCAGCATTTGTCGTGACAGCTTCAAAAGTTGTTTACCTAGTCAATGGTACGGAACCCTTCGTGCTCGAGTCCGACTCGCACTTGGCCGGTTTTATTTATTACTAACAACATTAAATCTGAACCTTCGCTAAAATGGCTGAAAAATTTGATGTAGAACATTTTGTATGGGAATATGAAATTAACATTATTACTATCTACCTCGCAATGTTTCAATATTTTCTCATCGTTTAAACCTTCCCTGGACTACCACAAATATTTCAAGACCAAAATTAGACAAATCGGTCCAGCCGTTCTCGAGTTTTAGCGAGACTAACGAACAGCAATTGATTCTTATATTACCTATTATATTATTTATAATTATTGATATGTTATTAATTTGTTCTATCACAGAAGAACGGTGCGTCCTCCCCTATGCCCGAATTTGTGGGCGACAAGCCGAAGTGCGGCGAGTGTGGAAAGATATTCAGCTCCAAGAAAACGTACCGGTATCATCTCAAGTGAGTGGGCGAATTTATATCTCCTTCTAAAATACAGGACTAGCGGACCCGACAGACGTTGTCCTGTCTTAACTATAAATATTGATTACGATTACGAAACGGTTTACAAAAAAAAAGTGACCAATTGTTTTTTAGGGTTCCGTACCCAAAGGGTAAAAACGGGACCCTATTACTAAGACTTCGCTGTCTGTCCGTCTGTCCGTCTGTCCGTCGCTCTGTCACCAGGCTGTATCTCAAGAGCCGCGATAGATAGACAGTCGCAATTTTCACAAATTATGTATTTCTGTTGCCGCAATAACAACAAATACTAAAATCAATATAAAAAAAATATAAAAGGGGCTCCCATACAACAAACCCGTCTTTTTGGCCTTTTTGGTACGGAACCCTTCTTGCGCGAGTCTGACTCGCACTTGGCCGGTTATTTATTACTATGCTATAAGATTTACAACTTTCTTTGTTTTTTCTGGCGGGTATATAAATAGTTTTGTTGGTATTCCGACGCGGGAACAGGCGACATATTACTGGCCGTGTGCAAAGTTCAGTTTTTTTACCCCCTATTTGACGATATTGGCAGCATTCTGTCAATGTTATGTCAAACGCCATACATTAAAAAAGTTTAAATTGTCAAAAGCGATAAGGTTACATAACAAATAATTTATTATGGTGATTAAGTTTTCTTTATTTTTTTATTTTTCCGCGCAATTTCCTTATTTTTCTTTTATAAGATCCCTCTCCTGTCAATGACAAAACATAAAAGAATTAGCGAAATCGGTCCAGCCGTTCACGCGTGATGCCGTGACCAAGCGAAATAGCGATTTATTTTTATATTTAAGATGACTTATTCATCACTGTCCAATTTTTTTATAGGCTTTAAGTAAAGTATTCAGAGCCCATTTATGAAGTTAAAAATGTAGGTCGAGTTTTCACCAGAAAATATTTTTCGGAACATAGTTTTAAATTTTGACGGTCCTAAGCCTGTAATAAAGGTATGAAGGGAAAATCAACAACTTATTAAGAGGAAACACTACGGGCGATAGAATTGGAAAATAGGTATTTGTAAAATCTATTGCTGTCGCGCAGTGCCAAACGCCTTCACCGCAGAGTGTAATAGAGACAACTGCTTCCTGGACCGAAAATGCCTACTAAAAGCACACCAAATCAACGTTTCGTAGTCCCCCGATTACTTTTCCAAAACTAGACCGATTTAAATACTTTTGACGTGACAACGTCTTAAATTAGGTTGCGGCTGGGAGTCACTTATGAAAAAGTGTAACGCTCGGTAACGTTACGATGAGTCACCGAACGAGAGAGAGGCCCGCCGAATGCCTTGCGTCTCTCTCCCACTCAACTATGATCGGTCTGCCGCGCGCGCAGCACTAGAGAATTAGGCGCATTGAATCGGCGCATGCTTGTGTCTCTGTCTTTGTCTTTCTCGAACGTTCTTGGCGTTGGAAAAAGACTTGACTTTCGCAAGACACATTACAGCAGAAACACTTCCTTTCATTTCATATTTCTCCTATCATCGTCCTATCCTCAACAAAATCACTCAAATAGGAATTAGTTAAGTTTAAGTTTACATGTACAATGTTTTAGTAAACAAAATATATTTCTATAGTTAAAATTTGTGCAATTCTTATTTTCATTCAATTCCTTGTTCCTATTGTGCAATTTAATTATATTCATATCAATAAATATTCTACCGAGAAAAAGACGTTGTCACGTAAAATCTTCGCCCGTAAAACCGACTTTACAGGCAACCATTTTTTTCATTAAAAATTAAAGAAAGGCTTTGGCCGTGTTCGTATGTTTTCCTTTCTTTTCTAAAATTTTGCCAAATTTATTTTCTGGATGTTTAAACATGGCGGAAAATCTGGTGAATTTTTCGATTTTTGTGGGCTCATATCTTTTTTATTAATTAATGAAAAAACAGAAAACATAGAAACATGCTAATAGTGGCCATAGATTTTTGTAATAAAAATTATTGCTCTACTGGCTTTATCCAGGGAGGAAACAGGGGACTACGTTTGTATGGAAAGACGGCCCTTGTGTTTCCTCTTAATAGTATCGCAATGACCGAATGAGATGCACATCGCGTAAAAAGAGTGTTGCGAGGAGGCCGTATCAAAAATTATAGATGTTTGGCGGTCATTTTCTAGGAGCTTTGTCTTAACTTTTTTCTAGAAAGAAAATATACGTCATTTGTTTTTTTGTTTCGTACATTGTTGTAATTATTAAAATTTGGGTGGTGATTAAAATTTCATACTGTATTCTGTATTATACAACGTGATATATAAATTGTATAGCAAGCCGATACCAGCTTATGTTAATGCATATAAATACTATGGTGAAGTCAAATTCAAATTATTTATTCACAAAATGTATTTATAATGAATGAATGTACTGGCTTGCACAGAATGAAGCAGTGTAATTTGCCCTAGCGAGCGTGTGAATGTCAATTTTATGATTTCATATTAATTGAGCAATGATCAATTATTATTCTAAATGTCAAATAACGAGTCGTCCAAAATCTTCATACATTAAATTGTCAAAAAAAAATCAATCATGAGTATTGCCTTACGTACCCAGGGGTGGGGGGGGGGGGCAGGGGAGGGCAGCTGCCCCCTCTTGGAAATCTAGCAGAACATGTATGAACTCGCCTAATTACTGTATTTATTAAAATGCATGCATAGTCAAATTTATTTTTATTTATTTAACTACCTATAAAACAGGATCATTTGCGGCTATTTGCCATACACACTACACTACATATACCTAATGTTTCAGTAGGTGTGTTTGTGTAGTGTGTATGACAAAACAGCCGCGGATGATCTGACCTAAAAAATCTGACTTGCCCCCTCCTACGCCAGAAGCTGGGTACGCCCATGCCTTACGCATTGTCAAAAGTAAATAAAATTATAATCTCAATGATAAATTATAATCAGAAGTAGGTGGAAAAGTAGCCTTATAAAATTGTTTTGCTCCCAGCGTCCTACACAAGGGTCAGAACCGCTACCCGTGCCCGCGCTGCGGGAAGGTCTACCAGTGGAAGTCCAACCTGGGGCGACACATGAGGACGCACAAGGTATGTCCACCGATAAACACCAACCCCCTTATTCATAATCACGCAGTCTGATAAACCTATTTTAGCAATTACACTGTTTTAGATAGATAGATAGATAGATAGATAGATAGATAGATAGATAGATAGATAGATAGATAGATAGATAGATAGATAGATAGATAGATAGGTACTCTTTATTGCACACCATACAAAAATAATGTTTAACTTAAACAATACATTAAGGACTGTACAATTCAGGCGGTCTTATCGCTGTTAGCGATCTCTTCCAGACAACCTTCAGGTAGAGAATACTTGAAAATAGATAGAGAGGGGAAGGTGGCAAAGAATTTCAGAAATGTGAACATTACAATACAAAAGATTAACTGTGTAGACAAACATTACTGACTAAAATAAAAGTATAAATATATAATAATGATTAAAAAAAAAAATTGTCAATTTCTTTCAAATTATGACAGCGCTAAGAAAGAACGAGACAAAACAGTGTAGCACTTAAACAGGTTTATTAGATTGTTTGCGTTATCAAGAATAAAGGGGTAAGACTTTTTATAGTATGACATTTTATAGTACGCATTGCAGCCTCTAAATCTATTATTTCTTTTGTAATTGTATTACTAAGGTTTCAAACCTACTTAATAAAACAATAAAAAATACATTCATAAACTATATCAAACTACATCTAGTTTGAACGAAACCAAACGATAGCGCGATCTAAAGTAGTACAGCGCCATCTGTTGGCATCATCTTAAACTTGCTTTTAAAATAGTTTAGTAGCTTTAGTATTTGTTTTTTTTAATTTATGCGAAAAAGAAAATGTTTGGGAAAAAGCTGTTCTAGAAATATCCACATGAACAGTGTGTAAAGGGTAAACATTATCATAAAAGACTATTCATTGGCATTATCTTCATTTATCAACGTTCTGTACACACGGCGGCACATCAGACTATACATGTTGACCTTGAGACCGCCTTTATGCCCTACGTAATAAAAGCTGTTATCGCAGTTTAACTGTTTAACTTGATGTGCTGTCGAGCGTACATGTGTTTTTTCTAGGGTTGTACCGACTAGTCGCCGACTAGTCGGCCATATTTGTAGTCGGCCTGTTTTTTTCTCGTATTAATACGTGGGTAACACTGAAAATGTTTACAACTGGCCATTTAGAAACATTGCTAATGAAAACTTTTTTGAATTTCAATTTTAGAAAAAGAACTCTTTGGTAACCTAGCAAATCTTTAACAGAACTCTTGTTACACGTGAAAATGAACCTAACGCGAGAAAATTTTCGGTGATTTATTAATGATTTATTATACGAGTAACTTTCGTTGTGAGCTTACTCAACAACAAAGCTATGATAGGCTGCGATTAGCATTTCTTAATAAAGCCCCATCTCATGCCACTATTTACAATTGGTTTAACGAGTTTAAGCGTGGACGTAGCAATCTCATTAATGATCCGCGTGAGGGACGTCCTTTAACCACATGAGTAAATATATTCATGTGCTTTAACAGCGACTACTGAAGATAACATCAGTGCTGTGCGACGCATGATAGAGGAAGATAAGAGAGTGACCTATCAGCAGATACGGGCAAGCCTAAGCATTGGTATAGTCAAGTTCAAAAAATATTAAACGAACATTTAGGCGTCAGGAAGCTTTGTACCGATACTTTAACCGACGACCAGAAACACCTTCGCATGGACTGGTGTCGCCAAATGTTAGATAAGTTCAACGGCGGTGACTCAAATGCTATATTTGACATCGTCACACGTGATGAAAGCTGGATATACTCGTATTGCTACGAACCCGAAACCAAAAGACAATCAGCTCAGTGGGTGTTTCCTTTCGAGGATCGGCCAACTAAGGTAAAGAAAGGAAGAAGTCAAGGAAAAAAGATGATTGCCTCATTCTTTGGTCGGAAAGGTCATTTCGCGACAGTTATGCTAGAAGATGGAAGGACAGTTACTGCAGACTGGTATGTCAATCGCTGTTTGCCTGTTGTCTTGGAAAAAATTCGACTGCAGCGCCCTCGAAGCAGGATTCTCCTTCACCACGACAATGCTTAAGCGCACTCCGCAAAACGGACTGTTGAATATTGACCTGGCGCCCTGCGACTTTAATTTATTCCCAAGAACTAAAGATAAATTTCGAGGTATTCGCTTTACGAGCCCTGAAGATGCGGTGAGAGCCTACGAAAATGCCATAGAAGGCACCCCTAAGGAAGAATGGGCCTACTGCTTTTCTCAGTGGTTCCATCGAATGCGACGATGTGTAGAGAGGAACGGAGATTACTTCGAAAAACAATAAAAGAATTGGCAACTTTCTACATTCAGCCGTTTTTCATTTTCTAAACATTTTCAGTGTTACCTAGGTATACCTAAAAATTGATGAAATTGAAATCTTAACTGTTATTATTTTTTACTCGTATTAGAAATACGAAATCTATTTTACAATATACTTTCAGTGCAATTTAGAACATGTTAGGAAATTAGGAACCATTTGTTCGATACATTAACTAATTGGGCTTAGATCCAGACATTAAACAAGTAACAAAAAAAAAGCAACTCACAAAATTGGCTATAATTAAGCTTACAACTTACATATTGGAATACTACTCCTTGACCTAATAATAATGAATTAGAACTTAGTACCAGATATAAAAATTTATAAAAAACTTCTTAATGTGACAACAGAAAGTAAAAATAAATAAAAATTCTACTACAAAACAAACGAAGAATTAAGATGACAATCAGATAAAAGTAGGCACTTATCATAAAAAATGGCAATACAGTGTGATTAGAGCATGCTACTCTAATTATTATAACCTAAAGCAATAATCGGCTTGGCCGACTAGTCGGCCATTTCGTAGCCGACTAGTCGGCTAGTCGGCCAAAGTGATGGTCGGCCCATCTCTAGTTTTTTCCCTTTTTTCCCGACTACGGCAAAGTCAAAAAAGGGTTATGATTTTAGTAGTCTATTTGTATGTATGTGGGTTTTATATTTGCGGCTAAATTACTGAGCTGATTTTGGTGATTGAGGTTTCAATAGTCCTTTTTATAGTCCGAGTGACATAGGATAATTTTTGTTTAAAAAAAGATGCATGGCTAATGCTACTATGGGTATCTGGGAAAAAAATTGCAGCCATAACGAATGGAGTGTCGAATGAAAAAAGACAAAATGCAAAAATTTTTAATGACCGTTTTAATGAATCCTTTTCCATTTCTTTTTTTTTTTCATCCTTTTACGACTTTGATTTGTATTCTTTAATGCTAGTAAAAGAAATTATTTCTGATATGATAATCTATAAGAAATCATTTACTAGATTATCATTCCTTAACCCCTAGGCTCGAGACAGCGGCGAGCTATACTGTGTTCCTTGCGACAAGAAATTCGCTTCGGTCGCGACGCACAGACAACATATGCGCGCCTCCCGGCGCCACGTGCCTGAGGCTGCCTTCAGGTCAGTGAGAAGAAGATATTTTATTTAAAGATCGACGCTTTTATTTAATCTAAGTGTGCGCCTTAAAAAAAAAAAAGGAAAAAAAAAGTCGAATCGGTCGAGCCGTTTTCGAGTTTTGCGCTTAGCAACATTCATTTTTATACATATGTACTCATTATGTATAACATCTTGGCTAGGTAATTTTAATTTTTTAGTAATACAAATCATTCTAAAAAAATTTTTTTATTAATATTTTTTATTAATATATAATATAATAGAAACATGTAAAACATTGATTAAGCTATTCACTTTCAATTACGCTGTGACACGCCCGGACGTAGCAGTCTAAGGTTCATTTACCCGGAACTCGGCCGCAGCAAAATAATACGTCTTTACGCACAGCGTGTTTCAAAATTAAAATTCTGAGCAAATATTGAATATTTTTCGAAAATTATTTTTTTTGATAAAATAAATAACACCGCCATGATGTTATTCATAATGGTCTTGTAACGTGGGCTTCGTTTTTCGGGTGGTTCATAAAGCACAACGTATAAATACAAATGTATGTTGCTAAGCGCAAAACTTGAGATAGGCTCTACCAATTCGCAATTTTTTATCGTTTGATCCCTAAGGCACACGGACAGTTTAAAAAAATAATTTAAACACTGTTTTTCCACGCGAACGAATTCGCGGACACAGCCAGTAAATAATATTTTTTATTTTTGAAAAACATGTCATGTGGTCAAAATATAATGTAGCTTAGTGCCCGGGGCCGTTTTCAGGTTAGTGATCCCGCCCCGTACCGCCCAGTGCCATCTAGTGTAATTCATAAAAAAACTAAACATATCGAGATGTCAACCACAGGCAACGTCATCTGTTGGCAACATTTTAAACTACATTTTGAATGAATAAAATAGAATGCTGAACAAATATTGTGACGTATAAACGTCAGAATATATATTTTGCATTCTGTTTTCTTTATTTATTATCTTTTCTTTCTTTCTTACGTTTTTTTTCTTTCTTACCTAATAAACATTACATTCAGATGTACAAACTTCAGAATATTTGTTTCGCATTCTGTTTCCTTTGCTTACCATCTTTTCTTGTTTCTTTTATTTTTTCCTTGTTTTAATAAAAGAAGTGGTCCATTCCTACAAAACTACAATGAAATAGAGGCGCTTCTTGAAATGGTAAAACTTCTGGGATAAACTTTCAATGTTTATTTATGTACAGACAATGGCTGGTCAACCTACCCAAAAAGTTAAAGGTTGCATTGAATTGATTTTCAACTTTAAGTCCAACATGTAGAGATCAATATCAATTGAGAAAATTTGACGTTTTGTGGTAGGTTGACGTGCTGTTTGTTATAAGTCTTAAATAACCTGATTTAAGCATATTTCTATGTAAGGAATTGTTACTGAAGAGCGGTGCTGTTACAGGCATCTGCAAGCTTAAAAGGAGGCATCAGCCACTGATTTTGTACACAATTTTCTGTTTTAAAATAAAGCAATTTGAATTTGAAAAGTCTTTCGTTCTTTCCTTATTTCTTACCTACTATAAGAAGTGGTCCATTCCAGCTTCACGTGCCACGAGTGTGGCAAGAAGTTTGTGGACAAGACGCGGCTTCGCGACCACGTGGATTGGGACCATCTCCACAACATCAAGTTCCGCTGCACGCTGTGCGAGAAGGTATGATCTGTTTTTACTAAGGGGACTGCTAGAGCGATGTGCTGCCCCAAATTGATTTAATTTTATGTCATCTAAACAAAATCAATTCTCAAAAAAACTAGAACAGTATCATTTTAGCAAATCTCTCTGCCAGTCGACCATTGGGCTAGACATAAATGTTTTGTGGGCGGTGCAACAGATAAGAATAAAACAAATATTAAAAACGAAAAAATAAAAAACTATAAGTATGCTAATGCAAACAAATAAACATAAATACATTAAATAAATATAGATACAATATATACCTAAATTATATTATATATAATATATCTCATTGTACTTATATTTTTCGCAGCCGTTCAAATGCCACACGTCTCTGTACGTGCACATGCAGAACGTGCACCGCCACAAACAGAAGGACAACCTGTGCCACATCTGCGGGAAGTCCTACCAGGTAAGAGACGATGCTTACTTCTTTTTTTATTGTATTTTTATTTTAGGTGGCATATACCATTCAACTAGGTATTATTCACAATCATTTACTGTACAGTCCATCCGCCTATGGAACTCCCTACCTCTGACTGTCAGGCAATCAGAATCAATAGCGATTTTTAAAAAACGACTTCATGCGCATTTTCCTTCGCTTTGATTAGTATCTGAGTTAATTACTCATCTTTATATATATTTATTTATATTGTTTATACGTATTTATTGATTTAATCATATGTGTTTTGAAGGTATGTATAATCAAATGTATTTGTATATATTTATGCTAAATTTTGTGTATTTATTTGTTTTTGGTGTTTGTAAGCAAATTTGTCTTTACAAAGTTATCTGCTCCACCTTCCCCTTACTTTTATATTGTGTCCTGACCCAAAGGTTGTCTAGAAGAAATCGCCCATAGCGATAAGGCCGCCTAAATTGTACATCTTTTTGTAAACATTGTTTTTTAATTTATCTTGTTTGGTGTGCAATAAAGAATATTCCATCTATCTATTCTATCTATACCATTAAGCCGTCGAGACACTGCGTCACAGCACGAATTTTTCAAGCATATTCTTATCGCTGTAAGCCAGCGTTGTTTCATCAAATGTTAGGGAGTTTGCACCCGAAAGAAACATCTTTGCAGATATTTGATAGTCAGTTAAATTTAATTTTTCAATTTTTAATACTGATATTTCTAAAGTATTTTGGGAGAACCTCTGTCCAAACTGGCAAGAATGATATGTGACATGGTTAATTGTAGATAAATAACATTATTTAAGTTTGTTTGTTGATTTTATTGATTGTAATTATTGTACAACTTCATATCTTATGTCAAGCATATTTGTAGTCAATGTAAGAGTTTAAGTTAAGATAGGGCTGACATGTCTACGAGGGTTAGTCAAAAAGTTCGCGGAATGAGGGGTATGGAGGGGGGAAGGGCGACTTTTTACTACCTACACTAGTTGCGACACTCATTAAGAGTATAAATACTAAGTTTCAAAAAAATTTGGTCATAATTCACTGAGCTACACATCAATCAACAAGTCAATCCGGAAGAAAAATTGCAACATGGAGAAAATTGAGTTTCGCGCAGTCATCAAGTTCCTTACCAAGCAAGGAAAACCTCCCCAGACTATTTTGGAAGAGATGTTTTCTGTTTACGAGGACTCTTGCCCTGGTAAAACCATGGTTTACAAGTGGCACAACCTGTTTAAGCAAGGCAGGGATTCGATTGAAGATGATCCGAGGCCGGGGCGGCCTGTCGAGGCAACCACGTTAGAAAATGTCGAAAAACTTGAAAAATCATATTGGAAGATGCCCGTTTAAAGAAAAAGCAGCTTGCAGAGATTTTATTTTATTTTATTTTATTTTATTTTATTGAAAAGGTACACCAACAGTACATATATAAAAACATTAAAAACTAAGGATATTGTAACATAAGCTTCTTATATATATACCTCTTACAGGCGTACACAACGTTTATAACAAACAGTAATTGTTAGTAATTACACAATTAGAAAAGAAGTTACAGAAAAGTAGTATGCCTATTAAAATAACAATAATCATGGTTTCGAATTCCGATACCATCTCAGTCTTCAGCGCTCAGCAATTCGCGGAGATTAGCTTTAAATTTTGGTAACTTGTCGCGAAAAACATCCAGGCCTCCATTCAAGTCCCTTTTCATTAGTGAGTTATATTGGGCGCAGCATCTAACCAAAGGAGCATGTCTTCCTACATTTGTTCTGCATTGAGGAAGTGCAAACGTCTTTTTTATTGGCTTACGAGGCAGGTGAGAGGGAACACCAATCGAGATGCCCTCCACAAACGCATCACACCCCAGTGACCCGTTCAAAAGTCCGTGCAGGAATGCCAGATCATGTACAGATCGCCTATACCGCAGACTGTCAATGCCAAAGTGCGACAACCTTTGGCTGTATGGTGCCCTGTGGGATATTCCTGGTGATAAAAATGCAAGGTGTCTCGTAAAAGCACGCTGTATGCTTTCAATGCGTTGGGAATGTACGGCGTATATGGGGCTCCATGCCACACTTGCATATTCCAAAACACTTCTGACTAGCGCGTTATACAGGATGATCCGTGTGTTCATCTTTTTGAAGCCTTTTGTGGTCCTTTTGATAAACGCCAACATCTTTGAGGCTTTTTTAACTATGGTATTAACGTGTGACACAAAGTTTAGCTTGGAGTCAACAATTACCCCCAAGTCGCGCATCTCATCAACCTCTGACATTACGACACCGTTCAAATCATAATTTGAAGGAAATTTTTTTTTTCGTTTTGTGATTTTAATGTGGTAGCATTTACTAGCATTTAAGCACATAGCATTTGACTCGCACCAGCGCTGGATATCGTCTATGTCCCTTTGAATTAACTCCATGTCTCGGGAAGAGTCAACGGTTCGAAAGATCTTCAGATCGTCAGCAAAAAGAGAGAATTTGCAGTGTTTTATGCGCGTCGTAATGTCGTTTATAAATATGAGGAAGAGTGTAGGTCCCAGATGAGAGCCCTGCGGAACCCCTGACGTCGCATAGTAGTGCTCGGACTCAAAACCCTCGACAACGACAACCTGCGGTCTCGCATTCAGGTATGAGCGGAACCATTGAAGTAAGTTACCATCAACTCCGCACGACCCGAGTTTAGCCAAAAGCAGACCGTGGTGGACCTTATCAAAGGCACTGCTGAAATCAGTGTATATGACGTCAGTTTGAGCGCCACGATCTGTGTTTTTAGCGACTTCTGAGAGAAACGAAGCTAGATTTGTTTGAGTGGAGCGACCTCGGCGGAATCCGTGTTGGTGATCGGATAAAACACTTTCTACGTGGCGACTGAATAACGGTTGAAGCAAGGACTCGAACAGTTTCGAAAATGTGGACAGAATAGATATAGGGCGATAGTTTTTTATGTTGCGAGACTCACCTTTTTTGTGGATGGGAACTATTTTTGCTTTTTTCCACTCAGTTGGAAATATGCCATCTCGTAAAGAACGATTAAAGATTAGGGTAAGTGGTGAAGATATGACAGACTCGCAGCGTCTGATGAATATAGGAGGTATGCCATCTGGGCCTGGGCCCTTTTCAATGTCAAGATGTTTGATTTTAGTATTAATTTCGAACTCGGTGAATTGAATATTTGACAAATTAAAATGAGACAATGTGCTTGGTACCCGTTGTGACTCTAGTGTAGTTGCTGTAAAGGTCGATGAAAAGTGCTGGGCAAAAAGATTTGCAATGTCTGGGCCAGAGTCAGCTGTTTTATCGTTTAGTTTCATTTCCGACGGTAGAGATGATAGGTTGCTGCGCTTTTGTTTAACAAATTGCCAAAATGATTTTATGTCCCTAGAGATGCTGGTCTCAATTTTAGTTTTGTAGTCACTGTAACATTTGTCAACAAGTTTGTGACAACGGTTGCGCAACAACTCGTGCTCCAGCTTGTCACGGGGGTTTCTGTATTTGCGGTATTTATTTCGTAGTTTTTCTTTTTCAGACAGCAATTTCACTAAGGCATTGCTAAACCACTTAGGAAATTTTGATGATTTGTGTCCACGTTTAGGAACGTGCGTCTCAATAATTTTGTTTATCTTATTGTAGAATTCAGATACCATTTCATTAACATCGTTACAATTATAAAATACAACGTTCCAATCCATACACTCAAACTCTGATATTATGCCGTCGTAATCAGCCTTATAGAAATTAACGTCGGACCGTTTCCTTGGTAGAAGGTAAGACATATCTGGAAATTCCAGGGTAATCAACAAGTTCGGATGCTTAGGATCCAGCCCACTCAGTAGATCCAAAGGCTCCGTAACAAGGAGGCAAGGAATATTTGTCGCTACAAGATCCAGGCATTTGCCATCACAATTGGGTATACCATTTAACTGTTTAAAGCTGTTGACAGACATAAAGTCAATAAGACAAAATCCAAGAGTACAATTAAAGTTAGATGGGCTCAAATGTCTATTATTATTATCACCCCTATTCCAGCCTATGAACCCCAGGTTAAAGTCACCTATAAGAAGAATATTATCGACGTGATTAGTAACATTGTTTGCACTGTTTAAAAAATTTGATAGACTATTCAGTTTAACTGGCGGAGGAAGATAAACAGCACATAAAGCGATATCCATAATTGTGTTATTAGTCACAATTTGAATACAAACCCACAAATCCTCACAGTCGCTCTCCCAACGTTCGATACGTGTTGATGGGATCTGTCGCGATACGGCAATCAAAACACCCCCACCATCAGTCTTAACTGAGTTTGATGTAATTCGATCTCTGCGATAGACAACGTACCTTGGGTCAAAGAGTTCGCTACTATTTATATTAGGATTCAACCATGTTTCCGTAAATATTATAATGTCATAATTATTTGCTAAAGATTTTTTAAACACTTCACTGGTTTTCGTTCTTAGTCCGCGCACATTTTGGTAGTATATACCAAGTCCTACAACGCCCACCTCATTCAGGATCTTCGAGCTGGACCCATCAAATCCAAGCTATCCGTGTTACGTATAACGATAGCCTGGCTAGACTCATCCTTCCGTACAAATATGCGCCCGTTGCGGACCCACACAAACTTGTAGGATTCCTGTTTTGCTCTCAGGCGAGCCGCTGCGTGCAGGGATTTGTTAGCGGGCGTCAGATGTTCGGCAACAAACACTGGCTGAGACGGAGCAGCCATTCCAAGATGGAGAGTTGAAAGCTTGTCTTTCGGGTTGCTTTTGTTGAACCTAGATATTGCCGCCAACATTGTGTCGCGGTGGAGTGGGCTGCGTAGTTTCACGATAACTGAGCGCGGACGGTTACTCTCTTTGTTGAGCTTTGCAACTCGCGTCACATGGTGTATATCGTCGGCCACAATAGAACAGCTTACAGTTTTGGAGATTTGTGTAATTATGTTGATCAGGTTTTCCGATTTATGCTCTGGTATACCGTTCATCTCCAGATTAGACTCTCTCATATGCTGTTCGGATAAATGAAGTCTGTGGGAGAGGTCCTGCACTGTTAATTTTAAGCACTCATTGTCTTTCTTCAATACTGTCATTGCAGCAGACTTCTCTTGAAGTTCAGACTTAAATTCTTCAAATTTGTTATTGAAGAACTTGATAGAATCTGAGAATTCAGTCAAGCGTGTGTCCAAAGCTTTGAGGTGCACAGATACCAGCTTGTTCATTTTCTCTTCAATCATACCCGATAACTCTTCACGAATTATTTGCCTTAGCGAGCTCTCAGTGACATAGTCGTTTCCCAGGCCTCGAGTTGGCTTCGAGCGTACGGTAACATTACAGGTTTCAGGTGTTGTGTCACCGACGGCGAGATCCTCGCTTATTGTATCACTCGAAGCTGAAGGTTGGGGCTGAGGACGGATAGGTGTGTTGGTATTGTCCGTCTTTGGCTGCTGGCAGCGGCAGACAGGGCACCTCCAGTTAAGCTTCTGTTCCTTGTCCATCTTGGTGAAGCATTTGATTCCACATTCGCACACAATAGATCGTATTTGGATGCACAAACCAGGCATGTTAGGAATTCTTTACTAGGTATGACATGTCGGCAACCGGCGCACTTGTTGGTATTTGGCGCCATTGTAATAAGGTTCGGAATCGGAAATGTAATTCAGTGTAGCAGAAAAGCGCCCAACAGCCGCGGCAATACAGCACTCTCGTAATATGCGCTGCGTCTGTGTGAGTAGAAGCGGGCCGATCGCGAGTTGCCCTAGGTCAGGGACGGATGACGCACGAGTAATGGCCGCTTGAAGTTTTGGTTTATATTTCGTAAATACTCACGAATCACGCAAAGTTCCGATTAGACAATAGCACCACCTCTCAACTGCCACCACGGGGTTTCCAACAATATATAACTCTTAGTATAACTGTAACTTTTTACACTGCTATGCAAACAAAATCACGGAGTAAACAAAAATACGTGTTGTTGTTGCGCGGGTAGGAGTATAAAAGTAGAGATGATTGGAGTATCAGCTTCAACTATTTTCAACATCCTACACGACCATCTTGGCATGTCAAAGGTGTGTGCAAGGTGGGTGCCGAGAATGCTCACGCCACACCAGAAGCAGCGGCGAGTTGAGTGTTGTGGCGAGTTTTTGGCGCTCTGTGGTGAACAAAAGGATGAAGTTTTGAACTGGATTGTGACTGGAGATGAAACTTGGGTTCATCATTATGAGCCTGAGTCCAAACAAGACTCTATGCAATGGCACAAAAAGGGCACACCACCCCCGTAGAAATTCAAAGTGTGTCCGTCGGCTGGAAAACTCATGGCTACTGTTTTCTGGGATTCAGAAGGAATCCTCCTTATTGATACGCTGTACTATTAGAACGTCTGCGAGATGCTGTGAGGGAGAAAAGACGGGGAAAATTGACCAAAGGTGTGCTCCTTTTGCACGACAATGCACCCGTACACAAGGCGCAAGTTGCGATGGCTGCTGTTCAAAGAGTGGGCTTCGAAATCTTGGAACATCCTCCCTATAGCCCAGATTTAGCCCCAAGTGATTATTATTTGTTCCCAAAAATGAAAAAAGAGCTTCAAGGGAAGAAATTTTCCAGCGATGAAGAAGTGAAGAGCGCAATTTCGGCCTATTTTGACGACAAAGAGAAATCATTTTTTTTCGAAGGTATTAATAATTTAATTGATAGGTCTACTAAATGTATTAGAGTTAAGGGGGAATACATTGAGAAGGAAAAATAATTTTGTGTTTTATTTCTTACTTTTTACCCTCCATTCCGCGACTTTTTGACCCACCCTCGTATGTAACGACCAAAGTCTTTTAAACAATAAAGAGAGAGAATAACCTGATATTATAATTGCAATTATAGTCCTTAAAATATAGCTGGATTAGACTGACAGTTCAAGCTGAAAGAGACGACGTAACTTTGTACCAGCGTCACACAAGTGAAACACATTTGCACACGAAAAAATATTGGTAACTAGCATGTTAAGAATATTTTGACGTGATAACGTCTTTGAAATCGTTTTAGTCGGGTGACATGTTCAGAAACTTGTGTCACACCAAAACCTCACGAGCGCGATCGCAGGTATAACGAGAGAGAGAGACGGACCGATCTCCCGTCTCATCTCGAGCGCTGCCAGTCATTCCGTGAAACTTGTAACGCGGAATCCTCACGAGCGGAGGCTGGCATAGCGTTCGAGTGAGTGGACCGATGTTCCGTCTCTCTCACTCTAGCGGCATACAAACGAATGGAGATTTTCTCGTGCGGTTAAGTTTTCGTTGAATGTTTAACAGTGAAACAAAATGTGAAGTGCAAGTGAAGTGTTAAAATTGTTATCTTCATTAATTCCTTACTTCCCAAAAACTTATATCACCAATAAGACGTTATCACGTAAACATCTCGATCGTAAACCTACTTTACAAACAACCAATTTTTTTTTATACATTGCTGTACATATTAATCAATTTAATTTTATAAAATAGATATTTAAAATTAAAAACATTAAAATAATCTAGTCACAAAAATGAGTCACAAAATGACACCTAACTTTAACAGACGTTTTTACAAAGTTACGTAATTTTTTATAATCACTAGTGCTGACGTAAAATGGACCAATCGAAATCGACAGACTAACAATATTTCAAAATCGAAGTAATGTAACATAAATGTTAAAAATGATTAAATGAGGATTTATTGATGCTAAGAACATCAAATTGCAATTATTAATAGTTTACGAAAAAAAATTTAAATTTATACGATTTTATATGTGCTAAAAAAATTCTAATTGATTTCCTTGATTATTTCAATTATCCTGATAATGATAACGATACTGGCTTATTGTTAAATCTTAATATATCTGATTTTCGTTTTATTTTATTCGCCATAACTGTTTTTTTCCGTTTGATCAGTCGAGTCAGTTCCATCATTAGTCACCTCAGTTTGACAGGTGTCATTCTAATCAAACTATATTTTAGGGACTATAAATTGCTAAAATATCATAAAGTATATTAATAAGTTATCTATCTAAGTCAGCAATATTGTGTTTCCAGAACGCGGCTAAGCTGAAATACCATATCGTAGCGATGCACACCGGTGAGACTCCGCACCGCTGCGGGCACTGCGCCGCCGCCTTCGGCTGGTACTCCAGTCTGTACCGACACGTGCGGGAAGTGCACTACAAGGTATGTAATTGTAATATTTGTAATTCAGTTAGACTTTGAATATAAATGTAAAATAAAAACTAGGGATGGGCCGAATAGCCGACTGGTCGGCTACAAAATGGCCGACTAGTCGCCCAAGCCGATTATAATAATTAGAGTAACATGCTCTAATCACACTGCATTGCCATTAATATGATAAGTGCCTTCTTTTATCTGATTGTCATCTTAATTCTTCGTTTGTAGTGTAGTAGAATTTTTATTTATTTTAACTTTCTGTTGTCACATTATGAAGTTTTTATATAAATTTTTATATCTGGTGCTAAGTTCTAATTCATTATTATTTTTTTTGTTACTTGTTTAATGTCTGAATCTAAGCCCAATTAGTTAATGTATCGACCGAATGGTTCCTAATTTCCCAACCTGTTTTAAATTGCACTGAAAGTACATTGTAAAATTGATTTCGTATTTCTAATAAAAAATAATAACAGTAATGATTTCAATTTCACCAATTCTTAGGTATATTAATACGAGCAAAAAACGGGCCTAACGGGGACTAGTCGGCCATTTTAGCCGACTAGTCAGTACAACCCTAATAAAAACCCCTAAATAAAAAATAGATAAAAAAAGGTATGTACTGGCATAGTATAGTTTAAGGCAGTGTTTCCCAAACATTGTTCTGCCATGGCCCGATCATTTTCACACTGGCCCCTTGTGACCCACTTAATACTTTGAAAACCAAACTGGTTCCAGTAGGTAAAATATTACACATTTTATGAATAGCATAAATTATTTATTAATACTTGTAACAGTATGGATATTATATCAATAAATGGAAACAAACGATTGCAACTTACGGCCGGTCCTAATAACCTATCTATCTTCAGTTTTGGCATATCGGAGATAAAAAACAACTTCTGTTTTTCCACACATTGTACATAATACTTCGAAACAAAATCAATTATCAAAAAACTAGCAACAGTATCATTTTAGCAAATCTCTCTGCCAGTCGACCGTTGGGCTAAACAGAAATGTTATACTAAGTGGCGCCCAACGTGGTGTAAATAAGTTAATATTCAAATTGACAATACACTACTATTCGGTAACGTTCTTATTTATAATACATATCCATTGCCACACTTACCATTTTATTACTTACTTCCAGATGAAGCTGCAGCCGAAGAAGGTCCGCAAGCCGAAGCGGCCCGCAACGCCCCCACCACCCCCCCTCCCTCCCCCCCCACACCACAGCGCGGTTGGATGCTAACGACCTCTAGCACAATAGTCCGTTTCGAGCCGACATAGATTTTAACCTACTCCGAATATAATTTAAAAAGTTGAAACTATAATTCCTTGACTAAAAATTTTGAGTGCCTGACATGGAAGTCAAACCCAAAATCTTCTTATCGGATGGCAGCTAACCATTGAGCCGCCCAGACATTGAGTTAACGTTTATTCAAGGCTTATCCCTGTGAGTCAGAATCATTCTTTGAAACGACGGCGAAACTATTATTATGAGCGCCGCCTTATTAGGTTTTAGCTTCTGTATCATATTATTAAAAATATTAAATAAAGTTACCAACCATTAATACTGCCTTGTATAAAACTGACTGAGATACAATATAATATGAGATTATGATTAGTATATAATTTAAAGAAATATAAACAATTTGTAACAATTATAATGTTTTATTTGAGTCACCTATAAAAATAATAACACAGAAATATTCAACAAAAACTTACTACGCTAGTATTATGAATGGATGCGAACACTTTAACATAGAAATGAAAGATTTCGTTTCAGTCGCGTCAAGTCTGCCCGTGATTTAAAAAAAGTAAAGTACCTACCTACAATCACCCCACTGCAGGACAAAAAGGCGTTTTTTTTTACGCGATTCGCATCTCATTCATTAATTAGGATACTATTCTTAAGTTTAGTATATAAACTTAAAAAAATATGTCTTAGGCGGGACACGAACGCGAATAATTTTTCAAGTTTATATACTGATATTATAACAGCAATTATGTTGCTAAAATATCAAATAAAGTATATTCATAAGTTGTTGATTTTCCCTTCATACCTTAACAGGCTTGGGACCTAGAAATTGAAAACTATATTGCAAAAAATATTTTCGGGTGAAACTCGACCTTCATTTTTTACTTCATGAATGGACTTTTTTAAATATACGATACTTAAGCCTAAAAAGTCGTCCTGTATCTATATTTATTAAACTACGGTGATTGAGATACCTAATACATTTATAAATACCTAGTCAAACAAAAAAATTTCAAATACTTCTTAATAATATGATAGCTTAGCAACTTTTCCAATTATAATATCAGCATTTATACTTAAAAAAATTATGTCTGGCGGGACTCAAACCGGCATCTCCATGCATACTGGTGGCGGCGATTTACCAATTAAGGCACTTCGTCATAGCGTCAATTATTCAAGCATGTAAAAATGCGGGTTCGACTCCCGCCTGAGACATAATTTTTCAAGTTTAAATATAATTAAAACAAATAAAACTACACATTTCTATCAACTCTCTCCTTCATCGTACATAACCCTCACAGCTTTCAAAAACTCGCTCAGATTAGTTCCAATCTTCGCCGAAATACCAATAACTTTGAAATCTTTCATCATTTTCTCATAATTCCTTTTCCCTTCTGGTAAATCTATCTTGTTGACAACTAAACAAAATGGCCGCTTGCCTAAGTTCGGGTTGTACTGAGTTATTTCGTGTGACAAGCTCTCGTATTGTTCTATGGGGTCGGTGGCGCCATCTAGTAGGTAGATCAGTCCTCTACATCTTTCGACGTGTTGAAGAAATTGGATGCCTGCAAGTGAAGTAAAAAGAGAAAAGTAATATAAAATCATCCCACGCACTGCAGGGCAAAGGCCTCCATCATGAATTCCAGTTACCACAGCAATGATGGGTACTGGCGTAATCACCGCGCTTGTCAAATGCGAGTTGGCGATCACACACCCGAGCAATGTTCGAAAAATCGAAACTTTTGTTGACCGACCTGGGGATCGAACCTAGAACCCCGAAATTTAAACTACTAGGCCAACGCGCTTGCAAGTAAAAACATACAATATATATTATATATATAACTGTTTATTAAGGAATCAAATCAATCATTGCTGATGTAAAAAATACAAATAATTTTGATTCGGCGGAGTGGCGTTGTTTGGTCCGATTTCCGGACGGGTCAATGTAGAAAATAAGTGTTTTCCTACATTTTCTCTGTTTGGGATCACAACAGTGTATGTTGTCCACATTAATTTTTTTAGTTCATTAAATATTCCATGCTCACGTTTGAGTGTCCATAAATCTAATAATCGTCTATAACTCACCTAAACCATAGTTTTTGTGTGAGCCGGGAATCAAACCGGGCAAGTCCGCTATCGCTACTTGCTCGTAGTCATCGTATGGCACCATACCTGTGGAGAATGGTTAATTAGTTTTTTCACACATATCTATCATATCTGAAGACCAAGAATGAACAGACTGGACTAAGCCGCCTATAAGCGGCAGAAGCCGGGACTAACGGCTTCAAGTGCCTTCCAAAGGCCTCCAGAACCGAGCCAATTTAGAAGAAATCATTTATTAAATTGACTTGAACGAGAATCAACCCTTGTGTTGTGAGAGGACCTTGCACAGCTACACCTAATGGGTCGTGACGTGGTATACTGAGATGGCAAAGGAAGCAAAGACCATTTAGGAAAAGAAGAGGGAGGAATTGATTATATTATTAAACAGACCATAGTAAAGAATCAAATTGCATATGAACTATTTCGATGCCAAAAAGTTTCGTCTGTTTATGTAAAACACCCTTACCTTGTTATGAATGAACTTTTGAATGAAAACGATTAACTCGTACGTACCTACTTATCAATGAAACACCCACTCACATCAATGTTTTTTACAAGCTACGCTCTCCCGCTACTTTACTACTGTACTTTAGTGTAAGTTTGCCAACGTCTCGCAAAACTAAGGATTCGCCATACTGGTTACATTTTTTTAGCAGAGGTACAACTGACGACCTTGTTCCCTACTTTTTTCTTGCAATTGACGCACCGAGAAAATAGCATCACAGGTGCCTCGTTCAGGTCGGAAGCCAAACTGGGATTCAGGCAGAATTTTCTCGGACAGGTTGAGCAAGCGGTTTAATAAAACTCTGGCAAAAACTTTACCGGAGGTCGACAGAAGTGAAATGCCTCGGTAAGAGTTGCAGTCGGAGCGATCACCCTTGTTCTTGTAAAGAGCGCTAGAAAGCTTTTGACAGCGTGCCTCGTGAAGCCCTCTGGCTGGTGCTGAAAAAGATAGGGTGTACAGAGAAATTTGTGAGACTTATTCGACTTTTGCATGACGATATGCGATGCTGCGTCACCGTAGACGGAGAACAATCAGATTTCTTTCCCGTTACCTGTGGGGTGAAACAAGGGTGTGTTATCGCGCCCACATTGTTTTCCTTATACTTTGCTGTAGTTGTAAGGGAGGTCTCGCAGTCAGTCTCTGAAGGCATACGCATCCGTTTTCGCACTGATGGCGGTCTCTTTAACCTGGCTAGACTTAGGGCTCGCACTAAAGTGTCGCATGCAGTAATCACAGAAATTATGTATGCTGATGACCTGTGCTTCTTAGCGGAATCCCCAGATGGCCTGCAACAGCTTATGTCAGCGTTTCACCAGACTTGCTGTAAATTTGGACTAAAAGTCAGTGTTAAAAAGACGGAAGTTATGTCTTTAAACGTATATGGTCAGGAGACACTGAATGTAAAGCTTAATGATGTCGTGCTTAAGCAGGTCCAAAAATTCTGATACCTAGGGAGCACTATAACATCAAAGTGTGACCTGGATGCCGAAATAAACAGCAGAGTCGGCGCTGCAGCTGCGGCCTTTGGCAGACTGTGTTCCAAGGTTTTCTGCTCACATGATATAAAACTGCGAACCAAACTATGTGTTTATATTGCCGTTGTGCTGCCAAACCTTTTATATTCTTCCGAGGCGTGGTGCCTGTACCGTCATCAAATACGCACACTTGACCGCTTTCACCTGAAATGTCTGCGAAAAATTATGAATATCAAGTGGTCCGATCGCGTGCGTAATACCGAGGTACTGCGACGTGCCAATGTTGATGGCATCGAGGCTTATATTATGCGTCGGCAGCTTCGCTGGTGCGGTCATGTATCTCGTATGACGGAGGAGAGAGTGGCGAAGCGCATCTTTTACTCTGAACTTGAGGAGGGCAAGCGTAAACGCGGCGGTCAACTCCTCAGGTATAAAGACGTTCAGAAACGACATATGAAAAGATGCAACATTGAGCCGTCTCAATGGGAGGATTTGGCTGCACAGCGGCCTGAGTGGCGCAGGCTTATTTTTAACCAAGTACGCGACTTCGAAAAGCAACGTCAAGCTGATCTCGACACTAAGCGCGACCAGTTAAAAGCCCGTACTCCTGCTACCATTTCCTACAATTATATAAACGGCAAACTAACGTGCCCCCACTGCGCACGAGAGTTTGTTGCGAAGATAGGCTTTGTGAGTCATCTTCGTGCGCATCATCGCCTATATGATTAGGAGTCGAAGTGGTCGCCATGGCCGAAATCGGTCGGAAGATAATAATAAATTTTTTTAACAAATTATATAAAATTGATGTTATATTGGATTGACGACCATTTGGATCAGCGGTAGTTAACGCTGCTTCTGAGCCATGGGTCGCGGGTTCGATCCCCGCGCAGTACAAATATTTGTGTGCATGAACATGTCTGTTTGTACTGGTCTGGGTGTTTTCTATGTATTATAAGTATGTATTTACAAAAAAAAAAAGTATATAAGTAAGTTTATCGGTTGTCTAGTACCCCATACGACAGGGTACTTAATAGTACCTTAATTTGGGACTAGATGGCTCAGTGTGGCCCAGTGAGGCATGTCTTAAATATTTATTTATTATTTATTATTATTACCTACTTAAATTAGTGGTGTGCCTACCTAAATTAGTGGTGTACCTACCTAAATTAGTGGTGTACCTACCTAAATTAGTGGTGTAGCTACCTAAATTAGTTGTGTACCTACCTAAATTAGTAGTGCACCTACCTAAATTAGTGGTGTACCTACTTAAATTAGGTGTACCTACCTAAATTAGTTGTGTACCTACCTAAATTAGTAGTGCACCTACCTAAATTAGTGGTGTACCTACTTAAATTAGGTGTACCTACCTAAATTAGTGGTGTACCTACCTAAATTAGTGGTGTACCTACCTAAATTAGTGGTGTAGCTACCTAAATTAGTTGTGTACCTACCTAAATTAGTGGTGTAGCTACCTAAATTAGTTGTGTACCTACCTAAATTAGTAGTGCACCTACCTAAATTAGTGGTGTACCTACTTAAATTAGGTGTACCTACCTAAATTAGTTGTGTACCTACCTAAATTAGTTGTGTGCCTACCTAAATAAGTGGTGTACCTACCTAAATTAGTGGTGAATACCTGTAACACACTCACCTATATGCGGCCGCAGCGTGGTGAAAGGATAAGCGGCAACAGTGGGCCGGGCGCGAGTGACGGCTCTCAACAAAGTGCTCTTCCCAGCGTTTGGCGCGCCCAGTAGCCCCACGTGTGCCATGGAACGCACTTGGAGCGTGTACGAGAAAGTCTCGCCGATAGCACCTAGTTCCGCCACTTCGGGAGCCTAGCAGCGATGCAAATGTTATAATTCTTCATCTTATAGGTTAGGTTTAAGATCATTTGTTGTCATTAAGGCGACTATTAGAGGTAAGTGCTGCCCCCAGTTGATTTGAATTTATTACTTCTAAACGAAATCAATTCCAAAAACTAGAACAGTATTATCTTAGCAAATTACCTTTAGAATTTATTGAATCACAGTAAACTTTTCATTTAGTTGTTTATAAAGTCGAATTTGTCGCTAACGCTAAAAGCGGCCGCTTTTAACAATAATGAACAACACGAAAGAATGCCAGAATGAAAAGCTGTTAAGATGCTGACATGAGCCAAATTGAGCTCAATGAAGATTGTTTTGCTTTAAGCCTATAGCTCGTATTGTTGCAAAATTCTATGTAGTTGTAATTGATCATATTTTCGACCAGGTGGCTGTTTCCAAAACACGATTCTAAAAACTTTTCTCGATAGAAAAAAATCTCAAAGTAGCCTCTGAAAATACATAAATTACCATTTTTCTCAGCAGTCCGTTAACAATGATAATAAAATTTTGCTATATTGTATATTACATGTTGCTTAAGCAAATGGCTGATTTCAATCAATCAATCAGCCTATTGCAGTCCACTGCTGAACGTAGGCCTCCCCAAGGGCACGCCACAGTGCACGATCCCCCGCTTTCCTCATCCAGCCACTACCAGCGACCTTCTTCAGGTCATCGGTCCATCTAGCAGGGGGGCGTCCTACACTACGTTTGCCGAGACGTGGTCTCCATTCGAGAACCCGTCTACTCCAACGCTCATCGGTTCTGCGACAAATATGGCCAGCCCACTGCCACTTCAGCTTGCTACACTTTTGGATAATGTCCATAACTTTGGTCCTCTGCCGGATTATCTCGTTCCGGATTTTATCCCGCAGCGAAATACCGAGCATAGATCTTTCCATAGCTCGCTGAGCGACATGCAGTCGGTGGGCCAGCCTGACTGTCATGTTCCACGTTTCGGCTCCGAATGTCATGACGGGTAGGACGCACTGATTGAACACCCTACTCTTCAGGCATTGCGGCAGTGACGACGAGAAGATATGACGCAACTTCCCAAACGCTGCCCAACCCAGCTGCACTCTTCTTGTGATTTCACGTTCAAAGTTGTCTCTACCTAACTGCAATATCTGCCCGAGGTAGACATATTCTTGGACAACTTCGAGCGCTTCACCGTTGATCAAGATTGGCTCCGGAGTGATAAAGTCGTTGAACATGGCTTTGGTCTTGTCCAAATTCATCCGGAGACCGACCGATGTTGAAGCAGCATTAAGGCTTTGCAGCATTTTCTGCAAATCCTGCACTGATTCTGCCATCAATACTATGTCGTCGGCAAAACGAAGGTGGCTGAGATATACGCCATTGATGTTGATGCCCAGTCCGTTCCAGTCAAGTGTTTTGAAGACATCCTCCAGTGCGTTGGAGAACAGTTTCGGAGAGATGACATCTCCCTGTCTCACCCCTTCCGAGCAACTGAATGGGTTTCGTCTTGTGGTTCTGTACTTGGACGGACATCGACGCTGCTCTGTATAGGCTTCTCAGTACCTCCACATATCGCCAGTCGACTTGGCATCGCTGCAAGGATTCCAGAACAGCCCAGGTTTCTACCGAGTCGAATGCTTTCTCGTAGTCCACAAATGCTAGGCACAGCGGCTGATTATACTCTTGTGACTTCTGTATAATCTGCCTCACTGTGTGAATGTGGTCCACGGTGCTGAAACCTTTTCGAAACCCAGCCTGTTCCGGTGGCTGGAAGGCGTCAAATCTCGCGGCAAGACGGTTTGTGAGGACTCTCGAGAACAGCTTATAGACGTGGCTTAAGAGCGCGATTGGTCTGTAGTTTTTCAGGAGGGCTTTGTCTCCTTTCTTGAAAAACAAAGCCACCAAGCTCTCACTCCAAGACGGAATTAAATAGCTCCTTTAGCTTTCTCAGCACTGCAGTTCCTCCTGCTTTGAGAAGCTCAGAAGTAATTCCGTCTTCGCCGGGAGCCTTTCCATTCTGAAGCTGTTTGAGAGCCCCCTCAATTTCGTCTTCGTCCACTTCTGGGAGATCGTCGGAAAAGTGGCGCGTAAGTGTGGCTCTTGGGTCATTCGCGTCAGGCGGAGGCTTTGGAGCGTGCGAGGCATAAAGCTTCTGATAGAAGTTTTCAACTTCGGCGAGGCTGATTTAGATTTTTAATAAAATGGCAATTTTAAATTGCACATCGAATTTTGTTGTTTGGCACTTAGGCCCTTCTACTTCATGCGCTTTTTCTCTGTCACTCCTACGAGAATCGACAGTGATAGCTGTGGCGCGTTCCAAAAAAATTCAAAAACGAATAAATTTGTGGGCGTGTTTATTGCTCAAGGTCATCGGCTGCAGTCAGCGTCTTAACAGTGATTCAATGAATACTACAGGTAATTTGCTAAATTGATACTGTTCTAGTTTTTTAAGAATTGATTTTGTTCATAATAACATTAAATCAATTGGGAGCAACACTGAGCTCTAGCAGTCCCCTTAATAGTAGTTTCAATAGTATACGAGTTTGCAAACCTGACCACTATGAGGCCATACCTGGTCGGTGTCTGTGAGGAAGAACTTGTTCCCGCGGCCCCCCGCGCCGCCCCGCGCCGCCACGAACATGGCGCCCTCAGCGCTCAGGTCTGCCAGCACTCGACCTGATAGATCTTTGACTATTGTGCCTGTAACAATTTAGTAACGGCCTTTAATCATCCCACTGCAGGAAAAGGCCATCATTAAATTCAAGTTATTCATATAATAAGGCACACCAACAACATAATATATTAAACACTATTTTTATAACACATTCTTAGTCATTTCTGATATATATGTCACTTACAGGTGAGCACAAGATTCCTATAATTACAAGACTATTACTAAAGTTAAACTAGTTAAATTAAATTAATGAAATAAATTTAAATCAAGAAACAAGATTTTTTGACTTAGAACAAAGGTTTACAAGTTTTTTTTTAAAATTAACGTGACTGTCATTGAATATATTCAGGTCTGGCATTTTGCTCTGTAGTACATTATACTCAGTATATAAACTTGAAAATTTTTGTCTCAGGTGGGAAAAAAAAAAATTTTTTTTTCAAGTTTATATACTGAGTATAATGTACTACAGAGCAAAATGCCTTACTTACTTATAATATAAGTGCAATTAAGTTGCTAAAATATCAAATAAAGTATACATTATACTCGTTTAGAATTTTGCTTATTGGGGATTGACAAAGTTAAGTTACCACAGCAATGATTCTATTTGATTTGATTTTATTGTATTAATTTAATAATTGGCATGTTAACTAAGAAGAAAAAAAATTTTTTTACTTACTTCCAAAAAAATCCAACTAATATTATTAATGCGAAAGTTTGTAAGTATAGAATGTAAGAATGTTTGCTAAGTACTCTTTCATGAAAAAATGACTCAATGGATCTGAAAATTTCATTCAAGGTTGCACTAGCAATTTTATTGTATAAAAAAAGGTTGAAAACATATATGTAAATGCAATACTTTTGGCTGTCCATATAAAGAAAACCGGCCAAGTGCGAGTCGGACTCGCACGTGAAGGGTACCGTAGCAGAAAGGCCAAAAAAACGGGTTCGTTGTATGGGAGCCCTCCTTAAATATTAATTTTATATTGATTTTGGTATTTGTTGTTATAGCGGCAACAGAAATACATGATTTGTGAAAATTTCAACTGTCTAGCTATCGCGGCTCTTGAGATACAGCCTGGTGACAGAGCAACGGACAGATGGACATACGGACAGACAGCAAAGTCTCAGTAATAGGGTCCCGTTTTTACCCTTTGGGTACGGAAACCTAAAAAAAGGATGTGTTTTTCTTTTTGCTTTATATTCTGATAGTACCTTTAGCCAACCTAAATAAAAAAGAGGAAGTTGCACTACCTCATCTTCTTCTTCTTCTTTCCGTGTTCCAGCACCATGCAAAACAAACAAATAAATTTAAACTTACCCAATGGAACGCTAACGATGACATGGTCTGCAGTCTTTCCTGTGCAGTCCTTGTTATAACCCTTCTCTCCGTGTTTCGCTTGGATTACAGGGTTGCAGTGGTTTAGACTCTTTACAGAATGGGTTGCCTGGAAAATTAAAATATAAAATGAATAATACTGTACACCTTATTTGTTTAGACTAAGGATACCCTCTGACCAGTGATTTGAATACCGGGCCAAGATCTCGCGGTCCCGGGTTTGCTTCTCGGGTCGAACAACAAAAGTTTCGAATTTTCAAACATTCCTCAGGTTTGTAAACACTAACCAGCATTTGACAAGCGAACTGTTTATGCCTGTACCCATCATTGCTGTGGTAATTTGAATTCAATGATGGAGGCCTTTTCCCTGCAGAGGGATAATTATAAGCTTTTTACTTTTTACTTTTAAAATCCTACTTTTAGGATATTCAAAGGTATATTGACAAATGAGAATAAGGGTGAGTAAGATCACCCTCATTCTAATAATACAAGGCTAACCTGGAATATAACATGTCCCCCGTGGCCCCCATCGCCCCCGTCGGGCCCAGCGTGGTCCTTACACCAAGCACTGAGAAAGGATATGCATCCATCGCCCCCGTTGCCAGCCACCGCTCGTACTCTACAAGAATCTACATAAAACTGTACTGTGTTTCGAGTCGATTTCGCCTTGAGACTTCTCAGCGGCTTCGGCATGTACTCTTGAGAAAAACATCTCGCTGTTTGAGTTAAAGGAGTTATTTGTAACCGCTTGAAAAGATTTAGAAGACTCATTCTTGTGATTTGTTTATTACGATTTTTATGTCTTTTAGAGGTTATGTTTTGACAGACATTGTGACAGTAGTGATGCGGTTAATTAAGGAAGGAAAGTACACAGGTATCGATTGAAATCCACACCGTTTGAATAATATCCACATTTCACATAATAATAACTACAGCTTTTTCTTTTTTATAAGGTTTACATTGTCTGACTGGTTATTCAAGATACTTAAGGTGTTGGATGATAACTGTATAAGGCCCACGGGTGTGTTTTTTAGTTACAATTGCTCATATACTATGTACAATAAGTTACTAATCATGTAAGAAATGCAGTTGATAGGAATATGTTTTTCAGATTCTGCTTTTTTTATGAAATATCGATTCACAATTTTCCACAGCAATATTGATATACTTTTTTTAATCGCCATAGACCGCATCACTATCGAATTCTATTTAATTTTTGATAGCTAGCACCAAGTTACTTAATCTTTGGCTAGCACTATTTTACCGTTTGGTGTGTGGTATTATAACTGCTATTATATTCGCTATAATGCTAAATTACTATTATTAATCAGTAACGGTTTGCTAAAATAGTGAAGCGTTTTCAATCATATAGTGATTGAATACAATACATAGTATATTTATTTGTGAGTGCATGCCGCGGCAGTATTGATTGATCGCTCGCGGTTGGAAGCTGGATGCAAACTGCAAAGTAGGAGGAAACAATGAATGTGACCATTGAGACAACTTTTGTCGTAGATGGCTTGCATACATTCCTCCACGAGTTAGTAGTTGGATCAGTTTATGATAACCTGTTTGTTCTACTATTTTTTGTGATACTAAGCGGACAGTTCAATGTTCCGTTTCTAAGTAGATTCGCGTTTTCATACTTGTATTAGTAAAAATCAATAATTTGTACAAATAATCGCGAATCAACAGTGCCTTTGGAATTAA